>JBCFYV010003508.1:25243829-26443829 GCA_039000515.1 Timema cristinae | reverse complement strand
GAGTGGATAACAGGGTGAAAAATTAAAAAAAAAAGTTTTATTTTTCACCAAGTCTAACTATCTGTTCAGGATATTTTCTTATTTCATAATTACTCTAATGGGGTATGGATGAGGAAGGGCATATCTACTCGCATTTGCGTGGAAGTGGGGTGGGAAACCATTTAGGATAAACCACCTTCTTCAGTAGACTTGTATGGGATTTGAACCCCAATATAATCGTCATCAACAAAGTAGTCTAGCATGAGACGCGGGATTAATATTTAGAGGAAGGGTACCCTCATTTGGAAGGAAAATGGATAAACAATTTTGGAGATAAAAACACCTCACTACTTTCCAAACGGGATTCGAATACCGGCCTTCCCCGTTAGTGTAAAACAAGACTAGACTAAACTGACGCCTTAGCTCACGAACCCACAAACGTGGGTTAGAATGCTTTATGTGTTTTTTTAATCACCACGTCTTAACTACCCATTTAGGTTGTACGCCTAGTACTAGTTAAGGCTGAAGGCTGAAGTTAAGGCTGAAGAAGGTTGAATTTAGAGGAATTGTATTTGCATTTTTGTGGCGAGAGTGTGCAACCTTCTACCCTACTGTTTACTACACTATAGGATATAGGTACAGTACAGGAATAACATACATGATTAACTTAGTTCATTTATCAAAAATAAGAGATTAGAAAGTGGAAAGAATTATAGGTTGTAATTGTTCAAACCATCCAGTGTTTAAGATGAGAATATATCTATATGTCTATATTTATTTAAATCGATAACTCGCCAAATATGAGTTTGGTGTGAAGCACCTTGGAACACCCTACAACCTGCACAATTAGGTCATAGGTTTAAACACTAAATATTGTAACTCGTTAAAACAGGACAATAACTAATATTCCTAATAGGGCAATAGGTAAAATGACACAATGTTATAAGTACATAGTAACTGCGATCAAAAGAAGAACTTATTTATTATTCATGCCAGTCGGCTTACCTTAACAATACATAACTTTAAATATGAAGAACAAAACTGCATAAGCTTAGTTTAAGCAGCTAAATGGGAGGTGATTAACATTTGCTATCTAGCGTGAGTTAACTCTAATAGAGTTAGATACCAGAATGTAATTTGTCCCTTGAAGAGAAACAGATCTTATAAACTTAGTCAATGGGAATCATCAGGAATCTAGAAGCAATTAATACTATGGTCAGTATTTCCTAAATAATACTGCCAGTGCAATCAATAGTATAAACATTAAGTTACCCTGCAAAGGGATAATAACACTAATCAAGATAGTGATCAAACTCGATCAACTCTACAGGCACCTCAAACAGGCCGTACATAAAAAACATAACCCCGCGAGCCACTACTATGGAGTAGTAGCACTTCCACAGGTTGCGTACCTCAAATCAGTACAGAATTAGACACCTACAAGACGGGTGTGAGTATATAGACCCAATTAGGTTGTGAAACGAAGCAACAGATAACCTGGCATTCGCCACAATTAATACATACGCTATCCTATAGCCGCAGCATGGTCAAACAGTTTATGATGTCTGTTTACGACCCTAATATTTGCGACCAAGTCTAATAGACGTAGAAAGATAGTGCATGCACACTATAGTAAACTATGCCTTATGGCCATAGAGAAGGGTCAAAACAACTGACATACAGATCTATGTCCTAAGGACATTGTATAGTAGAGCTCACAGCTCCACTAACAATCCTAAGGGGGAGAGGGGGGGGGCCGACGAGCCCACACTTGTATCTTTTATAATTTTAACCTACTAATATTAATCTGAATAAACTCAACTTTCATGTAGTTTCTCCTAGCCTCTTATTTACCAATCCAGACTGTTTTTGTGTTTTATTTATTAACATTTTATCAACAAATATAGTTTTTCTTAGGTAGGGCTACTGGAACCCCCCCCCCCCCCTTAGGATGATTTTAAACATAATTTCTTAACATGATAAATTTATATTTATTTGTATCTATCTATATAGTTAATTTAAAACCGGTAATTTTTCATATAATTTGTGATATCACTCTATATTTATTTACTGGTCAATAATATTCAGCGTTTCCATGTATAAATTGTTCGTATAAAACACTCTAAGAAAACTCTAATGTGCACAGACAATTGTGAACCTATTAATTTGTTTATTATTCTTTACACAGTAACAAATAATCAAACACATAAGATATTCATAAATTATGATAGTTATGCATTAATCAATAAAAATGTACAATAAAAAAGTTGGGCTCGAGGTGCCTCCCCCTAAGTAAAATATAGCATAGGGTTGCTAGGGTTAAGGGCACAGCGACATAATCAACTACGTCTCTCAATACTCATGATAAGCGCCAGAGTTAGATCTGCGGCGAGGAGGCGATTCAGACTCCACAGCCATCGCGGTCTTCTCTACGAAGTCTAGAGTATCTCTGGTAGCAGAACTACTATAACCCCATCATCAGCACTCCTAGTCTATTGCGTGAGTAGCGCCTTAGACCATGCTGCCACCGAAGCGGGTTAGAATGTGTTAACACGCAGACTTATAAACTAATTTATCTTAGAAAAACTCAGCAAATATTACAAACCCCGCCTCAGCTGGCTAGCAGGACGACACCAGTCGGTAGTGTGTCTACCTACTGAGCTAAGAGTCCCTTGTTCGATTACAGACGGTATGCTGATATAACCATTCTGTTCAGGATGTGCACGTTAAATGCCTCAAGTATAAAACTAAACCTGGGTAAGCAGGACGAGCCAGTAGAAAAAGAGTAAATATGTTTTCGGTACTACCTGAAATTAACCAGGGTACCTTGTACGTGTGCTTCTTTCTTATAAAACTACTTAGTCAAGGGAGATTCAGTAAATCACTCTGTTTGTTGTCCTGTGAAATGTTATTGTAAGGAGCCTATTGTACCAAATTTTATTGTAATTATTTTGTTGTGATTGTTTTTACAGGAACGTGTAACCCTAGTGGGGTGCTGTGGTACCAGTCGCCAAGATCAAGAAGGACCCGGTATCATTTACTCATCACCTTCTTCCTCATCACGTGAAGAGTGAGGGCCGTATTTATAATCTTGTCTCGGAAGTCGACCAATATCCCAGTGTACGAATGACAAGCAGTTAAGGTTGAATGGGAGATTTTTTTTTTAGCATCCCGTCTTACTACCAGTTTGAGTTATTCCTATGTAATGATGACACTTATGTGTTAGGGAGTTGGAGAGTTTAATTTAGAGGAAGGGCACCCGTATTTGTATGGAGAGAGTGTAAAACCATTTAGGAAAAAAACCTCGGTAGCCCACCTGGGATATAGAGTAGCGCGTTAGACAATGTGGTTGCTCTTCGATTCTCGACCATATATACGGCCCTAGATATTTTTTATTCACAAGTCTATAAAAAAGTGGTTCGTCATCATCTGAAGGACAAGGAATACATTGTCGAGGTCACAAAATATAAAAGTTTTAAATAATTATATTGTAGATTATATTGTTTAAGATGTTAATAAAAGCTATCATATAAAAGTGTGTGAACAATAAGTTCACTGTTCTCTAACAATATATGACGCACGACATGTGACACCATAATAATAATATTATAATAAAATAATAATAAATATAGTTCTTTTAGGGTCATTTCAACGTAATTATTGTATTGTACGTATAAAATTAACATAATTAAAACGGCATTGTTAATCAGATACACAAGAAAATATCAGGCCTTGAACCTAGGACGCTGTCCTTTGAATGTAATACATGTTTAATTAATTCACATAAATAGTTTTAAAAAAAATTTGTTTGAGTGTGTTGAACTTGATTTAATGAATATTGAACATAAACTTGTTTCACATTCACTTGGACTTCCTTTGTAAAACAAATAATAAAAAAATGGACATTTCTAAAGGTTCAAGTGTTTATCTGGGAACCGTCTCCCTTTGACGGCAGTCATTGCGATGCATATTCCATGTGCCGGTTCACTATCAACGACCTAAAAGTGATCGAATAAATAAGTAAACCTATCATTTTATAAAATATTATATTGGTGAAAAATAAAAACGTGTTTGTATTTGAGTGGTTCAATGAAATAACAAAATATCACAAGATATTTATTTTTAATTCGTAAATTCAGCTTCTAAAGGTGAGATCAGTAGTTCAAAACAAATTATAACTTTTATTTGTTTTCTAATCATCTGGTTTGTTTTAAAAATATACTGAAATATCATTTGGTGTGAAAATGCTACCAATCACAGATATTTTAATTTTTATTTTATATTTATTTTAGTACCACATCTTAATACCTGTTCAGGTTATTCGCACATGTACTAATTACGATAGTGAGTTATTGATGAGAAAGGTTAAATTTAGAGGAAGTGTACCCGCTTAGCATGGAGGAAGAGTCTAAAACAATTTTGGAAAAAAATACCCTCAGTAAACCCTACCGGGATTCGAACTTCGATATCCCTGTCATTGGCATCTAGTCTAAAACAAAAGTGACGCCTTGGGCCATGAGGCCACCAAAACAGGTAAGAAATTAATCGAAAAACCCGGTGTAGAAACTACACCTTGACACGGGAATCAACACCGGGTCTCCATTCCATGTGTCTTTGGGTGATTGTTCCATCATATTAGCTATAAATGGCTTGTTTTTGTTTTTTATGAGTGCTTATATTTTAATTAAAGTATGAAACTAAACAATCGTTTTAATTAACCGTGATAGTAAATTGTCAACATTTTTATATTGTGATTTTATATTCTCTCTCCATATAATATAATAATTTGGCATCCAAATTCTTTATCCTTTTAACTTGAGTGATTTTAAAAATATATTTAAGCTACACTAGTTGTAATAAAGGTAGAATTTAAAATAAGTGTACCAGCACTAGCATGGAGGGAGAGGAAAAACAATTTAGGAAAAAAACCCCTTCGTAAACTTTAACAGGATTTGAACCACGACCTCTGTGTCAACCCAGGGAAGTGCAGTCTAGTGCCCAAAACAATTTGACTATCATGGTGAAAAACAATACGATGCATTCATATATCGTTACAAAGTAGAATTATAGCGTTTATCTGTAAATTTAATTTTAAAAAGTTTTCTACAGAAAAACGAGTATATTATATTATGTACGGTGCACTATTGATTTTATTTGATTTATTAATGACAAGAACCATTGTTTGAGCGAGATAAATTAAAATTAGAAGTTATAACAAATCTGGAGGCACAGTCCTACTATATAAAACATAACACATATTTAATATTGCGAGAGGATTTATACACAAACAAACATCATATAATTTTGTTTCCGACAATACAGATCGCAATATACGAAAACAAAATAACGCAATATATTAATACTCAAATAATACGATTACGAGTAATAGATGTTGATAATACAAAATACCACATTATTTTTGTATCCATTACTGTTTCCAGCCTGTGGCCTGGGTTAGTTTTTTATTCATGCCATATATTTTCCACTACCGGCTTGATAGGCCTGTCGTGGCTTCGTGTATCTTATAATATAACTCAAGACTAGGACAGACACAACATCCAGTCCCCGGCCGTTAATTCATCACTGTCAAAGGATAAACCCACATTTCACCAATGATACATTTTTCAGCCATGCCGGGAATCGAAACCGAGACCCTTAGCACCGTAGAAAGACACGCTAACGACTGAGCTAAGGTGTCGAATTGTAAAATTACCATAATACAAAAACATAACTGTCTTAATCATGAAGTCGATATTCAACAACCATCACTACCTGCTTCAGTGGCCGCATGATCTAAGGCGTCACTCTCTTCTCAGGCTAATGACAGGGAATTCTGGGTTCAAATCCGGTAGAGTGTTCTGAGGAAGGTTTTTCTTAAATAATTTTCGATTATTCCTCCACGCTGAGCCGGTACACTCCCTCTAAATTAAACCTTTCTCATCACTAACTCACTAGCGTAATTAGTACAGGTGCGAATAACCTGAACAGGTAACAAGTGCGGTACTAACAAAAATAAGGTCACCCTCTAGAGGTAGAAAATGTTCGATACTTTCTCTCGATATATTCTCTATGTGAGAAAATAAAAATGAGTATATTAATAGTCTCAGGCTTTGTTTCATTTGTGTGTACAATTTGAACCCGTCCCCGACTGTACTGTGTAGGTTACAATATTTCAGCACCAGGTGCCTAGCTCTCTGAATACTGCTAGCACATTTCGTGAAAACTACCACAAGGCAAACGCGCTACTGTGGTTTCCAAAATAAGACGGAATTTCATTATTATTACCATACCAACAGTTCTCACCACCCAAATTCCTCCCCCTTTCTCCTCTTACCAATCCCTTTGACCCATTTTACTTGATAACATCTGGGACTAGCTATATAACCGTATATAGGCCTATTAAAACCAATTTGGGGAAGAGGTTTGATATTTTTAATCACGGATTATGAATTCAGATAATTTTTAAACTTGTATGCACTTTATTGTTACCTTGAATACATTTGCTTACCACAACTACAGTCCAATTTTTAGAGGAACGTGACTTTTAGAAAATACATCTTTTCTGTCAGGTAAGGTCTCACCTATTAAAATCTGACAATATTAAAATTAATAGATTAGTAAATAAATAGATAAAATAAAATTTTTAGAGCCATAATGTAGTGTTAGCGCCAAGCCAGGATCATATTTACATGAGGTAAATTTATTATCAATTGAATTCATCATTAGGTAAGATTAGTTAGTGGACCTATTAAAACGTGTATTTAACAGAATTTTTTCTAAGCATTTATTTAATAGAACGTTACATTGATTAACAATAGCCTGTTTAACACGATATATTGATATTATAATTATTTGTAGGAATAATATCCTTTATTTGAAAGTCTAACTTATTTTCATTCGAAAAAAATATGTTTAAATTTGGCCTATACTATACTTATTACTAATAATAACTTAATAATAATGTTGCAACTATCAATAACCCGTGGTGGTTAACACGCAGTCCAAATATAAAAGTTAAATTCGCTGGTGACATGGAGGTCGGAGCCCGGATCAAGGCCATGTGTACTAAATATGTTTTTCTACTTAAGCATTTTTCCAATATTTCCTCCAAACAGAAACGACTTCCTCTAAATTAAACCTTTTTCTCATCTAGTATAGAGTTGACATGAAACACACCACGTCAATGTCGGACGATTGATACAGTATCCACTTTTTGTCACATGTTACGGACAAGTTGGTTCATATAATTCTTTGGACATTTGTTTGGACTTATTAAAATACATTCTTCAGGTCACACACACGCCCTTAAGTTTGTATCTTGTTTTAAAATCCAGGTTAAATTTTTCTTAATAATAAACTAAATGTTTCTTTACTCATTCTGTAAAACGACTGAATTTTTCTGGATGCATATTTAACAATTTAAAACCATTGAAAGCATTACTTTGTCTTTACATTGGCTTTCCAAAAAAATAATAAACCCAGAAATCTTCGTTTAACGCGTTGCTAATTATTATTGTGTCTAATAACTGCAGTAGCTCCATGGCTTCTTTGATGCTGTCTGACAGCTCACAGCTGACTTCTGACAGTCAACATTTAGCTATACACCTAAATTTTGACTGTCAGAAGTGACAGTAGCTAAACACATGTTCTTGCAGATCATATGGTTTGGCGTAGGAATATATAATTTGGTCTGGTAATATTTCAAATCCGTCATCTCTCAGCTGTGAGCTGTCAGTCAGCACCAAAGAAGTCATGGGGCTACTGTAATAAGTAGTAACAATGAATCAATTCAATAGGTCCAAAGCATCTTAATCATCAGAGGCAAATATTATTACTAAATAAATTGCTGTTAAATAATTCCGGTGTGCTTTTAAGTCACACATGAGAAACGTCACTTATATGTCACTGCCATATTTCACGACATTTTTGTGGGCTCTCTGATTTATGAACGGTTAATAAGACAAGTCATTAAAAATATATATATTTACACCTCTCTTTATCGAAATACGGTTGCTTGGATTTTAAAAATAAATTATGAATCAGGCGAGCTTAAGGTGGGAATGTAAGGTTTGGTCAAAATAGATAAAATATTTATCCAGTAGAATCAGAGAATTTCTTCATATGGTCATCTCAACATTTGTCCAATATCTGCTAAGGGTCTCCTGGAATTGAATGACAACCTTTTATCTTCATTTAAAAGGTTTCTCATCTAATGCCGTTATGCTCATAACAGATATTGAAAAACTGTTGATATCACCTTGTGAGGAAAATTAAACTATGGTTCTACTAAAGAAATATTTAATTTTATTTTGGATAAGAAAAGTTTTGCTTTAAAAACTTCTGAACTCGCTTTTTTTCTCACGTTCCCTTTCACTTCACCTTAGTAAAATTACAAGAGATCAAATAAACAAATTTCAATGAAACGTGTTATTTTATATATGTTGCATATATATGCAACATATATAAAATAACATGTTTAATTGAAATTTGTTTATTTGATCTCTTGTAATTTAATAGAACGTTACATTGATTAACAATATATAATATAATAACATGTTTAATAGAAATTTACTTATTTGATCTCTTGTAATTTTATTACAAATAAATAGTTGTTCTAGGTTAGGCTGTTGATTTACCACGTCTTACTCCGCATTTGATTGCACTAATACCCGCCTCTGTGGCGTAGTTGACTAACGCGCTTGTCGTGTTGAGCCCGACTGCTGATGACGGGGAGATCGAGGTTCGAATCTCGGTCGGGTGAACTGGGGTGGTTTTTCCTAAATGGTTTTCCACTCTCCCTCCACGCAAATGTGGGTTCACTTCCTCTAATTCAACCTTCCCAATTCCTAATACAATAGAGTAATTAGTACTTAAAGCGTATAACCCGAACGGGTAGTAAGACGTGGTGCTAAGTATTATTATTATTATTATTGCACTAACGAAGTAAGGATGAGGAAAGTAGAGCCTAGAAGAAGTCTATCTGTATCTATGTGGTGGGAGAGCGGGAATTTGTCTTGGGGGTAAAAAATACATCCTCAGTTCACCCGTTCAGGATTAGAACCCAAATCACCTCATCCCCGGCAATCCAGTCTGACACAAGAGTGACGCATTGGACCACTCGACCACCAATGTGTTTCTTTTACGTTAGTTAATACAATACTTTTGTTTTCTAAAATATTTTTAAATATTTTTTAAAAATTTATTCTTAAAGTTTTAAATTATAATTTTTTTTCAATAACCTAATTTGAAAATCATTGTATTATACCGATAGTAACTAAAGTTACAAGTGGTTTTTAAAATTTGTAAGTAAAATTTTAAAGAAACACATTGTTTTCTAGTTGAAAACAAAAACAAATTGAAATGTAAATCATATGTAAATACTAAGGTTTTGATTATGCGTTCTCTTAAAATTCTTAACAAGTTAAAAACATGTTGTTATAACGCATTGTTTATATTTCCTCTTCGTGCTACGCCGTAAAGACCATAACTACCTATTTTGAATTTGTCCTCCCCTTCCTTTACTCCCCCAACCATATCACCCCCCCCCCCCTCCTTCCCGCCTTGACTGGGTGCGGAAGTATGAAAGTGAAATGGTAATAAGGCGTTACTGTTAAAAAGTTCGACCCGACAGTTGGATGACATCGGTAATAGCGCGCAGGATATGAAGATGTCTTCTTCTGATATCAAAGACCCCAACGAATTATACGCCCGGTTATAATGTCAAGAGAATGTAAAGAAACTAGTCCGACTACTACAAAACGTTGGGACTATTCACTATTCAGTATATTTGTGTAAGGTATGTTTTTAATGGGTCATTTCCTTACTCGCTGTGTTTGGTTACGTCTGAATAATTGTCACACGCTTTGTAAAGTATTATGATCAAATTATTCTTTATTTGAATAAAAAAAGGAAACAAAAAATTATGCAAATTTTTATTTTTGTCCAAGGGTATTTTAAGAGACATTTAAACATTTTGTAGATGCCTGTGTTTGATAAAAACAGCTTATTTATTTGTAAGATGATAATGTTGTAACGATACGTTTTCAACTTTAATTGGACAGGTGTTGTTATCTAGTTTGTATGTAGCCTACATTAGACTAACATGGCTATGCCTTGTTTTGTTTTTATCATAGGTGTAGCGTTAATTCTAAATAAAGAATTATTATTTTCTCTAAAAATAAGGTAAATTAATGTAAATATAGGTATTTGAAAATAATTAAATATTGATTATCTCTACCCCCCCCCCCCCCCCTTTAAGTTTAGCTAGTTTGAACTTAAAAAAAAATCCATGACATGAGCCCACAAGCGAGCTATACCAACCATGTGGCCACTGCCGTTAGCGATTATAGTGCCACCATTTGCATATATAGGGTGTTATGAGGTCAGCACAACAAACCCATTAGCCCTTAATCTCAGTTTTCTAGACCGGAGTTGCTACTTATTTATTAAAGTTGCTTCTCATTTTTGTCCTCACGATTTTGATCCTATTCCAAACCCACTTCTTCACAGAACATTTCTGGAATTGCCGGGGATTGAACACGGAACCTCTGGATCTGTGGCCAGTAACTCTGACCACTAGACCACATCAAAAAATTGCTTTCTTTGAGACAAGCCTACGGTTTTATTTGTTATCGTTTTAAATATGTGCTATGTATTTTTTATTCAAATAAGAATTTAACAATTTTATTCAGGCTTTCTCTCTCTTTTTGTTCCTAATCTGGAAATATATTTTATGTGTGTGAAGTTTTAAAAGTATTTAACTACCCAGAATACTTTTAAAAAGTGTCTAAGATTGGATTGAGGCTCGCAAATGTAAAAAGGTTTGAAACCCCTAATTTTAAATGAGAGTATTTTTTTTGGTCAAATGAAATCAAATAATAATTTTCCAGTAGAAATATAGAGTTTAGTTTTCTTCACATGGTGAACTCAACAGTTTATGAATATCTATCAAAGATGTCCTTGATTTTAATTACATTTTTTCTTCATTTAAAAAAGTTTCTGATCTAATGCCACTATGCTCATGACAGGTATTCAACAACTGTTGATATCACCATGGGAAGAAAATTAACTAAGCCCCATGTTTATACTGGAGCATTATTTGATTTCCTTTGACCTAAAGAAGTATTTACAAACACTGCAAAAACACTGCCCTTAACTCGGTTTCCAACTCTACCACCTTAAGATTATGGTCTTGAGTGCAGTTGCCATAGTAAGGCGTTATATTTTATTGAAAAAGCTATATATTTCTCCGTTAAAAAAACAAACTAGAACGTTAATGACCACCAGAACGTAACCTAAGTTTACTATTCAACCGTATTCTGAGACACTTCCATCCAATCCCTAAACTGACACCAAACCTTTCTTCAAATACATTCCAAGGGGCTTAACCTTGGTGGATATATGAAATAATTTGTTTTCATGATATACGTTTTACACACCCGATCGATATATCCTCATATTTAGTTTAAATTTTACCTTCCTCATCCTCACCCACTTAGAGGAGGTGTACCTGCTTTTAGGAGGGAAAAAAGAGTCTAAAAAATAAGTTTTAAAAAATATCTCCTTTGTAGCCAACCTTATTGGTTGAATGGTCTGAGACGTTACTCTTGCAATAGACTAAACTTCCGATGATGGAGATATTAGGGTGGGAATTATTCTCAGGTGTACTGAGATTGGTTTTTTCCTAAAAGGTTTCCCACTCTCCCTTCAAATAAAATTCAGGTACACTCCCTCTGAATTGAATCGTTCTCATGCCTAACACACTGGTAATTAGTGTATATGTGTATTACCCGAGCGCAATGACCAAAATCCTTAGTATTGCCAAATTGAAATTAGAGACTCAACATTCTCGTCACCAGAAATAATACTAAATGAGCTTGACATATAGACCACGTGCCCACCGGTGTAAGCTATAACTAATAATAAATAAAGTTTTTCTAGTAAGATGTTTCGTCATTGCTTATGCTTAATTTCAGGTTAATATCTGTCTGGTGCACACGGGTGACGTGCGTCATTTTTATCGTCTCGGGTTGTAAAGCCAGGTTGACACCACGTCCCAGCTTTACATCATTTTAATAAGGAGTTCACGCGGGATGCCAGGTCCGGCATCAAGTTGGCGTCACCCACTTCGGTGGCCGCATGGTCACTCATTCAAGAATATACTGCCGATGATGAGGAGATCAAGGTTCGAATCTCAGTCGAGTGTACAGTAGCCCCGTGGCTTCTTTGGTGCTGACTGTCAGAAGTGACAGCTGCTAAACACATGTTTTTTTTTTCAGATCATATGGTTCGGCGTAGGGATACATAATTTGGTCTGGTAACTTTTCAAAGCCGTCAGCTGTCAGTCACCACCAAAGAAGCTATGAAGCTACTGTAACAAGGGTGGTTTTCTAAAATAATTTTTCACTCTCTTTCCACATAAATTTGGGTACAATTTGGGTATAAACTTCCTCATCCCTAAAACTAATAGCGTGATTATTACATACTCGTATAACCCGAACGGTTAGTAAGATGTGGTGCTATAAAAAAAAAAAAATTGTGTCAGTGCGCGACAAAATAAACGACGAGAGTTTATTTCGAACGTGGCGGTGACGTCACCATCCAGTGTACTGTCAGTACCTGTGAATACATAGAGCAATGCACACGTGAACACGCGCATCACTGCGCTGCATGTGTGATGTTTGTGTGAGGACTTTTATCAGTCGACAATGAGAAATGGAGCATGAAATAATTGATCCAGAACTTTTCAATAATAATAAAATGTACCTTTTAGAAGTCTTGCACTACTAAAAGGATGCACCCAATACTTTCGACACTTTATTATTTTAAAAAAATTCAAAAAGAATAAAAATACAAGCCTTATTTTTCCCCCTCCCGGCGTGTGTTTATCACGACCATGACTTCAAACTGACTGGAAAGGGCCAATAGTCCAAAATAGAAGCGAGTAGCTAGTGTGCACTGCTGCTCCTGGTTTGGTGACGTCACAAGACGGGACTGCAAAAACTACGCACGTTACCCGTATGCACGAGTCCTTATGGAGAAAAGGCATTTGCAGTAGCACTCGCGTGGAGCAAGAATGGAAATACATATTTATAGACCAGTTCGAATTCCCGTTTGGGAATTAAAGGAAGTTTAATCAAGGTTATAGCACAAATTATTCAAATTAATTTAAATCAAGAGATTCCAGATGTCAATAACTCAGACTTGATATACATAGGTAATAAAACATCAACAACACAGTATTTATAATTTTAACGTTATAGCAAAGATAATGTTTTGAAAAACTCTGTAACCAAAAAATATGATTGTCATATATTTAATAGTGTCGGTATATTCTTAAAATTTTTATTTGTAGAAACGACTACAATGAGTGTAATAAATGTAACTAGGCCTATATAAGTTTACTTTCGACAACATAATTTACACAACTTTATATGATACCCTACTATAAAAATATATTTTTATTTCAAAATAAATAACTTTGGGAATAAGCACAGCATTTTTGATCGTTTGGGCTATCCGCGAAAATGCTCTAAGCTATGGAAACAGGAAGAGAAAACGAAGCTTTTTGACTGAAAGGAACCAATACTGTTTGTTAAAAAAACACTCAGTGCACTCAGTAAGGATTTAAACCTAGACCTATCAAGTAGAGAGTCTAGTATGCTGGCATGATCAGGCTATTTCAGTCTAAAATACTTTGACATTTCAAAACTTCTTGTAAAGTGTGAGCCTCGCTTTTGGATAGCCAATAGAGTTGAATAAATACCAAAACATTTATCTTTTTCAAGTTTCGTTTCACCATGTTAAAAAGCACAATGTAGTAAGGTTGGGGGGGGGGGGATTTGTCTTCTACTAACGAAACTTAAAATTATTATGGTCAAATTTTATTGGTGTGAGATTATCCATCAATAACACCCCTCCTATTTTACAGCCGGATAGAAGGAAAAAAAAATCTGGGTTTAGAGGTGGAGAAGGGAAAGAACGCATGAATGAGAAACTATTTTGTTAATAAATCTCGACGTGACCGCATGTGTGGACCATATCCACGCCCTCCCAGAGTTTGATGAATGACAAAACAACTCTTGGGCTCTACCTCGGTAGAGTTGGAGAAAATATCACCAGATGAGCCTCAGGTGGGGGGTGTGTGTACCTCCGGTACCTCTCACTAAGAAAAGTCTTCCATCTAACGACGAGACGTCGTATCACAAAGGGGAGTGGTAGGTAGGGAGCAAGAGGGAGTGGCGGGGTGAAGGTGATCTTGACGTCGTACACCCCAAAGAGGATTGGATGTCTTTGGGATAGCTTCTGATTGGTCAGTAGACCAGAAGTAGACCTCGCCTGGTTGAGGATTGGTTTGGAGCGAGGGTAAGTTTTTCAAGAAATATTCAGACTTTGAAAGTGAATTAAAAAAATAAAATAAAACAAGATCAGAATGAAATGTATAAGAAAGATGATGAGAAAAGGGGGAGGACAAAGAAGAAGTTACATAGTCGAGGAACGATAGAGAAACCCTGATTTTTTTTTCTCTTTCTTACAACTTTGAGAAATAGTTTTCACCTGAAGATCAGACAGTGATCAGGCCATAAAAGAGGATGTCACGTAGACGTTGAAGCATCTAAAGGCAACGTCAAACACTCCCTTTTGTTTTCTACTCCTATATAACCCAATAAAAATGAGGGACACCGTCGTATGTTCCTTCACATACCTGAAAACTAAAAAAAAAAATTTCTTTCTAACACACACATACCTTTTTTTTTTTTGTATTGAAGGGAAGAAGTAAAAGTTTTTTCCCCCATCAGCGTTACAATAAAACGTGTAATTAAACAAACCTGCGATTGTGTAGGCAGATTATAGAGCCGGGCGGCGCCTAGCAAAGACTTGTGAAAGGGTGGAGTGGGAAGTTTAAAAAAAAAAGAAAAAAAATAGGGAGGAAAAAAAAGGGTGTAGTGTGGTGGAGAGAGGAATGGGTACGGGTGTGAATCAAGGGATCATGCATCTGGGGAATGGTCCAAGTACGGATCTAGAGGATGAGGTAAGGACGAGTCGTCTTCGGCGGCGTCACAGAAAATAAAGGTAGCAATTTTTTCCTTATTTTTAACGGATCAGTGAATTGATTAGATAGATGTGCCGTCTGATTGGAAATAAAAACATGCTTTCAAAAACGAGGCGGAGACCATGTCTCCCAAGCAAGATACAGTGGTTCAGTGGGAATATCAGTTTTAAGCACACCCAGACCAGGAATTTCGGACGAATTCAATTCAAAAGAAGCTACGTTCTTTTATTTCTGATTCATGTACTAATATTCTTTCTTTTATAGGTTACAATATTTCATTTACAAAGGGTTACATTGTTATCAGCCGCATTGGTGTATTCACGGTCTGAGGTGTTTGACACAAGTAGGACTTAGCTGCAGTTTACGGGAAGATCAGGCTCATTTGGAGTGATTTTCTCTAGGTTATTAAGCACCGTGGCTTACTACCCATTCCGCTTATAGCTTATGTACTAAATACGATAGTGGTTTTATGTATTAGGAAGTATCCGCTTCGGTGGCCAAGTGGTCTAAGGTACTACTCTTGCAGTAGACTAGAATGCCAATGATGGGAAGACCAAGGTTCGAATCTCAGTCGGGTGTACTGAGAGTGGTTTTTCCTAAATGATTCTCTAATCTTCCTCCACGCAAATGCGAGTGCACTTCCTTTAAATATAAAATTCTTAATACCTAAAGCCATTAGCGTAATTATTACCTAAGAGTATAACCCACATGGGTAATAAAACGTGGTGGTATAAAAAAATTATAATTATATTTAGAGGAAGTGTACGCGCGTTCGTGTGGAGGAAGAGTGGGAAACAATTTTGGAAAAACCACCCTCAGTAAACCCAACCGGGATTCAAATCTCGATCTCCCTGTCATCAGCTCTCAAGTCTACTGCAAGAGTAGCACGTTAGACCGCGTGGCCACCGAAACAGGTTTTTATTGTCTTTTCTCCCAACTAATGCGAGTACATTTATTTTAATTGGCTTATAGCTATAGCAGTTTAATTTTTTACAGTACAGAAGATATATCTTTATGAATAATTTTAAATGTGATTCCAGTTATTCTATCCAAACCCAGAGAAAACAAAATCTATGTTATGTCAATATGTATTAACCACGAGATAATCGATTACTAGATAGCCACACCAGTGGACACATTGTCTAGTTTGACAAACCCACAATAAAACGGATGGTATTTGGGGGTCGGTCAGGGTTTAATATTGGCCAGGTTCACTGGAAGGGAAGGATTTTCTACACATGGTATGCACCTGAGGATTTTACATCTCCTTTCCACGCTGGTGTGGATACATTTTCTCAATACAGTAGCCCCGTGGCTTCTTTGGTGCTGACTGACAGTTCACAGTTGACTTCTGACAGTCAACATTTAGGTATATACCTAGATTTTTACTGTCAGGAGTGACAGCTGTTAAACACATATGTTTGCAGATGATATGGTTCGGCGTAGGAATACATAATTTGGTCTGGTAACTTTTCAAAGCCATCAGTCAGCACCAAAGAAGCCATGGGGCTATTGTACCTAAGATTTAGGGATTCCTAGACTTTATAGACCGAAAGAGCCCTTACACCATTAATAATAGCCTTTTCTGGAACCTTCATACAAAAGTTTATATTAATATTATAATCAATCGATAACGACAGTTACTCGCTTCGGTGACCACATGGTCTAAGGTGTTACTATCATAAGAGATTGGATTGCCAAGAACGGCGAGATCGTGTTTTGATTCCAACCAATTGGACCGAGGGTGTTTTTTCTTAAAATGGTTTCCCACTCTATCTCCAAGCTAATGCAGGTTCACTTCCTCTATACTCAGCCTTCCCAATTCCTAACCCATTAGCCTGATTAGTATTTAAAGCGTATAACCCGGACGGGTAGTAAGACGCGGTTATTTATTTCATCGCTAATCGCTTTGGATTGCACAGTGTATTCGTACTATTGGCAGCATAAAGCCACAAGCGAGTCTCCGGTAGCTGTGATATCACAGAAATATATTACTAGCCAATTATATTCACATGTGCCTCACAAGACTCTTGACTTAAACTATTTATGTAGAATGACCCTGAGCCGTGGGTCGGTCCCTGAATAGCTCAGTGGCAGAGCATTGTCGGGATAAGCCAAAGGTCCCCGTTTCGATTCCATGTTCAGGTGTGATTTTTCGATTCATTCGTATAGTTTTTGTGGTCAATTAAATTGATGACATCCTACTATTTTGATATTTTTATTTAATAGGTAGGCTATGTACAAGTCCGGGCCTCCATAAATAGTTGAAATTTAAAATATTTTTCTATTTTGGTTATTATACTGCAGTCATGTTAAGATCTTAAAATAATATATTACTTTTTTTAGCACTGTGTCTTACTACTTTTTCAGGTTATACGCCTATGTATTAATTACACTAATGGGTTTTGGAATAGGAAGGCTTAATTTATAGGAAGTGCAACAGCATTTTAGTGGAGGGAGAGTGGAATATAATTTAGGGAAAACCACCCTCAGTACACCAGACCTGGATCAAACTCCGATCTCCCCATCTTCAGTAGTCCAGCCCAACACGAGATTAGCACGTTAGACTACGCAGCCACCGAAGCGGGTGATTATTACTCACTAAGCTATATACATTTTTTGAAAAACATATTAAAAGTTAATAAAGAACGAATTATATAATTAATAGAATAATTCGATTTTGAGTATAGTTATTATTATTATTATTATTAGCACCGCGTCTTACTACCCATTCGGGTTATACGCACTTACGCTAATGTGTAATGGTAGGGGGATTGTGAGATGAAATGGAGGACCTACAGTTTAACGTGGGATCCGAACCACGGTGGAGGCCTAGCATTCCCCACATTCACAAGATAACTTGTCAGAGGTGAAGGAAGGGTTTGGTAATCAGATAAATCTGTGCCGGGACCGAGGATTGAACCCCGGCCGCCAGCACAGAGGTGTGACACCTTACCCCTAGACCACCAGGTCACCTAAGTATAGTTAATAACTATGTCAATCTAGTATAAATAACATGGAGATATATAAGACAACGTGAGAACCATAAAGGCATCAATATATAAGTTCACGAAAAAGATTGGTAGTACAATTACAAGTCAATGTAATTTAGATAAACATATAAAAACAATTTTTTTTAACACTAACCGACATTTAAAAGTTATAAACCTGTTAAACATTATTAACATTGTGACTTTTAGTTAATTGCTTTTTAGCCAATGATGAAAAAATATAGTTTTGTCATGAACTGTTAATTGTTCCACGTTGAATGGTAATAAAAAAACCATCCAAAATTAAAGAATGTTAACAAAACGAAAGATTTGTTGTAAAATTGAATTATTCCTTAGCTTGTATGTAATCCCCACTTCCTTGAAAGCTGAATTTCTTGCATATTGATTTATTTATTTCTGATAAAATATTACTTACTTATTTAGGCCTACTAATGACTATTTTATGTTTTAAACAAATCTAATTTATTGTCATGATAATATTTTTCCTTATATAAATAACATACGGTACGTAATCATTTTTTCTTAACAACATTAACTGTTAAAGTTCAATATTATATGGAAAAGTTGGAAAGAAAGATATTTGTTTAATACTTGGGCCTCCAATTTTTTAACAGTCCTGGGGCCTTCACAGATATAAATATGGTCCTGATTATATACAGGGTGTTTCTCTCCCTCTCAGCCCCTGAGTTTCCCTTATCACTTTCAAACTAATGAACGTGATTGGTGTATGAGAAGCACTCAGAGGCAGAGAGTATAGTGAAACATCTTGTATAATATATATTATGTCAAAGTTGACAGGTGCGTATCATATGAATTGACGTATGAATGTGTGAAAGTAGACCAAGTAAGTTTAGTGTTATATTTGTATCCCAGCTTAGCTCATTTGGTAGCGTGTCTGCCTACTGCGCTAGGGTTCCTGGGCTCCATTCCCGGTATGGCCAAAAAATGTAATATTGCTGAAATGTGAGTTTACCCTATCACAGTGATACCCGAGGGGCTGGATGTGGTGTCTGTTCTATATTTAAGCTATTTCGTAAGTCGTGTGCAGACACGACCAGTAGATTCAGAAAGTGCTCGTTAAGGTGTAAGAGACGTGAGTTAAGGATAGTGTTTTTGAAGTTTTTATAGACAATTTTTTTTTACCAATACGAATCTAACATTGCCTCAGTAGAAATACAAAGTTTAATTTTCCTCACCAATTAATATCAACAGTTGGTGGTCTAGGGGTAAGGTGTAGGACTTCTGTGATAGGGGTCCGGGGTTCAATCCTCGGTCCCGGCACAGATTTATCTGATTACCAAACCCTTCCTTCACCTCTGACAATACATTTTGTGAATGTGGGGAATGCCAGGCCTCCACCGTGGTTTGGATTCCACGTTAAACTGCAGGTCCTCCATTTCATCTCACAACCACCCTACCATTACAAATTAGCGTAAGTGCGTATAACCCGAACGGGTAGTAAGACGCGGTGCTACTACTACTACTACTACTAATAATAATAATAATAATAATAATAATATAATAATAAATAAATAAACAGGTTTTATTGTTAGTTATTAGATAGGAGCCTTACTCTGAAAATAGGGCTGTATATTTGACGTGCCACGTGTGTTTCTTTCCCTCTTGTTTGAGCGACACTCTTCGTTCTGTGTACAGTTAGTCACTCTATGTCAGAGAAATGACGTGTAACGAGAAGTGATTGTCCCAACAGACGTGAAGAGATTACTGCATCGGAGAAAGGAAATAACGGAATTCGAAGGGAAAATACGCACTTAACAATCTCTTTCCTGTCTGTGTATCTTATATAAAAACCGTTACTATTGTGCTACAATAGAGATATTAAGAGTTTGTCTCCTCTATAGTTCAGATGACATCGGCACCTAAAAACAGATACTACGTTCATAAAAAAGGTGGCAGTAATTTAAATAATCATCCATAGCCTGATTAGTAAAAATTTATATAATCGAATGAATATGGAACGAATAAAATAAAATCCACTTCGGAGGCTACATGGTATAAGACACCACTCTCACAATATATTGGAATACTGGTAACTGGGAGATCGGGGTTCGATCCCTGTTGGTTGTATTGAGGTTTTTCCTTTTTCTTTTACTCTCCCTCCACGAAAATTAGGGTACCCTTATACTAAATTTAACCTTACTAATCCCTAACGCATTAGAGTAATTAGTACACAAGTGTCTAATCCAAACGGGTAGTAAGTTGCAGTGCAAAACAAAAAACCTTATATTTATCCGTAAATTTGAAAAATGACACCCGGACGTGGGAATCTAACCCGGGATCCTTGATTGAGCACACTGATGCTCTTTCACTGAGATATCCAGGGAATTTACTTTGCTCAGGCTCAATGTATACTCATATTTAAGGCAGAGTCTGTGATGGACATGTGGAAATCATCGGCTACTAAGAGCTATCATCGATACCGACACCAACGGTGGCTAGGAGGTTATGGGGTTCAGCTTTGTTTAGCCTGAACATGGGATGGTAACTGGGTATCTTACTGGTAGATCATTCATTATAAAGCTAAGAGTCCTGCGTGGTAGAAATAACATTAGTTGATGATCATCAAGTTACTACATTTTTAAAACTATATTAAGAATTCAAGTCAAGTGAACCGCAGTTGTCACATTTGAAAGATAATATCAAAATCAAATTCGTCATAATTTCTATTTTTTTCATCCCTTATTTATTACCTTTATTTAGTTCATAATCTACTTTAGTTAAAGTATTTGCCATTTGGACGTAATTCAATAATTTAATAATTTTGCACTATACGATCAATCTAATATAAAAAAAAAACATCCTCATAGAATTTAAATTGTCCACGTATAAAAATATCGTGTTACAAGATACAGCAAACATTTAAGGATGGATAAAAAAAAACAGACAAAAGAATAGATTAACTTAGGGATAAAATTCTGTTGTTTTTTTTTTTTTTTTTTCAAACGAGTGGAGAGGGGGTGGGAGCATGTCATGTCCTCAATTATACATTTCTGTGTGAACTTTTAGTCTCTTTATATCTGATAGTTCTTAATCATCAAAAATAGTTCTTATAGATGTGAGAGCTACACAGGTCGCAACTTACCAGTTCAAATATTTTATCGTATAAGGTATTTTCTTATAGAAAATCTTCGCAAACCAAACGGGGTAAAATAATAACTTCGTTTTTTTTTTATCTATTACAGAAAAAGTAATATTGAACATTTTCATTCCCAATTATAATATATATCCTGACATTTTATGTATAATGTAAGAGTACTTAACTGATAATATATTTTTGAAAATGTTGTCCCAGTTATTCAAGCTATAATAGCATGGATGGGAAAATATGTATGATTGTGCCTTAACATTTATTTCTAATAATTCTAGAAATGTAATAAAGTTCACAGTCCACTGTAGAATGAAAGGGTTATTTTTTGACAACTATAATAGTTACTACAACAATTTTCATATATTCAGTTATGTCGTCTTAAATGATCACTTTTCATAGATGATCTCAATACCTATGAAACAATCTTTCCATGGCACCAGCTATACCAACCGAGCGACCACCGTATGTTGGTGAAGATAGCTCCAACATTTGTGGATAGAGGCTGTCATCTGGTCAGGCCAACGAACCCTTCAGTTTCCTAACCGGAGCCGCTACTTCTTCCTTCAAGTAGCTCCTCATTTGTCCTCACAAGGCTGTTTTTGACCTCGTCACAGACCCATTCTGCTTCACAGAAAAATCTGCAAGTGCCGGGAATTGAACCCGGGACTGTTGTATCTGAATCCAGATATTCTGACCATTAGATCACAGCGGTCAATGGAAAACTACTAAAAACAAATTTTTTTTCTTTAAGTTTATTGCAAAATAAAATAGATTTCTTAAAGATTTCCTTCCACCAGAATCTTATAGCTAACCTTATAGTTAAGGAGTAAGTATATTTTAAATTATTAAACTGTACCAGTGTATTAAAAAACTTAGAAATATTAAAAGCCTTTATAGTTCACATCCGTCAAACTAATACTCTTTTTAGATCACAAATAATTCACTATATTTATATTTACCAATTGGACGCAGTCTTTTTAGAACAGGTAAAATAAACATCTGTATCCATTATATTGTTTTTAATTTCGAGAAAATAAGCTATGTCTTTTTATTCAAAATAGTTTGAAGAGAGGTTTTTTTTATTCATTCTGGCAGTCTATGTGGTTATATTATGTGACATCTTAATTTGTTTCTTTAAAAAAAAGAATCTTAACTCCACTTTTTGTATGGAAATTAAAATAGCTTTTCTCTAGCTCAGAGGTTACCAAACTGTGGTTCGCGAGCCCTTGGGGGTTCGTAAAATCTTACAAGGAGTTTGCCAAAATATTTCTGTAATGGTGGATTTTTGCAGCACTTTGTGAGGAAATGGGAAGCATTTACAACGGTTTATCATCTCACACTGAAGTCAGGTGGTTATCTCGAGGTAGAACTCTTACAAGATGGTTTGAACTTAAATACGAAGTTTTCATTTTTCTTACCAACAACCCTCTCACAAAGCAAAGTGCTTGCAAGATCAAATGTGACTCAAGGCTTTGGCCTATTTGGCAGATATTTTCTCAAAAATGAACATTTTAAATCTCTCTATTCAGGGGTCCAATATTAACGTTTTTACTGTGAAAGCTTGTATTGAGTCGTTCATTAAAAAAATAATTGGGAATCGTGTTTAATTAGCAATCAAACGGAGTGCTTTGATACCCTTCATGACTCCGTGGTAGAAAATCACCTTTCTTTGGACGAAAATGTAAAGAACGTGTTATAGAACACTTGAAGAGACTTCCTTCAGAGAGTATTTCCCAGTCATGTCAAATAATAACAATTGGATTCGCAATCTTCTGGAGGAGATAGCAGTTTTGAAATCCTCCACATTAAGCGTGAGTGAAAAAGAGCAGCCCCTTGAAATTTCCACTGATTTTGAATTAAAGAAAAGCTATAAATATTGGTCATTAAAATACTTCTGGTTAAGTTTAAAGGAGGAGTTCTCATTGTTAGAGAATAATGCTATTACATCTTTGTTACCATTTTCTTCTACGTATTTAAGCGAGAAACCTTTTCTTCATATGCCTATTTAAAATATAAATACAGAAACACGCTCAATGATGAAAGTTACTTGAGACTTTATCAATCGTCTGTGGTTCCTGACTTTAAAGCTCTGTTCCATCCAAAGCAAGAACATACTTCTCACTAAGACACGTGAAGAGGTGAGAAGCTGTTAAATCTGGTTGACAATTTTCAATCTTAAATCGGCATGGAATTTTGTGATTAAAGGAGCAATTTCCAGTACCACTTTTTAAAAAAAAACGTGAAATGTGATAATATTGTGACAGTAAAGATGTTACTACAGTAATTTGCTTATTTAATTTCAGTTTTAATCTTTAAAACAAATGTATAATTATTTGAGCTTATACTTAAGTAGTTTCAATATTATTCCATTATATTGGGTAGGGGATCCCAAAGTACCTACCAAGCTATAATGGGTTAATTTAAAGTTATTAAACATTGTGATTACAATTAATAACTAAATTTCATAAAAATTAGGTATAAAATTAAATGAGTGGCTATGAATATTTACCAGGGGGTTCGTGCAGTTCAGATGTTTGTGAAAGGGGGTTCGCAAGTCGAGAAAGTTTGGGAACCGCTGCTCTAGCTAGTGTCTGCATTAATACACAATGACTCAACATGCAATATTTTACAAAATAGCAACTCCACTGAAATAAAAATTAAATTAATCGAAAATCTAAATTATGGGTAATTTTAAATTTTGTCTTCCGCCAACACGATAGGTTAATTTCATATTCCAATTTAAAATGTTCATTAAAAAAGAGTGTTATTGGCCATTCACACATTTCTTAAATTACGATATACTATTAATTTTATTTGGGATACTTAAGATGGTGATGTAGGGAACGCGATTTAAGGACAGTCCGGTCCCAGTTTTTATAGACAAACTTTTTTGTTCGAAACAAATAATATATTGTTCCAGAGTTCAATTTTCTTCACATGGTGTTCTCAACAGTTTTCTAATATCTGTCAAGGGTGTCCTGAATTTGATTATAACCATATCTCTTCGTATAAAAATTTTTCTCATCTAATGCCGCTATGCTCATGACAAATATTCAACAGCTGTTGATATAACCATGTGAAGAAAATTAAACTATATGTTTCTACTGGAGCAACATTTGATTTATCTCGGCAAAAAAAAAAAGCTGTTTTGATATCAAAACTGCAAAAACACTTCCCTTAACTCCCGTTTCATGCATCCGAACCATCACGTTCACTTTTCGAACAAGGAAATATAACCACACAATACAAATAAAACGTTTTTCATATTCTGTCGTGGCCGAAAATACAAGTATGTGCCTCGTCCCTTGAGGTGACATTAGAAACCTTTCTGAGAGGCTTTGGTTCAAATACTGGCAAGATTTAGGACATTAAATTGTCGCGTATGTTTATTAGATTGGTTCATGTCAGGTATTCTCATGCCGGATCCTCTCATCCATAATCCATTAATTAAGGTCAGATACACTTAGGTCACATTAGGTAAGGTTCACTCATAACAATCTTTTTTGTCTATTATAATAATGAATAGCCCCAAGTAGCATTTGTCTTCAAAAATGTAGTTCTAGACACAAAAATAAAACAACAAATGGGATGTGCACTTTTGGTTTAGCCAAGTATTGATATTACCTATTAAAGAGGGAGTTATATGTAGACCACACTACTTTACGTATAATAACTATATTAAAATTGTTTGAAGTGACAATTGTAAATGTCAATTACATCTTCTCTATATCTAAATCACTGAGCGTGCAAAGCCAGCTTCTGTTTTAACCCGACCATTTGGAATTTCATCTGTCTGTCTTTTCGGATATTTTATCCGTGATAACTGTCAACGATATTTGGAGGGGACACTTTTTTGATCCAGGTCAAACGATATACACATAAAGACTTCCATATGATTATTTGATATGGTGGCAGCTCAAAAAAATTTTTTTGTATATTCTCTCATCTCAAGTGATTTTAATTTATAATTCTAAACAAATGATCGAGCCCCCGGGCGTACTTTGTTTAGAAAGTTTTGGCATATTATATTGAGACCTAAATCTTAAAACACTTAAACAAGGGCTACATCTTTGTATGTATTGTACTATTGAATATAGCATTAATTTGTTTTCTGTTTAAATCGATCACCAAGGAAAATATATACATTTTAAATCCAAGGAGAAATTTAGCTTGAAATCCAAAGTGAAATCTTAGAGCCATAGTAACGATAATAGCATGGAGGAAAGCGCATAGCCCAAATGGGTATTAAGACGTGGTGCTAGATAAAAATAATTAAATAAGTAAAAATATATGGAGGAAGTGAGGTATACTGTTCAACATAACTACAATTACTGTATATTTACTAACCAAGAATATAATTATGACCTGGCTGTCTAGAGGTAAGGTGTCAGACATCCATGCTGGGGGTCCGGGGTTCAATCCTCGGTCCCGGCACAGATTTATCTGATTACCAAACCCTTCCTTCACCTCTGACAAGACTTGTATTAATCACAACTTGTGAATGTGGGGAATTCCAGGCCTTCACCGTGGTTCGGATCCCACGTTAAACTGTAGGTCCTCCATTTCATCTCACAACCACCCTACCATTACATATTAGTCTAAGTGCTTATAGCCCGGGCGGGTAGTAAGACGTGGTGCTAATAATAATAACCAAGTATATTGGAGTTAAGCCTGTTCAATTAACAGTTATGCTTACCGCGAGCAGGTGTCGCGGTCCTGCTGCGCATGTGGTCATCTGTCAAACCTTCCACGCAGCGCTAGCAAAGAGGAAGGCGTATGCTGATCATATATATGTATATTAGCTACATTCATATAAAACACACACATATGTACATAACACCCATTCACGCAGAGCAAGAAAGTGTCGTAAGAGCTGTAAATTAGACCGCGGGTGGGTAAAAGTTGGAGGGGTACTACCCCTTGTTTTACATAACGGGCTTAAGTCACCTCCGGGTGTCAAACTGATCGACACACCAGGGGTATCTGCGAGTAACTGATGATTGGGGGATGCATTTGCATTTACAATTTTTAAAAAACTAAGAAAGTTGTGGTGTAAAAACGGGCTTATAAATGACATAACCTGCTAACCACGACAATGGCCACGTGTTTAAATATAAATCTGGTTTGTCGGTAACGGGTGTTCGTGGTTCTAACCCCATTTGGGTGTACTGAGAGTAGTTTTTTCTAAATGTTTTTTCACTCTACCTACACGTAAATGCGGATACATTTATTAAAGATTCTACTTTAATCATCTAGCTTGCTTACGTAATATAGATGCGTCTATCTGAGATGGATACTAATAGATCCTTCTTCAAACCTATCCCTTTGATTACATACATGCATGCATGGAGGCCTACATACATGCATGCATGCAGGCCTACATACATGCATGCATGCAGGCCTACATGCAGGCCTACATACAGGCCTACATACAGGCCTACATACATGCATACAGGCATACAGGCATACAGGCATACACGCACACACGCACACACGCACACACGCACACACGCATACACGCACACACGCACACACCCACACACCCACACACCCACACATGCACACAGCACACATGCACACATGCACACATGCACACATACACACACATACATACATACACACATACACACACATACATACATGCATACATACATACACATACATACAAACATACATACATACACACATACATACATACATACATACACACATACATACATACATACATACATACATACATACATACATACATACATACATACATACATACATACATACATACCTAATCCCGCTGTTCCCTTATGGGGCAGTCCAAATTGTGTGCATATAGCTCAAAAAACAGCTCCGTACGTAAACCATCCTTACTAACATTCTCCACACTTCCCCATGCACACTCCTTTCACTTCAACAACATCCATACACCGAATCATACATGCTCTTTTAGTCTTAAAACTCTTGATGTTTCTCTTTTTCATACATTTTTCTAAAACATATAGCTACGTTATACATGGCCTACCCCTTCCTTTTGATCCACACACACTTCCTTGATATATTCTTTTCGTCACTCGATCCACACTCATTCTCTCAACATGCCCAAACCAACATAAGAAGCTTCTTTCACATTGTCCTTTTGAATTCCTTTTCAAAACGCACTCCTTCAGCACCTAATAATTACTTACTCTGTCAATAAGAGTTTTCCCACATACATTTCTTTTATATCTCATTCCAACCACATTCACCTTGCTCTTGTGTTTCTCCTGACAAACCCACACTTCACATCCATAAAACAATGTTGGTGTTAACACACTTGTATATATTGCCATCTCTACCTCTCTAGATACTTATTTATTCTTTTCAACAGTCCACATACATTCAAATACTCTCAGAGATGCATTCACCCGTTTGTCGATTTCATCATATGTCCTTCCACTTTTACAGAGCATTCTGCCCAGATCCACAAAATCATTCACTTGTTCTAGCAATTTCCCATTTATACTAAGATGACAGTCACTTTCTGATCCACCCTTATAAATAACTATCACCTTAGTTTTGAAGACATTTATACAAAGACTCATTCTGCCTGTCACCACATTTAAACGATTTAATTCAGTTTGCAAGTCACTTTCATTCTCAAACATTAATACGGAATCATCTGCATATAACACATCCCTTTGATTAAGCCGTTAGAAATAATCGAAAGTATCGTAATTATATATAATATATATATATATATATATATATATATATATATATATATATATATATATAATCAAATCACCGCTTCCTTACTACCTGGCCAGGTTGTACACATATGTAATATCTATTTCAAAAGAGTAGAGATGAGGAAGGAGATATTTAGAGGTAATATAGCCGCATTTGCGTGGAAGGAGAGTGGAAAACCCTTTAGGTAAAACCACCCTCAGTACACGTAACCGGGACTCAAATCCCGACCTCTCCGTCTTCACCAGGGCAATCTAAAATGATAGTGACGCCTTAGACCGTTCAACCACTGAAGCAGGTATTATTTAGTTTATAAATAGGCCTAGTATGTGCACAATATACATGGTTTGACGCTATTTAACACAAGTAGGGAGCTGATGGTGAAGGGGGAGAAGGCGACGGGGAGTGGGGAGTGTAAGATGAATTAAGAAGCGGAACTCATCGTTAGAATATCATTGACATATAAAAAATAGATACATACCTACTTATAGTGATATTACATAAGCCTATTATATGGAAAAAAATAGAACTATTTTAATCAGATAAGCGGGTTTCTACATTATAAATATGACCACCCACAACCCATTCCTAGTTTCTGACAAGTCTGAGAACAATTTATATTGCCAGAGGGTTCGTATTTTGTACACAAGAACAGGACACATTAATTATTTACATGTTGGTAGCTGACCCTGACGCGTGTAACCGATTCTTAAACAAGAGGTTGACAATTTATTCCTCTTTTCGCGCGTCGTTACAATGCACAAATAAATAAATAAGAAGGTTCTCTTGCACGCAACTCTTAGGTCAGTATCTAGGGTGGTGGATGGTGGGATATCGAGACGTGTTGCCGCACCCCCTCCCCCCCTCAAGACGCCGGATGGATTGGCTTAGCCCACTGCATGCCCACAGTTAGAGAAATTTAATATAAATCGACATAAAATTTATAAAAAAATAAGCTACCAGCTAAGCAATTGTTGAGTATATATATATATATATATATATATAATATATATATATATATATATATATATATATATATATATATATATATATATAACTAGCACAATTACCTGGACAACTCTTTTATTTGCTTCAAACAGAAAAAAAATACTCTTCATTTTATTTCTTCCAACCCAGTTTTTAATTAATTAAAAAAAAATTTTAAATTCCAGCTTCGAGGCGAACATGTTCGTACACAGGGACTACACATTTTAAAATGTCAGCCCTCTGCTTGGGGTAGATATCGCGAAATGATCATGACCGATAGAAAAACTTTTCAGTTCATTAACATAGATTGCCGGGGTGACCTGTCGTTATGCTGGGGTCCGGGGTTCAATCCTCGGTCCCGGCAAAGATTTATCTGATTGACAAACCCTTCCTTCACCTCTGACAAGACATCTTGTGAATGTGGGAATGCCAGACCTCCACCGTGGTTCGGATTCCACGTTAAACTGTAGGTCCTCATTTCATCTCACAATCACCCTACCATTACACATTAGCGTAAGTGCATATAACCCGCACGGGTAGTAAGACTGGTGCTAATATAATAATAATAATATAAAATAATAATAATAAGATTGCTGACCCTTCTGTTCTATTACCAGCGTCGGTGGTCGCATTATCCAAAAAATACATCACTTTTGTATAAACCTGATTTGATAAAGAGGGGGTAATATTAAGGGCTTCAATCCTGGTTGGGTAAAACCAAGGGTGGTTTTTCCTAGATAGTTTTCACCTTTCCCTCCTTCAAGCAAATTCTGGCTAACTTCTCTAAATATATCCTTCATCTCCCAACACATTAGGGGAATTAGTACGCGTAAAACCTATACGCGTAGTATTACGTGGCGACAAAAAAAAAGTATGTTTTTTATTTATTCGTGTATGGGCTACATCATCGTATCCAGTTTGTGGGAAGATAACCTGGTAATAATGTACCGCTGACCGGGGGACGCCCGAATGAACCAATCGTACATCCTTTCCGTGGAAGCTCATTCAAGGTCCCGATGAGATGAAATGATGGTGATAGTGAATATGACGGTGTGGAATTAGTTAAACTCTTCCTAACCAGACCTTGGTGACCATTGGGGATAGTTTACCCTTTCGGTGAAAAAAAACTCGTGATACCAGCCGGAAATCGAATCCAGGACCCCTAGGTTGGTAACCAGAACCAGGTTCGTTGACCACTATCCCACAAGACCGGTTAACATGTTTTTAAACTAAGATAATGTCGAATTTAGCTCATAGTAACAAACTCTTGTCAACAAACTTCCGAACCTGATGTAAACAACTCGATTATAGTTATTAATAACTATGATAAACTAATACATAATGAAATGGCCTGCATGTTTGTAAGGCAAGCAAGAAACCAGAATATAATTGGATCCTATCTCTTATTATCGATCTAATCTATGAATTCAAAAGTTTCCGTTTCCCTTTTTTTATGTTTATTCACTTCTCGCAGTAAAGTCATGGCCCTCTGCACCTGTTTAGGGTCTTCTTCACATTCTTTGTTTGTTCAATACGGCCTGTTACGGTAAGGTCAAGGGATTCAAAAGCCTAGCATTCATCAGCCGTGCTTTTTGTTTAAAAATTAACATTTATGGTAAACTTTCCTTAATCTTACATTTTTTTTAAATAACGAGTTTAGAAACAGTATTTTGACGAAGTTTTAAATAATCCTTTAAAAAAAAGTTTCCCAAATATTCGCTAGTCACGTATCTTTTTAGGGGCTGTGGCCTAACCAACGTATTCTTCCTAGTTCTTCATAAAAATAAATGGTAAGGTGCAAAGCTTATAATTTCTCGCTCCGTTATCTAGATGTTCATTATATCTAGTAGTGTATGTGCAATTAAATAATATACATTGCAATCAGTGGTGTCCGTAGAAATTTTTCCGGGGAGGGGGGAGGCAAATATATTTCTCCACTCACACCCCCACCCCCACACGCACCTAGAAAACCTTTTGTTGGCACTGGTATTATATTGGCACTGTAAAGATAATAAAAATATAGAAATTGCAAAGAGCATGGTTTTGTTACATCCTGAACGCAGCTAGTATACTTAAGATGTCATACAATTAATAATAAAATAAATTTTTTGTTCTATTCATAACTCAATAAATAATTTGGTAAGTATCATAAATGCGACCTTAAATTTGGGAATTTTGATGATATTATTTAATAATCCCATTTCTTAATCATTATTATATGTTATACAATGGTTCAATAAGCTTAAGTACTTATTTTAGGAAGGAAACACAAGGAGAGTAAATATACAAGAAATCGTTATTATTTCAGTGAGATAAAATACATTTTTAAAATGATTTAATTACTTAGAGTTTAATTACTCAGAGTTGTTCATTCAAGATGATAATTTTTTCACTTTGATTTTAAATTAAAATCATTCGATTTAGTCACCAACTTTATTTCTTGTCCAAATGACAGGGCTTGTAAGTAAAGCAAGAGATAGTTCGCTTGCAGAATATAGGCCTCCAAAACAATAATTTTACCGCTTGTTCTCTATGTGCGTGAAACGTGATATCTTACCTTACATAGCGAAAAAAAAAAATTAGTGCGTTTTAAAACAATGTGCTTAGTAAGACACTTGATCACAAAAGGGATGAGGCTACTGTGGATTTTAGGAGGTTACATAATGACGATTTTCATACCCTTTACTAAGCACAAGATATTGCTAAGATAGTAAAGTTTCGTAGATTACGGGGGGCAAGACATGCAACGTGAATGGAAGAATCTGGAATATTGTTCAGGGTATTAACTGGTCAATTCAATAGGAAGAATCCATTGGGATGACCTAGACGCAGATGGGAGGATAACACTAGAACGGATCCAAAAGAAATAGGGTGTAATGAGGTGGATTGGATAGAATTAGATTACGATAAGAATAGGGTGTAATAAGGTGGATTGGATAGAATTAGCTTACGATAATAATAGGGTGTAATGAGGTGGATTGGATAGAATTAGCTTACGATTAAAATAGGTGTAATGAGGTGGATTGAAATCAATTAGCTTACGATAAGAAAAGGGTGTAATGAGGTGGATTGGATAGAATTAGATACGATCAAATAGGGTGTAATGAGGTGGATTGAATAGAATTAGCTTACGATTAATAAAGGGTGTAATGAGGTGGATTGGATAGAATTAGCTACGATAAAATAGGGTGTAATGAGGTGGATTGGATAGAATTAGATTACGATTAGAAAAGGGTGTAATGAGGTGGATTGAATAGAATTAGCTTACGATAGAATAGGTGTAATGAGTGGATTGAATAGAATTAGACTTACGATAAGAAATAGGTGTAATGAGGTGGATTGGTAAATTAGACGATAAGAATAGGGTGTAATGAGAGATTGATAGAATTAGCTTACGATAAGAATAGGGTGTAATGAGGTGGATTGGATAGAATTAGATTACGATAAGAATAGGGTGTAATGAGGTGGATTGGATAGAATTAGTTTCACGATAAGAATAGGGTGTAATGAGGTGGATTGAATAGAATTAGATTACGATAAGAATAGGGTGTAATGAGGTGGATTGGATAGAATTAGCTTACGATTAGAAAAGGATGTAATGAGGTGGATTGGTAAATTAGTTACGATAAGAATAGGGTGTAATGAGGTGGATTGGATAGAATTAGATTACGATAAGAATAGGGTGTAATGAGGTGGATTGGATAGAATTAGATTACGATAAGAAAGGTGTAATGAGGTGGATTGGATAAAATTAGACTACGATAAGAATAGGGTGTAATGAGGTGGATTGGTATAATTAGTTTACGATAAGAATAGGGTGTAATGAGGTGGATTGGATAGAATTAGATACGATAAGAATAGGGTGTAATGAGGTGATTGGATAAATTAGCTACGATAAGAATAGGGTGTAATGAGGTAGATTGGATAAAACCAGCTCACGATGTGGATAGGAAGCGTACTTTTGTAAGGCCACAATTAGTTTTCAAGCTACTAATGCCATAGAGTAAGTAAGTTTTAATACAGATGTTAGTAGATATACTCTAAATACTGTCTTCTTCATACATACCCCATTAGTATAAATATACAAAGGCAGGTAATAATATACTGTGCAACAATAAAGTTTGTAAATTTTTTCAAATTTTTGCCATAGTAAATAAAACTCATTTCAATTTCTTAAAGTATTGCAGATAAGAAGGCCGTCAGATATATCTCACCGGCCTCATATGACCCGCGAACCGTGATTTTGCGAACCCTGCCTTAGACCTTCGCCATGCTGCCACCGAAGCTAGCTATTTATTTATGATTAAAACCAAATTACAATATACTTTTAATAATCAATTAAAAAAAAAACTCGTGTAACATAATAAACTAGATGTCGGTGCTGTTTAGCATGACGAGAGGTGACCACGACAGGTCAAATAAAGTAGAGATAGATTCACACGAGAATGAAAGTGGATCACACGCCAAGGACAACAAAGTTCGCGTGCCCCTCTTGTTTTGTTTTCAGTTGCTAATTGGCCGTATGACTAATGATTCCGTCTGATTGGCCTGCCAGATATAAACAAAAACAAACACAGCAATGCACTCGCTAAGCCTTCATATAAACCATGATAAGAAAAACATAGCAATAATCTAGTCAAATTGATTTTTCACTTTTACTTACTAAAGCTTTGTAGTTTCAACTCTTTTTTTTTATTTCCACGTTTCACACAAAAGTCATTCATTAACAACTTAATCCAAGAAGTAGGGATTAGTAGGGTTGTTTAAGATTAAATAATTTGGAGATCTTCTTCGCTCTTCTTTATAGGCCTTTGGCCTGTCCAATTCAAAGGGCCAAAGGCTGTCTTGTCCTTCCATCTTCGCCTCGGTCTTCCAGGTACCTTCTCCTTCCAGGAGGTATTTCGTCTTTTGCTCTTGCATCCTGTCAATATGTTGGTTCCATCCTCTCCTACGTGAAGCTATCTATTCAGTGATGGGGTTGATTGGACAAGAATCTCTTGTTATCATTTCTTTCTCTGTCTAGTAGCGATTTTTAGTGATTTTTCTCAATACTCGTGTTTCTGCGATCTCCAGCTGTTGTTGGGTACGTTTAGTTTCACTTCGTGTTTCCGCGGCGTATGCGGGTATTTGTCTTACCACCGACTTTTATTGTTGTTTTTTAATCTTCTTGTAGATATTTGCTGTACAATATTGAGTGATTAAGACAGCCGGCGATTCTGTTATCTGTTATCTTATTTCTTGCCCTGTTAATCCTGAACTGGGAGCTATAAGGTGAAAATACAGTGGTAGATCCCAGCACACCCGGTCAAGATTCAAACCCCAACCCTCAAACAACCATTACCAGGTTGTGGTCTTAAAGGTGCTGCCTAGTTACCTGAGGTAATGTGTAACAGATGTGCAAATCAGGTGGTTAAATATTGACATAACCTTTAATAGTACACGACTGATTTCCAAACCCTTCCTTCACCTCTGACAAGACATCTTGTGAATGTGGGAATGCCAGGCCTCCACCGTGGTTCGGATCCACGTTAAACTGTAGGTCCTTCATTTCTTCTCACAATCACCCTATCATTACAAATTAGCGTAAGTGCGTATAACCCGAACGGGTAGTAAGACGCGGTGCATTAATAATAATAATAATAATAATAATAAAATAGTACACGAGTTCGATGTTTAACTATTTTCTATTAACATTGACATGTAAAATAAACTCGTAAACGTGGTTTTTATCATTACTATTATTATTTTAGGTATTTAACGTACACTTTCTGAACCGACTGAATATACAAGAACACAACCTATAAATTAGTTTAAATTTGGAACAGACACAGCACCCATCTCCCCGATCGTTAATTCAGCAAGTTGTGAAAGGGAAGCCCATATTTTAACAATTATCAATTTTTTAGCTATACCGGGAAATTAACCTGGAGCTCTAAGCTTAGTAGGCAGACATGCCTTCGACTGAGTTAAGGTGTCAGACAACAGAGTTTATTGAAATTTTATACGGTGAAAAGTCCAAATATCCACGGACTTTTACCACCATTTTCTTGGAGGAAAAGTGGGAAAACATTTAGGAAAACTACCTCTGTGCATTCGATTGGGATTGAATCCTGATCTCCCCCGTCTTCGGCTGTCTAGTCTATTGGCAGAGTAGAGCCTTAGACCATGCATCCACTTAAGTGGATGAAAATCTATAAAGGGTTAGTTTGTTTATGGTTAATTTCTTACCATTCTTGTCACAAATTATGACAGATTATGAGAAAGTATGTGCGCTTGTGTCGTAGTATTTATTTTTAAAACAGAACGTGGGACACCTTATCATGATGTATGGTTCAAGTAGTATTACTTTCTTAAGTAAGGTTTTATACGTGTGGTGAGACGGTCTCTTAAGGACTTTGCCTATCTGTTGATTTTACGTTTGGTTCGGTACGTTTTAAAGGGAAAAAAAAAATTGAAAAAATTAACAATAAATTCTTATATAAATCTGAAAATTGTCTTATATTTAAAAAAAAATTGTTCTTGAAGTAATGTTTGTGTCAACGTGTTTATTTTTAAATCGTCTACAACTCAGGTTATCTTGTTTGTATACGAAAATCACACATATAGGAATCTTTCTGCCAAGATGCAGACTAAAAAAGTATTTGGAAACATTAATTTTGCTATCTAGATTCTAGAATATGAAATAAGAAAGAAATCATCCTTAAATGCCAGTCAATGCTGTCCAGGCATAAATAGTAGAGTGAGTGTGTATACTCGTCAGCGGAAGAGTTAAAGAGTTGTCAGCACTTAAAAAAGAGGCCTTGCATGCTTCACCTCACTTCAGTGGCAGATTGATTTAAGACGTCACTTCGTGTTGGACTGTCCTGCTGATGACGGGAAGATCAGGGTTCTAACCCTGGTTGGGTCTACTTTTGGTGGTTCCTGAACGGTTTTCCACTCTCCCTACACGCAAATGAGGTTAGATTACCTCTATAAAGCTTTCTTACTCATCCTTACCCCATTAGAGTTGTTTATCATATATGCGTATAACTTGAACAGGTAATAATACGCGGTGAATTAAAAAAAAATAGGCTGCTCATTTTCTTCCCACTCTTTCTATTTCAAACATTGGCTTCTAAGTGAAAAAGTGTTTAGGTGCGTCAGGCTAAGTTGCTTCGCAATATACAGTAGCCCTATGGCCTCTTTGGTGCTGACTACAGCTCACAGCTGACTTCTGACAGTCACATATAGGTATATACATAAATTTTGATCGTCAGAAGTGACAGCTGCTAAACACATGTTTTTGCAGATCATATGGTTCGGCGTAAGGATACATAATTTGTTCTGGTAACTTTTCAAAGCCGTCAGCTGTGAGCTGTCAATACGCACCAAAGAATCCATGGGGCTACTGTAGTATAGAATTCACCAAGCAGGCAACGTCGTTAGCCCGCTTTACTCACAGACAGTAGCACCAACGTACACAATCATACAAACCAGATGACTGTTACCTAATTTAAAAAAGTTATACCCAAGCAAAAATTATGAATACCAAAAGAGAGAGGGAGAAAACGAAGAATGTGTGTCTAAGCAGCCCGTTCAGGAATGTGGAGTGATAATAGTATGAATAATACGAGCGTGATCGTGTGTGGGCCCCACTGCTATCCACCGAGACAACCCCGAGCTTTGATCCGCCAAGCGCTTTATGACGTGTGAGGCTGGTCGTAAAAAATATAAAAAAAAGCAGCAGATATGGCCGTTATAACAGAACCTACCAGTGGACCTTTTATATGACCGAGAGAGGACGGAAAAAATAAAACAAAAAACCTTCTCGACGCCGGACCTGCAATAGTAGTTATGTGTGCGGAGGAGGTAAAGATAAATGGTGGAGTGGAGGGGGTGGGTGGTATGTTTAGAGCTCATTTAGCCGTAAGGGAGTTTCACATTCCAATAAACTGCACACACACACACACGGCAACGTTTTGTTTCTTACCGTGTTTTTTATATATGTTCATAAAATACTGCCCTTTTATTTTACTTTGAGGGTGAAAAAAAATTATGATGTCGTTAATAGGTTATAACTAACACGTTACCACTTTTTAATTTGTTATATACACATAAATAATTTAAAGGTATTTCTCAGGTAGCCTTGTTTTTATTTGCAAATGTCTTGGAAAATCCGGGAATAAATTGAAGTTTATTATTGAGGGAGTAAAAATAATTTTACATAAATTACATAGGCCTACACGCGTTTTTTTAAAAATTCATCGTTCACCTGTTAAGATTATACGCATATATGATAGTTACTCTAATGGGGTAGGGATGAATAAGAAAGCATTTTTGAGGTTATCTACCTGCATTTGCGTGAAGGAGAGGGGGAAACCATTTAGGGAAAAAACACAATTAGTAGACCCAACCAGGACTCGAACCATGATCTTCCCGTCATCAGCAGGTCACAGTTTAATTGAATCAGCTCTTACTACCTATTGCGGGTGTTATTGTGGGGAGGGTGACCTGGCGGTCTAGGGGTAAGGTGTCAGACTTCTATGCTGGCGAACGGGGTTCAATCCTCGGTCCCGGCACAGATTTATCTGATTACCAAACCCTTCCTTCACCTCTGACAAGACATCTTGTGAATGTGGGGAATGCCAGGCCTCCACCGTGGTTCGTATTCCACGTTAAACTGTAGGTCCTCCATTTCATCTCCCAATAATCCTACCATTACATATTAGCGTAAGTGCGTATACCGAACGGGTAGTAAGAAGTGGTGATGATAATAATAATAATTCAGCCATCCAAACAGTCAAAGCAAATTAATAAATTCCAATCCTCGCGTTCCCTAGTACAACCCTCATGACACCATTCACGGCATTTTTAGTAGGACATATTAAAGAACTACTATATCTGCCTAAAGGTGTGTTGACAAACACTATGTTAGTGACTTACCTTTATGAAAACCTAGTATTTTCTTTGTATTTCCAATAAAAACCTGTTATAACAACAATCCCCAACCTAAAGGAAAAATATAACACCAACACTGATAGTGCATCACATGACAGAGTCTAAACCTCTGTGGACAATATTATGAAACTGGATAATCCGCTATTTTCACTTAAATAAGGTATTGTGATCTCAACAGTTCTAAAATCACTGTCTAGACTGCAGGGGTCGGCAACTGGTCGATCTCGTCGCAATGTTCTTTTGATCGCGTGAGAAAACTACAACGTTATTGAAAGTTTTCTTTCTTTCTTATAGCTCACAAATATATCAAGTACTTTTAAAATAATATTAATAACCAAAATAAATGATAATCGATAGTTCTGTAATAAAATGAAAATGTACATTTTATTTATTCTATATTTTTTTCCATAATATTGCGGACGGAAGTTTGAAGAAAGGTTGAATTTTAGGAATAAATATAAATTTATATTTAAAAAAATCAAAAGTGGAGTGGAGAAAGGGTGGGTGATCGCATGACCCTTAATAAGCTTGTAATTTTATCGGAGAACACAAAGGTTTCCAACCTGCATTGTGGCATTTGACCAGGATTTTTTTAAATCTTTACGTCTTACCACCCATTCGGGCTGTCCTTTAAACTAATTGCGCTAGTGGGTTAAGAATTACTTAGGTTGAATTGGGAGTAAATGTACCCACATTTGCGTGGAGGTAGAGGGGAATATTTTGGGAATAACCCACCTTAGTATAACCGACCGGAATTTAAACCCTGATCTCCCCATCATTGGCAGTCTAGTATATTGCGAGAGTGACGCCTTAGACCATGTGGCCACCGAAGTAGGTAGGAAACTTGTTTTATTAAAGAGAAAACGTCTCTGTTTAAACCCCGCGATGCCCAAAACGTTTGATATTGCTATGTGTGAAAAATTATACTAAATATTTCCTCTAAGGCAATATTTTATATAGTTTTACTAACACTTTTTTACTATAAACATTGCGAAAATACTTTTTAACTCTGGTTCCCATCTATCCGACTTTAGGTCTCCAACTACTTGAAGCAACATATTTTTCTCACAGCGTAGTATTTATTATTAATATTGGCAGCTATGACGCTTCAAAACCACTACAATATTTCTCAAATAACTTATAATTTTCTGTTAGGCCCGATAAAAAAAAAAACATGGTTTTATTTGTATGAGGTAGGCAAAAGCTATATTTTAACAGTGTCGTGTCGTGGAATATTTACAGAGTAATCAGAGAGTGTTTAAACTATTCTTGAGAATGGTTCTCACCGCTCAGTAGAACATTCATTGGCCAGGTATCAACGGAAATATACTTTCCCACGTGAGCTATATAGTTCAGAGTCTATGCAGTATTGATCAAATAGGAGCTTGTGGGCTATAACATATCACAGGTACGATATTAACAAGCTCTGCTTACCGTGGCAAAATTCCACAACACGACACTGGTTTCTAACCATTTATTATAGTCGCTATAATGTGACATTTCATGTTAAATGCTGTTGAAAATGAACTAATTCTACCTCATCATACTTTTTAAAATTATTATTACTATTATTATTATTATTATTATTATTATCACCGCGTCTTACTACCCGTTCGGGTTATACGCACTTACGCTAATGTGTAATGGTAGGGTGATTGTGAGATGAAATGATGGACCTACAGTTTAACGCGGAATCCAAACCACGGTGGAGGCATTCCCCACATTCACAAGTTGTGATTAATACAAGTCTTGTCAGAGGTGAAGGAAGGGTTTGGCAATCATTTTTTAAAATTAATTCTTTAGGGAGTTTATAGAAGTTGATAACGTTCGCCTCCAATTTGGTGTGAGCCATATTTCAAAATAACAAACAACTTTTTATAGTAATGTGGAATTTCTAAACGTCTGCAACACGTCTCTATGCTTTAGTAGGTTAAATTCCTTTACTGTACACTTCCTAAGAAACTATTGGCTCATTTCCGGATTGATTGACTCACCATTGACCACACTTACCCCTCCACTCTTGAGCCCACCCCTTCGTTCTTCCCTCTGTAAAACAATTACAGCATCAAATCTCAGATACAACCAAGAATCGAAGTGAATTGACTTGTACAGTCCCTTTTTCAAAGGAAGGTATTTTAATGAAATACAAACATATTGCTTTGAAGCTTAAACGGATATATATTTTTATATTCTACTAGTGTATTGGTGCTGTTTTATAGGTATTGATAGTCAGAGGCGTACGCAGAATTTCATTTCGAGGTGTGATAGAACTTCAACCAAGAAATCCAACGAATTTTATAATATTAATTAGGAAAAGCTATATCTACATACACACCTCAAACACGGCTCTTTAAAACCAACAAAATAAAATTGACAGTAACCACCAGAGAAACAAACATGAAACAAATACAACACCTGTCCGCCAGTCTAGTCCATGTGAACCTTACAGTTTACAGAGGTACTAACTGATGAGGTTTCTCCACCATATCATCTAATAGGCCTACCATATCAATGTTTGTGTCTATCATTTTATGCTCCACTATAGCGTTAAATCAAACACACTAGCGCTCCAAATGAAGGGGCACGATACTGCTTCGATCAATCGATTTAACTATCGATCAAACCACCATCTATCGATGCAAAATAATCTGCTAAATCTGTAATCACATTTTATTGTCGATATTACGATAGTATATTAGTGTACAATGTACAAGAACATTGTGTGAAACTTGTGTTTTTTCTATTTCTTCCTTTGTTGGTGGATAATGCTTTGGATAATCTAGGATTTCGGGCTGGGTGGAGGGGTGGTATGTATATTCTCCACCTTTCTGTGTTCACTAACGTTGATAAGCTCTCAAAGGTGACAGCTGAATATCACATGATTTGATTACATCAAAAGAGATTTATAAACTTTTCCGGCTGCCAGAAGGTCCTTTCTATTAAAATTAGACTGTAGCTCTATTTTGAAGTCAACACACATACATGATATAGTTCTACTTCAATTTTACAAATCTTTTATCAATATTATTTGCGTTCTTGTGAAGGGCAAGGGGCAAATTGCCCTAGTCGCCTCCCCCGCCGACACCATGTATGAGCCACTGCTCCAATGTGTCCATAAAACAAAAGTTGATGTATATAAGATTATATTTGAGATGGTCTAGTGTTGTTCATCCCATGTCCCACCAATCTCAGCTTTCTTTTCTAAATAAGCGATAACTCTTTCTGCCAGTAAAATTGAAAAACTTATGACAAAAAATAAGTCTAATCATCTCACTAACTATATTGGTAATGTCATAATACTAATTCGTTTACTATGAGAGGTGACAAGCTTACCTTTCTTGTTTCCACTATGGCACAGGTTGTATGATAGGGCCATAGTGGAAACAAATGAGGTAAGACTGTGAGCTTTCAACGCTAACCCTTCGTTTATCCTGAAAGGTTACTTTTTATGTTTTCGACTTTAATTTTTTATTTGACCCTCTTGTATTAAAAATATAAATGTGTAAAACCTATTTAATAATTAAGGCCCTTGGCCCTGTCAAGTGTAAATCTAAAACCTATTTTGTGGGATGGTGGGCGGGAGGAAGAAAGGCGTGGCGTGGCTTCACAACCGACCAAAGTATCCTTCCGCGCCAACAAGAACAAATGGATCACGGAAACTGCATATGGCGCTAGCTACCGGACAGGTCTTGCGGAAAAATAATACGTTTGAAAATACCAGTTTTCTCGAGAACGAATGAAATTTGTATGTTAATATTTTCAACACCTCTTTTTAAAAAATGTATCAATGTTTATTAATTGTTAAATTTTGTTATTTTTTGTTATGAAGGCGGCAGTTTTCTTTTGTAAAATGTCAATTTGATCATTGTTAAGATTATTTCACATTCATACTTTGTGACTGATAAATATCGAGTTGGAGTGATTATTTCACATCCATACTTTTGTGAATGATAAATATCTTGCAGGAGTGATTATTTCACATCCATACTTTTGTGAATGATAAATATCTTGCTGGAGTGATTATTGCACATTCATACTTTGTGACTGATAGATATATTGCTGGAGTGATTATTTCACATTCATACTTTGTGACTGATAAATATCGAGTTGGAGTGATTATGACACATCCAGACTTTGTGGCTGATAAATATCTTCCTGGAGTGATTATTTCACATTCATACTTTGTGACTGATAGATATCTTGCTGGAGTGATTATTTCACATTCATACTTTGTGACTGATAAATATCGAGTCTCCAACTCGATTATGACACATCCATACTTTGTGGCTGATAAATATCGAGTTGGAGTGATTATGACACATCCATACTTTGTGGCTGATAAATATCGAGTTTGAGTGATTACGTCATCTCCATTATCTTTGGACTGTCGGAATTAAGTGCCCTTTCCAATTTGAGTAACAGGGTTGATTGATTTTCAATCAAAAGGCCCTCAGGTACACCAATCAGAGATCACCCCAACTTATCAAAACTCAAACTTTATTTTTTAAATTTTTGTTTAAATTGTATCATTCGGCTAGTATTTGTTCAAGCCTACTCTATAAACCAACCATCCCTTCTCCATCCTCTTTTGAACTTGTTTTTATTTATGTGGCTCTCTCCCAAAACCTTCTCATTCTAGATAAATGGAGATGCCTGGCTGGTATAATTAAGAAGGCATGGCTCGTAGGCTACCTTTATATCCTAAATGCACACTTTACCTAACTACGCGAGCAAATCCTAGATACGTCACTGCCACTGATATTCATGAAAATGTCAAAAATAATTTGTTAACAAACTTCCCACAAAGCCCCGAAATTGCTGTGAAATGTAGATTTCTCTCCAACTCCTCTCCCTCACGCGCACCCCCTCCCCCCCCCTTCCACACACCCTTCACCTTACCGCTAAAATTCATTCATCTTACCGAAAAGGAAACTTGAGCGCGAAGACGTCTTAAGATGGTTACAATAAAATACTGTATTCCTACTTGTTCCAGTTGATGACTTAAAATACAAGTCATCTTGAACTTAAGTTTGTTTCTAGCCTCAGTTTTAATCAACGATCCATGCAGAGAGTCTTTGGGAAAGTTAAGGGAGGGTGGAGGGGAGGGGAGAGGGAGCTGCTTTAGTTCACGTCATCAAAGTGTCTGCGAGTGCAATCAATCCTGAACAAGATTAATAGCGAAACTTGCCTAGAACTTAAGCTTTCCCTTCTTAGCAAACTGGAGAAACATTTTCCAGCTCAGGCTTGGGAATAAAAGCGACACAAGTCCAGAATTTTATTAAATATCATCTATGGAATTTTTATGTATTTATAATTTTGAAACGCAAGTCAATACTGTCCAGGTGCAGATAGTAGAGTGAGTATGTATACTCGTAAGAGGAAGAGGGGTAGTGTTATCAAATGATAAACAAGAGAGCTCGCAGAGTGCACCACTAATTCTAAAACCTCTCTTTCTATTTGGTACATTGGCGTCTAAATGTGATAGTGCTTAGAGTGCTTAGGGGCATCAAGTTAATATGCACCCCACTTTGTGAAATGACCCCCAACTCACCCAAGTAAGCGACGTTGTTAAATCACTTGAAACTAAATTGAAACATAACATGGTTTTTAGCATGATGCCTTTTTTTTAATCACCACGTCTTTCTGTCCAGGCTGGCTAGACACATAACTTATACGGTTTTGTAGCATGTAAAAGCGCCGGTTTTACATGTAAACATAAAATATCATAAATATAACACTGTGATTACAAGTGCTAATATATTCAAATAATATGTGGCAGGTATTAAATCACTGTGGATTTATGTTGCCGGTAAACACCAATGTTCCAGGAAAGCCGCCCCACGTGATCGGGCCGGCACCACCAGCAAATCGACGTCTTACTCTGAAGCCAGGCTTCCAAGAAAAGGCAGATAGTTTTCCTCTGGGTACCACACCATCCAAGTGGTCACTCAGCTCAATTTCTCAACTTAACTCCTCTTCCCCCCTTAGATGTTCAGATGCTAACCTGTCCTTGAGTTCGTCAGGTCCGTAACTATATAAGCGTCACTCCTCACTTCACATAATATAAGCTATTGTATCAATTCGACGGAGGAAGAACTTGGACGTAAACCTACATCACCGAAGTATTTATGAGTCACTAAGATGTGTCAGGCGTCGGTCTCACCAACCCGTCGAGGAGGAAAACTTTTCTGAGACTTTAGATATCTACAATTTATAATCTGAGTTAGATTCTAAACTCCTCTTTTGCTATGTCCATAAGCATAGTTTTAAGTGTCAGAATGTTTGACTTTATTATCTATGTCCATCAAACATAGTTTTGTGTGTCAGAACGTCTGAGTTTATCTATGTCCATCAGACATAGGTCTTTGTCTCAGAATGTCTGACTATTTTTTATTCCCATAATGCATAGTTTTGAATGTTAGTCTTATCGCTCTTTTTCTATGTCCATAAGACGTTACAGTGACCTGGCGGTTTAGGGGTAAGGTGTCAGACTTCTGTGTTGGGGGTCCGGGTTTCAATCCTCGGTCCCGGCCAGATTTATCTGATTACCAAACCCTTCTTCCTTCACCTCTGACAAGACATATTGTGAATGTGGGGAATGCCAGGCCTCCACCGTGGTTCGGATTCCACGTTAAACTGTAGGTCCTCCATTTCGTCTCACAATCACCCTACCATTACACATTAGCGTAAGTGCGTATAGCCCGAACGGGTAGTAAGACACGGTGCTAATAATAATAATAATAAACATAAGACGTTCGTCTAAGTTATGACATGTTTTCCTGTGCCTATATGGCGTAATTTAGAATGAAGGGTTTAGTTATCTATTTATCATGGACCACACGTCTTACATTACTATGTAAATGTATATAATGTCCTTAAGACATAGTTTTATATTAAGGAATAAATAATAATTATTCCCTAAACAATATGTCCATAATTAGGATCCCTTTATGGTGGAAATCAGGTTATATAACGTTTTCTTTTATGACCTAGTTAGGTCAGTGACAGATAACAGTCACTATGGTCTCTTTGTAGTGTATCTGTTTAGGGTGCGCAACCTGTGGGAGCAGTACTAGTTTGTAGTCGGGGCCCGCGGGAATAGTGTTTTGTCTCCGGCCCCTGTAGGAGTCGTTTGAATCAAGTTATACTAATACTGGTATATTGTTAGTACTTATTATTGTGTGCCCTAGTAATGCGCGGAAGTATAATTATACTATTTAATGTCCAGGCAGTACTTATTAAGAGGTGACCGGCCATAGTATGACCGTGTAGATGGCCGATTGCTCGCCATGTACTATTTGTAAAAATGCTGCTTCCTTTTCAAGGGAATTAACCTTAGCTTCTCGTAACTCTCCAGGGAGTTAACTCACGCTAACTAGCTTATTTGTATATTTATCCTCATAGTAACTCTATATAATAATAATAATAATAATAATAATAATAATAATAATAATAATTTTATTATTATTATTATTATTACTATTAGCACCACGTCCTACTACCCGTTCGGGTTATACGCACTTACGCTAATGTGTAATGTTAGGGTGATTGTGAGATGAAATGTAGGACCTACAGTTTAACGTGGGATCCAAACCACGGTGGAGACCTGGCATTCCCCACAGTAACTCTATAAAATTAGGATTAAATACCACTTGTTTTAATTCACTATAATTTCACTATTAATCATAAATATACCTATCTGGTTATAGTCTGGTATTAGCCAGGCTGGATTATCTTCATGTATTGTGGCTTGCCCATATATTATTTTGCCTATCTTTGAGTGTCGATATGTTGAGGCAGACAGAAGAATGAGCGTTGATCCTCATTTTAAGAGTTACTAAACTATTATACAATACATACTTTCTTACTTCTGTTAGTGCCTTGTCACCAAGGTGTTTATTTCTATTCCAGCGTATCGTGAAGTTTACGATAATGGTAATTGAATTAAGTTATATTTGATAACAATGAACTGTTTTATCAATAATGTATTTAATTATATGTAATTCTATTTTTCTGGTTTACATTTAATTAAATTGATTTGTTAAACTTATATATTTCTCTTATGTCTCATCCATCCCAAAACTTACTTATTTATCTTTGTGTGTAATTGTCATCGTCACTTCTTCTATTTGATAGGAGAAGCCAGGATTCAGTTGGATAATTACTTCAATAGAGTAGGGATGAAGAAGGAAGCAGTTTAGAGGTAATCTACCCACATTTGCATGGAAGAAGAGTTGGAAAATATTCAGGAAAAAGTACCTTCAATAGATCCGACCGGGATTCAATCCCCGATATTCCCATACTTTGCAGGTAGTCTAACATGAGAGTGACGTCTTAGATCATTTGTCCACCGCTGTGGGTGTGAGTTTTATTAATTTTTTTTGTGTTATAGAGGTAATGATGTTCCTTTTCGACAGAACAATCAAGCGAACCACTGTTTGCGCACCTGCTCACTACAAGTGTCCACTAAGGGGATAATAAATGTACTAGTTTAGTAAATTAATGCGCATGTCCACCGCACCACTGACGTGGCGTTATTACTCACCAGATTAGTAATAGGAGGCCCGGAATTCAACCTTCATATCGTCACTAACCAGCTAACAAATAAAGCGATTCACAAATAACAAGCGTAGCGCATATGTTTTTGTGTGTCGGATATGCTAGATGGGACACAAATTGTTACTTTGACATAGCGGGAACTACTGACCAAAAAAAACAAAACAATAAAAAACGTTTTTAAAATTTATAGACCGGATACCACTCGCTGTTTTATACAATACTACCCGTATGGTCTAACGCAGGTATTTTGGTACATACATATATTCAAACACATAGTATAATTGTTATTCCTTCTTTCCTCAAATACGTATGCCCACACATTTAAAAACAAAATTATCAAATAACTTAAATAAAATGTAGAGCTACATTTTCGTATTAAACTTTATCATGTCCTTATAACATGACCATTTATGTATGATCAAGGTTATTTTTGTCACACTAAAATATTATTTTAAAGTTCTTGATATATTTGCGAGTTTAAAAGACTCAAAAGATTAACTCATACGAACGAAGTAGTTTTCTTACGAGATCAACCAGTTTATCACAATTGACATGTGGTACAACTTATCAGTTGTCATCAGGGCCCAGATTTTGATAATGTTTTCTTTTTTTTCCCATCATCACATACAATGATCATTGTTATCTAAACTTTGTATATGAACCCCTGGTTGTAGAAATGTATATTTCATGATCATTTCATCATTATAGAATTTTAGGTAGTATTTTCTTGGTTTTCATCCTTATAGAGTCATTTTTTAGGTTTTTAGGGAAATTTTTGAGTCATATTTTATGCATGTTTGAGTAATTTTAAGGCATTCATGTTGACTATCTATTGATATTTTATAAAGTCTTAAATTATTCCAACCCACAGCTGTAGGAATGATAAGATGATGTAGACAATTAACTTTGTATTCTCCTTGCTTGTGTAGTTGTAAAATCACGTTCCTGGTGAGACTTCAAACAAGCTAGAGAGGGTTGCGTTGGAAAGGGGTAGCTATTACTTCTGAAGCGGATATTAATAAATCAATATTGGGCCTATATTTAGCACAGCGAGAGCCTAGTTTTTAAAATACTTCATTGTATGGATAATTTTAGTTTTAATTTGCAAAACATGTGTTTTATTTAGTCGTGTGCATGTATAACATATTTTTGTTAATATTTTTGATGCATTAAAAAAAATTGAAATGAATTCTTATGTAATTTTATAGGTCATTCTTTAATTAGGCCTACTTTCAGGTAAACAAAATCCGATCCCTGGTTAACACTGTCGCGTTGGACGGGATTGCCGGTTCTTGGAAGATCGGGGTTCGAATCTCGGTTCGTAAGGCTGAGGGTGTTCTTTACTGAATGGCTTAGAACCCTTATACCCCACACATATGGGTAGTCTATATTTACTCTAAGACTCTAACTTCACATTTTCATTCCATTAAAAATATTTATGTGATAGGGCTAGTTCTCGAAATAAATGTTTTTACATATATATATAGGCTATATATATTTTTTTCAATGTTTGAGAAATTTAAATTAAAAAACCAGATTATATTTTTAATATTTATAAACTAGTCATAAAAAGTTCAAACGTTCATTGAAAGATTCAAATGGACATTTTACCTTAGTTCATAGTTATGTTTTAACACAAGGTTCAACCAATAAGGGTAAGAAATAGGGAATGGAGTAAACCTATGTGTAAGTGTACCCGCATTTGCGTCAAAGAAGACAGAGATAACCATTGATCCTAAACATATATTTCGGGGCCAAAATTGATTACATTTTACTATAAGATAAGTGTTATTTTATAAGTATTGATTGATCTAATTAATATCTGTAAATTGACAGCTGCAAATTTCACGTACTTGACGAATAATACGTGAAAGTAGATCTAGTAACTTTTCTAGCGTTTTTTGAAAATTGGAAAGTACATTTAATTCCAAAGTAAAGAGTTATAAATCTACTAATTGAACTAAGTGGTACAAATTTCAATAATCAAGAAGTAGTTTTAATTTTGATGTATCATACGTAGGCCTATTTATATTTTTATCACCGGGTCTCACTATCTGTTCAGGCTGTACACATATGTAGAACTACTAACTACGTTAATGAGTTAGGGAGGAGGAAGGTTGAATTTAGAGGAAATGTAGCAGCATTTGCGTTGAGGGAAAGTGGAAACCAATTCTGGAAAAACCACCCCCAGTTCACCCGAAAGAGATTTGAACTTCAATCTATCCGTGCTTGGAAGTCTAGCTCAACATGAAAGCTAATTACTAACTAGCTAACTACATCACCGAGGCGGGTTTCTCTGGATCAAAATAACTTAGTATATTTCTTATACATAAGTGTGCACAGTGTTGCTTGTTATATAATAGGGCAGGGTGTATCTAAATCAAAATAGGCCTACAATTTAATTACGTTAAACTGCAGACTACTTTTATGCCGCCTGTAAAGGATAGTATTTATTAAATGATTTATACTTAACACTACATTTATAAATATCCTTATTTGAGTCTTATCATCTCAAATAGTTTCCCCTCTGTTAATTCACCGTAATTATTTATTGAACCAATTTATATATATCTAAGTAAATTTGACTGGAATAGCTATTTATAATTAGTTTTGATCTGAAATAATTTTGTGATTTTTTGAAAGTTTTCCTGCCTAGGCTTACATGGTGCTCTTTGTTCTTTTCAAAATTGAAGTGTTTTTTTTTATAAGCGTCCGTTATCAATAATAATCCGAAAATATTGGTCTGTTCAACTTAAATCCATTATGTTGTGGTTAGTATAGTTTTTTTTTTAAATTGATCATTTAGTATCTTACTATTATCTATTAAATTAATTTGATCTAAAAAAAAAAAATAAATCTACGATCATCTTGAAGTCGGTTTGTTTGTTCCGTCAATTTCTGCTACAAATTATTTATTTTTTGCAACGCGTCTTACTACCCGTTGGAGCTATCCACAACAATTAGGCCTACCATATTGGGTGGAGATAAATAAGGTAAAATGTAGAGGAAGTGAGCCCGCATCTAAGTACACAGAAAGTGGGAAAAACCACACTCAGTAAGTTACATACCATCGGGATTTTAAACCTGACTTCCCCATCACCCAAAAACCAGACCAGATCTAGACTAACGTCTTTGTCTGTGTGTCCACCAGAGCGGGAGTAAACTATTAAGGGGAACGCTCACAGGGACGCGTTACAGACGTCCATAAATCCAGATTTATTTAAGAAATGGTTTAATCATTTCAAAATATGAATCGTATAAAAATGAAATAAAAACAATTATAAAATCTTGAAACGGAGAAAGAATAGCCAATTTTCACAACGTTTCCTGCTTAGTATCGCAATCTTAATATCAAAGTAGGGCCTAAATTCTTGTAAATAGCCTATGTAAATCGAGTCTTCTTCAAACCAATAAAGTCTAAATTTAACGAAGATCACAACACAGAAGATTCTAGGATAAATTGGGTGACCTGGGTCTAGGGGTGAGGTGTCAGACTTCTATGCTGGCGGCCGGGGTTCAATCCTCGGTCCCGGCACAGATTTATCTGATTACCAAACCCTTCCTTCACCTCTGACAAGACATCTTGTGAATGTGGGGAATGCCAGGCTCCACCGTGGTTCGGATTCCACGTTAAACTGTAGGTCCTTCATTTCATCTCACAATCACCCTACCATTACACATTAACGTAAGTGCGTATAACCCGAACGGGTAGTAAGACGCGGTGCTAATAATAATAATAATTAATAAATAAAGATAAATCAAGATTTATTTTAAGTATTCTGATACTTTACAAGCTGGTATCCGCATGATAAATATCACCCAGTATATTATGAATAATTCCCTTCCATCAAGCGGTTTCCTTAAGGTGGGAATGTAAGGAACGCGAGAAAATGCCAATGTTTTTGCAGTTTTTTATAGTAAAACTTTTTTTTTTCCAAAATAAAAAATATTGCTTCTATACAAACATAAGAGTTTAAGTTTCTCCACATGGCGATAGCAACAGTTGTTGAATACTTTGCCATGGGCAGTGCGGCATTAGTTGCCAAACTTTTTAAATTTCAGGACACCCTTAACAGATATTCAATAACTGTTTATATCACCATGTGAAGAAAATTAAACTCTTATATTTCTACTGAAGCACTGTTTGATTTATTTAGAAAAAAAAAAAGTTTTGTTTTAAAAACCGTAAAAACACTTACCTTTTCTATCGTCCGTTACATCCCTCCCTACCTTCTAACCTTTAAGAAACTTGGCTGAAGATCTGCTACGCGTTTCCGCAGACATTGTGAATGCCAAACCACAAATTGGAGGCCTACACGATTTCTTTCCACGCCTCACCTTTACCAGTCTAAACATTCATACAGATGATAAAATAATTTTTATTTTTCGCTATCAGTGGGGCACTCCCTCGGCGTCATCACGTACTACGTGGTTACACTTCCCCTCTATTCAACACTTCACCTGCCCCTCCTGCCCCTTCCCAAAGACCTCTTTAACAACTCCCCTGCTCTCTAACCCCTCCCTCCTCTTTCTAAGGTTCTTCCCCTCCCTTTCCCCTCTTTTGACACTTATCGTTTGAAATCATAACTTGAGGAGAGTTGCGCCTTTCTCTTCTATTTTCTCTCTCTTTAATCGGTCCGTCTTGGACCGTCGAACCCGTTATCACACGACGTCTGGTGCTGCCATCTAGGGACTAGTTAAAAAATTTAGTTTTTTTTTCTTTTAACTTCAGGATGCTTACACAAGGAGGTAGGACACAAACAGAAGAGGGAACAAAAAAAAAGTAGAAAAAAAAAGTGCTTCAATCTAGGAGGGGATAAAGTGGGAGGGGGTTGAGGGGAGGATGGAAGCAGCTTGTCAGAGGGGCGAAAAAAAAGTTTGTTTGTGTATGTGTGATAGAAAGAGATGGAGATACACGGAGGATTTTTCTATTCTTTTTGGAGTGCGCGCGCGCGAAAGCGGTGTCTGAAAATTCTCACCCTCATCCCTTAAAACTGTTTTATTCCTCTTCGCCGCGGTAGTGGGATGGTTCCGTACGTCAGCGTTCGAAAAAGGGGCGAGTTTTTTTTCCCCGTTTGAAAAAAAAATACATAGTTTGTCCTCAAAATTCTCGTATTGAAACGGTACACCGTGATTTTTTCCCAATGATTTAAAGGGAATATAAAAAATGTTTTTTTTTAAATCCGAAAGTGCAAAAATATTAATTAATTTCTTTCAAATGTAGTGGTTTAAAAAAACAAGTAAATAAATAAAACGTTTTCTTTCTGATTTTTTTAAAGTGTGTTTAAGACGTTTTACTACAAAGTAAATAATAGTCAAAATTGATATTTAACTAACATTGTTTGTAAATTGAAGAAGATCTCACATGCTGAAAATATTTCAAGGACATAGAATTTGAAAGAGCCGTACGTGGATAAGAAGCTCCCTCAAATTTCAGGTAAATTAAAAAAAAATTACACAATAATTATTTATATTGTTTATTACAGTATATTAGTAAAATATTATAGAAATAACCGATGTATTAGAAACTGTTGATTTCCCAGTTGTTCTAAAGTTCTAGATACATGTTCTATCGATCTAACATGTTTCGGGCGTGTTCATATCCCCCCCCCCCCCTTCCCCGCACTATCATCCCAACTAACAATTCAATCCATTAGACCTTTCAAGCTAGTCGGTAAAAGAGGGAAACAGAGAGGGGGGGGGGTTTAAATCGCTAGCTATTTTGAGGGGGCAGGGGCTAGTACAGCTTTGAGGTCTCGGTTTGACCCCCTTTGCTAGCTATAAGCGCTTAACAAGTCCAGCGAAGCGCTTGAGCAAGAAAAGGGATGGTTGGTGGTTTGTGACAGAAGGGGGAGGGGGGTGTACTGAAATCATGAACTGTCATTGAAGCCCTGGGTGTTCGGGAGAGGGGATGAAGGAAAGAGAGAGAAAGTTGTCGTTGTCGCCTTGTGACGGTAAGAGCCGCCATTCCAAACTTAGTGAAGAAAGGCGAACAATAGATGTTTCAAGGAGTGGAGGGGGGTAAAGTGAGGGAGAGGATACATGAGCAAAAGTACACGGTGGATTTATATTGTAGATATTATTGAAGCAAGTTTTAACCCCTTTCCTATCCCTCCACGCAACCATCCCTGCCCCCCTTTTCACTTCTCTAACAATCACTTTCTTGTTAAGGAAAAGGAGGTGAGAACAGGATAAGGGAAATAGGGGGGGGGTTGAACTAACCTCTAGGGTATGTTCTAACAAAAGGTTAGGAGAAAGAAGAAGTGGAAATTTTTTTTTTACTCTCTATTCCAGATCCTTCTTCTTTCGGGTAGATCTCTATAACCAGAAGAAAAAAAAACACAGGGTTGTTAGCACTGTTTACAACTGTAACACTTTGAACCGATCTATCATGTTTTGTCGTATCACGTAACATGATTGGACGAGATGTGAGGTCTCCCCGGCTTAAAGGGGCGGGGCAAGATCCTATCATGTAACCTATCGTGGGACTGCCTTTCGGCTTTGACGTTGCTAGCAAAGGGTAGGGGGTGGGGTTCGGGTTGAACCCTCTTTTTTTTTCTGGTTGTTGTCGGTGGGGAGTAAATGGTTAAGGGGAAGTGTAGGGGAAGAGAAAAAAAAGTCACAAAAGAGAAAGAGAGTAAGTGGTGAAATAGGTTTTCTGTAGTGGTATCGGTGGAAAAGAGCAGGGAGGTTGGGAGGGAAGAGTGTAGAGTTAAAAGAAGTAGGGGTAATCACAGAAGGGGAGACAGATAAAAAAATAATAGAGGCGAGAGAGTAGAGAATTGTTTATACGCTGGAGGGGAAATTTGCTCGCACATACAAAAATTGTATCACGCAGAAGAGAGGAATTGTAAAGGAGAGGGAAAAAAAATGAGGGGACAAAGAAAAAAAGTTTGTGTGAGAGAAAAGCTATCTTTTATTATTCTTTTGAGATGGTCCCATGGCAAAAGAAGGAAACTCACTCACACAACACACACATGGTGTGGGGAAAGGGAGAGGAGAGGAGGATTCACAGAACGACGGAAAAAAAAGATAGCGAGTAAAGAAAAGAAATAACCGAGCTGGTACCCCTCCACCTACCAGTCCCCCCCTCCTAGTTACCCTGAGGGCTCCCAAGTCACACTTTGAGGAAGGGGGCAAGGGTTTGCCCTCCTCCCAAGCGTCGCTTACACACTTACAAACGGGAGTCGACACCGCCGAACGAAAGATCTCTCACCCCGAATAAAAAAACAAAGCACGCTTTCTTCGTAAACAACCAAAAAGGTTTTTCTACGTCACATGTTCCGTGGCTATTTGTAGAAAAAAATTATATACTGATTTGTTTTTCTAATATTTTTTTTTAGTTCGCGGGAATATTTGAGTGACGTCTGTAAATTCTTATGTTTAGAGATAAATTTATTGATTTTTCTTTACCTAGAAGGTTTATTTCTCACAATGAAAGTACTACGACGTGACGAAAGTTTAAAATTGAAGCTACAATCTACCGACTGATCACGTCAATGAGGGGAAACGGACTTCACAGACCACGTGATCTTCGAGACATCCCGTACAACGTCGGGGAAGATGTGGACGTCTGTGCCTTCGGCGATCGGACGTCCGACCGGCCGGTAGGAATCGACCGCCACGTTCGGCCGCTCGGCGCGACAACTGTTTTTTCCTTGACTCGGCCTTACAACAACAAAATAATAATAATAATGCAAAGAATGCCTGAGAGGGAAAAATAAAATACAAATTCTTGACGAAGAGGTAGTTTCTTAGGTCTCGCTCCGCTAGTACTGTGTGCGTGTGTTGCTAAAAGGGAGAAAAGACCTGGTGCCCTCCGCCGAGAGGGGAAGTGGTGGATTTGTTGCGGTGGGCGGCGGTGGGGGGTGATAAGAGACAGCGTCAAAGGGGAGGGGATCAGTATATATACATATATGTGTATGTGTGTACAGAGGGGAGGATAGAAGAGGTGATTGCGAGTGAAACACATTGCGTCTATTAAAAAAAAGGGATAAAGGAAATAATAAAAAAAATGTGTGGATCGAAGGGGGGTGGAAAGGTAGAGAGAGTGTTTAAAAGTAACCAAATCTAAACGGCGTTTAGTAATGAAAATGAAGACGTGATGTACTAGATTATTTTTAGTCTAACTTTTATACATATTTTAGTATCAAACTAAAAAAAAAAGGTCAATACTTCGTCTCCAATCTGGTCTCTCTAAAAAAAAAACCTCATCTTTAATTTAGTTTGAGGATTTTTTTCCAATTTCTCGTCTGGAAGAAAAAGTAACATCACCACCCTAAATATTTCTTCCCTGAAAGCTGTACCAAAAACGGAAACGTTTCGACAACATCGCCGGCATACTTTCATTTTTACAGAAACAACTCTCGTCAACCCTTAACCTCCCCCCACACCGCACACAACGTAGATCCCCCTTCACCCCTCGAACAAAACCAGAACAAGAGACCTTCCTTGAAAATCGAGCTAAGAACAAGTCACCCCCTCCCACCATAAGAGAGAGAGAGAGAGAGAGATGTATTTTGTGTGATCGTCGTGGGTTATTGAGTGACAGACCTCCCTTCACCCCTGCCTTTTTCGACAGAAGAGCTATAGGCAAGTGAAAACGTTCCTCTTGGAGAGGAAATCTAACAGTTTGACCTCTCCCACCACAAAAGGGTGTGCGTGTGTGTGTTTTTCGGTACCCACCCATCACAAAAGTCCTATCCACCCCATTCCCCTCTTTCCCCCTCTCCACAAGCGGTTTTACTTTCACGTCAAACATTTACTCGCGCTTCAAGGAAGAACAGTGAAAAAGGAGAGTAGTGGGGGGGAAAAAAGAAGGGGGTAACCTAGAATTATTTTTTATATCTCTCTTTCTCTCTCTCCCCCTCTCGCTCTGCTCGACGGTATTGCTACCTAAACGGAGGTCCGTGGACGGTCGGGTTCGAGGAATTTTTTTTTCTCCTCCTTTTTCTCGTTGCAGGAAAACTTAATCGCAAGATGGGTGTGAACAGAAAAACCTACAACCGCGCAGCGATCTCTCTGTTAAGGGGAAATATCTTTCATTAATTTCGTAAGGAATTATTTTTTTCTATCGTCTTGGTTTGCTGTGAACCCCCCTCTGACGGTTTTCTGGAGGTAAAGGGGTGGACTCGTATTTTGATTTTCTTCACACCTCCGGAGGTTATGAAGAAGTGTTTGTTTACACAGTGTTTTTAGCTGGAGGGCGTTTTCCGGGAAACGAAGCACGGTTGTCGACGTTGGAGGGTCTGTAAACTCTGACGATATCTCGCCACTTCGGATCTTGCTATCTATCGCGACTAGCACCCCTTCCCCAACTCTGTTTTGTAGGAACGTGTTGGTAGGACGTGGTGTTGGTGGTGGGGGTAGAAATAACATAACACATGGGAAGTCACATGTGTCGTATTATATACCGAGAGTGGGGAAAAACACGTGTGCTACTGTTCCGCGGCAGCTTCATTAAAAACCTCACCTGATAAAGGCCTACACTTCGTTTTTTTATTTTTTTTTAAATAAAATATAAACGTCATTTATCTAAAAGTTTTAGATTTAGGCCATTGATGTTTGAGATACATGTGGAAAAAAAAATGTTTGTAATGGATTTTTTTTTAAACAAACAAAACAGTGACACGTGAAACTAAACGTTGAGAAGGAAGTTTATGAAGATGGCTTCCTGCAGAGAAGTGACGAAAAGAGAAATTGACCTTTCCATTGAGTTGCGGTTAAGCCACCGTCTTCGTAGGATGTGTCGGCTGTACGGTCGGTTATGATGAACACGAAATAGTGAACGCGTAAGTCGACTACAAGATCTTCTCACGGAGACGGATTTACAAAGTGATTTTAGTGAGCTTTTCGTTTTCTTTCGAGATAGAAAACTTTTATTTTAATATGTGATGTCTGTGATCAACTTAAAAACTTAAACGCGATTTTTTTTTCTAAGTGTCTCAAAAACTCGATGAATTATTTTCTGTTAATTTAGTTGAAAACAAATTAAATACAAAATATGAAGAAAGAAAGTGACGTTAGTAACCATAAATTGATTTACACTTTTTCTGTACGTGATATTCTATACATGAACATCCTAATATTGACTCATCGCTTCAATATGTGCAATTAAAATCCTAGAAGCCATATTTTTCAAGTCCAAAGTGTTCAATAATGAACATTTTTCGTAAACGTTTTAATGGAATTACTTCAAGGAAAAAGAATCAGTGTTTTCAGTGAGATTTTTTGTTACCGTTTAATATGAGTCATATCTTGGTATTAATTTTATATGACGTTTAATAAAATAGGTAAAAATGATATAGCTTTGGCGATATTTGTAACAAATAAAACGAACTAGTGTGTTGTTAACATGGAAATAATTTAGATTTAACTTGAGTGAATTGTCAAAATAAGGTGTTTTTTTTTAATCAAAAACTTGAGACGTCACCAGAGGCTTGCCCCTCCCCAAATTTGAGGGCGTTTGCCCTCCTCAACATGTCCCAGTTTGGTTTCTGTGGCTCCCCTACAGTTCAACAGGTCAGTAGATTTACACTTGTCATCGTAACTTTGAACTCTTAGACTAGAATGGAAGTAGGCCTGCATGCAAGTTATTTTAACAAGATGTATCATGGGACTTTTATCAAATTATTATTATTATTTGTTATTATTCAACAATGAATACTCAACGTGTGTATCTTTGACTCCAAGCCTATAGACCCTATTATTTTGGTTCCAGAAACTATTTTTATCGGAAAATATAGGCCTATTGTTACAATAATATTAAAGCTATTTATTGTGTAAGTCATACCTATTTACTTCTATTCTATGGTATTAGGAACTAAAAGTTTCGTGGCCTTACAAAAGTATTTCTATTTGTGTATGTCATAGTTAAAAAGCAGTGTAGGTCTATACAACAAACTATCGCGAATCATGTATATAATTCAATAAATCAGCGACTTGATATAGTAAATATTGCTACCTCGGTTACTTATTCAATTAAATAATCTTTATAGTTTATACAGCTTCAATTTGCGATTAAAAAAAAGTCTTACTACTAAACTATCTTTAATTTCAAACATTTTACTAAAACTAAGCCTAAATATTATTATATTTAAGGATTGTGTTGTGTTTGAAATATATAAATACTATTTTCATATAGGCCTATTCATATGTTAGGTCATGTGATTGATAGCTGTCACCTTTAATATAAACAGTACTATAAGGTTATACTAATAACGTAAATAGTAGAATATTATCAATGTTGACCCCAAAAAAGTTTGTATTTTTAAGTCCTCCCACCAAAATCATAAAGTAATCAACCAAACCTACCTTAACTTTCCAAGTCTATGAAATTAAATTACAGCACTTTGGATGGATTAATACATTTATAGACCAGCTATTCCCATACAAAGCTGTCATGTGTGTAATTCTGAGGGCGACTATATAGTTAATTACTTAACTAAATTATAAAAATATTTTAATTGCTGAATTTTTTAATGTTTATGTAATTAATAAAGCCAAGAGGTTATTTGTTTGCTTGTTTTTTGTAAAAATATATCTTCACAGAAGACAGCGTAAACTTTCTCTACCTGTTATTAATTATATTATTTAAAAAAATTACAGTGAGAAACTCTGTAATTTTTTTATTTTTACAAAACGATTAATTGCTATTGTAAATGTCTTATAAATTTTAATAGAAAGAATTGAAATAATTAGTTTTAAGATTCTCACTAGAAATTAAACCTTTTAAATAAACGTAATTGATTGCTTTTTTTTTAAGTTTAACTTTAAATTCATACAGTTGGTATTACTCATTTAGATTTAATTTCTAGTCAACCCATTGAAAAAATAATGATAATACAAAAATCCGACAGTTATGGAGGTAGAAAATCCACTTTGGATGACGTCACAGCAGTTAGAGAATGAAGCTACACAGAGGAGGATGAACGTCACCAGCAGTTATGAAGAATGAAAGCTACCAACAGTTATGGAGGATGAAAGTCACCAACAGATATGGAGGATGAAAGTCACCAGTGGCTATAGAGGATGAAAGTCACCAGCAGTTATGGAGGATGAACGTCACCAGCAGTTATGAAGAATGGAAGCTACCAACAATCATAAGGATGAAAGAAACCAGTAGTTATGGAGGATGAAAATCACCAGCATCTATGGATGATTAGAGTCACCAGGAGTTTAAAAGAAAGTCGCAGATTATAAAGGATGAAAATCACCAACAGTTATGGAGGATGAAAGTCAGCAGCAGTTATGTAGGTTGAAAGTCACCTGCAGTTATGGAGGATGAAAGTCACCAGCAGTTATGGAGGATGAAAGTCACCAGTGGTTATGGAGGTTGAAAGTCATCAGTGGTTATGGAGGGTGAAAGTCACCAGCATTTATGGAGAGTGAAAGTCATCATGTGATGGAGGTGACAAAAGCCTTAAGTAACTTTGAATTAGGGTGAAATTACAGTCACCCTGATTTCAAGGGCCTTTTTTTATCCGCGTTTCACTGCCCGACCGTTATTTAAGCATATAAATACCCTCATTGACTAAGGACAAGAATATAGAATTTAGAGAAAATAAACCCTCATTTGCGTTAAGTGAGAGTGGGAAACCATTTTGTAAAAAAAAACGCCTTCAGTAGATCCAGCCGGGATTACCCCCCTCCCCCCCCCCCCCCGTCCCCCTCACCCTCCCGACCGTCAACGTAAATATCAGATTCAATAAGCTTGATATTCAGTCTGCATGCCTACCGGCAGGTGTTTTATGTTTATTAAAGATGCTATCTAAATATAATTTAATCAATGTTTAAATACATATGACGATAATAACGAAGAAACTACATAAATGGTCCACTCGGTCGACCCTAGAGGTAGCAAGCGTACCTTGACGAATAACACTATGGTGAGGCTTATGAGATAGGATCATAGTGTAACTCATCAAGAAAAAGATGCTACCTTTTACGGCAAATGGATTGTGGATGAATATGCGACGGTTTGTTTCAGACATATTATTTTAAATACTGTAGTTACTTTGAGGCGAAATTTTTCGGTCAAGTTTTATACGAGTTAGTAATTTAACCATTTGTTAGGTATGAAGGTTATTTTACATGACAAAAATTGTCAAAATTATGTTCTTAATTCTAATTTCTAAATACTTTGTTGGAAATTAAATGTGAACTCCCTTAATATGTAGATAAGCGGTTACGATTATATCTTTTATAATTCCCTCACACTTTCTCGCCCATATGAGCATAGGTTAATATAGCTCCATTAGATTATCTTAAGTTGGGCTAAATTAACAAGTATGGACATAATAACACAGCTTACAATCTACAAGGCATGCATGGTATTCTATTATTAGATCTGGAACGCCAACGTGAAATTAAGGCATAAATTATGTTTATTAACCCCGCAGTGCTGATCGAAAAGTATAAGGCGTCAATTTTTTTTTTAATCCACTCATTTTAACACATCAAAAGGTGTGTACATCTTTCTAAAATAACTAATGTGTAAATTTTTATCAGATGTAATTTTATGTGTAAATCATAATTTTTGTTTGTTTTATTCTCCAAAGTAAATTAAGGGGTGAAATCTAAAAAAAAGAAGAAAAAAAAAGTCGCCATGTCTTACTAATCGTTTAGGTTTTACGCACACACATATATTAAACTTAATTACGCTAATTTAATAAGGATGAAGAAGGTTGTTTTAGAGAAAGTGCACCAGCATTCGCGAAGGTGTCTAGAGCCTGGAAAGGATTACACTGTTTTAGGAGATTTTTGTGAATTTAGGAGGTAAAAACCACCCTCAGAACATATGATTGGGATTCGATCTCACGATATCCGCATGATCTCTATTCGGTAGATTGTGAAATTGACACCTTAGACCATTTATTGTACTGGGGGTGGTTTTTACCGAATGATTTTCCACTCTCGCTCCACGAAAACATGGGCACACTTCTTATAAATCCGGCTTTACTCGTCACTAACACAATAGCGTAATCAGTATATATGCGTACAACCCGAACAGTTAGCAAGACGTAGTGGAATAAAAAAAAAAGAATGCTATCACAGCTTTCAAACATAATTATGTGAATCTGTTTAAAGCAATTATAATTAGCTCACCAGACAGCAAGCATTCTGTAAACAAAGCTTTCTCATTAAAGATGGTAACTCGTTCGAGCAAATTTTACAACTTGGTGTACAAAATTCAATAAAGGATAAACGTGCGGCGATACTATAAAATATTTCGTTTAATTTTTCAGGCTTACACACATGGTATTTTAAAAACAGACTGAAACCATTATATTCACGTGTGTACGCAAGTCCTACACAACTGTTTCTGTCGTTAAAGCAACATTATTTTTGTCATTAAAGGAAATTAATTTTAATGCATCCAGGCATGATGTAATCAAGCCAGTCGTGTTTTAAGTTACATGTTATGAACCCAATTTACAAGGATAGTTTTTATTGGTATTACTTTGGTTGCATTCATTAAGTTTACTATAAACAATCAAAAAGGCTGGATAACATTTTATAATCTTAGTTCGTCAGTTGTTTAGCGTCGATTTCCGACATGGCTGCCAGCGGTGAAATTTATGTAAGTTGATACGGTTTTCTTATTAAAATCTTTGTCTTACACCGAAACAATTAGTCAATACGATTCACACAAAATATTTGATACATTATTTTGAGATAAGCTTTTTTTATTTTGTAAAGTGTAAGTACATTTGAAAAAGTAGACCCATCGAATAGTAGTCACTATGATTATTATTAATTTTTACTATAATTAGTAATTGTTTGTTCGTTGAAAGTCTTCGCTTAAATCATCTATAGCCTACTTTACATTGCACACCTAAATTTTAATATTATAAATTTTATATGTTATCATTAGGTTTAGTAAAAATTGCACATTTTTTCCTATGCGGTACGTATCTTTAAAATTAAATTTAAGTTTTCACTATATAAAAATATACGTTTTATACTAGGTGAGCAATTAACTTATAGTCTATGCTACTAACACCAACTATACACATTGAACAATTTTAACTCAACACAGAGTTTAAGATTTCACAGTATAGAAATTTAAAAAGACAACTAAAAAGTTGTGTTGCACTTCATTCGTTGACTGTTAGAAACTTTAGGTCAACCCAAATTAATTTGAAAATATATAGGACAAATAAGTGTAGAGTTACTATTTTAAAATTCCTCTCTTAAATATAATTAGAAACTACAAGGTCAGTGAAGTTATAATTTACAAAAGTTTAAACATATTCGGTTGGACCTATATTGTATTTGTTTTTTATTATTTGAAAACTTTTGAGGAGAATTCAAAATTAATTGACGTTCCTATTCTTCAATACATTAATAGAATCATAGTTTCAATCTTAGTCTTTTAATATAATTTGATATTTTCGGGCTAATATTGTTTTTTGATTTCTAGGCACTTAGTACCGTGCCTTCTTTAGCGAATTCCGAATCACTCCAACCTTACCTGTTGGCCCTCCTCATATTTCTAAACGACCGGGATTTGAACCAAAATTTCCTGCCAGAATTGACTATTATAAGATACATACTAACTAGTCCTCTAATAAAATAAAGGTTAACTATTGGCAGATAATAAGTTGCAAGCCTCCCGGCAGTTTCCAAACTCCTCATTATAAATATAACGACTAATAGTGGCGTTCTAAAATCTACATATTTAAAATAAACTTTTTATATATTTTTTTAGCCATCGATAGTATTTTACCCATTAGAATTATATTAATGATGTATAGTAGAGGCTCTATTAGGAATTGTGTGGATTGCTTCAGGATATAGGATAAATCTACACACACACTGGTGGACACGTGGATTAAGGCACCGACCTTGTCTGGTCTGGTTCACTGGTGACAGGGAGATTATTATTATTATTATTATTATTATTATTATTATTAGCACCGCGTTTTACTACCCGTTCGGGTTATACGCAGACAGGAAGATTGAGATTCGAAAACATCATAGGTATATTTTCCTAAGGAATCCCCCATTATCTCCGTGCAAATGTGGGTACTTTTACTTCAAGTTATAACTTTCTCATAGCTATGATTAGTGTGTGGATAGTCTAGACGAGTGGCTAGGCGCGGTGCACGGAAGATATGTTTATAATAAAAGGGGAGTTAACTAAATAATCAGAAGCAAAAATGTATTTCTTAAGTACCCGTTCCATCGTGTAACACTACAAGTTTCAGCATTTTTACTTTTTAAAACTTGTAAATTCTAATGCATATATAAGAAATTTTAACAAAGTTCTGTTAACATGAAAAACCACTTAAATTAGAATCTAAAAAAAAAAAAAATCGCTATTCCAAGGTGAGCCTTGAAACGTGAGAGCTGAAGATAATGTGGGAAAGTTCTTCCTGGAGTTAGCCAATCTATTATTATTAGCATCGCGTCTTACTACCCGTTCGGGTTATACGTACTTACGCTAATGTGTAACGGTAGGGTGATTGTGAGATGAAATGGAGGTCCTACAGTTTAACGTGGATCGAACCACGGTGGAGGCCTGAATCCACACATTCACAAGTTGTGATTAATACACTTCTTGTCAGAGGTGAAAGGAAGCGTTTGGCAATCAGATAAATCTGTGCCGGACCGAGGATTTGAACCCCGACCCCCAGCACAGAAGTCTGACACCTCACCCTAGACCGCCAGGTCAACCGTTAACAAATCTGTTTTGGTGGATTAAATCTTATGGAAATATTTTCATAAGTGATACTGGCCTACTATACTTCAACCCAAAATCAACGTTGGGAAATAATACCCATTTTTTTATTTTATTTGGGCTTTTGAGGTTTACATCGGGTGGTGATTACGTGAAACACGTGTTTAAAAAACTATAATCTGGTGTGCAAAACTTAGTTGTGATATATTTGGGCAGTGTTCAATCCATGTCCTTATTCGTCCAGGAAGAAGACGATAGCAATGACCTAGAAGTGTCCAAAGCTGTAAAAGAACCAACGAGTTCGGGCAATTCGGATAAAATTATTTCGGACATAGTATTAATAACGCTAATTAATTACATTTATACTTTTTGTAAAAAATGAAGACGGGATAGAAATTCATTAAAAATCCTAAGTAGGGCGAATAGTATAAATGTAGGACCTTTGACCTAATTGATTACGATGAAGCAGGCAGCTTCCACTTTAGCGTGGACATTTTAGGAGTTAATAGAAATACAGTTTTTTTTATCATTCTTCAATCTTATTGTGTTGTCATTTGGTAAAGAAAAGTTCTTATGCCTAGCTTTTCAGGCAGATGAGTATGAAACTAAATTTTCAATCAATTTTTTCAACTACTTTTGATTTATCATCGTGTTTCAATTTATATGCATATATGATAGTTACTCTAATGAGGTAGGGATAAGAAATTAAGCATTTGAGGTAATCTATCCAAATTGGCATGGAATGAGAGTGGGAAATCATTTAAAAAAACCATCCTCAATAGACCTAACCGGGATTCAATCCTGATCTCCCCGTCATCAGAAAGCCAGTCTAATATGAGAGTGATGCCTTAGAGCATTCGGCCACTAAAGCGGGCTTTAACTGTTGTTGAAAGGGTCAAGCTACCGTGGACTAGCTATAGTGTAGTATTCAACACCACCTCATATTTTGCGCTTGTAGGTGTACGCGGTAGGAAGGCCGGCGGCTTGTAAGTTGAAAGTTGAAAGCCGAGAAGCGGGCGGATGTATACGTGGCTTGTCCGCTAAGGCTCGCAATCATGTGATCGTGTGTGTGAGGGGGGGGGAGTTAATCATAATTCTTGAGCGCGTGTGAGTCACTCAGCTTCAGGATTGAAAAAAAAAACCTCCTAAAACGAAAGTGACGAAAAATTCTTATGTGAGACGTGAAGATGGGGATGCAGGGAGTGTTAGAGAAGGTCTGTGTTTTTACAGTCCTTAAGCGAAACTGTTTTTTGGTCAAATATAAATATAAATTAATTCCTTCTATAAAAATTGTTGATGTATAGCATGAATAGGGCATTATCTAAAAACCTTTTTAAATGAAGGGAAAAGTTTTCATGAAAGTTCAGGACACTCTCGACAGATATTAAACAACTGTTGAGGTCATCACGCGAAAAAAAAAATTAAATTATGTATTTGTATATAAGAAATATTTATTTATTTTGACCAAAAAGTTGTTTTGCTAGAAAAACTGCAAAAAACACAGATATTGTATCACGTTCCCTGCTTTTCCACCTTAAATGTATTCGAATGGCTATCCACAAAGCCAGGATTTTAATGACTTAAAAATAGCCAAAAAAAACTAATTTTATTTATTTTTAAGGTAATTTGCACTTTCTGAACAGATTGATTATATCACCACATGAGAATTTATATGAACGGGAACAAAAGGGTCCACCAATTTTGCAGGAAAAGATAATTTTACAAACCTTCCAGGGTTCTTTAATACGCAACATTTGATCTGTAACTTCCAAAGGAGGTTGTGCTACAGATTTTTATCATTCAAGAAAAATCCTCAACCCCGGACGGGTTTTAACCCACAAATATCGGGCCAGGAGGTGAGAACTTTACCCCAAGACCACCGAGGTCATCAACAATACAACTAATATAATTACATTAAAAAAATTACTTCCAATTACACACAAATAAAAGGCCCCAAAAATATTGTGAGAAGCCATTTTGTTTGGAATATTTATAAATGAAATTTAATCAAAATCGTTAGAGCCGATTTTGAGAAAATCGACTTTTTCTCTTTTTGCCCTTCAGCAAGCTACCCTTAATTTTAGGGTTACATATACATTTCCAAAAATTCCTCTGGGCAACCCTATGAACATCCTAGATACCAAGTTCTAGCCCGATCGGTAACATAGTTTAGGTTCTAGTTGGAGGTACAGACAGGCAGATGGACGGAAAGTCAAAATCCACTTTTTTGAATTCAGGGGTCATGAAACGTTAAGATTCATCAAAATCTTGAGTTGGATTTTTTAGCCCGATCACAATACTTGCTCATACTGTAAGATAGCGAGAAAGTAAAAAGTATAGAAAAACATGATTAAAAAACAATGTAATATCTATGCTGAAAAAAAAAAGTGTTGTATAGTTATAGCATGCCACTTAGGGGGGGAAAAAATTGTCTTGAGGATGATAACTAGACGAACAAAACTGAAAATGGTTCAATAAATAAACAAAACAGGCTATATTGAATGTAATAAATCTACTAAACGACATATTTTGCAGTTCAATAAATAAAGAATTTTGCGTTCATATTAAATATTATTTTTTCTAGAATGTGCGATAAAAGAAGGTTGGCATTAAGAAATAAATGTAAGTAATCAGGAGAAACAAAAAAGCAAAGTTAGAGTAAAGAAACGAGGAGTAATGACGGGCCCCTTGATATGATTATAAATTGATCGGGGCCCAAAGAAGTCTTCCGACCCTTGCTTTGGGTGTGTGTGTGTATATATATATATATATTATATATATATATATATATATATAATATATATATATACATACACAACACAAACAGGGACGTATTTCCGCTGAGCATTCGAATGAACAAACAGCAGGATGTCCGACATGACCATGGCTAGAGATGAGAATTCTTCCGGTAAAAATGTCAGACGATTGAATCTCTAGTAAAGACTATGCATATGTAAAGCCCTGTGGTAGTAAACTAATAATAATGAAACATTTATCTGGTCCACAGTAGACCGGAGGAACCCTGACTTTACTGACACATTCATCCACCAAGCGCTGTAGTCGATACATCGAGTGTGAGAAGAAAAATCGCTGTTATTGATTTATTTGATCATTTGACGTCCTCGGGGTAATTTAAACATGAGTAGGAACTTTTAAAACTTTTTTATAACTTGATCACATTCGTTAGATTTAAAATAATCGAAAAAACCTTTCTGTAAAAAATATTTTAAGATATTTCCGGCCTGCATATCTACCCAAAGTGCATATTACTCCATAGGACCTATTTTCAATTCCTTGCACCTAAACCTACCTGTTGACTTAGGTGCTGCAGAAGAGAGTGCAAATAGTTTCAGACTATATAGAATATAAATTTGTTGGCAAAAATAGAGAAAATATTTCTCCAGTAGCAACATAGACTTTAGTTTTCTGCACATGCTAATATCAACAGATGTTGAATATCTGTCAAGGGTGTCCTGGAATTTTGTCAAAACATTTTAAATAAAGAGAAAAAGTTATGACAAAATTCCAGGACACCATTGACAGATATTCAAGATCTGTTGATATGAGCATGTGCAGAAAACTAAACTCTATGTTGCTACTGGAGACATATTTGATTTATTTTGGACAACAAAATGTAATGCTATAAAAACTGTAAACATACTCGCGCTCCCTTATGCCGCACCTTAAGTACCTCATCTTACTTTCGGTTCGGGCTATACGCTTGGATATACTAACTACGCAATGGTTTTAGGGAATAGGAAGGTAATATTTAGAGGAAGTGTACACACAATTGCATGTAGGGGGAGCATAAAACCATTTTTAAAAAACCACCCTCAGTACACATGACCGAGATTCGAATCTCGATCTCACAGTCATCGACACACTAGTCTACTGCAAAGAGTAGCAACAGTAGCTCTATGGCTTCTTTGGTGCTGACTGACAGCTGACAGTCAACGTTTAGGTATATACCTACATTTTGGCTGTCAGAAGTGACAGCTGCTAAACACTAATTTTGCAGATCATTTGGTTCAGCGTAGGGATACATATTTTTTTCTGGTAACTATTCAAAGCCGTCAGCTGTGAGTAGTCAGTCAGCACCAAAGAATCCCAGGGGCTACTATAGCACCTTAGATCATGCGGCCAGTGTAGCGTGTTACTATTAGCCGAAATGATCAGTTCATTCGAACAAAAACTTTCTAATCGAAGAGAAAGACTCCTGGTTAAATTCCGCAATGCCCCGGACATATATTCATGTTTAGAAAATAAAATGAACGTATCCATTACTCGAGAAATATTTTACTAATTTTGACAAAAAAAAAAGTTTTCCTTCCAACCAAATCCAAACATACATAATAAATGTCTCATCACGAGGAAGTATATATCTAGTCTTTAATCTAAAAGGTTTTATTATTATTATTATATTATATTTATTATATTAGCAGCGTTTTACTAACCGTTCGGGATATAGCTTAAATAATAATAACGCTAATAGGCTAGGAATTGGGAGGGTTGAATTTAGAGGAAGTGAAACCACATTTGCGTGGAGGGAGAGTGAAAAACCATTTACGAAAATCACTTCAGTTCACATAACCGATATTCGAACCTCGATATCCCCGTCATTGGCAGTCTAGCTAAACATGAAACTATCGCGTTAGCTAACTAAGCCACTGAGGCGTGTAGTTAATAGGTCATTTTAAGACAACTTGAACTCCCAGGTGTTGTATGAACTTAAAACATAAATTGTTTCATTTTAATTGAAGGTATTTAACGTGTACTTTTGGGTAGATTAATTTTTTTAAATATAACTTAAACATAAAGTCACACCATTAGGGTCTACCATTACATTGGTGTAGCGGACTCTTAACTGGAAGACCAGGGTTTGACTCCCTATTTAAGGTGTTGTTGGCGGTTGTGTGCATATTTTTTCTTATTTCTATATTCAAATGAATACGGGTGTATTTATTCACACATCCTATCCAGTTAGATTAGGTTAGAGACGGAAATCTAAATCTTTCAGAGCCCCTAGGCTACTGACATTAGAACATGCAATTAAAAAAACACACACAGAAAATTCTAAGTGCTAATAGAATGGATGTGTTAAACGTTTGTAGCTATTACTCCCCTAGAAAATACAATATTTTCCTTTTTCTTATAGGCCTTTATGTTGTGGTAAAAAATATTCCTATAATAAACATAATTACAAATGTTTCTAGATATACCAATATGGGAGTATGCGTTCTCTCAATTATCTTTTTGTATTATTAGTTTGCAGCCAACATAACATTTATAAATTCTAGTTTATATCAGCCGTACACCAAGAGGTATATTAATAATGGATGCTGAACCATTAATCCACCCCATAAATCATTGAACGGTTGGGCTCTAACTCTGATTCATCTTCATGGCACTCAAAATATTCTTGCTAGCATAATGTGCATAATGTTAGCTATAACTTAACATAACTTGGGCCTAGTCCTTATTTATACTTAGGGCCATCTACAAAGTCAGATCTATTACGCCTCAAGTGTGGTGATACACAAAATACTAGACGACACCTACCTAAAGTCAAATGGAATGGGCCAGTTTCGCATTTGAAACTGGCCCATTCCGTTCCATAGCTTAGCGCAGCACTTGAGATGTACTCAAATCAGATTATGAAACTGGCCCCTTAATCTGTCACTTAGAACAACAAGCAGAAAAACCTCGTGTGATGTTTGACGATTTAATGCGACGGGACACTCAGTTTGAAAAAAAAATACTTTTCAGGTCGTGGCAAGGCAGACAAGTGGGTCCCATCTTGCGGCTCTTTAATGCCCATTTTGGTTGGGTTTGTGTGTATGCTAGAGAAAGAGGGGGTTGGGAGGAGAATTATATAATTTTGCGCGGTTAGGAAAAAACCTTCAATACTAGCGTCAGTAATTTTAATATCAAATTGAGTAATTGAATCTGATACCCCCAACTAAACTATTTAACAAATCATTAAGTTATTTTTTAATCAGACTAGGATCCTTTGATTCTTCAATTGGTCTTTATAATTATGCATTCATCAGAATGGATTATTTATATGAATACTGTTTTTAGTAGGAATTAAATTTCTAATAACTAATAAGTAAAGAAAATATAAAATAATTTTACATCATTATTTATTATCTATTTTAACTCTTTTTTTACTTTTTTTTATTTGAGGTAAAGCCTATTTAACGTGAACTTGATGAACCGACTTGTTAAATCAGCACACAACTAACAAACTAACTTTATTCTACAGGCAAATGAACGGGTAGTAAGATGCGGTGCTAATAATAATAATAATAATAATAATAATAATAATAATAATAAGCAAATAAAATTAACCAATGATAAAAAATTCACTATGCTGAGAATCGAACTGGTGTACTTAAAGTTCTGTTGAATATGCAGAGCTAATGATTTAGCAGTTGTTAACTCTTGAAAATTTTGAAGAGCGAGTGTTAAAATTTGGTTAATAATGCATTAGATGATTTATGACTTTACTTAAAAAACTATAATAATATGCTTCTATTTTTTCAATCACTGGTTTTAATGACTGGGTCCCGGCAAAGATTTATCTGATTACCAAACCCTTCCTTCACCTCTGACAAGACATCTTGTGAATGTGGGGAATGCCAGGCCTCCACCGTGGTTCGGATTCCACGTTAATCTGTAGGTCCTTCATTTCATCTCACAATCACCCTACCATTACACATGAGCGTAAGTGCGTATAACCCGAATGGGTAGTAAGACGCGGTGCTAATAATAATAATAATTTAATGACTGATAGCTTACTAATTTCTAGTAAACATGGCTTTAAGTTTTCATTATCCAAAACACAATAATGATCTATTAAATTAAAATATAGGATAAAAATTCAAATGAAACGTTAGCGATGTGTTTACAAATCAGTTAATATTTTAATTAAAATGAAGTTATTCGAAAGTAGTGAATAATTCATTATACATTGCGTTCCGTATTTTGAACAGGAACTTAAGTCATATTGTCACACCAGCTATTGTTTATAGTAATAATGTACTAGGGTATTAAATGCGAATTTTCTAAACAAAATTAAATGTTAGATCAACCTCATATCAAATGACCAACCTAAGAGAGAGAGAGAGACAATAATTAACTCCTAAGACAAGAATTTTGCACTATTTGAACAACACTCAGGTACACCGTATATTTATATCTAATTAGTAATAAGTAATAACAATAATTCTTGGTTGTTCTACCTAAAAAAATTTTCAGAATGTATCTTTTAAAAAAATAAAGTTTACCTTATACGATGAGGACATGTTATAAATTTCAATTTCAAAAATATTCAAAGGAATTTATTAAAAAAAATGAAATTATATAAAACGAGGATGTGCTCAGAAATTTTAAATTTCAATAATATTAAAAGGAATTTAATTTTAAATAAATGGTATGTGTGCACCACACAGACTTTCTCCCGCTTTTATCTCAAATATATATTTACTAAAAATTCGGAGGATTAGTGAAACGAAATAAGAGGTCTATACATTGTAGTATAAATACTACACTAAGGATCACACATGAAATATACACTGTTACTTTCTCTATGGCATTAAGAACTAGGAACACTGTTACAGAAATATAGAGAAAAGAGAAACATCTTTGTTCACCGAAGAGCATAAGAATCAAATTAATTTTCAAAGACCGTATTAAAGTTATATAATATTTTATATTATATATATATATATATATTTGCTTATATCTCATAAATTACCGGTATCATAAAAATATTTATTTCAAATAAAATATTTTTATCTTTCATAGTAAGGCCTACTACAACTTTACAATGATAGGTTAGTTCGTATCTCAAATAGTTGCAGAGAAATGATCACGATTATAAGATTTCCCTCATGTAAAGTACCTTAAATTCATTTAAATGAGAGTTACCATCTTGTTTATAATGATAAACAGTGTCTAGATATAAAATTTAATAAAAATCTCTAGAGCGAATTTTGAGAAAATCGATTTTTTTCTATTTTGTCCTTCAGTAAACTACCCTTAAATTTAGATATGTAAATCCAAAAACCTCTCATTGTAGACCTTATGCAAACAGCTACCAAGTTTTATTCCAATCGGTAAAATAGTCTCAGCTCTAGACCAAGGCTCAGACAGACGGCATTGCGGAAACAATTATTTTTTTTGTTTTAGGGGGTCATGAAACGTCGACCTGTATCAAAACCTCGAGTTAATTTTTTTTTACGCTCACATTACTTTCGCTCCGAGGTGTCGAGAGAAAGTAAAAGTGAAAGTTTATATCAACGAGCTTGTGCTCAAAAATTTCAAATTTTAAAAATGTTCAAAATTTTATAAAACGACAATTTACTTATACAACACAATCCCTACAGAAATTTCTTGAGTTCTAAAAAACATTTCTTTTAAAGTATTTTATTTCTAAGTTTATCATACCAAAGTTCACAAATTTTCACTAGCGATGCCTCAATTTATACTACTATAAAGCCACATGGCTGACTCACTCACTGACATTAATGTTTACCCACTTCCAAATGAGCTAGAAACTTGAAATTTGGCAAACTTTTAGCATCTAGCCTGTAACCGACGGGAAAATTCCAAAACATTAAAAAAAAAAATTTCAACCTCCTAAAAAAATAATAATGGCGTAGCAACTTTAAAGTAGGTGTGGACCTTTCTTTGGAGATCTCTTGTGGCTAAACGGTGATACCTATAAAAAAAAACGGCTCTGAATTACATTAGTTTACATTCACTTGCAAAGAAAACTAACTTGGGGTTTGGGGGCGGAGTCGGTGATTGTATGGTCGCTATTAATAAGGGGTTACCTATGTCATAGTCAGCATGAATGTCCCAAACCAGATCAAAGCCGAATAGAGCATAATCTACTTATATCTAAGACCATTGGTTGGCAAAACATATGCAGGCTGATTACATAAAATAGATATGTTGACATTTTGACCTAAAAGATCCACCGAAAACGCAAATATTTAAGTTTCAAATCTACCTATTCCTTTGGATTTAATTGTAAAGTTAAAACTTATGTCCAATCAACTTTGTGAATCTTACAACTTACTTTACACTAATTATATGAAAATTAAATTTGTATTAGGCCTACTTCTATACTAGGCCTCTGATTAACCAAAACAGTAACAATAACAACCAAAATAAAACTATATATATATTAATTAAGCACATCATTAGTAGACATAGAAATTGAACATCATTGTGGACGAAAATCACTGATCAAAAATAACATACATTGTTGATAAATAAAATAGTAATTAACAAAAAAAAAAACTGCAAATTGGTCTAAAATAATTAACCAGATTCCTCCCCTTTTTTTACTTGAATAGTCTTAAATTCTTCCTGATAGGACCAACAATGAAAATATACAAGATGGCCACTCACCTGACTTTTCTTCTTTAGATATGGGGGAAAACAGATTTTCACAATTTTTAAACGTCTACGTCATCTTCTTATTCATTATTATATCAACTAGCATGATCCACATTACAGTTATATAGTTTTAGCGGTAAATATTAATTACTTAAAGATTCTATTCCAATCCTTTTCCCCAAAATCAGTTGCTAAAGAAACATTTTCACATCTTCTTAAAAGTCCATTTTGAAGAGAACCACTATTAAAAGCCTCGATCTCCTTCAAAAATATACAACCACTTTAGCCAATAATAAGATAGCTTCTAAATACAAGATAATTAATTAAATACTATATAATATGTAGACATAGTTAACAATTTATTTGTACGAGTATCTTTAAATCAGTCATGATACTTAAATAAATAATTTTATTTTAATCCTTCTATTCTAATTTGTCACTAAGAACACGAGATTCATACAGTCACTACTTGGTTCCAAAGACAAAACAAAGTCGAATATTATGCATTCTTATTAAAGGTTGGCCACATTAACAAAACTAAATGTATCACATACTTTGCTTGAACTGAATGGATGAAATGAAAGCTAAGTATTTGCTTGAAAATAATAAACTTAATTAAACATTTAAGGTATTTAAAAATATTCTGTGAAGATCAAATATAAATCAGAACACATTAATAATCTATAAGCTGATTTGAGTCTTTTTCTAGGCTGTCGGCTATCATGTCAACAATGCGTACGTCCAAGCTATGGCTATGATTTCACGAAAAAAAAACAAAAAAAAAAGGAAATTATGTCCCTTGAGCTTAGGTAGGTACAATATTGTTGTTTCTAATATATTGGGCGTGAAAATAAATAAGGGTAAAGATTAACAACTTTCCCTTCAATAATTGTCTTCCAAAATTTGGGGTTTCGCGCAGTTTAGTTTTGAAAAGATTTTTTAAACTCTAATTATATTCAAATGGTTTTCCTTGAATAATTCACTCTATTTAATAGCCATACTTATTATTCTGGAGGGTATCATATACCTATGATGTGCTGATATTACACCAATGTGTTTAAGAGAGATAAAATGCCTTTGTTTACTAACTTTAACACCTTCGATTTTAGGCCTAATTTAAACATATCGTATCAAGCGTGACTGTCTTTGATTAATATTGATGTAGCATTTCGATCATTTAGCTGCAGAATTAATTATTGTTATTATTATTATTAGCACCACGTCTTACTACCCGTTCGGGCTATACGCAATTACGCTAATGTGTATTGGTAGCGTGATTGTGATATGAAATGGAGGACCTACAGTTTAACGTGGAATTCGAACTACGGTGGAGGCCTGGCATTACCCGGCAGAATTAATGATAAGAGTTGTTTGGTCATCAATGAAGGCCTACTTTCTCATAGGCTATTGTTACTTGTTAGAGTCTGTAGTTCGATCCTAGGCTGTGCATATTTGAAGGAATCATATAAAGTTTCTGTTCCAGAATATCATGTTAAGAATTATGTAATGTTCTTATTGTTTTTACATTCTTAAAATTTCTCTTTGAATTTCAAGTTTAAATATCTCATGTAATTTCTTCTTTGATTTAGTATTTCTCATTGGTGATCAACTTAGAACATAAATGAGTACAATATTAAATAGTATATTATTATGTTCATAGAAAATAACCATTGCTCACGGTATTGGCTCAAAAAAGCCTTTAGCAAATTTCATTTAAATTGGTATAAGCATTTGGCTGTAATCACGGAACAGAAAAATGAAATACCAAAAGGATCAAGTTAAAACAGTACCTGGCTCTTCTCAGTTCAATTAATAGTATGGAAGTCCGGTAAATTATTACTACGTGCAAACTGCTGGAAATGTACAGTTAACATTAGGAGCTTTATTTACTAACGTGTGTTGGTTAAACACATTGATACACAGCACCATACTTTTTTATCACCAACGAATAATTTGATTCTATTTTGGTGTCACACCCACATACATTAGTTTTTACATGGTTTTTCAAGGTAGAATGTCTATTTTAATGGATGTAGAAAAAAAAATTAACAAGTCTCATTATCATTTCACCAATTTATTTTTTAAAAAAATGTATATTTTAACCTAAACATTTTTACTGTTTTATTTAAAAATTAGTTTCGACCAGCTGCGCACCAAAACACTCACGCAGATGACTCCGTGTATCGGTCGCACTATACTCTCTCGTCCCTCTCCCCCCCCACCCCCTCTTTTCTTCTTCCCGCACGAAGCCACTTCCGGTTTGTCAACGTCTTTACCTAGTTGACATTGCTAACAGGTACAATTAACAAGGTAGGTCCTAACACCAGGGTAACCATGCTATGTCCACGCTGATAAACAAAGTAGATAAATTGTTTTTTTTAAGGAAATAATATTTTGTGTGTCTTAGTTGATATTTTATCACAAGGTATCTCTTTTTTATGAAGCAGCTGAAGCTTTATTGTATTATTATTTTTAAAATATATTTATAAGCCCCTACTAAAACGGTTGTTTTTACAAATTGGATGTCAAAACATCCAAGTCCGCATTAATTAAAGGTTGCTCGTGTGTGATCTATAATTTCGATAGTAGATATTTTTTCTAAAGAGTTGTGGCGAGAGGGGAGAATAAATATGCTTTTTTTTATTCATAGCTTTCTTTAATATTTGGTACACGCTTCGAAGATACGAAAATCCAAACAAGAGTTTACATCCGATTTCAATAAATAATCAAAAAAGAGAATGTTCTTGTTTTTTAAAATATTAAATTGCTTATCTTGAGATAATCATAACTTGATTTTTAATTAGATATTAAAATTACCTTAAATCATTTAAGGCATCGGAAAACATAATGTTTGTCCCATCAGAACCTAAAAATTTAAAATAAGTTAGTTTAACGTTAGGATCGTGTGGCTATTATAAAGGTTATCCTTGAGTTACACGAGTTCGTAGATACGCGGTTGTGGTACTTGGGCTTACTAGTAACAGCGCTATCTATCAAGCATTGCTTTAAACGTGTTGAATGGTGGTCCTAGTAAGCTGGGGCACAGATGATAACGTCATTGGAATTTTGTTTGTTTGTACCTAGAGTGTAAGGCCTTTTCTCAAAGTTTTTTTTTTCCAGAAGAAAAACCTGGTCAATCCTAATAACAATTATCCCTTTAAACGAAAATGGATCTCAAAAATTTATTGCATAGCTACCATTCGACTTGAGCTAATTTTCAAACTGTATGGGAACCTTCTAAACAAATATTAACTGCGTAAATTAAGGACTTATTTTATTTATATATAATATATATTATTATACATTATACATTATATAATACATTATATTATATTATACATATATATTATTATACATTATAAAATAATAAGTAATGTACAAATCTGTCCAAGCTAACCACAATTAAATAACTTTAGTAGGCTTTAGATGAGAAAAGGAGAGCTTAGAGTGCATGTACCCGCATATGTGTGGAAGGAGAGTAGAAAAAACCATTTAAAAAAAATACCTTCAGTCCACCAGCAAGAGTTATAACTCTGACCTCACCATCGCGGGCCAATCAGACTAATAAAGTGTCCCGGGTTGGACACTCTGAGTGACGATTTAATTTTTCAAACAAATAGGTCTATAAGAACACTATGCAAAGTTAAGTTAGCTTGTAACTCATGGTCTTGCGTTTATAAAGTTCGAGTTAAATACCTCCAATATAAAAATAGACATGTATCTAAATTTAAGCTTCGTAAGTCAAATAGTCATGTGTTGTGTATAAGTTCTGCGACCGACCATACAGGGCCAGCGATTTTTGCACGGCAGGAAATGTTCATATTAAGACGTGTTAGATTACAATCGTACTTCACCTTGTACAACTGTGGGCTGACACAAGTTTTTTTAAAAAATATTTTTAAAAGAAAAAAAACATTAGTTTCCTTATGTGAACAACAAATTTACTATTATTTTTATTTAAATAAAAAAAGTGCCCAATTAAAACTTAAATTTTAAAACATCCGAAGCTTTTGAAGGACACGCATTTTACGCCATTGTTGAGTGACAAGTATTACTGGTAATTGAAATTATTTATGAGTGAGAGGAAATATATAAGTGAAAATAACACGAATAAAAAAGGCAAAGAACTTATTAAAAAAAACAAAAAAAAACTGGCTCACCTTATTATTTTGGATAAAACCTGTTTTCTTAATTACTTTGAATGCATACATTTTTTATATAGTTACTATTAAACTAATAATTTCAAAGCGTCTTCATATAGACCATATTCGTGTAGCAGTATTTCGGAAAACGGGCTGCTTAAAAAAAAATCGGGCTAGAGAAAAATGAAAAACAAGGTATGTGATATATTATACTTTATTCCATCTTTTATATCAAATTCATCCCTAAGCCTTCTAGTTTTTTTTTCCCTCCTCATTGTGAGGGGATAAGGGTGGAGCAGGGGTTGATTATGGTCAGAAAAAAGAGATGGACACTGACAAAAGAAAATGAAAATGGTCGAACGAAGAGGTTACGTGGTAATAAATGATTTCGCATGATTACATAGTTATCAGAATCATGCACAGTGTTGTTGTAGCAACTTGACGTTTGCTCTGAAATGTCATGGCGACAACATAAATATGTGCTGATTCTTGAAATGACCTTGTGACATGCACACTAATCTATATCCCCAGCCCACCCCCACACCATCCTTTTTACATGCACTCTTTTTTCTTTTGTTGATTTAATTTTATATTTATTCTGACCAAAATATTTCCCACAGTTAACATATCGGAGTGTTTCTTTATTTTATTATACAGGATGGGGCCGAAATAATTAGAGATTAGTAATTTAAGAATTAACACTTTAATTGAAAGGTAAATATTCACTAGCTAAATAAAAGAAACTACATCATACACTTCCTCACTTTTTGAAGATAATTTCACTCAGGTGATCTCCACCGGACGTCAGGTAAACTCAACACGTTGTCCATCACTTTGATGAGCATAGATAATCTAATTTTTTCCCGCCCCACCTATATTACTCACACGATTCGGTGGTCAAGTGAACTAAGGCGTCACTCTAACAAAATACTGGACTGCCGCTGGCAATGAAATCCGGGTTCAAATACCAGTTCAGTGAGGGTGGTTTTACCTAAATGGTATACAAAAATCTTCTTTCTCCACGCAAATGTTAGTACACTTCATCCAAATTGAACCTTCCTCTTACCTAACAAACTAGCTCAACTATTACCAAGGCCCATCCATCAGGCGAATCTAGGTGGTCACCTAGGGGGCCAAAACCATTAGGGTGTATTATAATCAAATGTAATTATTTTAGCGTTTAAAAAAATAGCTATTTAATTTAAATAAAGGAATAACATTTAAATATTTTATAGAATTTATTAAAAAAAGATTAACTACGTAATCACTTTTATGATTCAATGACATTCAGGTAACCTTTGTCGACAATCTCTTTGATATTTAATTATAAACTTCTGAAAATATTTAGAGAAAATGAAGTGATTAAGGGATCATATTTTTGCACATATTGATTATGCGGAGGGACATGCCTACTTTTGGTGAGAACGATATTAAGAAATATCAAACCATTCCTAAAAAATGTGGGGTTTCTAAACTACCTTAACGCTTCTCAGTGCTGTCAATATGAGAGTGCAGGGAACGCTAGTTAAGAAGCCAAGTGTTTATGCAGTTTTTATAGCAATTTTTTTTAGACAAACATAAATAAAATATTACCCCAATAGGAACATATAGTTTAATTTTCTTCATAAGGCGATATCAACAGTTGTTGAATATCTGTCATGAGCATAGTGGCATTAGATGAAACACCTTTTAAACAAATAAAATTATTATTATTATTATTATTATTATTATTATTATTATTATTATTATTAGCACCGCATCTACTAACCGTTCGGTTGTACGCACTTACGCTAATGTGTAATGGTAGGGTGATTGTGAGTTGAAATGGAGGACCTACACTTTAACGTGGGATCCGAACCACGGTGGAGGCATGGCATTCCCCACATTCACAAGTTGCGATTAATAGAAGTCTTGTCAGAGGTGAAGGAATGGTTTGGTAATCAGATAAATCTGTGCCGGGACCGAGGATTGAACCTCGGACCCCCAGCACAAAGTCCGACACCTTACCCCTAGACCACCAGATCACCGAAAAACTCATAGAATAAGTCATAAAAATCTAGGACATTATTGTCAAATATACAAAAAATGTTGAGGTAGGCTTAACCAACTGAAGAAAATTAAACTCTCTATTTCATCATTAGAAATATTTGATTTATTTTTATCCAAAAAATGCTGGTATAAAAACTGCATAAACATTACCTTAGCTCGCATCCCCACACTCCCGACTTACTAAAAGATATATAACTCACTGGTGAGAACGTGGTCTAAACGTCTAAATCGTATAGTCTGGTTTGTTGGAACTAAAATCCCAGCCTCAGGTAGTTTTTTTTCCATATCTGGTTCACCATAAACTATTCACGCGAACGTGGCTGCAATTCTTCTAAATGATAATCGTCTACATTCCTACTTAACTAGTGTTAATATATAAATCATCTTCATATCGGTGGGCATGTGGGATAAAAGTGAGACTCATTTAATTATGACCCATCTCGGTGGCGTAGTTAGCTAACGCGCTAGTTTCATGTTGAGTTAGACTGCAGAGTACGGAGAGATCAAGGTTTGAATCTCACTCGGTGAACTGGGGGTGGTTTTTCCCTAAATGGTTTTCCACTCTCCCTCCACGCAAATGCGGTTTATTTCCTTTATATTCAATCTTCTCAATTCATAACCCATTAGCTTAATTATTACTTAAGCATATAACCTGAACGGGTAGTAAGACGCAGCGCTAAGTATTATTATTATTTAATTATGCTTTGATTGTGATATATGGGTCTGGGTTCGAATACGGGCTTTGTGTATTATATATATAAATTGTTTCTCACTTTCATTCAACGCACATTTTTGAATACGTACGCTTCCTATCAATTCTAATATCCTCATCCCCGTCAGCGTAATTAAATGCGCTTAGATCGGACGGGTGGCAAGACGTTGATTTTGGGTACTAGGTGTGCTTATATATAAACCAAACCTTAATCGCACGGTCAGCCGTCCAACCGCTCTAACACGTCACTCTCACGCTGACTGGACTGCCAGTGAAGGGGAGATTGGGGTTCGAATCTCGGCCGATTATACTGAGGGTGTTTGTTCTTAAATTGTCTACCAGTATTTTTCGACGCATTGTGGGTACATCCTCTATAAATTTGTACCTTAATCATCCTTATTAAATTAGCGTAGTTGATGTACGCATATAGCACGAACGGGTAATTAAGACGTGGTGTCGGGGATAAAAAATAGTACCAGTTGTTACTAGGGAAAAAAACAACATAACTCAAAGATATATTCAAAGTATTTATTGTTTTTATATCAATCAGCATTATTGTTTATTCTATCTACTGCCCTTGAAGTCGTATGTCAACATAATCATCATTATTACATTTTTGCTACCACTAGGTCCGCCTGGAAACAATAGACTAACATAACCTATAAAATCCTTCAGTGTTTCTCAAGCTAACCATTATCTTAGCGTTGTTATGTGTTGAACACAAACTGAAATGTAATTAATACAACTTTTTACACCTATCATAAACAGGTGTGAGAATCACCTCAACGCTTGGATATTGTGATGGCCATTTTTACGTTGACGTAGTATAAACAAGAATTTTATTTTCAATTGCTTTCTTCTGTTTACTTTTTGTGTGTTTGTGTTTTTTTTTTCTATACATTTATGACCCGCCATTTTGTTTGACCGTAGTTAAAACATAGCAAACGATGGATGATTTGCATGCGTGTTTGTTATTTTCTTAGCCTATAGTAAACCTTTTCAAGTGCTGTGTTCTGAAATCCGTTATTTATTTTTTCAAACTTTTCTAAATAGGCTTACCTTTATGCCAGAAAATAAAGTGAATATTTACTTGTAGAGTGTTGTGTTGTGAATTTTTTTTTTCTTAAATTTTTCTAAGAAGGTCTACCTTTAGGTCCAATAATAAAGTTAAAATTTACTTGTAAAGTTGTATTTACTCTTTAAGAATATTAATACTATCGTAGGTCACATCACATGTTTATGCTTCCATTTTTATATTGAGACTATTTATTAAATACAAATTGGTGGACATGATTAGGTAGAAAACACTAATAAGAACAATGGCGGTCGGCCATTAAAAATACTATATTTATTTTTTATTACCGAGTTTTACTACTTGTTCAGTCTATATGCACATATAATAATTAATCTAATATGGTATGGGTTAGGAATGAAGCGCTTTAGGTGTAATATATTAGCATTTTTGTGGCCGGAGAGCTGGAAAAATTTAGAAAATAATATCTCAAATATACCACCGGGATTCGAACCCCAATCTCACCTTCTCCAGCAGGCAAGTCTAACACGAGAGTGACACCTTAGACTATTCGGCCACTGAAGCGAGTGCTATGTTTATTGAAAAGAGTTAACAAGTAAGAAATAAAAAACCATTTATCCAAAATATGCTAATAATATTGAGATTTTTTGTTTGTTTTTGCCCATAATATAAACTGGCTAAACAAGCACAGTGTCTTTTATGAACATATTAATAATTTTGGTTGTAAAATTTGTGAACTCGGAAAAAACAAATAAATGTATTCCCTTCATCCCCACCTTAAAGTTACCATTTGTTTGCTATATTATAGGGGCCTATTATTACGACGATAAAAGTGCAATTAAGTAAAAGGTCAGTTTGCGAATGGCAAGTATGTTACACAACCTCTAATTACTGTGTTCGTCTCTTCAATGTTAAACATCACGGAATTGATAATGTGGTACATTTGTTATAATAAATTACGTCATGGGGAAAGACAGTTAGTTACTGACAGTGCTACTTCTTTTATCATGTTTATGTCCTCATGTTTTACTTTTATAGTAGACATACAGGTACACTGCGTTTACCATGTAGGGTACCTTGACGGATTACAATATGACCCTTGCTTATAAGTTATACCATAGTGGAATAATTCAAGGTACATTTGCTACCTTAAAGAGTAAGCGAAGGCTATATTATATGTAGGGTTATATTTCTAGGAAGGATCTGTGTGTATTTGTGTATGTAAAAGTATGGTTTGGAACACCCACTTATACCTATTACCAATATGGTAACCCGCCTCGGTGGCGTAGTTGGCTAACGCGCTTGTCGTGTTGAGCTCTACTCCTGAGGACGGGGAGATCGAGGTTCGAATCTCGGTCAGGTGAACTGGGGGTGGTTTTCCCTAAATGGTTTTCCATTCTCCCTCCACGCAAATACGGATTCACTTCCTCTAATTAAACCTTCCCAATTCCTAATCCATTAACGTAATTAGTACTTAAAGCGTATAAACCGAACGGGTAGTAAGACGCGGTGCTAAATATTAATTAATAATTAACAATGTGGGGATTATAATCAACTTTTTTCAGCCTGGGTCCGGTTCAGTTTAGTAATAGACCTATGCCACCGACTATTTTTTTCCTTTAACTCACACATTTTCTTTTATCTGCCCCTCACATTTATTTATTGGTCTCCTTTGTGGCCTTTTCCCTACATAGGTCATCTCCATCATTTTCATTTCTATTCTTTGTTTTTACATCCTCATTAAAAACCATACCATCTCACCCTAACTTCCTCTACTATATAATCAACCCAAGCATTCTCATTCTATGTCCATACCATTTCATCCTTCCTTCCTCTACTATCTCATGTACTTCAACATCCTCATTACATGACCTTACCATCTCACTTTCGCTTCCTCCACTATCTCATGTACTTAAACATCCTCATTACATGACCATACGATGTCACCCTTGCTTCTTCTACTATCTCATGTACTCCAACAACCTAATTACATGTCCATACCATTCCACCCTTGTTTCCTCTGCTATCTTATGTACTCCTAATACTCCCACTCTTGCCTTGACAACTTCATTACAATTCCTCCATGAACTACACTTTCCTGGTATCTCTTACATCCAATATCCATATTTCTGCTGCAAAACATATTTTTTGTTTGGATATCAGTTTACAGTTTTATTAATCTTATTTCATAGGTATTGCTAATATCAAAAGTGACAGCTGCAGATAATATGATTTTAAATGAAAGTAAATCTAGTAATTTTTCTATCTGTCCTATGAAAATTGGACTGTAGTAAAGTATTTGGTGGTTCTTAAATGATAATGTTAATGACGTATGATTCGTAACATTACAATCCACAAAAATAGGAGGCCGCAACCGAAACACAAGACTTTGGACTACTGAACGACTCAAGACGACCATTTGTTTCCTGTAGTATAGATTACAAAAATTCCCAGATAATATAATTAAAACTTACTATGTAATAGTATACTTTATTATTATTATTTAATGTCTTGAAAATGTGCATTAAAATCTTAACAACCCAAAATTTAAATTTTGAACCTCACCTTTTCCATGGTTAGACCAAAAACATGCAGATTATAAATACACGATAGGGTAAAAAGTTGTTTCACTTAATTTTGAAATAAAAAATAATACCATACGTTAACATAAACGTTACCAGCATCGATGTGCACGCGGACTAAATGTCAGATTCATACATACATACCTCAAAGAAAAATGTGACTAGCTTCCACAACATTACCCCACTAGTGTAATTAAATACACACTACACGAATGTGTAAAGAGACTTGAATATATAGAAAAACAAAATTAATCAAATTGGATAAAATAAAATTGCCTCTCTAGCCATGTATTCTTATATCTATTTGTGCAAGCTACAAGTATACAGAAAGGGATCATAGACAAGTGACTGATAAAAATGTATCTTAGCTTCTCTAGGCATTATTGCTATTTCTAAATTTTCTCATCTATTCGTTGATTAATTCTAATTCACTATGTAGAAATATATGAATCCTCAATATTTTAGAGATGTGTACAAATTAAATCTTCATAAGCCAATAAATATACACGTTAGCCAAACAGTGGGGTAGAATAAAATCGAACGCAAATAGCTCTAGTATTTTATAAATAGAGCTAAATAGTAAATAATTTATCATAGGTCTAATAAATTTTCTGGAAATTATGTTGACCTCACATTTTTTCGTAGTAAAAATAAAAATTCGAGTTGTTGCTTTATGATTCATCAAGACTAATGTGTTTCTTTACTAAGATGGAAACAGTAGATTTACAATTAATTCACACAATGTGCAGCCGAAGGGAGCGCGAGTAATTTTACAGTTTTATAGATTTGACATTTTTAGGCCAAAATAAATCAAATATTTCTCCAGTAGCAACATAGAGTTTAGTTTTATGCATATTCTAATATCAACAGATCTTGAATATCTGTCGAGGTTGTCCTGAAATTTTGTCAAAACTTTTTAAATAAAGAGGAAATGTTTTGACAAAATTCCAGGACAACCTTGACAGATATTCAAGATCTTTTGATATTAGCATGTGAAGAAAACTATACTCTATGTTGCTATTGGAGAAAATTTGATTTATTTTGGCCAAAAAATCTCAATTCTATAAAAAATGTAAAAATACTTTTGCTCCCTTGACCGCACCTTAAGAAAAGATGCTTAGACATGTTTGTTTGTCTATGAAAATGGCGCCGTTTTATACCATTTCAAGATTATAAATCTTACAGTAATAGTGGCCTACAAACATTTACTAGCTAATAAAAAAACGGAACAAAGTATGTTTTAAGATCTGAAATTACATGCAATTAACATAAATTACGTGTTTATAGACTATTCCAGGGGGAAACATTTTGAACAACATTAATATGGATTGTTGATAAGTCTCGAAAAAACATGTTGACCTTATTTTAATTAGTCATCTACCGGGCGTTCGCCTCTTGATGCCTGGCGGCTTTATATGTTTGCCTACCTGCATCGTTGGGCACGTGTACTAAACGTCAAGCTCATATAATCTGGTTTTATGGTTATAGTAGATCAGGGTTTGAAACCCAACCTTGTGTTATAGGATTATTTTTCTCTTAAATGGATTTCCCACATTCCTTATTCGCAAATATGGGCACATTTGATCTAAATTATACATTGCTCAGCCTTATCTCACTAATATTATATTGGTAACCTAAATAGTTAATAAGACGCAATGACAAAAATACAACAATAGGTTTATATATTTTCCACCACGACTTGGAGCTACTTGAAAAAAATTAGCGTTTCCTGGTCTATAAAAACTGAGACAAACGCCCGGAGTGTTAGTTTTGCGTCTCACACAACAGCCTCTATCAAAAAAAATTGACACTATCTTCAACAAAAGACGACGACCGGTTGGACAGTAAGGCTTGTTTGTTGGCTGACGCCATGGAGTTTAGTATCCGTCCAGGTTATACGCATACAATAATTACGCTAATATGGTAGGGACGAGAAAGGTAAAATTTAGAGTAAATTTACTTGAATTGACGTTATGGGGAAAAAAACACTTAGTACACCTGAGCTTGGGTATTGGTATCAATGGTAGCTCCACAGGTTGCCGATGATTTCCACACGTCCATCATAGACTTTGCCTTAAAATTTGAGTGAAGAATGACCAAGATAGCCATATGAATGCTGGATAGATCAGTGGTAGAGCATTGTCATGGTAAGCAAATGATCCCGGACTCACTTTATATGTCTAAATGTAATTTTTTTCAAAACCGGAACATTTTTGCGATCAATATCGATTATTTTACTAAACAATTAGTGTTTATACATAGTGATTAGTAACAGCTACCGATCACATGACTTGACATACGATTTCATGAAAGTGTAAACCCAAATAAAGTTTCTTACTGCCTGAATCGGAATATAAGATACTTTAGAAATTTCACTCAAAATAAAACTCTAATTGTTGGTGAACCATCTGTCCTTTGAGTAAAACTCATTTTGTAGCTCATCAAAAACAGAATTTTGTTGCAGGTAAACATTTTAACGTATGTTTTATTATTTATATTAAATGTATCATCATCATTAGGTCATCAATCTTGCAAATTGTGTTTTGCTGCAGTTCTCCCCTTTTGCAGATCCTGGGCCAATTTTTTTTTTTTTTTTTACATCTTTGTACCTTCTTCTACCAACATCGTCCGCCATCTGATTCATGGACTCTAGTTTTGGTCTCCCTCTCTAACTTCTCCTCTAAACATACACGCACGCACGCGCATATACACACATACACACACATACATTCCTTCTTTCATGTTCAGTTGAAATAATAATGAACCAGAAGTTCTTCACTTTGAAAATTGTTTGGTTTTCTTGTACGTTCATTCTTTCTCGTATTACCACAATAAATCAAGCCTAATTTTTGTCAGACGTTTATAGAAGCTAATGGGTTACCAAAGGATCATTTGAAGCTTAGGAATATCTATGTACTCTTTTAACGAAGCACACATGTTTGGTTTTTAACAAAATGATATTATCTGTCGAGAATAAAATCATAATTATATTGATTTATGGTCAGTTTTTTTTAAACACCTTCATTCTGTATTACTTACTAAAATATTTTAGGTAAAAATATGAAGCGAGTGACGCTCCACATCGGCATAACGCGCCACTCTTGTGTTGGAATATATTTCCGATGATGGGGAAATACGGGTTTTAATCTCGTTTGGATATACTTACGGAGTTTTTGACATACATCATTTCCCGCTCAAATTCAGTACAATCTATATTAATGTATTGTAATAAAATATTATATGTTATATAAAAGGGATATTTGAGTACCACTTTTTCAACTCGAATATAAAACGAAACTAAGCTTGAATATTTGTGGTTAATTGTTGTATGCTTAAAAAAATAGTTGTTTTGTGTTTTTAATTATATTGATCTAATAATTGTATCCTCTAAAATCACTTGTATTTTTTTTTATTGCACAGTTATTGTTTGTAATATTTCATCCTTTTAATCTGATAAAGTTTTTTTTAATACCACGTCTTACTACCCGTTTGGGCTACTCGCAGATAAATAAAGTTATTATCGTTATTTGCAATTTAATGACTTAAAGAGTTTTCATATGAATACTAATTTGTTATGTATATGCCTTTTACCCTTAAATTATGTCTTACCTTGGCGGTTTACACTATGGCTATGGGGCTATGAGCCACACCATAGTGGAACAATGCAAGGGAAACTCGCTATCTTAAAGGGTGCACAAAGCAATCCATTGCGTGGCTGCCCCTGTAAACAATTTTATTTGATTCAACAACAACAACAACAACAACAACAAATAACAAAAAAAGAACCACAGGAAAAATGACTCCTCATTTTTTTTCTGACCCAGTTTTTAATTAATTAAAAAAATATCCAAATTTTAAAATTCTGGCTTTGAGGTGCACATGTTCATGCCCAGGGACTATTAATTATTAAATTTAACTCCTCTGCGTGTGGTAGTTATTGCACAACACTCATGAAATACAGACAGAAGACAGACAGAAAGGCAAACTCCTCATATATTATTAATATAGATGATGAAGTTTCGTAACTGTTGAAGATTTAATTTCTTTCCTGAAGCAAAGTCGAAACCAAATCGAGGTTTATAAGCCCCCAAACCACTCATATACATGGCTTACAATGTAGACTAAGCATCGACTTTACTTTTAAAAACAGTTTTACTATTAGATTTTTTTGAAAAGTTTGTAAGCCACTACGGTTAAAATTTAATATTTATTGCTACCGGCTCGATAGTCGCATGGTCTAAGACATCGCTCTCACAATAGACTGGATTGACGATGAATGGGAGATCAAAGTTTGATTCCCGATCGGGTGTACTTAAGGTGGCTTTAATCAAACGGTTTTACACTCTCCCTCAACGCAAATACGGGTGCACTTAATCTAAATTCAACCTACCACATCCCTAGCACAATATAAAGACGCGGTGCCAGTTCATTGAGCCTGGGATTGAGAGTGAGATTCAGAGGGAATTCACCAACATGAGTGTGAAAAGGGAGGGGGTATTAGAACCACAATTGGGAAACAATCCTCAATCTACCCGACTGTATTCGATCCCCGATCTCCCTGTAACCTGCAGTCCAGTAAATGTTGAGAGTAAGGCCTTGGACCATGTGGCCACCGAAGCGAATAACATGTAATAAAAAAATGATCCCAATTAAGGGTTGGACTCACGACACTTTTGAAGCCAAATCATAAATCAAAAGTCCCTAAGTTAAATGTTTAAAAAAGTCTATGCTACCTTTGCAAATTGAACCTGTGAAATGTAATAAAAAATAATGTAGAGAGAGAGAGTAGGGGAGGGCAGAGAAACCAACAACTTTTCTACCTGTTCTAACTATGTCTTACCTAAGGGTATATAAAATAACAAAAAGTTTCATGTGCACATGAAAAAACTTCAACATGTCAAAACAATTGAAACGCTTTGCTTAAAAGAAGGGCGCTTAAAAAAGACTCTCGGGGGCATAAAGACCGTGAAATCTTTGTCACAATGAAATATGACTCGGTCACTACTATTTTGGGTTTATATTTTGTGTTGCTAACGTTCTGACAAGCACTGTGCAATTTTTTCTTTTGTAATTTAGCTATCTTAATTCAAGCTCAAGACAAGCCTCTATAGATTCCCTGGAAGATTCGTCTCTGCGAGTCTGAATACAAACTTTATCTTTGTTCTCTGTTTAATACTCGCGCATGTGCAATGATGTGTCTTTCAAGACTATAAACATTATCAAGAGAAATTATTGTAATCATAAAAGAAATATTTTGAGATTATGACAAATGTTTACGTTTTATATGGAAACAGACCTAAAAAAAAGGGAGTATTTTACAATTCTGTCTGTCTATGGCCACGGATCCAAAACGTTTTGATGACTTAGGTTCAAACCATATATTTATATATAATAGGGCTAGTTTATTGAGGAGTAATTTTTTTTTAATTCCAAATATTTCGGAAATGGCTTTAACGATTTTGTTTAGAATGCAATATATAATTGGTTTTTGGGCAAAATTTATCGAAGTTACTGCCTTTTCAAAAATCAGGAATATTTTTAAAATGGCCCTAACGATTTGGTTCCAAATTGGTATCTTGGGAGTATTTGACATTAAAAATAGCCCTATATACGTTGTTTGGTTTAAATAATCTTTTACTGATGAGTGATTTTTGAAAATTTCATATTATTTTGAACCTTGATATAACAATTTTGCTTAAAAATGTTTATCTTGAGGCTCTTTGACATGGACATAACAAATAAAGCTCTATACGTGTTTGTGGGGAAAATTTTGCTCTTGATGGCTGACTGTTAAGTTTTTGATTTGAATAATTTTAAAGAATGGCTTTAGCGAGTTTTTTCAAATATAGTATCGGAAGAATATGTTACACATCAATAATCTTGTAACTTTATTTATCTAAAATAAATTAAATTAAGGGTGGTTGGTTTACTTACAACAAATTATAGAGAATTTGAATATTTTGGAAATTTACCTTGAAGATTAAATATAAAATGGGAATCTGTGAATGGTTATTCATTATAAATAAGAATACTTTTATTTTCCCAAATATCAAATAATTTTAGAGTAGTTTAAGAATAATTTATATTGAAAATTTGAATTTTTAAAAATAAATTTGAATAAATCGGTTTAAAATGTATAGACCCTATAAAAAGAGTGATTAATATGATTTACAAGATAATGTGTTTGTTTTTATGAGTAAAACTTATTTAAGAGTATCTACTAGAAAACAATTTTTTTAAATTTTCTTTTAAGCTATAATAAACAAAAATTAGAAAGTTTTTGTGAATGTTTTGGACCATTTATTTTGTTACTCGCTTAACCCTAAACACAAGTAGAGAGAATCTACAAAAGGTCATCTGATTACAAATTTACCTTTTTAGTATATCTATTCTTTTACTCGCACATGAGCAGATATTTGTATTTTAAAGAAACTACATACACTCTTATGATTACATATTTAGCTTTGTTGCTTGTTTAATACTCGTGCATGCGCAGGGACGCGTATTTCAGTGGACACTCCTGAGGTTAAGATTTATATATTTTGACAGCTCGCTTCTTTCTACACGTCTAGGATATTGTATATTTATACAAAAGAGGTAAATAAGAAGGTTAAAATTTAGATCAAATGCACCTGCATCTGTTTGGAGAGAGACAGTATGTGCGCGCGCATGTAAGTGTGTGTGCACGTGAAACCATTAAATAAAAAAAAGACTCGGTACACCCGGCAGGGATTTAAGTTTCAACCTCACTCCACCCATCATTGCGTTTCCAACATAGCTTAGAATACAACTGTTATTTTTTTAATGTGCGCATGAGCTATTGTAACACCTGACATGACACCCAGACAAATTGTCTTTAATTAATTTAAACTGTATCTTACTGGTAGACATAAAAAAAACCACTGATAAACCTTAAACAGTACAGTCACTAAAAATAATATAGACCAACCTATTTAATTATTTTAATCACAAAAGCAATGACTTTTTTTAAAAAAATGTATTTTTTTATGAGCTCAGTATTTTAAGGTGGGGGTCGTAGTGTGGTTCACACTGTTTCAGTTTTCATGACAAATCAAATATTTTGATTTAAATGACTCAAACATGGTATGAGTGAAAATAGTTAGTTTAACTTTCTACAAATAGTATTATAAAACACTAAGATATTCTATAATATATTAATATCTTTCATGAATGAGTATGGTGGATTTAGATCAAGACCTTTCTCTTAATTTAAAAAGTGTATAGTCAAATTACGATATGCCAATGACTTGATTCCAAGAATTGTTAATATCACTGTTTGTAGAAAACTAAACTGAATGTATCTACTCAATCAAAGTTTTTTTTATGTCAAAAATGTTTCCGTTATAAAAAAAAACTCGTGAAAATATAACTTTAAGGACGTTGCCTACCAGTGACGTCACGTCACGTCAGGTAAAGATAGAATTTCCCACATTAGTGTGTATTCCAGTGTGTTTTAAAGATAAAATATTGAAACAAAGCACCACAAATCATTTTAATAATTCTATAAATAGCCTTATATTATCTCAAATGAAGTTTTTTGATATTGAAGTAGTATACATTTTAAGAAAATGTTTACTATCAATCATCTGCAGCTCAGGTTAATTGGTTTATTCACCAAAATGGCCTGTCTGAATCCTTCTGAGATTAAAACATTTCATTTGAGCGTTTGTCTATCTATAATAGGAAACCAGAATAAACTCATTTTGTAATGCAAGTCAAGAGTTGTCCAGGCGCAAATAGTAGAGTAAGTGTATATACTCGTCAGTGGAAGTGGTAAAGTGTTATCAGCAGGTAAACAAAATACCTCGCTGGGTGAAATGTTCATTTTATTTCCTCTCTTTCTATTTCGTGCATTGACGTCTTAGCTTAATATTGCTAAGAGTACTTATTTTTATTATTATTATTATTATTATTATATTTTATTTTAGCACCACGTCATACTACCCGTTCGGGTTATACACTTTAAGTACTAATTACGATAATTGATTGGGAATTGGGAAGGTTAAATTAGAGGAAGTGAACCCGCATTTGCGTGGAGGGAGAGTGGAAAACCATTTAGGAAAAACCACCCCCAGTTCACCCGACCGAGATTCAAACCTCGATCTCCCCGTCAGCAGTCGAGCTCAACACGACAAGCGCGTTAGCCAAATACGCCACCGAGGCGGGTCTAAGAGTACTTAAGTGCGTCAAACCAAGATTCAAACCGCTTCACAAATAGCTTTGAATTTACCAAAGTAGGAATGTCGTTAACAACCCTACAATTCCATATATAGAGTTTAATTTTCTTCACATGGTGATAAAAACATTTGTTGAATATCTGTCAAGAGTGTCCTTCAATTTCATGAAAACTTTTTCTCCTCATTCAAAAAAGTTTATCATCTAATGCTCCTATGCTCATGACAGATATTCAACAAATGTTTTTATCACCATGTGAAAAAAATTTAACTTATATTTTAACTAGAGCAATGTTTTATTTATTTTGGCCAAAAAAAGTTAGCAATAAAAACTTCAATAGCACTGACCTTAATTCACGTCCCTTTATATCCCCACCTTAATCCTTCCAATGAAAGAAAAGTTTGCCTCAAGTGTACGCGGCCCAAACATAATATTTAACAGCGCGTGATACCAAATCGTTTGTATGAAACTAACACCCTCCCCCCTTCCAGCTCTGTACCCCACCCACTGTCTGTTTGGACATTGTGTTGGGTAAAATTTACACTGGTCAAGGTGCTTAGCTAAAGCGTGGGGGTTACCAAGCAGGATACACAACATGAAATAAATTAAAATAAAAAAAAAAAGCCTTCTTGTGGTTGTCACGCATCTGGTCTCGAATCAAGACCTCCCACGGCGTGTGTAAGCCAATAAAGGGGAAAGAGGGAAAAGAAGACTATAGAGTAGAAAGATAATAAAATAAAGGAGTTAAGGGTAAGCGGGCAGAGTGAGATTAAGTGTGACATTGAAATATTGTTGAGAAATGAATCAGTGACTGTTTGGGAGATGACGGAAAAAAAATTATAGACGGGTAAATTGACACACTTATATTGTATTTATATTGGTTAAAATTTATTTAAGTGTTTGAATTCGTATGAACTAAAGTAGATAAAAAGAGAAAAAAGAATTGAGGTTTGGGGGCGGGTGGTGGGAAGGAAATTCAAAGGAAATAACGGTATAAAAAATATGTTTCTTACGATGTCTTATGTTTTTTTTAATATAGTTTTACTTGCAGTATGTAATTTTATTATTGGCTCTTAGAAAATTATGAAAATTAACTTTATTAAATTAATTGAATGCAGTGAAATGATGAGGTTTTTTTTTTTCAATCTGCACATATTTGTTTTAAATATAAAATGTATTATTTAATGAATATAAAACAAAATTAACTTACCATACTTTGCACAGGTAGTAATTCTAAATAAATGCGCTAAAGATCATCGGCAAAGTTTGACTTTTTATAACACGAGTATTACTAAACCTTTTGGTTTATACGTTTATGAACTAACAACGCTCATGGTTTTAGGGATAAGAAAGGTTATATTTACAGGAAGTTTGCCCGTATTTGCCCGGAGGGAGAAAACCCCCTCAGTACACCCAACCGAGATTCGAACCTCAATCTCCCCGTCATCAGCAGTTTTGCAAATTCTAATGAAAATATTGGAATATTTTTGAATTTTATAAATAGGTCTTTGAATATAAGAAAAAAGTGAACTGAATAAATTAATCCATCTAATTCAAACCAGTTATCCCTCCAGTAGTCAAATATTGGGTGCCAAATAACTGCATAAATCTCTTACACCGAGCCTAAATAATATTGTTCTTAACATTAGTTAAATGTCTTCACAATAGTCACTTTTATTAAAAATGAAATTTCTTTCCTCTATAAATTTCAATTTAAGTTGACTAGAAAATTTATTGAACTCCATCTGGAAACTTGAATAATAATAAATACTTAGCACCGCGTCTTACTACCCGTTCGAGTTATACGCTGGGAACCTGAAAATCACAGGGAATTTGGTGGTAGAAAAAATAGTGGGAAACCTGCACTTGGGAGAAGGGCTTTAGATAATTATTCTTAGAAAACAGTCTTTCGCAATTAAATTCTTGAAATTAGTGTTTATGAATGAGTGTATATGAAATAGTAAAAAGAAATGTGAAAACCATTGCTTTTGGATAAACTGTTTCGAACTGTTTTTCATGGAGCTCTGCCATAATTATCTCAGGTTACGTGAGTCAATTTTATAATATTTTTAGTTTGTTTCTCACACTATAAAATAGCATCAGTAATTAGGATTGCCAATTTGTTTCAAATTTAATAAAATACATTTGCCAAAGTCTCAGCCAGACACACGATATTTTCCATTTGTTTTATAGCTTGTAAAATATAGCTGTCGTTATTGAATGTTTATAATTCTAGCGTACACAATTAAAGAATTCCATCATGTATTTTTTTGGTGCAAAGGATTCTTCAGTCCAAGCAGTTTGGTTTGAAACCTTTGCTTTAGCCCACAGGTTGTCAAACATTTTGGGCCCCGATCGACATTTGAATTCTTCAAAGGTCTCACAATCACCCATATTTTTACATTTTTTTTTTTTATTGTCGTTACGTCTTATGTGTTATTCCTTTAATTTAATTTTTCTTTGAATACTTATGATCCCACCATTCTATAAAACATATATATATAAATAAAGTGCACATTTTCATATTTCATTTTCTTATAACATGACCGATTATGATCGATCAACGTTATTTTAGTCACCCAGATATTATTTTATAGTACTTGATTTGATATATTTGCGAGTTTAAAGGCTTAAAGATCGACTTTTAATGACGGGTTTTCTTACGCGATCGACTAAAATCGCCACGAGATCGACCAGTTGCCGACTCCTACCCGAGATTAATCAAATTAACATAAACGAATTAGTAGAAGGTTATGGCTGAAATGTAGTAAATGTTTTTTAATATCTATATTTTATTATTTGTGACTGTACATTTAACATATTTTATACCTTAGTAAAGATATATATACATTTTTTTTCTCCAGGTAAAGCTACCCCGAGCCACTCCCTACATTATACTTTCGGTGATTTATAACTGAATTATGCACACACAGAGAAAGAAGAAATATAGATCAAAGGATCGTATTATGAAGACACTTTAGCAGCAAACATTAAAATGATCCCTTTATTTAACCGGTCTAAATTTCCATAAATAAAATGTCAAGTATAAACACACATGTTATTTAGGAGCAGACGTTGGACGTGTGTAAATTATTTCTTAGAGATAGCTTAGTAATTTATTTGCTTTTTTTTTTAAAAAAAAGATACACCGGGGACCACACTTTTAAGTCAAACCAGAGTCACTATTTTAGCTAATTAATATTAGGATTAGTCCCAATCGAAGACTCGAATATGAGAGGCATATCAACGCTCTTTGAGTACGGGCAACACGCTTCGGTGGTACAGAGGAAATAAACTCCAAGGTCGTTTAGTCTGGTTTGCCGATGACTAGGTAGTTAGGGTTTGTATTGAGGATGTATTTTTACCTAAATTATTACCTTACCCTCCTTCGCTTCAAATGAGGGTTCATTTACTCTAATAATACCTTATTCATCATTACTGAATTAGTATAATTAAATGCGGATATCCGAATAGATAGTGAGATGCAATGCAAAAAGAGAAAACAAATTTCAATTGGGATTCGATCCAAAGATAGTTTAGTCACATCGAAAATCTAAATAATATTTACCGTAACAATAGGTTCCATACATTTTATGGCTTATTTTGTTTAAGAAACACATTACATTTTAAATTAAAATGTTTATAGTTTAGATTCTTTAAAAAATGTTTAAAAAGCAAACAGAACTAGTTAAATTATCACTTTAATTACAATCTTTAATCATATACTCGTATATAATTTTTGTGTTACCAAATACTATTTGACATAACTTTAAACTATTGAAGATGGGTCAAATCTTGAAATTTCTTTAGAATCTCGACTCTAAAAAATGTACAATTTTGGTTAGAGCGAAAATATTTAAAATTAAACTAAAAATTTCGTTTACTGGTTGGTGCCAATGACAATTTTATTAGGTTGGTCATGTCTATTACGTCATAAACAATTTTACATGTAAAGACTGTGTTGTGATCGTAAAAAAATCGAGCTCGAGGTTTTAATGAATCTGTCGTTTCATGACCCTCCGAATCCGAAAAGGTGATTTTTGATTTTTTGTCTGTCTGTCTATCTGCCTGTAACACCAACTAGAGCCTACACTATTCTACCAATCGGGCTAAAACTTGGTATTTAGGGTTTTCATAGGGTTACCCCAAGGGTTTTTGGAATTGGATATCTAACCCTAAAATTAAGGGTAGTTAACCTAAGGGCAAAAAAGAGAAAAAGTCGATTTTCTCAAAATTGGCTTTAACGATTTTGATTAAATTTCATTTCAAAACATTTATAAATATTCAAAACAAAATGGTTACACTCAATATTTCAGCAACATGACTTTAAGGGCTCCGGTCTGATGCATAAATTCTCATTTTTCATTTTATTTCAGTAAATATTTGAAATATGAAATTACTCATCATTGCATACATATAGATCTTTTTATAATAAACATCTTTTAAGTGAAATATTATATATATATATATATATATTAATTTTCCACTACTTTAAGGTAAAGTATTACGACCCTAAAAAAAATTTAATCTGAGATGTTGGTTGATGTCGACGTTTCATATCCCCCTGAACCCTAAAAAGTGTTTTTTGCAACACCGTCTGTCTGTGTGTTTGTCTAACCCTTAAATTAAGAGCAGTTTACTAAAGGATGAAAAGATAAAAACTTATTATAAGCAATTACTAAGAATATCAACAAATAGTAATTATTAAGAGGGAAATAAGTTTAAGCATTATAACAATTATTATATGAATAGTTTTTAGCTATTCAATCAATTATACACTCGAACTTTAACTCCGCTCAATAGTATAGTTAATTATTTCTCATTATAAATTGAAATTTTACCACTAAGCTATACTAACACGTTATGTGTTTGGTATTATTAAAATATTTTGTTTAAAACACATTATTTAAAAATAAATAATTTTAATTTGTTTTATTTATTATTAATCATTGAAATAGTAACTATTAAAGACGATCAAATAATTCAAACCTATACAATTTGTGTGTAACAAGGTTAGAGGCGCGCAACTTAAATTTGGGTGGTTTCATTAATGCCTATTTTCACCCCTTTAGTACTTAATGTGATTGTCTTAAGTATTTATAATATTTACCGTATATTAATCATTTAATAATAATACCAATAACTATTTAAAAATTAAATCTGCTTAGTGATATAGTATTAAGTTTCAATATAACTAGTAGTGTCTTTAACATTGATTTAATTGGCTTAATTTCTTGAAAGGGGGCGCGCGCCCCATGCCCCCTTCCATGCCCCTGGTACACCAATGACCTATCGCTCTCATTTTGGACTCAATAGTCAATAATTACCTGTTTTATTGGTCAAAATTTATAAAAGAGAAATTTAGTAGCAATTTGATAACCATAATATGTGTCCCCCCTAGTAAAATTCCGAAAAATTTAACCAGAATTCAAAATTTAATTACGATGTGTTGACCCTTGGGGACCCAATATCGATCATTTTTATTGGTCCAAATATACAAATGAAGACATCAGTTTTTTTTTTAAATAGAATTACCGCGAGTCAAAAAGTTTTAGATATGTATAACGCAATTTGTTTTCGGGTTCGCTAGTATATATTATATTAGGAATTTTGAGTAAATATCTCTATTTTTAAACAATAAAGAGAGTAAGTCCGTGCGGAGTTCCGTACCATTTATTTAGTTAATTGATAATCACTTGTCCTTTTTTTTCGTGTGATTATGCTATTCTCCCAACGATACACTTCTAAACAATTCCTTTTACCAATACTCTAATTAAAAGTGTTATATTTAAGTCAAGGTCTTCATAATATATTAGATATATTTTTTTGTGATTTTTTGATGAGAATCTCTCAAGTACCATATGATTCAAGGGATTCGAGGAATCTAAAGTCATATCTCTACTTAAAAATTATATTCCTAAATTATATTTAAAAAAAAGGGATTGAATAAGCCCCCAAAGTGCAAACATTAGAAATATAAAATAAACTACTAAATAAAGGTTCAAAGGAATGCCGAAGAGGATTATTCCGACCACGCAATAATATTGTTTTAACAGAGATTGGCTTGGCACGATTTTCCTAGACACGCTTTTGATTTTAGTTTCAAGGTTGAACGGCCAGTTACTACCTCTACCTACTTAATTCTACATATTTGCGTGCAGACGCATAAGTGACTAGTTTGTGCAGTCCCGACTTTCACGAGCTACGTGGCATAGGACAGGAGTCGCTATTGTTTAGCCGTAAGTTATTAGTTTTATATAATGTTGAACAATGTGACAGGAGTCGCTTTTGTTTAGCCGTATTAATTTAATTAATGTTGTATCAGGTGACAGGAGTCTTTTGTTTAGCCATATTCATTTAATTAATGTTGTATCAGGTGACAGGAGTCTTTTGTTTAGCCATATTAATTTAATTAATGTTGTATCAGGTGACAGGAGTCTTTTGTTTAGTCATATTAATTTCATTAATGATGTATCAGGTGACAGGAGTCTTTTGTTTAGCCATATTAATTTCATTAATGTTGTATCAGGTGACAGGAGTCTTTTGTTTAGCCGTATTAATTTCATTAATGTTGTATCAGGTGACAAGAGTCATTTGTTTAGCCGTATTAATTTCATTAATGTTGTATCAGGTGACAGGAGTCTTTTGTTTAGCCGTATTAATTTAATTAATGTTGTATCAGGTGACAGGAGTTATTTGTTTAGCCATATTAATTTCATTAGTGTTGTATCAGATGACAGGAGTCTTTTGTTTAGTCATATTAGTTTAATTAATGTTGTATCATGTGACAGGAGTCTTTTGTTTACTAGTATTAACTGCACTAATGCTGTATCAGATGACAGGAGTCTTTTGTTTAATCATATTACTTAAATTAATGTTGTATCAGCTGACGGAAGTTTTTTGTTTATTAGTATTGGTTTCATTAATGCTGAATCAGGTGACCGAAGTCACTATTGTTTAGTCATATTAGTTTTATTAATGTAGAACAATGTGACAAGAGACACTATTATTTATTAGTATTAGTTTCATTAATGCTGAATCAGTTGACCGAAGTCGCTAATGTTTAGTCATATTAGTTTTATTAATGTTGAAAAAGTTAGGTTTTATCCTATTCAAAGGAAGACATAGTGGAAGGAAGTGATTAAGAGTCGAGGGAATGGTTTAATAGGGATTGTTCTTTTTTTTTTTTATTGTGGTCTCATTGTCCCCATTAAACTTGAGCGAGAAGCTCAATTGTCCTTTTTTATTAATTTCAGTCCCATTTTGTCCCACTTTTTGTTTTAAAAAAAGTTGTGCCATGACAGCATTAGCTCTATATGCTCTGAACATTTTGAAATTAATATGTGCGAAAGGCTCTGCTAATGATGCGTGAAATTAAAATCATAATTATATTGCGAGGTCGAATATGTGCACGCTGTGACAATTGTACACTATTGTGAACGCACTCTCTCTGCGATAAGTCGAAATTTGACAGTCTGATTAATGCTGCAATGTGTGGTAGCACTGCTGCAATGCTGTCCAAAATAGTAACAAACGGTAAAAATTGATCGGTGTGTTCCTCCATTATTGTTGATACATTGTAGTAGAGTTTTAATTCCTGTGGTCGGGTCATATCTGTAAGTTCTTATGTCATAAAACAAATATGTCAATGCTTATACTCTTATAATACACTTGAGTCCTATATTAAGGAAGAAATAGTTTTTTATTAAATATTAATAAAATATGAATGATAATGCCGAAACTCTGTAATACACTTCAGTTCTATATTTCAAGTAGAAAATAACTTTTTTCAACACGCTATATACTAATTGCGTACTCTTGAATTTTTATGTAATGAGAACCCCATGTGCCCCGTTTTTTCCCCTTTTTTTAAGTCAGGGAAAAGTCGAAATGTCATCCTAGGATATAAGTAAACTGTTCAAATTTATACATTTCAACACTGCCTTGAAGTAGTTCAGCTAGACACTCTATTGAAGTAGTTAAGGACTTTGCCTACCTGTGACGTCACGGCTGGTCAAGAAAGGATTTCCCATGTTATTGAATTTACGTTTTACTCGGCGAGTCTTAAAGGGACAATATAACCTTGAAACCAAAACCATAAATTCTTAAATAATTCTTAAAAATAGTACTGCAGTGTCACAAAATTATCATTTTTATTTTGAAGTGGTATTTTTGCTAACGTATTATTGTTCTAAATCCTCTACAACTTAGGCTATTTGGTTTAGTCACGAAAATGGCTTGTAGGGATCTTCCTGCTAGGATGTAGATTAAAAAAGTTGGTGGTAGCATACTTCTATCTAGAATAGGAAACAAGTAAAAGTTAAAATAAAAGTCATTGTTTCCAAGAATCAAATATTAAAGTGACTGTGTAAACTCGTCAGAGGAAGAGGGAAATGGATATTAGCACATTGACAAGAACCCTTTTTAGGGTGAACCTCTCATTCTCTTCTCTCTGTTTCTATTTTGTACATTAGTGTCTAAGTGTTATAGTGCTTAGACTGCTTAGGTGCGTTAAGGCGGGGTGCTAGTGAGCGCAAGTTTAGTGCATTAATTTGACCGTTTTTATAGCACAAACATTTTTTGGACAAAATAAATCAAATATTTCTTCTATAAAATCATAGAGTTTAGTTTTCTGCACATGCTAATCTCAACAATTGTTGAATATCTGTCGTGAGCATGGCGGCATTTGGTGACAAACTTTTTAAATAAAGAGAAAAGTTTGTCACCAAATGCCGCCATGCTCATAGCGGATATTCAACAACTGTTGAGATTAGCATGTACAGAAAACAAAACTCTATGTTTCTGTAGAATAAATATTTGATTTATTTTTGCCAAAAGATGTTTGTGCTATAAAAACTGCAAAAATACTGTCCTAAACTCACACTCACTAGTATTCCACCTTAAGTTAAGATGCAACCCGCTTCTTAAAATAACTTCGAATTCTCCAAGTAGGCAACGTCGTTAAGCTAGTCACTGTTTTTGAAGTAGTTCATCTAGTTACTATCTTGAAATGGTTGTGCTAGTCACGGCCCTGTCTTGTTGAACTGACGTCAACGCCAGGCGCTAGGTAAAGGTTGGTCCTCTCCAAAGTCCGTTTAGCATCGTTTCTTCGATCAAGAAATTATTCTATTAAAAGTGACGATGTACATTACATAAACCTGTTTAGGACCCATCTGCTTCAGATTCGTGTTGTAGACATGGCGTAAGCTCACATCACTAGCACTGGACTCACCACTACTTAACACGTTAGGAATAGAGCCAGGGGTAATCAAACCGGGCCTACAGCTGGTCAAATTACAACTGATATTAGATATAAGCAACCATTTGGTTTACAAAAGTCCCTTTTGCCCCTTCATTCAGTTTGCCATTCTGAGATATCGGTAGCTCATTTGGAATTCTCTCATTCGATTACAAGGGGTGCTAGAAATGGTTAAATTATTTATTTTTTAGCACCGCGTTTTACTAACCGTTCGGGTTGTTAGCATATATTTTCGGGTTTGGAACAAATAAGGTTAAATTCATATTAATTGTACCATCATTTTTTTTGGAGCAAGTGAAAGAGAGAGCGAGATAAATTGATAAATCATTTAGAAAAAAATATATTTTGGTATTCCTGACAGGGATTTGAACCCCAATCTCCACATCGTAGGCAGTCCAGTCTATTGGAAAATTGGAAGAGTGACGCCTTAAATTAATCGGTCACCAAAGTGGGTTGATAGTTTACTAATTTTGGTGTACTCACCTTTTTTTTGACAGTATACATTTTGAGTTTTCTTAAAAAAAAAATATTTAAAAATAATTTATTTTGTTTGAAGTTACTTGTTGTAATCAAATATTAATACGTGGATAATTTGATTGCTTTGTTTTACCAAAGTTATCAATCAAAAATATGTTTTTCTAGCTGAAGTATCCCGTGCTACCCGGGAAAAATGTTTTATTGTTTTATTTTAATGTTTGTTAATGGATGGTGAATTTAAATTTATTGCCTTTAGACCACGCACTGCCCGTGGCCCAACCAGGTGTTTGATTAATCTTTAAAACTCTAATTAAAAATTTTAAATTCTGGCCTCAAGGTACACACGTTCTTGCACAGGTGCTTTTAATTTTTAAATTTTCAGACATCTGCGTGTGGTAGATATTGCTCAATGCTCACGACATACAGACAAACAAACTCTTTATTTTATATATATTAATACATTTCTGGCAATTTCCAAATATAAAAATAATTTTTTATATCAGAAAATATGCCAAGCGATATAGACCTATTTATAAATATACAGTATATTTTAAATTAAAAACTAATTTTAAATTAAGTACAATTTAAATAGTTGGTAATAACGTATTATTTAAGAGTTTTAAAAATTGAAAAGTAAAGTACTTTGGTTCACTTTTAAAAACAAAGCAAACAATTCATTAAAGAGAATAAGAATCCAAGACACCGCTATACATCTCGTTTCACAAAACAAAAGTGCCATTAAAATGAACTGGATCTAAGCTGATCATTAACATTTTAACGTTCTATGTAAAACGAAAATATCTACGTCTAATCTTTAGTTTATAACTCATTTAACATTTTACCAACTTTTTCAACAAAAGAATGTTCTTATGGTCATGAATTAAGGTAGTCATTTAGATTTAAGGATGTACACTAATAATCAATTTTATAACCCTTTGTTTTTTAAACTTTTACTTTCGTAACTATGAATTTTCTTTCAGAGAATTTCTTATATTTCTTGTTGATATATACGTGGACACTTTAATAAATATTTTTTACAAGCTTCACAAGTTTGATTTTGTTCTTTTCTATAGATTTTTTTTCTAGTATATTTCAAGTAAAGAAGAAAAGGTTTTATGTCTGAAGCTGTAAGAATAATTTCATTTCATTGAGAAATTTAGAATTCATTTTAAAGTAATTTACAAAGCATAAATTTTTAAAAAGCTTTAATTTGATTAATTTATCATTCTTGGGTCTAGGTTTTTATTCTTAACTTAGAAAAACCTGTTAATATTTATTATTTGTATTATATTATTATTATTATTATTAATGTTTTTTTAAACTATTCATGATATGTTTTATGATGACATATATTTTTTAAACATATCACATAAGCTACGATAACATATGGGCCTTATACTAATGTGTAGATTATCAATTAGCTTGTTTAAATCTATAGCCAAGCACTCATGTATACTTAGTTTACTATTTTATTTATCATGTTTACAGGGTCCTGCTGCAAAGGTGAATATTAGTGTCTGTGATATTAAAATTAAAATTGAGGTAATTAAACTTATACCAAACCAAGATTTATATATTAATTTAATGTTTTTTGTGTGCTGTATCTTACTAAACTTCAGAACTAACCGTATTTATATTTAATCTAAGGGATTAAGGGGAAGACAGTTATTCCTATAATTTAAAGCTCATGTTCACGAATTTTCGGAAAGTGATAAACTACTTAGGAAAAATAACATCCTTAATACACGCCACCAAGATTCAAATCCCAATCATTCCATCACCGGCAATCTAGTAGGTCTATACTATGAGCCTGGCGCCTTATACCTCATGATCACTGGTGAGGGTCTAAACCTCTTAAACGTGGTGGTCCGTTGTATAGTGCGTCATGCCTTCATTCTCTTAACTACAGACAGAGATTAGTTAAATAATTATACATCGACTAATTGGAGTGGGTTACACGATTCGGTTTAGAAAACAGTGGTTTTAAGTGGGGGTGGAGGGGGAGGAGTAGTGAAATGTAAATATTGTACAGTAACTCATAAACATGAGAACAATAATATTTCTATCACCGCGTCTTACTACCTGTTTAGGCTAAAAGCATATATAATAACAACTCAAATGGGATGGAGTTGAAAAAGGATGCATTTTAGAGATAATACACTCACATTTGCTTGGAAGGAGAGTGAGAAACAATTTAGAAAACACAACACTCTGTAGGCCTGACCTAACCCGATCTCCCCGTCGTCAGGCGGCCAGTATAAAACGATAGTGGCGCCTTACCCCATTCGACCACTGAAGCTGGTATGCGAAATAATATGCTAATAAGGCCCACGACGGTGTTCATGCTGTTTAAGACGTCAGGTTTGTAGTATACTGTATTGCTGATGGAGGGGAGAACGGGGTCTCAAATATAGGTTTGGTGAATTGAGGAGGTTTCCAATCTTTTTTCACGCAAATGCGGTTACAAGTCTTCTAAATTTAACTTTCTTCAATTATCAAAATTATCGTAATTAGCACATAATGGTGTAACCAAAACGAGTAGGGACAAAAAAAAAATCAGAGATTGAACGTTTTAGTAAAATGTACACTGTATGTAAAATGTATTCAGGAAATCCATCATTTATCATTTCATTTGCATTAATTTTAATAATTGTCTGAATGAGCTTCAAACAAATGATAACAAGTCAAGGACAATTTTATTTGTATCCCTCTTTTTTTTTAAATAATCGGTTGATGATACCCCAAGTAGAATGGTAGAGGTATAAAATTGTTCGAATGCTCGCACACTAACTGTCTTCCCATACCTACACGGAGTATCATTCCCAGTTAATAAGTGGCTCTTAAAAAGGAAGTAGTTAAACGTTTATCTTTGAAATTGTTCCAAACGCTCACCTACCTCCAAAAAGGAGTAATAGGAAGGGAGTCGAGTTCGTATCTTGCCTGGGGGTATCAACCTTAACAAGGCTGTATCGTGAGGGTTTTTGCAGTTTTTATAGAAAAAAAATATTTTTTTAAATAAAATAAATAAACTATTGCTCCAGAACAGTTTAATTTTCTTAGCTTGGGGATATCAACAATTCTTGAATATCTGTCATGAACACAACAGCATTTGATAATAAACGTTTTAAACGAAGAGGAAAAGGCATTAAATTCCAGGACACACTTGATAGATAGTAGAGTGCTTCTGCAATAGTATTTCGCTTCACTAATCTAAGCGTCTTTAGTAAATGTATATATTTTAAGATAAAATAAAAAGCATGTGCGGTAGATTTGTGAAATGAAATAATACGCGCTGTTGCAGAAGCACTCCAGCAATTAGCATGAATAAAATAATATAAAATGTTACAGAAACAATGAGAAAATATTAATTTTTCTGTCCACAACTTTACAATAGTAAGTTGTTTCGTATTTGAGATAATTCCAGAGATATGTATGACCAAAAAAAAATTGACATTTTCGCTTATGTAAGGTACCCTTAAAGTCATTTTCATGGGAAAATAAGAATAGGGCCTAGATATTTTTGTTATGTTAAACAATGCCTATATACAAAATTTAACTAAAATTTTTTAGTGGATTTAGTAAGAATTTATTTCCCCCCCCCCTCCCTTCAGTATATTACACTTAAATTTAGGACTAGATATATAATTCCAAAATTCCCTTGGGGGAATCTTATAAAGACCCTAGATACAACGTTTTAGCACGATCAGTAAACTAATGTATGCTCTTGGCCGAAATACTGACACGCTGATTACACAGATGGCATCGATAAAATTACCTTTTTTGTTTCAGGGGGTCATGAAACGTGGACATTTATCAAAATCTTCCAATCAATTTTTTTACGGCCATTATAATTCTCTCTCGTAGGGGCCGAGAGAACGCAAAAGAAAATATTTATAGCTCACAATGTTTGAATAAAAATATTCCAAGATAAGATACATTTTTAAAATCAAATTGGGAAAGCTTGGGTTCTCTATGATGCATACGTTAATTTTACCCTACATAGCTTGCTAAATGATTCCTCAATAAATCAACCCATAAATCAGAATGTTTCATGCTACATTCTTATAAATTTATTTATGTCTAATTGTATTCGCGATCTATCAATAATAGAGCTGAAAAAATTCTCATACTAATGTTTTTTTTTAGCTCACCCTTTTACCTCTATATATAATAAAAGAGTTATAGCGAAGCTTCAAATCTAGTGATCCATACGGGAAAAACCAATTCAATGACCCTTCTTGATAAATTACTTAAGAATAACCAAAACCGATTGTGAAAAATAGAAAATAAATTCCCCTTAACGACAGTTGAATGAATGATTTACTACGCCACTTCAACCTCAAGAAAACAACATATAACACGCGATATTAAACAACGATTAAATCAACTAAAAAAAAACACACACACACAGATCAATGGCCCGTACCACTGATTCAAGATCACTCCCTTTGAATTCTCCGTGTCCAATTGGAAGGAAAACTTTCTTTTGATTAAATTCTAGGTGTAGACCTAATTTTTATTATAAAGGTTACTCTACTTTTAAAACTGTACCCTTCATCATTCATTTTTATCTCATTTAGAAAGGTAGGATCACGGCTAGATGGTATATTTTAAAGAAGGGGTGTTAATAATATCAAAGTTTTCCTTACCCTGTTTAGGATATGATAACGTCGATGTTGAACACACACACATATACACAAAGAACTAGAGAGTGCAAAAGGCGTTATAACATTATTATGCTAAATAGTCAGGTTGACTAAGCATTTGAATAAGGTTAACCCACCGAATTTACGTTAGTGTAGACGGCAGCTGAATACAGAAGTAGGGTTTGGCGAGGTGTTTTCAGGGGGTGGAATGAGAAGGGGGTAGTTTTTTTTTTCATACCAGGAATGTAATATAATGGTTAGGTCGATTACCTGAGATCCCCAACTACCTTCATTTCTTATTATATTCTGCTTGCTTGAAATAACGCGTGAATTATTTGCCCAAGGAAAAAAAAAATGGGATAAAACTGGTTCAAAGGGGTGAGAGAGGTAAAGAATCAATGTTGCACTAATATTGTAAGAGTGATTCAATTGATTGTTTTGTATTGTTTATACTTTGTTTTACTCATACTTTAGTAATTTGAAATTTGTTTAGTAGCTTTTAAAAGGGATCGACTTGTTTTATTTAGTTTATTCAGCCAAACACTCTGTTTATCCTGATAGGTCCATACAGTAATACAGTAAATACAGTAATCTTAAGAGGAATACATTTTTTAGAAAGTTATAAAATTTACTAAAATCATTTCCATGCACCTATATGAAAAGCTATATATTATACACTGCATCTGTAATTTTTGATGTAGAATATCAATACCTTACTTACTCTATGTAATTAGGAACCTAAAGTTCACTGCCGCCCCTACAAAAGTACTACACCTTTCTCTATCTTGAGTAGAGTCCATCCGCCATAGGAGTATTGATAACTAACAGCTAGCATAAGATGTAACAACGGTTAAAAACAATCATTGATTAAAAACAAACTGTTAATTGAGAAAATTTTGGATGCCATAAGTGTTAACAAATCAACATACGGTCTTACAGATCATATGGATTGGCGAATTGATAGGATGAGAGTAGATATGGTAACTTTTACTAGCTGTCACTTAACCTGGTGTAGTTCTATCCAGTCCATCTCATTACACCCTATTTTTTTAGGCCCAATGTTATCCTCCCATCTGTGTCTAACCAATGATCTCTTCCCATTGGTTTTACCAGTCAATACACTGAACACGGTTCTATAGTCTTACACTCGCACCACAATACCTATAAAATACTATTAATAAATGGTGGATGATATACATTTCTTCTGTAATTTTTTTATCTACAGTATGTTTTATCATGTTCCTCTTAACAGAATTGTACTACCTTTACGGGAAAACAATGACCCTAGATATTTTATTTATTTCACACCACGTCTTATAACCCGTTCGGGCTACACGTTTAAGTACTAATTACATTAATGGGTTAGAAATTGAGAAGGTTGAATTTAGAGGAACTGAACCCACATTTGTGTGAAGGGAAAGTGGAAGACCATTGAGGGAAAAAAAAACCAGATCACCCGACCGAAATTCAAACCTTGTTCTCCCCATCCTCGGCAGTCTGGCTCAACACAAAACTATCGCGTTAGCCAACTACTCCACCGAGACGGGTACCTAGCTTATAAACTAAACCATTGGTACAGCAAGTGTAAGCTTTCTATCTTTCAGAGTTAAATAAAGGGTGCATTCCAAAGGCAAAGTCCAATCAACACTCATTTTATAAACTAATTTGATTTTAAATAATATAAGCTTACACAATACAGTAGGCTTTCATAACCATTCAACCAAGACATTTCACTGCTTGGCTTTGATAAAGGGTTAATTATTTAAGGCACCAAGCCCTCGATCAGTGTTATTCAACGTGTAGCCCCAGGGGTACTTGAAGGCATCTTAGGGAGTACGTAAAATGTAGAGTAATAATATATATATTTATTTCTTATCTAAGATTTCTTATTTAATACATTATTTTTTATGTTATTTATTTTATTTTGGTTGTAAATGTTAGAAAATGTATAATTTGCATTATGCACGAACAACTTTAGGGGTAGAAAGTTGAAGAGAAAATTTATCCGAGGATACGCTAACAAAAAAGGTTGAATACCAATGATCTAGCTAAACAGTCTCCAGCCTAAGAAAGTTAGTTGAGAAAATATATCCTTAACTAGAAATAATATGGACCCGTCAAAAAATTATGTGTACTAATGTTATTTAATATTCGATTAATGTGTTAGGTACTAGAAAGATTTAATTTAGAGGAAGTGACCAACATTTTTGTGGAAAACTATTGAGTGAAGCCGGTGACCTGGTGGTCTAGGGGTAAGGTGTCAGACTTCTATGCTGGCGGCCGGGGTTCAATCCTCGATCCCGGCAAAGATTTATCTGATTACCAAACCCTTCCTTCACCTCTGACAAGACATCTTGTGAATGTGGGAATGCCAGGCCTCCACCGTGGTTCGGATTTCACGTTAAACTGTAGGTCCTTCATTTCATCTCACAATCACCCTACCATTACACATTAGCGTAAGTGCGTATAACCCGAATGGGTAGTAAGACGCGGTGCTATAATAATAATAATAATAATATTGAGTGAAAATTGTCAGTGTACCCGACTTGGGGTAACTCTGATCTTCCCGTCTTCGACAGTCTAGTCAATTGCGAGATTAGCACCTTAGACCCTGCGGCCACCGATGCGGGCGTTGTTAATTTATTAAAATATAATCTGACAGGGTGTTGATACAACCTATTTGGAGTATATTTTAACCCTTCCTTGGCAAACAAAAAAAAAAATTTATATTAAATTTAACACAAGGGTTAATTATAACTTAAACCGTTTCGGTGACCGCATTGTGTAAGGCGTCGCTATTGCAAAAAGATTGTACTGCCGATCAAGGAGAGCCTAGTGTTTGAATTTTTGTTGGGTGTACTGATGGCAGTTTCTCCTAAATATTTTCCTCCACTTCCTCTAAATTCAACCTACCTCATCCCTACATATTAGCGTAATTAGTAGGCTACATATGTGTATAGTCCAAACGGGTAGTAAGACGCGGTGTTAAATTAAAAAATGACAATCTAGGTGTTAATGGGATCATAAGTGTGGAGATATAATGGGAAATCACTTGTGGAAATTAACCTTTATTGCAGGAATTCTAGCTCCAAACTACCCGTCAACCGTGATCATATTTAGTGCACATCTAACGCCATAATTATAACTACCTTTCAACGATTTTATTTGATCCTATGGCGATAGCTAATTATCGTTCTGTAAACAGTGTAGAGTTAATTACTCTCGGAAAATAAGTGTCAAATTAATTAAGATTTTTATATAGTTTTAAACACATGTAATGTTATCAAAAACACGAAAATATTAGCACTAATTGACTATAACATTGATAAGTAATGTATAGATTAATATTTCTTGGAACCTCGTGTTGGAAATCAAGACTATTATTAAATACGTATTAAAGTTTATGACTAATAAATAAGAAAAAAAAAATTATCGCCATATTTGTTCGACACAAATTAGTCTTTGTATTACTATCGTTTTTACATGATGTAACATAATCAGGTTTGCCACTCAGCTTGATTAAATATCCATGTCAAAATGGTACAACATAACATTTGCAAAATTAAATTGTGAGTGGGGGAGGTAGGGAGGGTGGAGGGTTAAAAGGACTATAAGGGATAACCAATTCAATAACTACTTAAAAATTTTATCCACAAATAAAATCACTGCTATTACATATTAAAATAATGTCAGAAATACAACACTTCATTCAGAGTGACACTAGTAACGATGCCTTTTAAATGCGTTTATTTGCCAAGACTTGTACAGAAAAACACGAAACTGCTACATTATAAAATGATAATAAAAAAAAAAAAGAAAGCAATCAACTTTCCTATAACACAATATTAGACCGCTTAGCTTTCCTTGGCTGTCTTTTCAACTCACTTTGTCAGGAATCGCTTGTCGGGCGTTCGTTAAACTCTACATGAAGAAAGGAGCCATGGCTTTATTTTGGAGCTGGAAGGTATTGTGTCATATGATTTTTTTTTTTTTAATATTGGGATATTTGACGGAAACTTTCTAAAACCCAACCTAATTGAACAAGCAAAATAAATATTAAATAGCCTACAAACTAAAGTAATAAAAAAAGAAAACAAACAAAAACAATTGAAAGAAAAAAACAACCCGGGCCAAGTGCAACCAGTGTGGCTACAATAGCCCTGGGCTCCTGGGCTGCACTTGCCACACGTGCAAAATCGCTGGGGCAAGTGCAGCCACGGCTGTAATTTTTTACAGAAACATGCTAAAGCAAAATAAAGCACATGACTTAAATTTACGTATCAACATTATCTAGAAACATAAAAATCAATAGCATAGGTATTAAGTTTCAAGAATAAGGAGGCTGCAAACTTTAGGTCCGGCACTCTGACATGGCGGTGAAATGTAAGTTGTTGTTTTTTCAAAATAAAAAAACACAGCGATTTCTTGGATTAAACTGCTGGTGGAAGTAAAAAATTTTAAAAAAAGGTCTTAAAAATATATGCTGTAGTTTTTATGTTGCGATAGGCTTTTATAAGGTTTTTAAAAGCCCGTGACCACACTTACCCCAAGGTTGCACTTACCCCACTTTACCCTACTACCATCTTTGACTCTACTTTTGTAGTAAGGTACCTAAAGGTTATAAGGCCCATTGCCACATTTTTTATTCATAATGTATCTCAATAATGTATCTGCGTATACATTTCTTGTACTCAATTTTTAAATGAGAACACACAAATTTATGTTTCTTACTCATAATGTTCTTTGATAATCCTATTCCTTTATGTGTAAATGGCGTTTATTCCTTATGTGGGCCTCAATACATCCCGTTACTATATTTATTGATTACATTTATCATATTATTAGTTATTTTGTAGATAATGGTAATATATTATATGTGACAGATGCAGATCATATGACTTGACGTATGAATACATGAAAGTAGATATGGTAACTTTACTGTTTTTATATAAAAATTGGACTGGAGTTGTGTAAGATTCGAAGGCCTCCACATTCTTGTCCCTGATAGAGGCCAGCAGCCATGTTGTCCGGGTGTTAACTCCGACGCGCTCCCTTTGTTTCAGCTGGCAGTATCCTCGGGGAGCGCCTCCCCCACCCCACCCCCTCACTCGTCCACCTCGACACTGCCGGCGACGTCCAGCAGCACGACGGCGGTGACGAGCAGCGCCCCGGTGGCTCGGCCGGGCAGCCCCCCGACCACCCCCGGGGCTCCGCCGCCACGATGCTGCGAAACGGGGCGGCCCATCTACACCGACCCCCTGACGGGTCAGACGGTCTGCTCGTGTCAGTACGACCTGCTCAGCTACCAGAGGCTGGCGAGCGCGGGGGTTGGCGCTGCGGGGATACCCGCCCTATCCATGTACAGCGCCCCTTACGCCGACGGGATGGCGGCGTACTTCCCCGCCTTGGGGGCCGACCAGGCGCCCTTTTACACCGCCACCGTGAGTACACCCTGGAGATTCCTCATGACAAGCAGTGGCTTCAATAATACGTCACTGTTGTGTGTTTTTTGGTGTGGGGGGGGGGGGGGGAAATGGGGATAAGCGAGAGTTTGTTAGAGGATGGGTTGTAATCATATTTATTAATTACGCTAATAGGTTAAGGACGAGGAGGGTTACATTTAGAGGAAGTTTACCCGCAATTGCGAGAAGGAAAAGTGGAAAAGCATACAGAAAAAAAAACCAATAACCTCAATCGGTGAGATTTCCTTGTATAAAAAATTTAACTAGAATATATCTACTGAAGAAATAGTTTATTTTCAAAAAACCTTTTTTAAAATTATAACTACAAAAATAATCATCTTAAATTGAGTTCCTTACCATGCCAACTTAAGAGTCCCATCTCAAGGCTGATTAACCGGGTTATTGGTTACAAGTTTACGTTCGAATCAGTAAAAATTATTCGAGTGCGGTTTTCATGCAGTCTTAACTTTATGACAGCAAGATTTAGATCAGCTTAGTAGCTTTTCAATTACAAAAAATTGTTTTTAAACTCAGTTTAATATTTAATTTTCTATAAAACATTTTCACTTGTCTCAATGTCACTGTCACCGTTTTCTAAAGTAAAGTGTTGAAATCCACACCATGAAGCGACGCCTGGTTCTAGCTGAATTAATTACTTAAGTTAGGTGTTATCCGTGAGATTAAATAGGCTCTTAAGACGTTAAGTTTGAACAGTATTACCTACTTAAGTTATTTGTCATCCAGGTTTTGAGGTGGGATATCTATTTAAAAAAAATAAAAAACGCAACCACTTTGGTCGACCTCAAGGTTGTTGAACAACAAAGCTTAACCCCACTTTCTAGCAGTGTATAAACAACACTGGAGGTAGAATTTTATAAATTGGGGGTAGGGGGGGAAGTGAGTAATTTTAACCTCAAAACCTGGGATGTTTTACCTTTTACGTCATTGCTCTAGCACCTGAGATAGCGGGATCCTCCTGGTCTAAGTATTGTTTCTTGCCCATTATTAGAGTCCACTTTTTTTTTTAAAAAAAAGAGGGCTCATGTGCATCTATCAAACAAAACAAAAGTTAAATTTTGATTTACAACCCCTTCTTATTAGAAAAAAAAAGTGTAATATATGAGTAATAAAAGACGAAGTGATAATATTAAAAATTGAAGCGAGAAGCTAGTGAAAGGAAAGGGAAGAGGGTGGAAAGTAGAGGGTGCAGGGGTTGAGGGGAGTAAAGTATAGACTTCTAGACAATTTTCATTTCTTTCTCCTCTCTTAATAATAATTCCCACCACCCTTGCCAACATAATAACGTAGTCATGGCAGTAGAACTACACGTGGCTGATATGACTTGAATGTAATAATTGAATATTAACTGTCATGTGAACACATCCTCGTTTGAATTTCAAGGGGAAAGGGAGCCGTTCTTAGTTCGCACCCCACCCCTTACCCTTCTCACACTTTAAAGTCCACAAATAGAGCAAATTTCCTTTCTATTATGGTTTACCTTTTTTATTTAAAAACTTTACGATTATAATTAGAAGATAATCTAGGAAATAAAACAATTTATTTTGAACATTAATACATTCAGCAAAGTGTTGTTTCAAGGGAAACAAATATTTTATGGGAAACTAAACCTTTATTTATTTATTTAAATTTGACAATGAGACAGAATGATCCTTCCAGATAACTAAATAAGAATAATACATTTCTTAGAGGGCAAATTTTCCAAATTAATACAAACAACTTCTTGGTTGTGTGGGATAAAACTGAAATTTGGCAAGTGGGTTTAGGGATTATAGGGTCTACAAAATAAACAATAAAATCTGAAAGTTTTAAATTAAAAAATGGAACTCCGGGAGATAGGAGGAGAAGATGTAGTATATATGTGGAGAAAACCTTTTACGGTATGTAGAAAATTAAATTTGACAGCAATTTATCTAAATCACGTCAAATATCAAAATTAGTGCTATTATTTTCTCTTGATAAGTGGGGTCTTTGAAATGGAGAGGCCTCAAACTTTCCAAAACTAAAAGAATAAACTTCTTATTATTATGGTCGAAGATTGAAATTTGTTAGGCAAGTGAGGACTACGTCTTACTGTGGATGGTTTGAAAATTTTTCATTTCAAAATAAAAGTCCAGAAAATGGAAAGGTTTTTTCTTCAAAGTTTCAAAATATATCAAACACTCCTTGGTATAGTAGATATTTTCTATTTTTTTCTAAATTAAAAGGAAAAAACCAAATAATCAGAAGGGTTTGAACATTTAAAATATAAATGGGCTAAGGAAATTGTCAAGTTTAGAAATTTCCAAAACTAAATTTACTTAACCACTTATTGGCGTGGAATAAAATTCAAATTTGGCATGAAATAAATATACCTGTAAGATAGTGTAAGAATAAATGGAATCTAAAAATTGAACAGCAAGAAATGTAAGAGATTGAAATTGATCAAGATATTTTCAGTGTAGTTGAAATTAGAATCTTGCAGGAACGTAAAATAACTATGCGGATAACCAAATAAGTATTAACATTTCAAAATTGGCAAAACGGTAGATTGAAAGGGGGTGGAGTAGCTTTAAATCCCTCCAAAACTATTAGAAAATCTACCTTTCAATATGGAAGAAAATTTAAATTTGGCAAACTGGTAAAAGACCACGCAAGATAACATGAAAATGGGAAAGTGTGAAATTTAACACAGGGATACAAGAAATGTGTGAATTCCAGTAGGGGAGAGGTAGCTTCTAAATTGCTAAACTGATAGAAAAAAAACTTTATCATGCTTAGTCAAATACTACGTTCGTTTGTGCACTCAGTTTTGGTGCTAGGTAAGGTTTTTTCAAAGATTTAATTTATTTTAACTTATTAATTGTAATAGTTACCTTGGGATATCTATTGTTAGTTTAAGATTGTACAAGTAGAAACTTTTTTATACCAACACATTTTTATTTGGTTTAAAATATAGTTTAAATCCTAAAAAACAAACTGAAAAAATATATTTGTAAAAATAAAATAGGGCCTGTGCTATTTTTACAGTTTGTCCTAATAAAATGACAATTAATTTAAATTATGCTCTTTATAATTTAGATTAGACGAGGCGAATCGCCACCGGTTTTACACTGTATTAGTTATATAGGCTGTCCATACATTATTGACCCCACTATAAGCATTGGTAAATTTGTTATTTTAAAAGCTATCATAAAATGATTTGCCATATTGATACAAAAACTCAAGATTCTCTCCCCGCCCTCCTTATTTCTTAAATGATCGAAAACTGTTTTTAAGATAGTTCCTAAAATCACGAATTTACTAAGGCTTATAATAGTCTAATTTATGGACCCCTTTAAAATTCATCAAAAGTTTGTATTACCAATGACTGGGTTTTTAAACTTTTTTCTTTAAGCAAACAAAACATTAAGCTATATATTTAAAAAAAAAAAATTTCTTAACACAAAATGATATACATTAAATATTTTAGCATTTGTTGAGGAGAGTAATCCCTAATTTACCTTGTTGTTTAGTTTGGTATCGGTTCTTATGGAGGAAGGAATCCCAACATAAAATAATGCAGTATTGTAAACGGGCACTGATAAATAAATCTTAATTGTTAGCTGCATATACAGTCAGTCCCATTTACTAATTTTCATAAATTAAAGGTAATTAAAGTCATTATATTCAAAAGCATTATACGAGTATATTATCTATTAGTGTATTATGTACAGTAATTATGATTGTACTTACGCCGTCAACTAGTTATACTTAGTGAGATAGTAAAGTAAATATTTATCTGTCTTGCAATATGCCAACACAAAGATCGTTGTCACTAACGCAATCACAACTTAGAAAACTACTTCACATAAACATGTATTGATAGATACTTATTATAAGCGTGAAACTCCTGGTCTACCTAACCATTGGAAAGGTAGATCAGGAATTGAATCCCAGCGAGGTGTATCCAATATGTTTTTATCCTAATGGCAAAGAGGGCTGCCTAGCTAGCCGACTTATTGCCAATTATATGCTGCGCTTAGGTGACATATTGACAAAACCTTTAACAGCACACGAGTATGATGTTTACTAATATAATCATTTTACTTGAATCCAAGACTTGTAAACATAGTTTGAAAGTTGAAATTATACACTCTGAAGAGTCCAAAAATCTACATATTTTAGTTGATAACCCAGAGCTGAATGTATTAAAAACGAAAGGCAACTGGTAAAGGAGTGTAAAATGGATATTTTTTAATACAATGAAGTAATATAATAGGGGGCTCACAGCATAAATTATAATGGGATTTGTATTTTCCACCACCCCTGTTTGGTTCTCCTACTGCCAGACAACTCCCCCCAGGAACAGTATGAACACACTTGATTTCTGGCGCTCATGAATTTCTCCTAGACTATTATAATACTTTTATTTTTTTAGCACTTAGTCTTACTACTCATTCAGGCTATATGCTTATGTAATAATTACGCTAATGATTTTAGGGATTAGTAAGGTTATGTTACAAGGACGTGTACCCGCATTTGCGTAGAGGGAGAGTGAAAACCATTTTGGAAAACTTCCACTCATTACACCCGACTGCGATTCGAACCACGATCTCCTCGTCTTAGGCAATCTATCCAACTGCGAGGGTAGCGTGTTAGACACGTGGCCATCAAAGCAGGTTATAGTACATTTAAGTGATTAAGAATATAGACTAATGGTTTAGCTGGACACTGATTTACCAAAATTAAATTATAATATTTAAATAGTACTTTCAATATATACACGGAATTTATTAGTACTCGAATTGATAACTTTGTTTACCCGCCCCATACCACACCTGTCCAGGCTATAAGTATTTGAAATATGCTAATAGGATAGGAATGAATAAGGTACAATACTAGAGAAAATGTGCAATAATTTGTGTGAGAAGAAAGAAATAAACAATTTAGGAAAAATCACCTCCATTACACCTAGGCACGGTTCTAGCAATAGGTTCTTTATCAGCAGCACCTTCCTTGCAAGTGTAAATCTAACTACCACTAATCATCATTAGTGCAATTAAAATAAGGAAAGCCAGGACGAGTAGTAAGACGGTGCGCAAAACGCAATTACCAATAATTAAACTCAAGAGGAACGGTAAAATAATCATTTCACAGTCTCGTGACTATGCCAACAGAAAAACTTGTTAAAACTAATGGAAATATAATTCTAGAAAGTACTTTAGATAAAATAAACGCTCGTGTAATTGATCATGTGATGTTTTGTAAATACAATTATTATTATCTTAACATATTATCATCTCACTTAGCCTTAACCTACTCGAGTATATTGAGTATACAAACAGCTTTTGTTCTGCACATGTGTTCTGAACATGGTTTACATAAAGGATGAAATGGATTAATGTATGTGAAATTGTAAGCCCTTAATTAAGGTAGGAGAGCAGGGAACACGAGAAAAGGGCAGTGCCTTTGCAGTTTCTATATAAAAAAATATTTTAGCCAAAATTAAAAAATAAAAATCTGCAGTAGAAACATAAGCTATTATTATTAGCACCGCGTCTTACTACCCGTTCGGGTTATACGCTTTAAATACTAATTACGCTAATGGATTAGGAATTGGGAAGGTCGAATTAGAGGAAGTGAACCCGCATTTGCGTGGAGGGAGAGTGGAAAACCATTTAGGAAAAACCTCCCCAGTTCACCCGACCGAGATTCGAACCTCGATCTCCCCGTCCTTAGCAGTCGAGCTCTACACGACAGCGCGTTAGCCAACTATGCCACCGAGGCGGGTCATATATATTATATTTCTTTAATATCTGTCAATGGTGTTCTAGAATTTAAGCTGGGGTGCTAGTAAGCGTGAGCTTAGGGTAGTAGCTTTGCACTTTTTATAGCATAAACATTTTATGTTTATGCTATAAAAACTTCAAAAATACTGCCCTAAACTCACGTTCACTAGTACCCTACCTTGATAACAACTTTATCTATTCGTTTTAAAGGTTATTGATCTAAGTTTTCAATGCCACCATGCTCATGAAAAATATTCAAGATATATTGATATCAGTATGTGGAAAAAATTAAACTATTTTTTTTTTGTGTGTGCACTTAATCAAAATTTTATTTATTTTCTAAAACAAAATATTTTGCTATGACAACGGCAAAAACACCTACCTTTTCTCGCGTCCCCTAAACTCACACCTTAACAAATAATAATTAATCTGGCATTATATTTATTGATTGCATTTTCTAAAGTATAAATTATCAAGGGAAAACTTAAGAGCATAAAATATGCAGCATTTATTAAGGTGGGTATATGAGAGATTGAGATTTAAGGTCATTATTTGTGCAATTTTTATAATAACAAAACTATATATAATATATACTTTAGAGCCACACTGTCCTACACCATTTGACCACCGACAAAACTACTTCCTAGTGACCAACAGACCGGACAAGACGATACTGTAGACAAGTGCAGTTATTTAGAGTTGAATCGATTTTATATCGTATCAATAAACTTAATATGGTGACCTCATGGTCTAGGGGTAAGGTTTCGGACCTCTATGCTGGGGTCTGGGGTTCAATCTTCGGTCCCGGCAAAGATTTTTCTGATTACCAAACCCTTCCTTCACCTCTGACAAGACGTTTATTAATCACAACTTGTGAATGTGGGGAATGCCAGGCCTCCACCGTGGTTCGGATTCCACGTTAAACTGTAGGTCCTTCATTACATCTCACAATCACCCTACCACTACACATTAGCGTAAGTGCGTATAGCCTGAACTGTTAGTAAGACGCGGGGCTAATAATAAATAATAATAATAATAATTTTATATTTAAATAACATACCTCATCAAGTTTTAAACATTATTTTATGCTCGTTATTATGTTTTACAATGGACGGGAGGGTAGCCCACTCATACAACATTATTAAATATATTTTATATAATCTCTTATGCCGATATCAAAACTATTTAAAAAAGGTTTTTCTTAATTACAATACTTCCTTTTTCCTTATTAACTTTATCTATTAATCTAAAAGATGGTGCTACCCGTCTAGCAACTAAACGCACTATAAATAATCAATATGATTATGATCCTAACGAGCCGAACTACCTGTTTCGACAGCTCAAACTTTTTTTTTTTTAATACTCCTCTGTTGACACCTCATCACGTTTGAATGACGCAATCAACCGAAATGCTCACGGCAGAATAACGCGCATAGCATTGTAAGTACACATAGGAACGTCACCTCATTAAAATGCTATTGTACGGTTAGACATGTTTGAAGCCAAACAAGAAATCCAAGTTCTTTCGACCTAATTAACTTGTTTTAATATACACTAATTAGATGTGTTTTGTTCCGTTTGGCTGAACAATGTATCGAGATGATGTAAACTAAGTCTTTCTTGAAAGTTATTCCATATTCACGGTAGGCGTGTAGGTATGTGACAGCTAGTAGAAGGTTCTATATTACAATCATCGGTTGAAAGCAACTTATTCTAACCTATTTGAAAATAATAATTATTTGTTTAGTAGACCTGATACTATAGTATCAATAAAGTGAAATCAAACAATTATGATCATACTTCTCTAAGGATTACTGTATATTTGGTGTTTTCATAACTCATTGAAAAATTAAAATTGATTACAAAATATAGGGGTTTTTGTTTTAAGGTTGTGGCAACCAGATATATTATAGTAGATGAAATAATATACATTAGCACCGCGTCTTACTATCCGTTCGGGCTATACGCCTATACATTTATTACACTAATGTTAGGAAGGTTTGATTCAGAGGTAGTACACCCGCATTTGCGTGTAGGCCAAGTGGGAAATTTTTTTGATTGAACCCCTATCGCCCCATCTTCAGCATCCGTGTCTAACACGAGAGTAGCGCGTTAGATCATGCGGCCACCGTAGTGGTTATAAGATAATATTAAAAAAAAAGTATTATATTCACACCTGTGTCATGTTTTAACTTATTAATAGGCTCAAAAATAAACGTGTTTTATTATTTAAGATAAAGAGCCATACAAAATATAACTTTCAGAATAAATTTTTTTATTTTGTAAACAGCTCGGGAACAGAATCGAAAGACAGTTTGTATAACGTAATCAACCACTTTTGTTTTAGGTGGCTCACCATATTAATTCACGAAAGTAACGCAGCGTCTTAAAAATGTTTTTAAAACGATAGGTCTTAAAGTGAAACACAAACGCTACTTCCACCAAAAAAATAAACATCCAAACGTTTATTTTAATTAGTTCGTGTTTCAATAATTCGACAATGGTTAAAAAAAAGAAAAGGATTAAAAAACAAATTGTTAGTGGTGAAAGTTTGTCTGCAAATGTACCAACCACTCGACATAGTCTTGTGGATCAAATGTTTTGGCGAATGGAAACATTATAACTTTTTACAGCCGTCACTTAGCACATTTCCTACCTTAGATAGGGTATAGCAGTCTCACCTTGATGGACTACACTATGACGTTATATTATAAGCTACAGCATAGTTGAACTATGCAAAGTAAGCTTGTATACCTTACAGGATAAACAAAGAGTACAGTCCGTTTCGTGTTCGCTCGGGGTACACGCGTACATTTTTATGTTTATTTGTACACCGGGTCATACTAGCCGTTCGGGCTATCCCATATTTATACTATTGGATCAGGATTGAGAGAGAGCTCTTTTTTAAAGGAAGTGCACCCGTATTTTCATGGAGTGATAATAAGAAAGCATTTAGAGAAGAAAAAAACCAGCAGTATTATTATTATTATTATTATTATTATTAGTACCGCGTCTTACTACCCATTCGGGTTATATGCACTTACGCTAATGTGTAATGGTAGGGTGATTGTGAGATGAAATGAAGGACCTACAGTTTAACGTGGAATCCGAACCACGGTGGAGGCCTGGCATTCCCCACATTCACAAGATGTCTTGTCAGAGGTGAAGGAAGGGTTTGGAAATCAGATAAATCTTTTCCGGGACCGAGGATTGAACCCCGGTCGTCAGCACAGAAGTCTGACACCTTACCCTAGACCACCAGGTCACCGCCAGCAGCAGTACATCCGACCGAAATTAAAATCTAATCTCCGCGTCATCGGCAGACCAATCCATTGCTAAACTTACTCCCTAAAACGCTAGAACAGTCGAGCGGAAATTCATAAACTTCAGAAACAAAGTGAGTTTATATCGTTACTGGATGGAACTGTCCGGCATTAGGAGAACAAACAGGGGATAAGGAAAATACAAGTACCAATGTGGCATCTAGCTCTTAGTGACCAACCAAAATTTTTGGACTTTTCAGAGTGGAAGATTTCCACATTAAAGCTAGATTTACATGTTTGTGTATGTCTAGTATCATATAAAATAGTTTTTAATTCAGCCCAAAAACAAACTCGTGTATTATTAAAGATTTCATCAATATTAAAACAAAGCACAACATCCGATTGACAATATCACATTTAATTAGGCAACAACAATTACGGGTATATTTTAAATATATAATATACATTTATCACAAGGGCTATAAGCGACTTAATCTAAGGGAAAGGAGTAAGAAGGCTAATTTATAAACAAGCCATTCCAAATAAATTATTGTGATCAATAAATTAAAATAAATTAAATCTTTGAAAATATCTTACCTAACACCCAAACTGAGTTCACAAACGAACACAGTGTTTACCTGAGTACGATAAAGTTCTTTTCTATTCGTCTAAAAATTTAGAATCCACCTTCTCTCCACATTTAATACATTTCTTGGACTCTTAGTTTTAAATTTCACACTTTCAAATTTTAATGTTATCTTGATCTTGTTGATCTTTTTACCAATTTGTCAAATTAAATTTTCTTACACATTTAAATGTAGATTTTCTAATAGTTTTGGAGGGACTTAAATCTACTCTACCCCCCTTAACCTTTCCTATTTTGGTGCCCACATTTCAATTTTGAAACTTTAATACTTATTTGGTTATCTGATATGGTTCTTTGACGTGCCTGCAAAATTTCAGTTTGAACCACACTGAAAATAGTTGTATCAATTTCAAACTCTTACATTTCTCAATTTTCAATTTTAAAATTCCAATTTTTCCCACATTATTTGGTTACCAAGTAAGGTATAGTATGTATTTAAAAATGTCAATTTTATTCTACACCGATAAGTTTTTTTTATTAGTTCAAAAAATTGGGCGCCTCCCATTTCTTAGATCAATTATTCAAATTCAAATTTTCACTATTTTTTTCATTTTTGATCATAAAGGCGCTGGGGGTTATCTTAACTGCTCTAACCTCTGCACATACTAATGATGTTAAAGACCCCCCAGACTTCTTTTTATTATTGTACTAGTGAAAGTACACGGCGTTTTCCAGGAGAAATGTTTTTAATTTAATTACTGTCCATGGATTTTTTTTATTAGCACATCTTACTACTCGTTTAGTTTGTATGCCAATATACTAATAATTACTCTAGTGTGTTAGGGACTAGGAAGATTTAATTTTTGAAAAAGTGTATCCACATATGCGCGAAAATCATTTAGGGAAAACCACCCTTAATACACCTGACTGGGATCAAACCTCGATCTCCCCGTCATCAGGCCTATATTGCGAGAGCGACGTCTTAAACCAAGCGACCACCAGAGTGAGTCACACGGAAGGTAACTTTTAAGGTTATGTCCTGCGTTGTCCGTGGCCTTTTTGTTTCCACCCCGGTCTTTAATCTATCTAAATAAATCTAATAAAAATTTTAAATTTCCTGCTTCAGGGTTCACATGTTCGCACACAGTGGTTAATAATTTTTAAAATTTCAGACCACTGCATGCGGTAGATTTCGCACAACGCTCATTACAGACAAACAAACTCTTCATTTTATTAATTAAGGTGACAAACGCATTCTAACTATTTTTTAAAAAAAGTATATAATTTATATGTTTTCTTTAACAAAAAGCTTACACCTAATAAGATCCTAGACCTATTGTAAAGGGGCTGTGCTTGACTACTATTAGTAGCATACGTCATCAACTATATTGAGTGATTAGAACTACCAACCTGACGGCTTTTTAGCTAACATACGGCTAAAATAGAATGCAATACAATACATTTCCAAGATAAACAACACGATTTTTGTAAGAAGAATCTTTTAGAAAATACAAAAGTAAAATTAAAACAGTCCAATTTGAATCATTTAAATTACTTACTTTAGTATAAATAACTAAATGAATATTATTCATCTTATATTTTTCGAATGAATAAAACGTTTAATTTCAAAGTACGTTGGTAGGCGACATAACATTAAAGTTGTCATATTTGATTGTTTTAAATGTTATATTTAATATTGTCAATTGCTCAAACATTACGAATATTTCAATAACAATTAAATTTAAGTTGTTTTATTTGAATAATTTAAATATATAATTCAACGACTAAGTAAAATGAGATAAACATGGGTTATATATTATTATTACGTTGAAATTGATTGATATAGATTGAAAAGGGTAAGGTAAGTAAATAAGGGCTTTTTCGCCCATAAGTAACTTGAATTTTAAAAGCAGTTCTGCATGTAACCGTACACGTCTCTTCTCATTTCGTCCCCTTGTATTGGCTGTTGAGCGTCGAGAAGTACAACTCTTGCGTGTAACAGTTGCGGTTTGGTGGTCGTTGGGAGAACTAGACTACGGCTAACTCACCAGGCCACAAACCTTCCTTCGTACGCCAGTCGAGAATTGATAATCGATTGTTGGAGGGGGGAGGTTAAGGAAGAGGGAAAATAGTCGATACTTGGGGCAGATGTTGAGGTATCTTAGACCGTGGAGAACACCGTTAATAGTTTTAAAATTATCCAGAACAGGGGTGGGAAATATAAAATTAAAAGAAAGAAAATTAGCAGTTCACCCTTTGAGTCCTTTTATTCATCTGATGATAAACACCTCCTCTCTTCTTCTAACGAGTATAATTACTCACTCTACTATTTTATCCTTGACCGCGATTGACTTACATTTAAAAATACACTTTTTATTGCTTCCTATTCTGGATGGATACATACTTCCAAGAAATCTTTTTAAGCTTCATCCTGACAGGAAGATTTTTACTGGCAATTTTGTAAATAGAACAAACAAACTGAGTTGTAGACGATTTTAAAAAATATGTTTACAAAAAAAAAACTTTTTTTTTTTTAAATTTAAAAAGTACTAGGACAATGTAGAGTTAATTATAGAATTGTTTAAGAATGTATGGTTCGTTCTTCAATCTTTATGTTTTTAAATATTGCCATATAAAACTTAAATACACAAGCATGTGAAATATTGACTTGCCGTTACGTCACAGATAGGCCACGTGTACTTAAGGCGAGATAGAACGGAACGTGGGTTAAGTTAGGTATTTTTTAGAGTACTCTAGGAGCTGCTTTAAACTTCATTTTGAAGTACTTGCCTGGAAGTTTCCTTCATGAGCTCTTCTTGAACTGTGCTTTGAGGAACTGGCTTAAACTACTCCTCAAACAATTTACTCTTTGAGGAGTTATCTTAAACAGTTCTTTATTCACATGGATACGTCAATCTTGGTATTTGTTGTATATCTTTATGTTTCCATTATGTTTTCAAAGAAAAACCTCCCTCAACTAACGTAGCCCGTATATCATCCCCTTTGGTCTAAAAAAAAATAATCGAAGAAAACACCAGCCGAGTTTTGGAAAGTGGTTAGCACGTCTGACTATTCTCTTAATGGCTAAGGCTCACCTCTTTGAGGTTTTAATATTAAGCAATATATTTTATATGAGAGAGGTTTACTACAGGGCGAGAGAATGTATTAGCTTAAAGTTTTATCTTAGTTTTATATTTTTATCTTATTCAATATGATCCCCTCCACCCCCAAAAGAGCTAGCAGTTTTAGTAAAGCTTAAAGTACATCTAAAGTGTAGTCCACTAAAGACGTGTCCAAATGTGTGTACTACATTTTAAGACCATGCTTACAATTTTATATTCAAAATGTATACCATCATACACATTTAAAAAATCCATGCCTCCAGCTTACTCTCGAGTCTTATCAATCGAGTGGCCACCGCCTGTTGGCGGAAATGGTGCCAACTTTTGTGTATAGAGGATGTCATGTGGACACCACAACTCACCCCCCAGCCATTAATCTCAGTTTTTAAGACCAGAGCTAATACTTTTCCTTTCAAGTATCTCCTCATTTGCCCTCACGAGGCTGAGTTGACACCGTTACAGACCCACTGCTTCGCAGAAAAATTCTGGAAGCGCCGAGGGTCGAACCCAGGACTTCTGGATCCATAGCCAGGAACTCTGGCCACTAGACAACTGAGTCATCTCAATACACATTAAAGGTCCCCTAAAATACCAAAAGTAAAAGAAAGTATATCAAATAATATATAGATGATATATCCCTCCCCAAAAATACGTTTCTGACTGTGCCATTACACGATTTAGTGCCAGATTTTGGATAAATACTGACTTAATTTTAGAAAAAAACATAACTCCTCAAATCATTAACGATAATTTGAACATTGGTACATTATAGAGACTAATAAAATTACTGTGAATTTGTGTATTTGGCCATTTAAAGTGGGAGTTTAAGGAATGTGAGCTAAGGGCAGGGTTTTTGCAGTTTTTTTTGCCAGAATAAATCAAAAACTCTCCAGTAGAAACATGTTTTAATTTTATTCACGTGATGATATCAATATTTGTCGTGAGAATAGTGGGACATTAGATGACAAACTTTGAAAATTAAGAGAAAAGCTGTCATTAAATTCTTAGGCATCCTTGACAGATAATAAATAACTGTTGATATCAACATATGAAGAAAATTAAACTATATGTTTGTCTGAAGAATTAGTTGATTTATTTTGGCCAAAAAAATTTTTAATAGAAAAACTGCAACTCGCGTTACCTACACTCCACCTTAACTTCCAGCGTTAGACAACTTTTTGTTGAATAAATAAAGGGAACTAAATTACTAGTCTTGCTGATTCATATATGTCTTATGCCACCTCCCCGTCCATTTAAACATTGGGTTGCGTAGATACTTTATATATTTCCACATCAAACGCAATTAATACTTTTTTCTTATCACCAATAATTGCATGGCTTCACACTTGGGCACAGACAAGTAAGTAAACACTCTCAACCTTAAGGGGTTTTGCTACGCTCCTTTTACAAGCTTGAGTTCTTCAACACGGCCTCACTAGTGTCACTGCTGGGTGATGATAGGACTAACCGCAGCGATCCTAGCGTTGAAGGATTCAAGCTGCCAAAAGGAGCGCAACCATTTTAACTTGGACGTTGAATGTCTGAGTATATTATTTGTCTGTGAACCGGGGTAAATTTAACTAAGAATAACATTTCATTCCTTTATAGAGCAATTTAAATTATCTAGAGGAATAATAAAGAGGATAATTTATTTCTAAAAATCTGGAATCAACTAGGAGTTTGGTATAAGAAAAATAGTGGCAGCCCTGAGTAAGCCTCTTCTTAAAAATTAATTTAACTGCTAGCAGCTCTTTTGTTGTTGTTGTAAAACAACACTTTTCACCATTATTTAACGTGAATCAGCTCTTCCATCTTTGTTTTCCATCATAGGAGTTATACCAGAACACTCTTGTGTGGTCCTAAACATAAGAGTGATAACATCGTACCAACATTACCAACTATAAATTCCCGCCAGTTACTGTTGCGTGGTCAGTGAAGTTCTCTTTCTCTTTCTATCCCCCCTTGAACTGTTGACATTATGTCCTTGACTGTTTCTGTTTCTCTGACGTCAACTCCTAGACTCTTCACGAGACGAAACGACGCCGTCTATCATGTCTGTTTAGTTTGCTGACTTTTTGAAAAACAAATTTGCATATATATATATTTGATCAATTATTGTGAACTGTGTGTTTATTATATAATGTGAACTCTATATTTATTAATGTCTATGGTCAGACATTGATTCTTTAACACCAAATTTAATAGTTTTTAAAGGTTTTAGAGCTAATTAAAGTAGTCATTATCAGCAATTTAACAGCCCGTCTCCCCCCACGGATAACAACTCACGTAGGTATTACAGCTCAAACCAGATCCAGACGTCATATCATAGTGAGTTTTTTAATGTATATTCTTTTTAAAAAATGGCGAAATTTATATCAATGAAATAGTTGTACTATATGTTAAAAATACAACATAAAAAAAAATCATTTAAAAATTTTAAATAATCACCTTAACTGATCCCAGTTTTACTGTTGTCAAATGAAGAATTCAGAAACCTGCAATACAAAAAGTTTTCGGGTTCGAGTGTAATCTTTTATCCGATACCCCAGTTGATCGGCTATAAGATGACTCCTAAACTACTTAACATAAGAAAATAGGGCCATAAAACGGATCTATAAGGAATTGTAAAGTCCACTTTTAATAGGAAGAACCTTTAAAACAAAAAAAAATCTTCAACAATTCTACGATAGAATTAGTGTTATTTTATAGGTATTGATATTATTTATCTGTAATATATACTTATTGATCAAATGTACTCAAATTTGATATGTTCTATTCCAGGCTGCGGGTTTGGAGCTGAAAGAAAACCTCGCCTCCGGGGCTGCGTGGCCCTACCCCTCTGTCTACCACCCCTACGACGCGGCTTTTGCTGGCTATCCCTTCAACGGGTAAGTCCACTCTACGAGTTGCTTCACTAAATAACTGAATATTTAATATTCGCAATGCGGATATATTTTCCTGATTACACTTTTTTAGTGTATTTTGATATAAATTTATACACACAAACTCTAAGAGGTTTCAAACTTTTAGCTTTGATCTTCAAATTACCAACAGCCATTTGTTTGTCTAATTTCCATTTTACTAGCGGACATTTGTGGGTAAAATTTTCAATGTGCTAGCTAGCGGCCATTTGTGGGGAAGGTTTTCAGTTTACTAACTTCCATTTGTGGGGAAGGTTTTCAATTTACTAGCATACATTTGGGGGAAGATCTCAATTTACTACTTACATTTGTGGGAAGGTTTTCAATTTACTAGCATCCATTTGGGGGGAAGATCTCAATTTACTAACTTACATTTGTGGGGAAGGTTTTCAGTTTACTAACTTCCATTTGTGGGGAAGGTTTTCAATTTACTAGCATCCATTTGTGGGGAGTATTTCGATTTTTTACTAGCTATCATTTATGGGGAATATGTCGATTTTTACTAGCTATCATTTGTGGGGAATATTTTGATTTTTACTAGTGGTCATTTTCAATCTACTAGCGGCCATTTGTGGGGCTAATTTTCAATTTACTAGCTGCCATCCGTGGGGAAGATTTCAATTTTTACAAACGCCCATTAATGGGAAAGATTTTCAATTTACTAGCAACCAATTGTGGGGAAGGAACGTCACTTATAACCTTTTAGTGTAGTGTTACCAGTAATGTGGTCAAGTGGATTGTAATCACACTTTTCCACGTCTTTACAAACAACAACAACTCGACTCTAACGATTGCTTTCAAGATTGCTTTTTCAATAAACATATTCAGAAATGCATGCGATGGCCAAACTCTTTTATAGAAAAAATAAATAGGATAAATAAAATATACATGTTTGTATTAATATATTTAATTCTTTTATAACATTAATGAGTCTATTATATCAAGGTAATTTTGCCCACACTCAAATTTTATTTGAGGCTAACTTATTTATTTGCGCGTTTAGAAGACTCAAAGATCGACTTTTAATAACGATATAGCTTTCTTATGCGTTCGACATAAAATTATTGGCGCTAGATCGAACAGTTGCTTTACCTCAATTTATCGACAAAACAATTTATTTCATTCGGAGTTGTAATAGTAGTAAAGGGGGGTGGGAAGATGGGGAGGGGGGAATCTGGAGTAAGCTAACGAACCTCTACCCTTCCCCATATGAGACTATCAGTCTCTTCTCTCTGTAACAATAAATAAGCACAAATTTTAACCATGAAAATTGAAAGAATATTTACACTAGCTCATATTCCCTTACCCCTAAGATAAACTCATTAAGTGTTAAATGTACCATCAAAGAAAGTTATTCACGTTATAAATGGACTGTATTTGGATAAATTGGTATTCACTACAATAAATAAGCTTGCCCGTCTACGTTACGAGCGATGACATCACACGACCGTAGCTAAAGTGACCCGACTGTACATATACATTCTCTGTGCAAGTGGTAAATGGTCTTCTCACAGTTCCTGCAAGTCTTGACGCGTCAAACCACCATCCACATTACAGTGGTTGGTGAGAGGGGTGGTTGAAAAGAGGGATGAGGGGGTCGAAGGAGGCAGTTGAAAGGAAATCCGTTAAGGTGTTACATAATAAACGAGGTCCCTTCAACTCCCGTGGTGGTGGCTAGCCTCTGGAAGAAGGGAATCCCCGGGGGTTGACCGCGGTCTTGCGGGTGATTTCACCCTCCCCCCCCCCTTTCCCGTACTTTCTCCTAAAACAACCCCACCACTGACGCCAGAGGAAGGCTGTCCTAATGGACCGTGGAAAACGTCTTATTTTTTATTCAACCTCACTTCACACTAAGGGAAAGAAGTGTGAAAGACTGGGGTATTGTGGGGGTGGGGGGCTACAGACTCGAAATAGAATACAGGAATACAGCCACAATCCAAAAAGTTTGAGGGTGATATGGAACGGAGGTCGGAAATGGGAGAGGGGGGGGGAGATAAAATGCGTGTCTACTAGAGAGAAAAAATTATCTTGGTCTAGAGCTACATTGATTACGGCTGATTATTTGATGAAGAATTCCCTTGTGTTACTTTTTAACGATGACAATACTTTCTTTTTACGTTGCTCTAAAGATGTTATTCTTCTCATACGTTGTATCTCAGTGTTTAGAGTATGATTTTCACAAACAAATTGCCTTTTAGAAAACACAAATATATTTGTTTGCGTCCAAAGTTAATAGCATTATACTATATAATTAGTATTATTTTACTAATGATGATATCTTTCTAAGTGTTATTTGCAGATTACAAGATCTGACACATGAAATTGGTGAAAGTAGATCTAGTAACTTTATTACTAATAGCCTATTATTAATACTATTTTTATTACTATTAGTAGTACTATTATGTTTCCGTCTTCCTCCTCCTTCAGCTCCCATAATTTTCTTATTAAGTGTTCTGTCTTCCGACAGGTCCGTAGCCCTGTCCAAATTGAGTCCTCCATGTCTCACCAGCATATTATTTTTTTTATTCTTAAACCATATTTTTCCCTTGTTTGAGGTGCTCCATCAGTTGCATTCGTGATCTGCCTGGTCCCCTTCGCCCTTTCACTTTGCCTTCTATGACATCACTCAATAATACATGTATTCTCATATAGTAACCTAACCAGTTGGACTTTCTCTGCAGAATTGTTAATGCTTTATTGTATTCCTAGAATTTAATCAATTACCTTATCTGTCCCCTTTATTTTCTCTATTCTCCTTCAGAACTACATCTTAAACTTTCCAGGTCATTATTCTCCTTGTTCATAAGTTTATGGCTCAGCTCCATACCAAGCGATGCTTTATATGTGACACTTCACTAGTTTCTTACTCATCTCCAGGCTGTTTGGTAGTCAGTAACATCATCTTCTTGTTGACAGTAACCTTGACCATTTATCTACAGGTTCAGTTTACTAGTTCTAGCATCTTCTTGTTGTTGACAGCAACTTTAACCATTTATCTACAGGTCCAGTTTACTAGTCCTAACATCTTGTTGTTGACAGCAACTTTAACCATTTATCTACAGGTCCAGTTTACTAGTCCTAACATCTTCTTGTTGTTGACAGCAACTTTGACCATTTATCTACAGGTCCAGTTTACTAGTCCTAACATATTCTTGTTGTTGACAGCAACTTTGACCATTTATCGACAGGTCCAATTTACTAGTCCTAGCATCCTCTTCTTGTTGACAACAACCTTGACCATTTATCTACAGGTTCAGTTTACTAGTTCTAGCATCATCTTCTTGTTGACAGTAACCTTGACCATTTATCTACAGGTTCAGTTTACTAGTCCTAGCATCTTCTTGTTGTTGACAGCAACTTTAACCATTTATCTACAGGTCCAGTTTACTAGTCCTAACATCTTGTTGTTGACAGCAACTTTAACCATTTATCTACAGGTCCAGTTTACTAGTCCTAACATCTTCTTGTTGTTGACAGCAACTTTGACCATTTATCTACAGGTCCAGTTTACTAGTCCTAACATCTTGTTGTTGACAGCAACTTTGACCATTTATCTACAGGTCCAGTTAACTAGTCCTAGCATCTTCTTGTTGTTGAGAGCAACTTTAACCATTTATCTACAGGTTCAGTTTACTAGTCCTAGCATCTTCTTGTTGTTGACAGCAACCTTGACCATTTATCTACAGGTCCAATTTACTAGCCATTAGTATCATCTTCTTGTTGACAGCGACCTTGACCATTTACCTCCAAGTCCAGTTATACAGTCAATAATATCATTTTGTTGAAAGCAACCCTGACCATTGATCTTCAGGTCCTGTTTGCTAGGCAGTAGCATTCTCTTCTTGCTGAAAGCAACCCTGACCATTGATCTTCAGGTCCTGTTTGCTAGGCAGTAGCATTCTCTTCTTGCTGAAAGCAACCCTGACCATTGATCTTCAGGTCCTGTTTGCTAGGCAGTAGCATTCTCTTCTTGCTGAAAGCAACCCTGACCATTGATCTTCAGGTCCTGTTTGCTAGGCAGTAGCATTCTCTTCTTGCTGAAAGCAACCCTGACCATTGATCTTCAGGTCCTGTTTGCTAGGCAGTAGCATTCTCTTCTTGCTGAAAGCAACCCTGACCATTGATCTTCAGGTCCTGTTTGCTAGGCAGTAGCATTCTCTTCTTGCTTAAAACAGCCATGAGCATTTTAATGACTTGTGTCATATTTTTATTAATATCCAGTTCTCGGTTAATTAAAAGCAGTGAACATGGTGATATTAGAAAGGTCAAAAGTCATAAGGGCGTATTGCTTGTAAAATGATTTGTTAGCTGTTTGTGTCGGCATGTTTTTTTATGTCAAATTAAGATCTATACGTCGACCTGATAAGAATTATTAATACAAATACTCGTACAAGAAAATAATAATATGAACGTGATCGTTGAGACCTACTGACCTAATACAGATTATCAATTTCATTAAATAATAAGGATGTTTGGGAAAAGTAAATATTTAATAACGAAGTAATTGATTTAAATAATATGTGAAATATTTAAAATCAACCCAATAAACTCTTTTAGGATAATAATTTCCATGTGTGATCTAAAAAGTGTATTATATAGTTATCAATAATGTATTTAGATTCAAGTGGTTTAATGTTAGCGTGCACTTTATAAACTGAGTGTTAGAAATACTTATAAATTAAGTATCATGATGATGAAGGTCATTTAGATGACAACAATATCTTCCCTGCCTAATAATTTAAAGCAGAGAATAAACTGTTGTAATTCGAATGAGCTTCATAGTCCACGATCAAGTTTAGTTCTTGAACAGAACAGTTACATTATGCAGTTACCCATTCGGTGGCCGCATAATCTAAGGAGTCACTCCCGCAATAGACTGGGCCTCCAATGGCGGGGAGAATCAGGTTTGAATCTCAGTAAGCGGGACTAAGTTTTTTTTCACCCTCCTAAATGGTTTTCCCTCTCTCCTCCGTGAAAACGTTTCATGTTAAATCCAGCCTTACTCTTTTTTTTCTAACACATTAGAGTAATTATTACACTTATGCGACATGGAGCACGTAGAAAACAGCAATGAACTCAACTTCTCGACGAGGCGAAACAAGAAGCGTGTACGTACAAAACCAAATACCAACAGTGTACAGATTTCCCCACATGGTCAGGCACGAAGGCCCACGCGCGTGCGCAGTACAGCAGCTGATGCTAATAAACACCGGTATAATGTCCGCGCCGGCACACAAAGAATGAAGGTGGAGGGGGGACGCGACGCGACAAGCGCAAGGACCACCAAATAAGTCCCTCGCTTCCCGGCAGGTGTCCCGATAGGAAAAAAAAAGAGTGTTGTGTCGACATCATCTTTATGGAGTGAGTCTTCTCGAGGAAGTGGTACCCACCCCTCCCCTTTTACCCCTTGTTAGGTGTCATTGTCCGGATGACACCCTCGACTTGCGGCGGAAACTTCACCATGTATGTAGATGTAACACTTGTCGAAAATGAGAGGGGGGAAGAGGGTAATTCTGCCTTCGATGACATTGTCTTTTAAGTTAGTGTTCGAGGGGAGGGGATAGTTTGATATCTCGTCAAATGCGTCAGCACCATCGCTTTAAAGTTACTGTTAAAAACTGTATTTCTTATTCGCCGCTTCGTGAAAAATCGTACATTTTCGCCGCTTATGCTTTTCTATCTAACGTCCACGAATTTATCAATTGAAGGTTAGGTGCTGTTAGGTCGGGTAATATCGTTATAATCAACCTAATCGTATTTCATGCTTCTCTTTTGGAAGCATCAGAACACGCATTAGGGTAATTGGCATCGGGATTGCTGTAGGCCCCATGGTTGCCTCCCACTGATAGCAGGTGATGATAATTTTTTTTAAAAAGGAAAATTTCATGTTCTTTTGTTTAAGAAGTTTAATGCATCATGTTAACAAAATAATTTTTCTTTGTCAGGAGGATATCGAGGATTAGAAAATCACATATGGGTGATTGAGGATGATCTCGCAAAATTATTGTTTATTAATGGTGGATTCTTCACCCCTCTCTCCATGCCTAAAAGAGAGAAGTTATTCTTTACTACCTTTCTCATCCCAACCATAATGGAATAATTCTTTAAATAAATGTGAAGCTAAACTTAAAAAAAATATTATTTAAATAAAAATAAATTACAATAATTGTGTTATTCATTTTAGACCATTTCTGTTGAATATACGGTGCAGATAGATTAAAAAAAAAAAAGAGTTACTGGATCGTTGAGTACGCGAACAAAACGTCAATCTCATCTTGTCCGGTTATTAGGTGATGGTGAAAGGTTTTTAATCTCTCTCCCCTTTTTCCATAAATAGTTTACAACTTAACTCACACGTAAATGTGGGTGAATTTTCGCTAAATTATACCTCATCCTTAATCAATGGTGGAGAGTGCGGTTAAGAAAGGGTATATGTAAATAAAATAGGCCTATAAGACAAAATAAAAAAGTGAAGAAGAAATCCCTTATGTTTAAAGAATTGATTTAACTATATAAAATAAAAATATTTATATAAATATCAATTAACTATACAAAGAGGTACCAATTTTTCCCTCTTAGGCATAAAAAAGACCAGTTTGCAAGTAATAGTTCTAACGACCATATAAAAAAAACATCAAGTCTTAACATAACTAAAATATTTATTGTCTAACAACACTTGATTATTTGTTTAAAAAAAAACTTGATTCAATACTCCCCTTGGATGAAAACAAATAACATCTGTGTGTCAACAAAAGAAAGGTTTCACTAGCGACATTTTTTACCACCCGACTCAAATCACTTTGAAAAAAAAAAAGATTCATTTTAATTCCTTAATAAAATTGACAGCAATCCTCCAAATTAGGAAGTTTTTTTACGACGGCTGGACAGATGACACCACCTGAGAACCAAATGCAATCCACGTCGCCGTCGTAACACGTGCTTCATAAAGGATGACCTTTCCAATAAAAAAAAATAGCCTGAAAGGTGAAAAGCGGGATGTGATAATATACGTTCTAGAGTTTCTCAAGCCGAGGGTCACACGATTCTTAGAACTGGTCGTCATAAGATCTGTTTTTTAGTAACTTTGATGTGTGCGGAATACAAAATAGGACGTGCACCTGTATTCTTCAAAACCCCCCTCCCCCCTCAACCAATTTTCGCCTTCAGCGTCTTCCCTATCCATCTTGACTTGTCATTTTAATTACATTAATATCTGACGTCTTACCTCAATCGGTAGTGCATCTATCTTTTGGGTTTAAGGAGACACGGGTACGACAAACAGCATCGCAGAAAAAATTATCGTTGTTGAAATAGATACTACCCCTTTTTTATAGTAATGAGTAAAACATCCTAAAAATTATCAATGGTGAAATTGTTGGTTAGGAGATATGGGGCTGATTATATTCTAATATTAGGTTAGTTTGTAAGTAGTTTACTGATATATCCCATTGGTTCAGAAATGCCATTATAAATATCCCAAGTAAAAAATTTCAGCCACTAATACCTAAAGCCAAGAGTTTTAGTATCAATGAAAATAAATGGTACGATACAATCGCACAAACTTTTTCATATTGTGTATTAGAGCTTAGAAGAAAATTTTTAGTAAGTTTAGTTTTTAGAAAGTTTTTAGTAAACTACCAGTAAGAGCGTTCATCACAGGAGGCCCAACTCAAGTCCCGGCTCGCATTTGTGGTTGTTTATGTGTGTGCGCGCATGCGCAGGAGGTATGGGAGTAAAAATGAAAATAAAACACCTAAGATATGCCGGAAATGTGTGCAGTGCATTCGTATTTGAGTGATTACTCGAAATTTTCCGTGGTGACGATGCGGAGACAAAGAGACAAAGTTTCTTGTTAATAACTACATTATGTCCTTACTAGGACAGAATAAAGATTTGGGCACGAAGTTTATTTGTGAAGCCATTATAAAATGGTCAAAAACTGCCTTTTTCAATACAGTTTTGATCAATATATAATATTTAAACAATGTTCAGTATTAGGAACATTTATTAACTCTATATATCTCCATTAATGTTTAATCTAAAGTGATCCACGTGCAACAATATTGGTGTAAATTTACGATTTCTAGCCGATTGTATCATTAAGTTGATGGGCATATGATGCACGCTTTTAAATAAGTTTCCCTCATAAAAATGAAAACATCATTTTGTTAATCACAATAATCACTTCATATATTAATTTTAAACCAAATTGTTCAAATATATATCCAAACAAAATTCAAGCTTTCAAAAATAATTTTTTTTAACTATCCTAAAATTATTTATTTCTAAAAATAAAAACTTTTTTATTTATCATAAAAAAAATTATTCATAGATTCCGAATTTGAAATTAATTTTCGAGGTCAATTTCAAATCTTTAAAATTTTATATAATTTGTTGTAAGTAAACTACCTTTAAATTAATTTAGTTTACGTAAATAAATATACTGTATTATTGATATGTAAAATAGTCTCCTGATACTGATTTTAAACTAAATCATTAAATATATATTTTTTAAATATTCCCATCAAAAAAAGTCTTCAGTGAACTACCAATAGCAAAATGTTCCCCCAAAACAAGTATATAGTGTTTGTTATTTATCATGTCAAACACTCACAATATACTCATTTGGAAACAAATTGTTAGTGTTATTTTAAAAAATTTCTAGTTAAAAAAAAACAGTTATGTATAAATTACTCATGTTTGAGTGTTTACCCCAAAAACATATATTCAGTTTTAATTTTCTTGTCAAACATTCCTAAGATACTCATTTTAAACAAAATCATTAGAGCCATTTTCGAAAAATTGGGAATTAAAAAAAATTACTCATCAGTAAACTACCAATAAATTGAAGGGCTAGGATAAAAAAAATCAATTTGTGGTATTGCGCTATAACCTCTATATATAAAGTTTGAACAAAATCCATCAAACCGTTTCGGATCCATGGCTTAGGATACACAGACTTTTAGACATGGGACACAGAATTGTAAAATCCACTTTTTGGGTCCGTGTTCATATAAAATATAATTTTTTCCCCGATCACAACATTTTCTCTTGATATGAGAACGTATTAAAGGATGAAATTAAACACGAATTCTATATTATTTTAGGCATATGTTGTGCTTGAACCATTCGTTCCGATTTGTACTAATTTTCACCACTCATAAGTAACACCTGTGTACGCAGACAGAGGGCATTATCTAGAGTCTAAGTCTCGGGTGTCAACCAATCACCCAGTTTACGAAATAACAATCGATTTCATGTCGAATGGGCAACTGGTCGACCGCGGTTGAAAATCGACTAATAAATAAGGCTATAAATGTCAGGTGACCTGGTGGTCTAGGGGTAAGGTGTCAGACTTCTGTGCTGTCGGCCGGGGTTCAATCCTCGGTCCCGGCACAGATTTATCTGAATACCAAACACTTCCTTCACCTCTGACAAGACATCTTGTGAATGTGGGGAATGCCAGGCCTCCACCGTGGTTCGGATTCCACGTTAAACTGTAGGTCCTTCATTTCATCTCACAATCACCCTACCATTACACATTAGCGTAAGTGCGTACAACCCGAACGGGTAGTAAGACGCGGTGCTAATAATAATAATAATAATAATAATAATAATAATAATAATAATAATAATAATAATAATATAAATGTCAAGTCCATCTAATCTGGTTTGCTATTGATCGAGGTTCGAATCCAACCCAGGTTTACTGAGGGTGATTTCCCTTACATTTTTTAAAACTCTCCCTCCGCGCAAATGCAGTCACATTTCCTTTATATCTTAACTTCATCCATGCTCTATTGATGTAATTAGATGTGGGAAGACAAGATGGATAATCAGACGTGATACAGATAAAATAATTTTATATATATACATACATACACACAGTTTTAAACTAAAAAGATTTAGATAGGAAGACACTTTTTTTGACCCTTAAGTTATGTGTTCTAGACCTCCCACTTAAAAAATATATCAATACTTATAAAAAAATATAAATAATGTAGTAAAATAATATCAAAGTCTACTGAGATTTTGTTATATCAATACATATTATTTTCCTGCTAGAATCATGCCTTAGTAGGTTTTACATACTAAAGTAATATCTTAGGTAATGTTAACTCAAAGCTGGTTTAATTGGTGCGCAGGCAGATTTCAACTTTCTCATGTGTTGAACCCTTCAGACGACAATGTTAGAAGGGTGCAAATATTTAATCAATTAGTCAAAGCAGGCAAAAGTGTTGAGGATAGGACGTGTGTATGAAGATGGGGTGGGGGGGTGGGGAGGTGGATTAGGGGTGTTAAGAGAGGGAGACCAAGTTTATGAAAGGGGAGTGAGAGGAGGAAGACTCCGTTAGGAAATATGATGGCCGTTAATATATTCCAACACATGGAAGAGTAATAAAGGACAAGAAGAAGGTCGGTCAAATAGGGCCAATGTCCTTGACGTGAAGCGTACATTTAGCTATCATTGGAAATGAGACTCTTCGTATTTGAGAGTTTATTTAAACTTAGCTTGTCTTAGTTAGATGATAATGTTTATTATAATTGATTGGTAATCAAGAGACGTATTTTTCTTGCAAGCCCTTTAAAGAATTAAAAGTTGACAAGGTGTTTTTTAGCGCAAAGTCTTACTACCCGTTTGGGCTATACACACATGTAATATATATTCATTTATTTGAGGTATTTTAACGTGCATTTTCTGAACCGACTGATTATATCCAACCCGCCTCGGTGGCGTAGTTGGCTAACGCGCTTGTCGTGTTGAGCTCGAATGCTGAGGACGGGGAGATCGAGGTTCGAATCTAGGTCGGGTGAACTGGGGGTGTTTTTTCCTCAATTGTGTTCCACTCTCCCTCCACGTAAATGCGGGTTCACTTCCTCTAATTCAACCTTCCCAATTCCCAATCCATTAGCGTAATTAGTACTTTAAGCGTATAACTCTAACCGGTAATAGGACTTTTCTAAATAATAATAATAATAAATAATTATATCCACACACGACCATTTCTATGAGCGAGCGCAAAAGGGTATACCAATTTTACCAGAAAAGGTATTTTAATATACCTTCCAGGGTTATTTTACATGCTAAAATTTGCATGGGCTCAATGGCTCTACTTCCCCTCCACAGGAAGTTGTGCTACGGATTTTTATATGTCAAGGAAAATTCTATCCAACCCGGCTGGGCTTGAACCCACGAACATCGGATCCTGAGGCGAGCACTTTAGCTCAAGGTCACCGAGGTCGACTGTACTAACCAAGTTAGTGCGTTAGGAAGTAGTGAGGTTGGGTTTAGATAGTGTACCTACATTTGCATGAAAGAAGAGTGGAGAATCATTTGGAGAAAACCAACCTCACTACACTCAGCCGCAAATAGAACTACAATCTCTTGGTGACCTAGTGGTCTAGGGGTAAGGTGTCAGACCTCTGTGCTGGGGGCCCAGGGTTCAATCCTCGGTCCCGGCACAGATTTATCTGATTTCCAAACCCTTCCTTCACTTCTGGAAAGACGTGTATTGATCACAACTTGTGAATGTGGGGAATGCCAGGCCTCCACCGTGGTTCGGATCCCACGTTAAACTGTAGGTCCTCCATTTCATCTCACAATCACCCTACCATCACACTAACGTAAGTGCGTACTAACCGAACGGGTAGTAAGATGCAGTGATGATGATAATAATAATAATAATAATAATAATAATAACTACAATCTCTCCGTCATCGACAATACAGAATTACGCCATAGACCATTCTACAACGAAGCAAGTATTTAGGCTATAGCTTGGGATGTTATTATTATTATTATTATTATTAGCACCGCGTCTTACTACCCGTTCGGGTTATACGCACTTACGCTAATGTGTAATGGTAGGGTGATTATGAGATGAAATGAAGGACCTACAGTTTAACGTGGAATCCGAACCACGGTGGAGGCCTGGCATTCCCCACATTCAAGCTTGGGATGTTACTTGTAGTGAACTCTGAATCATTCTTAACATGTTTGCTTTCACGTTGCCGTAAGACTTAGAAACCTCAACAGCACTGGGCTTTTTTCCCGCCGTATATTACTCATACTACCCAACCGGTCTATCTTCATGTTATTAAGATAGTGGTTGGAGGGATGAAGAAAAAAATAATTTATAAAGGAAGATAACAGGATCGGCTTGGAAGGAGTGTGAGAAACCATTACGGAAAAAAAAACCACTTCCACACATTTATCGCTTACGCTAATGGGGAATGAATGAAGAAGGTACAAGTTTAGAAGAAAATTTATCCACTTTCACGTGGGAAGCAATTGTAATTAAAACACACTCAGTACACCTAGAAGGGATTCAATCACTGACCTCACTGTTTCCGGCCAATCCGAATGATCCTGACATTTATTCCACGTGCCCATTGTTGCGGGTCACTGTTATGTAAAAACAACAAAGACAATTTTTAAGGACGTTGCCAATCTGTGACGTCACATCAGAACGAGATAATATTTTTCATGTTGATGTGTTAACGTTTTATTCATTGGTGCTATAAAGATAAAGCGTTGGAAAAACCTATAAAGTATTAAATAATTCTAAATAATTAAAATCTCTAATTTATCTTATTATTATTAGCACCGCGTCTTACTACCCGTTCGGGTTATACGCACTTACGCTAATGTGTAATGGTAGGTTGATTGTGAAATGAAATGGAGGACCTACAGTTTAACGTGGAATCCGAACCACGGTGGAGACCTGGCATTCCCCACATTCACAAGATGTCTTGTCAGAGGTGAAGGAAGGGTTCGGTAGTCAGATAAATTTGTGCCGGGACCGAGGATTGAACCCCGGCCGCCAGTACAGAAGTCTGACACCTTACCCCTAGACCACCAGGTCACCTCTAATTTATCTTAAATGAATTTTTTTTTGTTAAAGTCAATGTTTCCAAAAAGCAACTAGTATATAGTATATAGATTGTGTAAACTCGCCAGAAGATGAGGGGAAGGTTTATCAGCAAATAAATAAGAGGCCTCGTAGGGTTAACTACTTATGTTCTTCCATCTCTTTCTATTTCGTGCATTGTCGGGTGATAGTGCTTAGGTGCGTCAAATTAAGATTTAACCCGCCTCACGTAATATCTTTGAAATCTCCAAGTAGGCAACATCGTTTGAGGGTTCTACCGATGCCTGCAGCTATTAAGTGATGCAACATTGATGACCTGACAGAATTAATCAGTTTTTGACGCATACGCTTTTATTATTATTATTATTATTATTATTATTATTATTATTTTTTAAGTGTGTAATTTTTGATTGTAACATAATGTGGGGAGGGAAGATACAGTCTCATGAAAGGGTAGTTTGCATACATAATGGGGCAGGGGGTGATTTTTTAATAAAGAAGAAATTTGAACATCTGCGTATACTTTGTTGATGCTTCCTCATGAAGTGCATAGACAAATTTTCAAAAGAAAGGTCTTTTAAATATTATAAACACACATTTTGTTTTTGTTGTAAATATTTTACTACCTCATTATTGTTACTTTATAAGTATTGATATTATCTATCAAAAGTGACCTCAACAGATCACATTACTTGACGTATGAATACTTTAAATTAGATCTAGTAGTTTTATACCTGCCATAAAAGGTTAATCCTATGAAAATAGAGCTGTATCATAGCTATAAAAACAACATTCCTATTTAGAAAGGAAGGAAATGTTTTAAAAATTTAGAAAAAGGATTATTTTTATATATCTCTACGTAGGGTAATGTTATCTGTAGTTTTCACTCTTAATATACGTTATCAATACCGGTAAAACACTATATATATATATATATATATATATATATATATATATATATATATATATGTGTGTGTGTGTGTGTGACCATTCCTTAAATTCAATACTCCTTCAATACTTTTGTACCCTCCTTTCTAAAAAAAATGTATATTTTATATTAAACTATATTATTTTTTATAACATTGCTGATTCTAACCGATCAGGGTAATTTTGGCTTTACTTAAATATTATTTGCGAGCTTAGATGACTCAAAAGATAGTTTTTTAATGACTTTTTGGTTTTCTTACACGATCGACAGAAAATTGCCACAAGATTGTCCAGTTGATATCATTTGGTATGTGTTTGAGGAAGGGGAAAAAAATCGGTGAGATGGTATAAAAAAAAATGTTAGCCTCGTTTTCCTCATAAAATAATTAGTATATTTTTATACGCAATTATTTTTTCTAATAAGTCTTTTGTGGGTCAGATAAAATTAGTCCGCCGGCCGGAGGTAGCTGACTAATCACTTTCGCAATGTACTGCACCACCAATGACGGGGAAGATCAGAGTTAGAATCCCGGTTGGGTGTACAGAGTGTGGATTTTTTTCTAACTAATTCTCCACTCATCTTCCATGCAAATGTAAAGTACACTTCCTCTAAATTCAACCTTCCCAATCCTTGAGATAGATAAATAAAATAATTTTACCAACTCTGTATAACTTTGAAAAGCAACAAGGAAACCATAAAATGAGAAGAGAGAGAGAGAGAGAAAAAATCCTAAGGGGGAGGAAGGGAAGATCTCTTGACTTTAAAAATATAATTAAAAGACTATTCATCATATGCAGTGTATTAGTGGAGACCCTGCCTGCCTGTCTGTCTGTCTGTCTGTCTTTCTGCGCGCGCATCTTGTTGCCTGGCTTGCATGCTCTTCTCTCAGGCGTCCCTCTAATTATCATCTCTGTTTCATTCAGCCCTTATTTTATGTCCTGATCTCTTTTCTACCCTTCCTCCCTCCCTGCTCTCCTAAACAAATGAGGGAGTGCTATCCCCCTCCCGTATACACTCACATCTGCTGCCAGATTAAGGGATGGTGCCTGTCTGCTCGTGTCATTGGCAACGAGAGAAATACAAGTATCGTGAAGGTACCACTTTCAAAAACTGGAGCCTGCTTCATATTTCATATAGCTACAAGTCTACACTTTCACGAGAGAATTCACTTGTAGATTGCAAGAAATGAGGAAATTATGTTTCATAACAGTACAAGTTACATGTTCGGCGGCCGCATAGTCTGAGGCGTCACTCTTCTATTAGACTAGACTGCTGATGACAGGTAGATCGGGGTTCGAATCCTGGTTGGGTTTACTTATGGTGATTTTTCTAAAATTGTTTTCCACGCTCCCTCCACGTAAATGTGAGTAAACTTCCTATAAGATTAAACCTCCTTGATCTCTATCGCATTAGCGTAATTAATATATGCATATAACCTGAACAAGTAGTAAGAAACAGTGATAAAAAAAAGGATTATAAGTTAAATTATAAAATTTACAATTTTTTCTACAAGTAAATTTATAGTTTGGTTTCATAGGGCAAGCTGTAGCTAAATCAAGGAATACTTTCAAAATGTCTTAGCAAATACGTAAACTACTTTACAAGAGCAGTTTTAATGTGTTATTTTTGCATAATTGGTTCAGTATACTACTTTAACGAGCAAATCACCTTTGTAGGCCTAAACCTTTTAGGTAACATGAATATTATGTTTATAAGCTTAGGTTGAGGGTGTATAAAGGTAATTATATTGAGGTTAGGAGACGGCCACGTATGTAAGGTCTCGAATGAGTTCATTTGACAATTGAGAAACTATAACAAAATATAGGTTATTATTTTTGTACAAAATGAATTAGAAAAAGCATGAAAAACTAACTTACGGAACGCAGTGCCCTAAAGTAAAACAAATAAAATTAATATAATGTACCCCATTCCATATTATTTCACATCTTAGCTCATTTAGGAGGCTCCAAACAAAATGTATTTAGATGCTAAATTGGATGTACTGATATTTAGCTTGTACATATTTTTTATAAGTTCAATAAAATTTACAAGTCAATTTTTTTTATGAAAACCTATATTATATATTACCCGCATCGGTAATGCGGTATATAGGCCTACCTCGAGATTTATTAAACTTTACTCATAGACGTCGTTAGTGTGGTTGGGGGGAGCGGGGGGGAAGGCCCCCCCCCCTCAATGATATGCTCAAATTGTACCTAAAGGAAACCGTAAATTATTTAATTCAAAAAAATTGAAATCCACGTTTGTAAAAATGCCTTCATCATTAAGTTAACATTTTTTTTATACGTCTTAAAGTATAAAAACCACTATCATATTATTTGTGTTATTCATTTGTTACAAAATAATTTCTATTTTATAGTTTAAAGAAAAAAAACAAGCTCGTCCTGTCCCCCTCGTAATAAATAAAGAACTTTCGACCCCTGTGACTCTACTGTACATATTATTCTCTGAATGAAAGTTATTCCCGGGCATGTCCTTGCCCATGACTGTGTTTATTATTATTATTATTATTATTATATTATTATTATTATTATTAAATATCTCCACGTCCTACTAACTGATCACTCTATACGCATGTAAGATATTTACTCTAATGGTGGGTAGGGGTAAGGATGGAAGCATTATAGAAATTATTTAACCGCATTCACTTGGAAGAAGAGTGGAAAACAATTTAGGAAAAACCACCTTCGGTAGACCCAACCGGTATTCGAACCCTTATCTTCCCAACACAAGAGTGACGCCTTAGATCATTCAGCCCCTGAAGTAAATGTGTTTTTACTATAGTAGCTCAAAGCGTGCTAACGAATCCCGCAAGTATAGTGTGAACGGAAAGCAAGGTCAGTCGAACGTTATCTTTGAAGACCACGACAACGGTTCACGACGTTGGTGCCAACCTGATCGAAAAAATGGAAGTCTTGATCTTTTTTTTTTTTTAGTGAAATACATACACTGTCACTCGAATGATAAGAAATTACACTAATTATTATTCATTCATCGCATGTTTTTATGTTGACATGACATGGTTTCACTTCATAAGTAAACATAAGAATATTATTATTACACTTTTAATGCCCCCTCCCCCCATTGTCACTTCGAATGTAAGACAGTATTCTTACAACTGTTTTTACGCTTACACAGTGTTTTTTTTCTCTAACCCGTTCAGGATTTCCGAATACATTAATTCCGCTAATGTACTAGGAATAAAGAAATGAAGAATTATAGGAAATATACCCACATTTGCATGGGGAAAGACTAGAAAACCATTTAGGAACAAACACCCTTATTACACCCAAGTGGGATTTGAACCCTGACTCCTTAGAGACTTCGGCCATTGAAGCGGGTGGGTTTGTGGTTATTGTTTGCACCGGGCTGTAATCGAACAGAATTAGGCCTACTGTAGCATGAAATGGTGCCAACATGATGTTTTATTTCAACAATAGTCCATAGAAAATAGGGACACGTTTAATTTATAGCTTGGAACACGGAATTTGTTCAATTTAGAATTATAGGCTGACGCGGGCACGATTGCCAAACGAAGGGGGCTTAGATGAGTCAAAATTACACGGGAATAAATAACAAGACGTGAATTGACCAATATTGAGTGTCCTTTTTTAGTTTTAACCATTTAAAATTAAATTGGTTGGCATGATATTAACACATACCCACAGAGCTATATTTAAATAATATCAATGGGATTAAGTTTGAAGCGGTAAATAAAAAATGGCTACGTATGAAAGCGCTCAGGAAGAATTTGTGTTTTGAAGTACATCAGAAGCGCACATTATATTTGAATAAAAAACGCACCATTAATCTCTAACACCATTTGAAAACAGAGGTTTTTTTTAACATCGCGTCTTGTTACACGTTCGGGTTATACGCTTATGCGGTGACCTGGTGGTCTAGAGGTAAGGTGTCAGACTTCTATGCTGGCGGCCGGGGTTCAATCCTCGGTCCCGGCACAGATTTATCTGATTACCAAACCCTTCCTTCACCTCTGACAAGACGTGTATTAATCACAACTTGTGAATGTGAGGTATGTCAGGCCTCCCCTGTGGTTCGGATTCCACGTTAAACTGTAGGTCCTTCATTTCATCTCACAATCACCCTACCATTACATGTTAGCGTAAGTGCGTATAAACCGAATGGGTAGTAAGACGCGGTGATAATAATTAATATACGCTTATGTACTATTTACTCTAATGGTTTTATGGATGAGTAGGGTTATATATATAGGAAGTGTACCAACATATGCGTGGAGGGCGAGGGAAATAATATTTTGGAAAACCACCTTCAGTACACCCGACCGAGATTCAAATTTCAATAATCTCCCGTCATCGATAGTCTAGTCTACTGCTAGAGTAGCGCATTATACCACGCGGCCTACGAGGAATACCACTTGTTGACATCGGAATAGATTAGCGTAGCCTAACAGCAAATGATAATAAGCTATAACCGTTTATCAATTATATTTTGGAGAATTACATTCCACGTGATAGCTAATTTCTGCCATCCCTGTGGGCATAATAATGTTTGCCATGTTGACAAATTGTAATGTTATTGATTTGCCCCTAAAGAATATGTGAGAGCATTGACAATAATATCGTCCTAATTTTATAAACGTCTTATTTCATTTAAATTATAATCTATTACATGGCGCTTAAAGCACTTCTTCTTCTAAGAAGGTCACGCTACTGTAAGTGACGTCACAATTTTCCAGTAGAGTCAAGTTGACAATATAAGAATTTTAAATAATAACTTCCTCTTCTGGAAAGTTCGAATAGAGATTTTAAAAGGTAATTTGAGTCAGTTTCTGGCTCTCGAATACTCTACAAGCATCCAGGAGGTTGTCCGCGATCCCTACGATCATAATATAGGTCGCGTAAATAGTTCGCCGACGACATGATCTATTTTCTCCTGAAATAAACTGAGATTTAGAAATAAAAAACATGTCAACATGATAAGTGTGTATTAATTATACAAGATTTAAATCACCAATAACTCTTTAATTGGCGCTCGATCACGGGGCTATAAATACCAATTATCTCACCACAACAAAAAACCGTACCGATTTAATTAGTGCTCGACCACGGGGCAATTCCCTAGCTAATTAAACGGTAATATCTCATCAATTGTGACCCAAGACAGGGATCCGTAAGTCAGTAAACTTCACAAAATTATGCAGTTCCTCTTTCTCTGTGAGCTTTTGATACAGGTCTAGGTGCGTCTTTGATCCGTATTTTCATGGGCTTTTGATATCAAGTTTCTTCATCTTGTGTGCTTTTGATGTTCTCTAGTAAAGAATATACACTAAAGCGGCTGTGGATCCTAAATAAAATATTACAGCAGAAAAATAAATAGTTACTGGGGTAATTATGAATAGTCCTCACAACTTGATATACCTACCTTTCTGGTGAATTTTCACGCTTCAGTTAATTGTCGACAATTACAAGTTTAACGGCACGCAAGCGCTGTGTGTTTTAGGCGATACACAACATGTTGACTTTTCGCAATAATCGACAGCTGGAAAATAATGACTTCCTATGTAAAGAAAATATAATATATCCAACCTATCTCCAAGTGGTGGCACGCTATGTTTTATTGATAGATAAAACTAAAGTGACTTTTAAAACCATAATTAGTGATAGTGAAAACATTGCAGTTAACATGAGAAACCATTGGGAAGGCTGAGAAAAGTGGGCAAGGTACCGACTCTTGATATGAAAGTCACTCTTTCGATACTAAGTAGCTGAAAGGGTCTTTTTCTCTTTTATTTAGTTGACTTTGCAACACTTCTCTCTGTCGAGTTCTGGTGATGGAAGGTAATGTGATTTGACAGTGTTGTCTATCTATTAGGTAAGTTTGAAGCTATTTCACGAAGCAGGCTGCATCTTAGGGTGGGGGGAAGGGGATGCTAGAAAAGGTGTTTTTACAGTTTTTACGGCAAAACATTTTTTTGGCCAGAATAAATAAAATATTGATCCAGTACAAACATATAATTTAATTTTCTTCATATGGGGACTTGAACATTTCTTGAATATCTGTTAAGGTTGAACTGGAATTTAATGACTTTTTTCTCTTAATTAAAAATTTTCTCATCTGATGCCGTCATGCTCATGATAGATATTCAACCACTTTTGATATCAACATTTGAATAAAATTAAACTCTTATGTTTGTACTGAAACAATTTTTTTTTAGCCAAAAAAAGTTTTGCTATAAAAATTGCAAAAACACTGGCCTTTTCTCATGTTGCCTTACATTCCACCTTAACCTGACGCACCTAAGCACATTTAGACACCAATACTAACGCGCTAGTCGTGTTGAGCTCGACTGCTGAGTACGGGGAGATCGAGGTTTGAATCTCGGTTAGGTGAACTGGGGGTGGTTTTTCCTAAATGGTTTTCCACTCTTTCTCCACTCAAATGCGGGTCACTACCTATAATTCAACCTTCCCAATTCCTAATCCATTAGCGTAATTAGTACTTAAAGCGTATAACCCGAACGGTAGTAAGACGCGGTGCTAAATATTATATATTAGACCCCAATATGCGAAATATAAAGAGAAGGAAGAAAATTAGCAGTTCACTCTGCGAGGCCTCTTGTTAATCATGCAAATAGAAATTCTCCTCTTCCGTCGACGAGTATACACACCCACCCACTATTTGTTCCTGGACATCATTGACTGGGATTTCAAGGAATATTTTTTTATTGCTTCCTTCTTCTAGCTAAGACATATGCTTCAACGTATTTTTCTATTTACATCCTGACCGGAAGATTCCTACTGGCAATTTTAATGAATAAACCAAGTTTTAGACAATTTAAAAGTAAAAATATTTACAAATAACCACTCAGGGATAAAAAATTAACTTGGTCATGATGTGGGAATATTTTAAAATTATTTAAGGACTTGTATATTTTGATTCAATGTTATATCTTTAAAACTCGCTGGAGAAAACCCAAATACATTAACATGAGATATCCTATCTTGACTTGCCATTGCGTCACTATTAGGAAACATCACTATATACCCACATTTAGGCCCAATCTCTTTCCCCGATATTATCGCTCACGTATTCATGTAATCCTCAGAAAAATAAGATGAAGCCTTAGTTCAATTTTCCTTCTTGCCCAACAAGCCAAGGAAAGTAAATTATACAAAGGAATTATAAACGATAAAAGCGGAGTAAATATATTTGCTCTACTTCCTTCGTGGGCTATGTGTTTCATAATGTGCAATTTTTTTAAACGAATAAATATACCCCAAACATCCCTTGCGAAAAAAATGTAACTATTTTGACAAGAAAAAAAGAAAAACTCCTTTAGCCTTCAGTCTTTCTCCTCCTCTCTCCCCTCAACATGTTTTCCATCATGCAGCTCACGAATATATGAGCAGAAACAAGAATAAAATGATAAGATAACATTTAAAAGTTAAATGATCTAATACCACGCATCCAGCCCTATCACCAAGATGGTGTACTTATGCGACAGCAGAGCAATCCTGTAACCTTGTAATTTAACCAGATACATTTTAGATTCGTGGATAAGACATTCTAATCACGTATCTACTACAACGGAATTAATGTAGTCCCAATAAGTAATTATTAAATTGGAAAATTTAAATTTTTCTATCGAAGCTATTTTAAACATTTAAATATTTACTTTATCATATTAACAAAATTTGCAGCCGTTAACATTTTCAACCTAAAGATATTTTTTTTTTATTGATCTGAACGTTTTACTTGAACCCGAATGCAAAAAATGTGGTTTATATAGTTCTGTATTTCTTTTAAACTTGATATATAGATGGTATATGGTCATTTCGCGTGGTTAATAGTGATTTTAACGAATTTTTATATTTTCGAAAATAGCATGGTTTAAAACAAATAATCTTGGGAGTGTTCTACATGATAAATAGATAGCACTGTTTATTAGAGGGAGAGTTGAAGGATAAGCCTCTCTCTTTCTAAGTACTCGGCTGGGGTTCAAACCACGATATTCTCTTCATTAGCAATACAATCTTAACACGAGAGTGACGCTTAGGGCATGGGACCAAACTATGCGGATAAGTTTATTTTGGTTATGATTTTTGGGATGCCATAAAGTGTAAGTAAAACTTTTGTGTGTCCTTTCACACACAAAAAAAAGTGTGATGTCTTACCTGAAACTGTACCACCACCATCACACACTTCTTGTAGGAACCAGTTTCAATAGAATACCTTCACCTCTCACAGACTATCCTCAACCCCTAACCCCCCCTCACCCAGCCTCACCCCTGTGTCTGTCTACATCCCTCTTGTACGTGTGTGATGTGACGTGGTTTAGGTGACATGACCGACCTAGACTCTATCGGATCCAGTTCTTCCCATTTTTCGATGTCGCTAGGGCTTGTCTTCGCGGTGCTAGGAAGAAGAAGGTGGAAGAAAGAAAAAAAAAAACCACACAGACCTTGGGGAGGTTTCACCCTTTCCACCCAAAAATCCAACAAAAACATAATCTTCTTTTTCTATTTTTTTTTATTCTTTGTCTTCTCCTTTTATTCTTGTTTCTGCTCATCCATTCGTGAGTTACAAGATGGCGGACATGTTAAGGGGTTGAAGGGAAAAAAAAAAAGAAAGATGGAGGGAAAAGGAGTTTTTCTTGTCAAAACTTGAGTGTGTTTTTCTCTTAGTCTTTGTCTTTTTTTTTTGTGGAATAGAGGAAGGGGAAGGATTATAGGGAGGTGGAGGGTGGTATGGACGCAACTCTACGATCAATATCGCTTACGTCAAAAGTTTAGGAGATATTTAGAAAACTTTTATTTTTATGATTAATAAACATCCACAAGAGAAATAAGTAGGTACTTTTATTTTACAATATGAGAAAACATACCGTAATCTCTTTCAATGAAAATACATTTAGTGTCAGTACAATTGACAACCCACTATTAAAGTGCACTCATTAATACAATTTCGGGCGTCACTCCTAACCCTATACTTTCCACGCCCCCAAAAAGAGCACCTAATTATATCAAAATAAACTAATATTAGGGCCAGTCATTAAACTTAAAAGACTTTTCTGAGTGTGTTAGCAGCACATTTTGATGTGTCACTTATTAATAATGAAATTTAAAAACTAAAGTTACCATTAAGTAAATTCAACTTACACACAAAAGCCATCCTTCTAATTAATAAAAACAACATTTATTGAAATCCTTTGGAATTTTCTCTAAAATAACAGTAATTTTTTTTAAGGACAGGGAAGAATCCGATGTTTATTCTGTCTTTCTATCCCCTTCCATCAAAATCCCGAGCAGTGGCGGCTCGTAGCTAAAATTAGTGTGGGTGCTACTCCAGAAAATTTTTAGCCTCTGTTTTAAAATTGTGTAAAAGGGAAAAAACATGCATAAAAAGAAAATTTATTCAGGAAATTTTTGAAATCTTAAAGGAAAAAATCTTTTTTACTTACTTTAACTTAAATTGTTACATTTCAAGCTTGATCTATTAATTTAAAAATGAAATCCATTATTCTTGTTTTAATTTGCGCAAAAAGATCAATAATTTTCTCCTTGATCTCTGGATGACAATTGAGGAAATTTTTCTCCATTGAAAGTACTGCAAGCGCATTTAGTCCTTCTGTTAAATAAAGGAATCGTAAAAAATGAATCAAATAGAATATCTGGAAGCAGAATAATAATCTAATTCTACACTCTTCTTCACTTTATCACATTCAAGAATATAGCACACGGTTTTTAAGCACAACACACGCTGAGTAAAAAAAAACTTCCTTCTACCATCACGCCAGAGCCGGCCCTGCGAGATCAACAGTGCTCTCTCTACCTGGCAGTCCCGCCTTCCTCCCCAACCCTCTCCTATGTGCGCATGCGCGCAATAATCAAACACCACGTCACTGACACTGTGAAGTGCACAGTTCCATACAAATATTTTTGTATATTTTTCATAAACTGGGGGATGACTACTTAAGTACTGACATTAAGCTTAAGTAATATATATTGTACTACAAAATAAAGAAAGAATTAAAGAAAAAAGGACTCATTATATTAAATGTTATCGATAATATCAAGTTGAAATAAGGGGTGCTGCAGTTCCGCAGTGCTTATACACGAGCCGCTACTGATCCCGAGTACAAACCTCATTGCTTGACCTACTAGTTTTGTAACGTATATAATTAGCAAGAAATCCGACAGTCGTTCGAACATATCCAGTTTAATGCTACTTGTTGTGCTACTGCTTAGGTGGATGTCAGTTACTAATGTTACTAACGCTATATTCATCTGTTAAATAATATGCCCTGTACCACTATCGCTCTGAGCAATCGTTTCAATTACTTCCTGTCACGTATAAAAGTGTGTTTTATTTCTGCTAGGTGAAGGGTCGGCGCTGTCTGGGTCTAAACTGTGAAATAAGATAACATTGTAAACGTATAGAAAGAAGGACTCTTCGTGTGAAAAAAGGACATGACAGTTCGTACATTCAATGTCATTGTATAATTAATAGAATTACACAGTTCATTTCATTCAAATTTTTAGTAGAATCAATGTAAAAACTGTTTACATTCCGCTGCAGTGATAAAAATAATAAACCTAAAATTCATTAAAGATGTGTGAAGCTTATGTCAAAGTTGAAGTTCAAATCTCCTTTACTTCAACACCCACAACAACCTTCGCATCTTTAAAACATTTTAGAAGTAGACCGCCTTTGTGGTCTAGTGCTCGGAGTTTCTGTCCTCAGATATAAAGGTCTTGGGCTCGATTCCCAGCGCTTCCAGATTTTTCTGTGAAGCAGTGGGTCTGGAACGGGGTCAATTCAACCTCATGAGGTCAAATGATGAGCTACTAGAATAAATAAGTAGCTGTTCCACTCTAGAAAACCGAGATTAACGGCCGGACGGTTTGTTATTCTGACCACCCGACACCTTCTATCCACAAATGTTGGCACATCTTCGCCAACATGTGTTGGCCGCACGGTTGGTATAGCTCAATTGCGGGCTGACGCCATGAAGTTTTTTGTACTAGAAAACTGGGATATATAATGAACATATTTGAAATGTCTCACTAAATACGACTATTCCTGCATATAATATCAGCTACTGTTGGTTAAATTAATTATATAATCTATGCGTGGATAGATTCATATAATTATATATCTGCATGGAATAGTGTACTTTGTTTTTCCTCAACAACTATATGGATAATTTAAAAATTAAAAGTCTGAAACAAAAACCTTACCATTGAATTAGTCTTCGACTTACATTGCCTTTTAAAAAGTAGCCTATGCGGATATAGATTCCTTACAATTAGTCATAATTGAAAGCAAAAACAAATTTTCGTTTTACTTCCAAACCTAATTTTTTATCATACAGATATTCTAGTTATATAATAACCCGTCTTCTCATGCAAGACTTCCCATTAAATATTTGAACACTAGGACAAATCAACACACAAATGTCGAAACAAGTATTCCTTTCCCCCTTTTTTATTCTACCAGGCCCTAATGCTTTTACAATCCAATTTTCATAGGAAGGGCCTTTAAAAAAAATACAAACAGATATTTTTTCCATTCAATAATGATAGATATCATTTTCCTATATTACTAGTTTTATTTGACAGACATTGATAAAACCTATTATAAGTGACATCTGTAGATCACATGACTTGACGTATAAATACATGAAAGGCCTTTATCTTGGGCCATTGGCCAGTATTCCTAGCTACTAATCTAGAGGTCCCAAGTTCGATTCCCGTGGCACCATAAGTATTCTTCTCGACGGGGAATTGTTCCTAAAGTTAACATGATCTGATTAGTAATCTCAAGCTAGGTTCAAGACGTCTACTGAAACCACATAATCATCACCATTATCATCACATCCTCTCGTTGGGACGATTAACCGCACCTAAACAGTGTCCAACCCAGGAGACGGTTGGCATATTCACCGCTACCAATAAATAGAAGAAGTTCGAGTAGATCTAATAACTTATCTACTCAACAGTTAAGATTCTTCCTACTGAAAAAATGGACTATCAACATTTTTCCGAGGTAATTTTTCAAACTTCGTGATTTGATTCCGAAAAACCTTTTCCCATTTTTCTAAGCCCAATATTAACCAGGTATTGTTATTAGAAAGCAAAGGTTAGAGAAAGTGTGTTACTGTTGTGTGTTTTATTACGTTGTACAGTTGTATCGCGTGACCATACCCTCCCCCTGCCCTCCTTACCCCATCATTGAAACTGGAATGATACTGTTTTATGACATGTGTATGGAGGGAGGGACTGACCCTCATTATTCATGTATCGGGACGAACGTGACTCTAATTTCGAGAACGGGATGAAGTCGTGGTTCTGCTCCCCCTAAAATGTCAATATGTAAAAATGCAGCCATCGAACAATCAAACAAAACTTTGGGATTAAAATCGATAGCTAGAGAACAAAGGGGATTCCCCTCCCTACGCGATACCCAACCAATGTCCGAATGATTCACACACACAAGGTAAAGAAATAAAGTTCTGCGGCAATGGTAAAGGCAGTGTTTGGGTAAATGCCCAAAATTAACTAATTATATTTCTCTGACACTTTTTTTTAATTTCCAGATAGTCAAACATTATTTATATATCGAGCATAGTGGGGTCCTGTTTTAGCTTGACCGCTTGGAATATCGTCTGACTCATATTAAGTCTGGATATTCGGATCTTAGTTATGCGATAACTGACAAAAGCGTTGACCAATTTTAACGAAATTTGGCAGGGACATTCTTTGAAACAAGACCAAACAATGTATTTACATAGTTTATCTTTTTGGCTATCCATTTAAATATATAAGTCGCTCAAAGGTTTTTTATTTAGTGGTTGATTTCAAGTGATTTGAATTTGTAATTCTAAGCAATCGATCAAGTACCAAGGATGTGCTATTTTAAAATTAGGCATCTATTGTGAGACTTACATCTTAAACCAAGTGACCAACGGTTATTATCTATGAATATATAATGAACTAATAAAAATATTATTTATTTGTTTTATGTCTAACTTTATCACCAAGGAGAAATATCAACTTAAAATAAAAAATAAAAAATTATGGGAGATATTTTGACTTGAAATACAAAAAGAAATATTATGACTGTATACCGGTAAGAACATGGAAGTTGAAAGAAGATTACTGTGCATAGAACTACTAATAGCTACGATCGAACTAATTAATGTGCATTTTTTAAGAACGTTAATTGAATCCACACAATATATACATATCAACCTAACTTTGAACGGTCAAGCTTAGAGCGATGTGTCTACAGGTTAAGACAAACACGTTTTAATGATTTTTTTCATCCCCTTATGAAAGGAAAAGAAAGATGATTAACTATTTCTTCAGTTTTTATAACCAAAAGTTTGAGCCAAAATAAATCAAATATTGGTTTAGTAGATATTTTTAGTAAAATTTCTTCAAAAAGAAATCATCAAAATAGTTCAACACCCGCTTCAGTGGCCGACTGGTCTAATGCGTCACTCTCGTGTTAGATTGACCTGCTGATGACGGGAAAGTCGGGGTTTGAATCCCGGTTGGGTCTCCTTAAAGTTTTTTTTTCTCTCGCTAAAATGGGTTCCCTCTCATCTTCCACGTAAATGTGGGCAGATCACCTCTAAAATACTTCCGTCCTCATCCCTAACACATTGACGTAATTATCATATTGTGTATAACCTGAAAAGGTAGTAAAAAGCGGTGATAAAAATAGTTGTTTTTTAATATTTGTTATGGGCATTGTGTAATTTGAACAGGACTTTTTCTCTTAATTTAAAAAGCTTTTGCTCAAATACCGCAATGCCAATGCCAAATATTCAGGAATTGTTGTGATCACTATGACCAAAATTTGATTTCATGGGTTTCATTAACTGTAGACACCTTTATATCACCTAATTATTATTAAATAATACATTAAACAACACATTTATTAACGACTTGTTTAAAGGGGTATGTAAGGGAGGCCAACTTATAGGAAATGCACCTGCATTATTATGGAAAGATAATGAGAAAATTATCCCCATTGAACCAGGACTTAATTCAAACATTAAGCTATCACCGACAATATAGTACATTGTGAGCTTAACGTCTTAGACAACAGGACCATCATTGTGTGTGAGGAGGTGGAGAGGGTGCTATGTAGTCACCCACTACAGGGACTGAGGGGTCTAAGGCGCTAGATTTTTATCTACATTGCATGCAATATTCTGTTGTGCATACTTTACCTTACACTGGATGCACGAGTCGACGTCGACCTCTTACCGTGGATACATGAGTGTCGACCTCTTACCGTGGATACACGAGTGTCGACCTCTTACCCTGGATACACGAGTGGTGACCTCTTACCGTGGATACAATAGTATCTAAGCCCTCTTAAAGTGGATACAAGAGTGGAAAAGAATTCTTACTACACATACAAGCGTGGCGAAGCTCTCTTATGCGGATAAAAAGGTATCCGAGCCCCCTTACTGCGGATACAAGAGTGACATAGTTCTCTTACTAAGCATACTAGAGTATCGCAGCCCCTTACTGCGGATACAAGAGTGACATAGTTCTCTTACTAAGCATACTAGAGTATCGGAGCCCCTTAATACGGATACAAGAGTGACGGAAGAGATACCACCAATGAGTCAAGGGGGCGACACGCTGGACCCGGTGTGATATCTCACGACGTGGGTGGAAGTGTGTTTGTTCGCCCGGGACCCCAGGTCTCTACATGTGAGGACGTGACGACTCGTGGAAACAACGCACGCCCCTTGTCTTTCGAGAATCACGAGAAGGATCCTTTAAGATGCCGAGGTATCGAACCTTGCTTATCACTGTATGTACTCCTGTCAGGAGGATCAAGTGACGAAGAAAACAACACCGACGATAAAAACCCACTAGGCGATCATTTTTACCGTGTATTTTATGAGCCTCCATTAATAATCTGTCTTCACCAACTTCGGTGGACGAATGGCTTAAAGACTTTAAGAGGTGTTACTCTCGAATGTAGACTGTACTGACGATGACGGGGAGTTTATAGCTAAAATCCTGGTCTAGTATACTGAGAATATTAATTTCTTAATGGTTTTCCCATTCTCCGCCAAAATGCGGGTACATTTCCTCTAAATGTACCACTAACACATCGGCATACTTAGTTATGAATATAACCTGAGCGTTAGTAAGTTGCGGTGCCAAAATAAAAAATGTGTCTTTGATATGGGGTTATTCGGGGTGGGGGTAAATAAAATGAGCGTTTGACTGTAGGATTTTGTAGTACTCATTAAAATGAGTAAAACTTGTTGGATAATTGTTATAGAAGATTTCAGATATATATAATTTTTTTTTAAAATTGAAGTTTAATCCTAGTGATTTAAAGGGGAGTTTATAGCGAATGTATATTTAGACAATTTTCTATTCTCCTGCACGAGTGTGTTTATATTATATATATAAATTATTAAACCTTGACAGAATAACTTTTACAGTTTGACAGGAGCTGTTATACATACCTATCGGATGAATTATTTTAACATGTCTTCCCGTTTGACGTCTCCAATCACCTTGGGTCCAACCCGACATGTCATACCAAGGGAAATAAACTTCTCGCAACGATGAAGGATAGGAAATGAGGGGAGGGGGGGAGGTGTGGCTAGATTTTATTTTATAATTAAAACAAAATGCCAAACTAAGCCTTACCACCGAAGTTCTTATTATATAAAAATGATACCTCTAAAAAACTGTCCGCATTGTTACAAATTTAAGCATTTCGTAACATTTGAACTAAAAAAAAGGGAAGGTGGGGTGGATGGGGGAAGTGATTTGAAGGCAAAATAATATTTTGTTTTTTAGTGTAATGTCTTCTCATACCTACAATTCTTTTTAAAAATAAGTATCTGAAAACTTACATAAAAGAGGGAGAATAAAGGTTTTAAAAAAATTAGGAACATTGGCGTAGTAGTACAATGTTACTTTGTTAGTAAAGGGGGGGGGGGCCGTAGATAGTGGGATAGAAAGTGGTAGAGGGTGTTTGGAAAAAAAAAAGTGTCAGAAAGTGAAGTGATTGTGTGAGTTTTTTTTAAGTTTCAGGGGTAGGTAGAGAGGATGTTGGCAAGTGGACGTGTGACGTCACTGAATAATATAGTAGGGGGTTGGGGGAGGTGATAAGGGGATAGAGTGGAAGGGTGGGAGAGAGCGGTTTCAAGAGGTCAAAATGCGAGAATCGTGTTGGACATTATATCGATTATATGTCGACAAATCCTGAGAAGCTTTGAACTATCTCCTTTTTCGATTTCTGGTCTATCTTTTTTATTTTTACCTTTTTTTATCTCGCTTAATTTGTTCTCTCTAGGGTCTCAATCGGTGTGAAATGGGAAAGTCTGAGGTGTGTGTTTTTATATGACTCAATAGTATACGTTGTCTTCCTGTGACGCAACAGAAAGTTACGATATACTTTTCCATGTTAATGTGTTTACGTTTTATGACACAAACTTCGGGGACACTCTGTTTTTTCTGAGAGGTAGCGGTATTACCTTGACTGATTACACTATGGCCTTATCTTATAAGCTGCCTCATAGTGTATCCCCTAAAGGTTAAGTGGCTGGCTAGTTTAATAGGTATATGTAGTGTACATATAGAACTCAAGGATGAAAAGCTGTCTTTGATTTTCTGCGATTAACGTTTTTTTAACAGTCCAGTCTCGGTATTCAACCAATCTTCCAGAATACGAATAATAAACAGTTCACGACTAATTGAGGGGGAGAGGGGGGGGGAGTGGCTGACGTTTGAATCTCATTTGTATATACGGTTCTGAGGAACAAGAACCCATACCGTTGATCATGCTTATAAAAGCGTCAGTTTCGTTTGGTTTTCCGGTCGAGGGAAGAGGTTGGAGTTTGAATTTCCGCTGGGTGTAACGAGATTTTTTATTTGATTTCTAAATGATTTCCCAATCTTACCTTGAAGCAAATTCGGATACATTCCCCTTAGGATTCTACCTTAGTCATACTTACCCCATTAATGTAAATATAGAGACAGCCAGGATTGGTAGTAAGAGATGCTGTATGAAGGGAGGGGGATCCCTTTTTTCAAACTAATAAAATGATTATCCTTGTTACTCTATTTACTTGATTTGAGCAAATCAGGTGGACAAACAAGGTGTCAATTAATGAAGAAGTCCTAAGAAGAGTGGGTGAGAAGAGAACCATTTTAGATGTGATTCTTCAGCACAAAGCACATTGGATCGGACACATCCTTAGGAGGAACTGCCTTCTGCGCACCATCATAGAAGGAAAGGTTGAGGGAAAGAGGATCTTAGGAAGGAGGAGGATTCAAATACTAGATGACTTGAAAGAAAGAAAATAATTCTGGGTGCTAAAGGAGGAGGCAGGGTGCTTTGGCGGTCTAAGTTCAGAGACTGTCGTGAGACCAAACATCTTATAACAATAATCCTTGATGCATAATAATCATGGTAGAATGTTAAACCAAAAATTACTTTAAAAAGTCAGCTATTTAAAAACATATATTTTCTTTGTTTCCTCTTTTGTCACCTGGTATACAAGCTCCTTCCCTTACCCCCTTTTTAACAATCCCCCAAAAATAATCAACCTGTCTGAATATTATTTTCTCTCGTGTCTTGTATTTTGACTAATGGATGGATGGCAAACTCTTCCAACATAAATCTGCGCAGTCCTCTCTCTTCACCTCTTCACCCCTACTTTCTACTCTCCCTCATCAGAGCATGGACGGGGTTCTCCAAGCAACCCGCTACCCTCTTCTTTCTTTGCCTCCTGACACTTTGGAAACTAATTATTCTCGAAGAGTGCACACCCTTTAGCGAGGGGAACAACTTTGGGGAACACTAGAAGAGAGAGACGTAACTCCAAATTGTGAGTGTGCAGCGTTCTACAAGTCATCCGGGCTATCTGCGATGTTACACCAACTCTCCATGGCGTCAGCCCAAATAAATTGAGCCATACTGACCGAATAGAGCCATATTTTGTCGAATAGAGTGCACATTATGTGGATAAAAGGTGCAATGTGATCAGCACAACGAACACTCCAGCCGTTAATCTCAGTTTTTTAGATCAGAGTTGCTATTTCCTTGTTCAAATAGCTAATCATTAAATGTCCTCGCGAAACTAAGTTTGACCTCATTCCAACTTCACAGAAAAATTAGGAAGCACCGGGTATCGAACCCGGGACCTTTGGATCTGTTGCTAGGAGCTCTGACCATATACCACAGGAATTATCATGTTACACTAATGTGGTAGGAATTATGGTGGTAAAATTTAAAGGAGGTGTAGGTACCAGTATTTGCGCGCAGGTTGAGTGAGAATCCATTCATGGAAGACTAAGTACACCCAGCCGGAATTCAAACACAGACCCCCCCTACTCCCGTAACCTATGTGAGTTTAATTTAGCCACTGTTTCAATCATATTTGACTACTTCGAAGAAAACCAAAATGTTTTAAACTGTTTTATCAAGTTAAACCTCAATTTTTCAATGTTTACAAATATTGCCTTTTCAAAAAAATTCCTAAAAATGTATTGTTGCAATAATAGTGTTTTAGTGACGTTTACAATCTACGTGATAGTATCATCTGAATTATTACTTTCATTTTAAGACCTGAACATTTTTTTTTAAACTCTTTACTTAATAAATGTGGTGAAAACAATTAAGTAGAAAAAAACAACCTTTCTTCAATTAACAGAGATGAAGAAATATTTTATAAAGCTCAGCTTTTAAAGACGATGTTTTTTTTATCACGCGATCGATTGAAGATTGCCAGTTTGCTGACTCATGGTCTACAGTCTATACACCATATTATATCAATACGCGGCTTACAAACTAGCTTAACATATGACAGTTTTTCCAGTATCACACACCCAACTAAAAAAATATTTACTAACTGGATAGGAAAACAAATTTTCTATACAAATTGTAAATAGCTTCATATTAAACCAAAAAGGAGTTAGGTACTCATACCAGCAGGTATGAAGGGGGAAAGCCATCAGTTTCGTCTTGTCTGGGTCAACGATGATTTTGGGTTTGAGTTAAAGTAGGTTGTAAGGAGGTTATTTTCCCCCGATTATTTTTCCAATCCCCCTCCACGAAAATGGGGAGACATTTTAATCTCATTTCATTTTCTTACTCTATTAAATGTAATATGTGTCTTTCTTTTAGGGTGGGTGGTAAGATACAGAGAGCATAAATTAAATCTAATAGTCGTGTCAATTAACATTATGTTTATAGAATATATAAAAAATAAAATAAAGAGTAGTCAACACTTGTAAAAAAAAATTAAAGGTCCTTTTATCTTAGAAACCGTCCAAATGGGAATATAAAGTGACAGCTGCAGATCACACGACTTGTCAAATGAGTAAATGAAAGTAGACTAATTAATTTTAAAACTGTCAAAATAATGTTCTCCCTGTGATCAGCCGATTTTAGTTTATAAGATATCAGGAATATGTATTTTATTTTATTGTTGTCATTCAAAAGGTCCATTTCCTTGTTCAATTTGAGTCCTACTGCATGCCCTGTCACCAGTTTCCTTTTTTTTAAATCTTGAAACTTAAACTTCTTGGTTATAATCCATCATTTGCATTCGTGGCTTTCTTGGTCCCTTATTTCCTTCCACTTATGCCTTCAATGACGTCACTCAATAAGCCATTTCATTTCATAACGTGACCCATCCAGTTGGCCTTTCTTTGCAGGGCCAACTGAAGAATAGTTCTTTTTTAAATTTACTCTTCTTAGAAGTCATCGTCATCATAGTCCACTTTATTCCTTATGTTCTCCTCCGGCATCACATCTCAAATATTTCCAAATATATGTTCTACTTTCTCCTCATGGTCTGTGTCTCGTCTCCAAACAAAGCGATGTAACATTTCACCAGACTTTTCTTCAGCTCTTCAGATCCAGTTTGCTAGTTAGAAGCAAACATATGTATGGTGGATGGGGGGGGGGGCTCTTTTGGAGATGACTTTATTTATGTTAGCCCAGTCCACGGTTGGATTGAGATGAATCTGTGCGTGGAGTGAACCATGTGTAACATTGCAGGGGTGGCGAAGAAGGGGTGGAAGAAGGTGGGAAGATTAGGGCTTGGAAGGGGAAGAAAGAGTTAATAAGATAGTTTGTGATGAACCTTCCAAGACCCCGTAAAACAACTTGGGGATGGAGTGCGTGGGGGAGATGATGGATTGTATGGAGGAACGAAAACGATTATGATGCTTTACTTGGCGTATAGGTGTCGAGTATAAGCCCCCCCCACCCCCACCCACCCCTCTTCCCATCTTATGTGCTGCAACATTCGTGATATAGGTGTTGTGAGAGGTAATTTTTACTTTATTATTATTATTATTATTATTATTATTATTATTATAGCACCGCGTCTTACTACCCGTTCGGGCTATACGCACTTACGCTAATGTGTAATGGTAGGGTGATTGTGAGATGAAATGAAGGACCTACAGTTTAACGTGGAATCCGAACCACGGTGGAGGCCTGGCATTCCCCACATTCACAAGATGTCTTGTCAGAGGTGAAGGAAGGGTTTGGAAATCAGATAACTCTGTGCCGGGACCGAGGATTGAACCCCGGCCGCCAGCACAGAAGTCTGACACCTTACCCCTAGACCACCGGTCACCTTTACTTTATTATAATAGAGACATCATTTTATTGTATTTTCTACCTTGAGATTATGATAGACTCCCTATATATTTACGTTTGATGTTTTCCTAATTTCAAAAAAATGGGGTCAAACCAATTTTATCTGTCTGTATGTAGAAGAGGCTACAGCCGAAACGGTTTGAAGGATTTTGCTCAAACGTGATATTTAAATGTTATGTAGTTAATACCTCAAGGTTATTTTTAAACAATTTATAATTATAGCTCTAAAATTGAAGGTAGTTTACTTGTTAAATATTTTTGAGAATTCGAAACTTTTCAAAAATAGAATTAAACTTTGTGTTTGAGAAGGTGTTTGACATTAAAAATAACATTGTTTGACGGAGATAATTTAATCTAAGAATATTTTATTGATGGATAATTTTTGAAAATTTGAGACTTTTGGCTCTAAAGGTTTGGTTCAAAAAGTTTGTTTTATATAAAATGTAAGTTTGTTTTTCTAAAAAGAAAAAAAATCATTCCATGGCAGTTTTATGATCACTGATTTTTGAAATTTTTGTTTCAAACTATTTTCATTTGTCTCTCACATCTATTTTTAAAATAGTGGAATGGATTATAAATTATATGCAAGAATGAGGCTGGTACAAACAAAAAATTACTGTGAGGGAGAAGAGGTGAGAGAGGGAGGGGGCATAGATTGTATCGAAACTAATTATTTCTGTAATTACATTTTATTAACATTTTCAAGTTGTACCTTGGTACAAATTTCTTCTATAAGCAAATCGTAAGAATCTCCTTTATAAAATTTTATTTTTCGTTTCACACATTATTGGTGCTCTATTTTAGTTGTATTTTATTTTCTATAGGTTTTGATCATTATTATTTTCTGTTTTTGGGGCATGGGTGGAGATCATTGGGAGCAATGCTCCTTTTTTTTCTATCCTTGGTTTGCGCTTCTGATTATTATAGGGGTAGCAAATGTGTCAAATTTAAACGGAAGAGCTGTAAAAACCAACCAGAAGCTCATCTAACTTCTAACTGGGAATATAACGGTGAAAGTGACGATATAAGAAAGTACAGACTTTCTTCCAAAAGATGCCTGAGGAACATGTTGAAGGCAGAAAACTTTGAAGGTCATGGGGACAAACTCAAAAGTGGGACAGAGGATAGACAAGAATGGCGAAGCTCTGTTACATCCCTACTTACCAGATAAGGAGTTTAAGTAATTCTCATTTTACAGACCAATTTTAATTGCAAGGGACTTTAAAAAAAAATACAAACACATCTCTTTACAGTAAAAATTGATATAATTTTACTAATTTATTATTGTTACTTTATAGGCAATGATAATATCTATCAAAATTGACTACTACGGATTACATGTCTTGACGTATTATTACGTGAGAGTATATCTAGTAACCTTTCTTGCCGATCGAGAGGGTTATACCTATGAGAATTAGACGGTCCTTCCGTGAGTATATGGTCACTTGTTGCAGTGGAGGTGGTGACGTAGGCGACATTTGCTGCTAAGCGATTTTTGAACCATCGCTCGGAGTAATTGAGAACATACCTTGTCTGTATAAAAAGAGATAGAAAACCACAGACACCACAAACTCGGGTTTCACGAGAGGCCGCATGATGGACTCTGGCCCATTAGACTACCCCGTGAAGCGGAGATACCCCAGATGGGGTTGAGTATCACGGCACCCTCAACAGACCACTAACCAACCCCTCTACTGATTGTTTAATTAACTGCACCACCACAAGATAACGATACCAAAGAGTGTTTTTTTGCTTGGTCAAAGAGTCCAGCACCCACCCTCTCGAAGGGTCAAATTGGTGTAAAGTTGGGTGAAATGGGTGAACTAGGCTAATTAGTGTCATTACGTGCCTTGATTTAGTCAAATGGGTGTAAATACGTGTTTGTTGAATTAGTCAAATTGGCATCAATACGTGTTTGTTAAGTTAGTCAAATGTGTATACGTGTTGTTGAGTTCATCAAATGGGTGTCAATACGTGTTTGTTGAATTAGTCAATGGGTGTAATAGTGTTTGTGAATTAGTCAAATGGGTGTCAATACGTGTTGTTGAATTAGTCAAATGGATATCAATACGGTTTGTTGAGTTAATCAAATGGATGTCAATACATGTTTGTTGAAATAGTCAAATTGGTGTCAATACGTGTTTGTAGTTAGGTATGTGTCATTATGTGTCTTTATTAAACCAAATTGGGCTCAATACATTTATTTTGGAGAAGTCAAGGGAAATTGTTACATGTATTTTTACGTAGTCAAATAGGTGTGTATTTATATAATATGTTCAAGTAATCAAATGACTGCCAAGATATTAAAATACATGACCAATAAACTTAATCAATACAAAAATTAAATTATTCTGATAGGTAAATTCCAATTTTAACTCAAATTCGGTTAGTGCTGCCATCTGTTAGAAAATCTTGAGACCTTTCTAATGAACTTTAAATTTTAGTTAGAAGTGGTCTCTGTCATAATTAAAATATTTGTTTTTTTGTAGGTATTTCTTGTGGTCCTTGGCGTATGAGATTTAAAAGTTGTTGTGCTGGAAAATGGGTGTGATGTTACTTCGAACCTCCCTCCCTCCCTCTTATTCCTTGAATCCTTCAGCCGTGTTTTCTTCTAAGGCTACAGTTACACTGGCAAGTGAATTGCGACATTTCTCGTGTGATTGCTGTCCAGCTCTGTTTACACTGGCAGCGATAAATCGCTGCGAGATCTGTCGGGCGTGTTAGTCGGCGAGTGACTCGCGAGAGTTCTCACAAAGCTGTTTACACTTGAGAGGAGAACATTGCTAGCGCAAGGTTTGTTTCACTCGTTTTGGAATCACACCTTCAGTCAGACGTCTCAAATATGCTGCTGCATTATTAATACTAAACCAAATCTATTCTATTAGTAGAAAGAAAAAAACGGAAGGAAAGGCAATGCTGGGTTAAGGAGTGGATCCAGTACCTCTTTATTTAAACTTATTTTTCTTCGATTCTTGATTAGATTGACTGCGTATATTGTGCAGCTTTCTAGATATTTCCACTGGGTTGGTGGAAAGCTTGTTCGTTATGGCTTGTAAGTTGTATGGCATCTTGGTTTTTTATTAAACTTGTCTCAGTTTTATAGATTTCGCACCAAAACTTAATTTTCCTCATAAAGAACAATTAGCAATTTTATTTCACTATCACTCACCTTTTTAAAGATGGATATCGTCGATAGAGACAATTAACTCACGCACGTCTCTCAGAAAATATCGAAATGGTTTGGATATTCCGCGAGAGCTCGCGGTAGTGGCGAGGAGTGTGTTTAGACAGGGAAGTGTGGGTCTCACGGCACAACTTGCGCGAGTCATCAGAAATCTACTACAGTAGCTTCATGGCTTCTTTGGTGCTGACTGACAGCTACCATCTGAGAGCTGATGGCTTTGAAAAGTTACCAGAACAAATTATGTATCCCTACGCCTAAACATATGATCTGCAAAAACATGTGTTTAGCAGCTGTCACTTCTGACGGGCAAAATTTAGGTATATACCTAAATGTTGGCCGTCAGTCAGCACCAAAGAAGTCACGGGGCTACTGTAGCAGAGCTGTTTACATTTGTGACAGTACTATCCGTCAGAATCTCACGCGAGATTACTTGCCAGTCTATCTGCAACTTAAGCTGCTCCTCTCAACTCTCCCCATTACAGTATATTCACTTATTAAGGCGGCCGCCTATGTCGGCGATAAAGTATTAATCGCTGTAGGCCACACGGCTCTAAATCCAACGATCTGTGTTGTTTTCTGGAAGTATTACTCTATTCTCTCTAAGCTTATACTACCGTTTGCCCTTAACCTACAACTACCCTTTGTCATGTCAACAAAAATAGGGGAAAGAAAACAATGAAACTTCTTAGCTTAGGGTAAAGAGGGAATATCCCTGCTAATTCTCAAATATCTTAATATTTTCTTTTTTGAGCTTATAAAAAAAATTATGTATTTGTTAGAGGAAGACTAAATCTAGAGCCCTTTTTCATCAAGCCTAGTCTCAGATTTAAAAAAATATGTTTAAGTGTCATTGAAAAGAGCTAATGCCATATTTTCACACTTTTTTTCTATTAATAAAACTCAAAATATTGGTTGTTAAGGAAAATGATCCCTGTTAAAAGATTTCGACTTTATTTTGGAGTGAACCATATTAATTTTAAAATAACACATCATATGATTAAATATTGCATTATAGCTGAACGTCTGCAAAAAAAGGTTTTTCTTATTGTTGAGTCTTTATTAAATTAATAATTAAAACAAAACAAATATAGTGTAAAGACCTGAAAATAGTACTTTTAGGTATGTTTTTGATTCACATAGTTTTTAGTATTTTTATTTTAAATACCAAATTAATCGTTAGAGTAAGTAAATGATTTCTTGTCACACATAGTAGGCCCTACATTTATACTATTGAAGGCTTAATTTTACCAAAATAAACCTTACTTTTATTTAATTCTTGAAAAAACAATACACGAGATATGGAACAAATTATAACAATGAAAGGTACAACTAAAAAAAAACACAAAAAATGGGAGGGTGGAGCCGACGCCTGCGCATTTACACCCCGACGGCGTCCAAAATGTCGGAGAGATGTCACGTCGCAGCTACCACCATTTTCGGTGTTTTAAGTGGGGGATAGGTGGGAGGTCGGGGAGAAGCGACGATCTCTCCTACAGGAAGAGGAAAAGCGAGCAAAAGCTGAAGAGTGGCGTAAGAGAGAGAAAGGTAGAGGGAGATGGGTCGAATGGGAATCATCGCCATGGTATACGGCACGGTATATGTTACGCTCCGATTAACAATCTCCATGGAAACAGAGCTGCCAGTGATAATGCGATCAGAACGCAGCCGACTATGCATGAGCCGGCTTTCTGTCTCTGTTTTTTTTTTCATGGGAGTGGGGGGGCAAAGAGGTAGTAAAAAAAAAAAAGAGGGAGAGATAGGTTGTGGTAGTGGAGGATTGAAATAGTGAGTGTTATCATTGGAAACATGCCTCCACTCTGATTTTTTAATCCTCCCCTCTCTCTCTCTGTTTTTTACCCCCCATTTCACCCCTTCCTCACAACCCACCCACTTTAGGCCAGTACGTAGCCACTGGATTTTAAAATGAGTGCCAGAACGTCATTAATGCTCTGTTATGCGAAGGGATCAAGTGGAAGTCTTCAAAATAAAACTAACAAGAGACGGGGGAGTTTATATATATATATATATATATATTATATATATATATATATATATATAAAACCTTTACCCATTCCTAGTTCTTCTCCCTTAACCCCTCACCCCAAGGCGTGACGCAACGTGTGCGTGAAACGGAGCAGTAGTGCATAGTTAAAACAAACGTACAGCATTGAAATGGAAATGGTTTTCTATATATGTGACCAGAGAGTGTGAAAATATAAGCTACGGTTTTATTAATTCCTAATTCCACTCCCTCAAAACCCCCACCGAAGCTTTAAAAAAAAGTCCTAAACCTGCACTTTTTCCCCTAACTTATTTTACGTGTACGGTTGGTTCAAATAAAATATGGAACCCACACCCCGTCCATATTTTGTCAACGGAGAACATTGAGCGCGTGTAAGAGAGAGAGAGAAACCTCGCATCAAAAATGTACCAAGATATGGGTTGAAAGTGCACATAGACCTTGTATTAAAATGGTACAAGGGCAAAAACTGCATAACGGGGCTACATGGCAAACATATATTGTAAAAATAGAAATAAAAATACTATTTTCTTGAAGGTTTAGGTTGCATGGAAGGGATGGCGAGTTAGGGTAATATTTTTTCTAGATTTATAGCAAAACAAAAAAGTTTTGACAAAATAAGTCAAATGTTGCATCAAAAGTTTTTTTAAAATATTTGTATGTCTGTGGACAATACGTAATTTGACAAGGAATTTTTCTCTTCATTTAAATTGTTTTCAGTCAAATGTCTCAATGCCCGTTATATGAGCTGTAGCCAAGAACTGTCGAGATTAGAATATGTAGAAAATAGCTAAATGTATATAACAAGGCGCCATTTTATTAATTTTGGTCGAAAAAATTCTCTTTTGTCATAAAAAAACGGAAAAATATAGACCTCAAGGTTACGTTACTTTTAATTCTAAATTAATCTGCTCCTGAGAATATTTAATCATATGACAATAGCGTTTCACTCGAGTTTGTCTCAAGCGCATGCGCAGTTTGAATTTTCAAGATGGTTCAGATTTCATGAGACCAGAGTTCACACCACAAAATTTTAGTTTTAGGAGCTTTGAGGGGGGTTGGATGAAAAGGACAGAGCTGGGGTGAAATGTTTATGAATATGAAATGTATACTTTGTACTTTCTCTATGCAAGAGGATTAAATAAGCTTTGAATACATGGAAATTATTTACACATTTTTCATGTAGGCATGTTATTTTTTCTAGCCTTTTTTTCCCCCTCCGGATTAGTTTTTCACGCTCATGTATTTTAAAAGTTGTTATATCTATGCTCGCTCGCAGTGTCCGGCTATTTACTTTCCCCCTCTCAATCCCGCTCAAGGAATTTAACGCTCCGGTATGTTTTAACAATTATTAAAAAATAAATATTACAAAACATGTTTGAGGATTGATTTGGTTAGCCATAATTAGATCAAATTGAAATGAAATTGTTATTATTTTAGGGGTTTGGGGTTGTTGGGGAGTGGATGAGGGGGCTGTTCATAAATAAGATTTGTTATTAACAATGTTATTGATACGTAGCTTGGAATGACGTCACTCAAACTTTGGAATCATCAATTACATTAAGAAAAATCTCTGGTGTATAGTAAAATAAGTAAATGATACTGAATTAAATAAGTAGTTTTAGATTAAAAATATATAGCCCATTCAAAAAATTAATAAAGTAGTTCATAGCCATTTTTTTTTTCAAAATAAATTCGATTTAGTTGATTTTCGGATCATAAAGGTACATTTTGTAAATTATTATTATTATTATTATTATTATTATTATTATTATTATTATTATTAGCACCGCATCTTACTACCTGTTCGGGTCATGACGCGCTTACGCTAATGTGTAATGGTAGGGTGAATGTGAGATGAAATGGAGGACCTACAGTTTAACGTGGAATCCAAACCACGGTGGAGGCCTGGCATTCCCCACATTCACAAGATGTCTTGTCAGAGGTGAAGGAAGGGTTTGGTAATCAGATAAATCTTTGCCGGGACCGAGGATTGAACCCTGGACCCCAGCATAGAAGTCTGACACCTTACCCCTAGACCACTAGGTTACCTACATTTGGTAAAGAATTTGTCATAAAACCTAACACAATAATGTACTAGTATAGTATTGATCAACATTATTGGACAAATTAACTCAAGTTATTTATGATATATTGATACCATACAAAGTTTCAAACCCAAAATTAGCTCAGAAAGGTTTATTTTTTGCTATAATTAATATATAGTTAGTTAACTCAGCTGTATTTAGATTGCTTGAATTTTTCGAAAAACTGTGGTTTGAATACCTGTGGAATAACACGAGGAACATATTATACAAAAAGGTTGTTTTCCATGTTTTTATGATAATAAATGCTTAGGCATATATCAGCCCATGTATATTTATATGTACGTTTAATAAACGTCTAATTAAATACTTGCCGGGTAATTTTTTTCCCCTAAAAAAACCCAATGTTTCTCCGTCGGTAAAAGTTTAAACCTCTTTGTCCTTTTATTTTTACTTTTTTGTCCATTTCTTAAAACTACTTGGATCCTGAACCTTTCACCACATTCCCCATCTCTTTCTAGCAATAATTTTACTCTTTCTATGGATCCATGATCAGCCAAGCGACTTACATACGAGAGAATTGAGAACGGGAAAGGAGGGTTAAGGGAGTTGGCTGTAACCCCCGCCTTCCCAATACCTCTAGTAGTTCTTTACTTCTACAACTTCGTAAAAAAAAAAAAAGCTTGATATTTTTAGTTTTTTTATTTGTCTGTCTACTGATTCAGCAACCGTGTCTTCGTAGACCTCTCCTATGCTTTTACCTTGTTTTCTCATCAGAACCCTCCCCTTATTTTTTTTCCTAGCCCCCTTCTTTTTCAACCACCCTCTTCATCCTATCTTTTATCCCCATTTAACGAAAGACGATAAGTAAGGGAGAGGGGTAGAAAAAAAAAGTTTTATAAGAAGAAGCAGAATTGGAAGGAAAATTTAATTCCAATCTCGTTGAATCAGCAGTTGCTGTTGCAAAAGTTTAATCTTTGATAAGGGTTTAAGTCGGCCCTGTAATGGCGGAAGTAGAAGCGTAGGGAGAGGGGTGGGGGGATGAAATGGTAAGGACACATTTTTACACTAAGGGGTCGAATCGGGAAAGTAAGTATAGCTGAAAAAATGCTGGTAGGAGGGGATGTGAGAATGTTCAAGCAATGAAATTGGAAAAAAAGACGGTAGTTGATTGGAGCTAAAGCTTTTTTTATTAAAAAAAGGAAGAAAATGTTCTGCAAACTTTGAAGATGGCTAGAAGATTGTTTTTTTATCCAGTTTTATCATCTAACAAAAAAAATATAGAAAAGGAGGTGGGAGAAGTTTGTGAAATATGAAGCTACTTAAGTGTTCTTAAATAGAAGGAAAATTAGCATGATTGTAAATACGTCAGGGGAAAAAAAAAGAAAGAGTTAAGATCTTAAAAAAAACAATACTTGATTCCATGTCAAGATCGTGTTCTATTTCCAACATACACGGTTGTAAAGTTGTTTTTTCTATAGCTTCATAAATCTACATTCTTTGAATTTGCTTTTGTAACGATCATGCACACACACACACACACACACACACATACACACGTACGTATGTCAGAGCATGTTTTAAAAGTTCACCAGAATCCAGCACATGAACGTCTTTCAGGATTGTTACACAACAGATATTTTATTTTTTTATCACAACCGCCTGGCGACCATTTTCTTCCGATTGTAATGGCACTTATAAAAAGTAGGTAGATTAGGTACACTGCAACCGGTGTTGTCATTGACATCACAAGAAACGTTGTAAGCATTATGTGTTGTTCCTTCTAATAATCACCCTCACAAATGTATGAGACGTGACCATTACGAAACGTGAAACTTAAAGAGGAATACAAAATATAACTTTTCATACCTAATTATCTTTTATTTAGTTTACTTTTCCTTATAGGATGAAAGTATTTTAATCCTGAAATATGTCGAACTCTAGCTTATGTATATTTACGTTTTGTGTATATCCCTGAACTCAATAAATGGAGTTTGTATGTCATAAATCTATATGTATGTCTGTTTGAACTTGGCTACAGACAAAACAGTTTAAGATCGTTGGCTGCTTGGTGAATTCTAAGCTATTTTGGGAAGCAGCTGTATTTTGGTTTGACGCATCTAATCACTCTAAGCCAGTGATTTTCAACATTTTTCATCTCATGGAACACTGAACAAGAGGCTAAAATTGTCAAGGTGTACAATTAGTGGTTTTTTTTAAGAAGAGATGTTATCACGTCATTTAAACAAATAAGTATTAATATTGTGTTTAAAAGCTAAATAGCTAGAATTATAATAATTGTGTTATTTAAAAAATAGGGTTTAGTCATAGATTTAAAAATTTTTCTCTCGCTTAATTTTTAGCCGTATCCTAAACACCGTGGCACACCTGCTGACCCTTTGCGGCACACCTGTTAAAACACTGCACTAAACATGATCAATGATCGCACTTTGATGACAATGAACGAAACAAAAAAAGAGGAAAGAAAATGAGCAGTTTACCCTACAGGGTCTATTTTTAATCGACTGTTAACACTTTCTTATTCCTCTGACAAGTATACACACTCACTCTACTGTTGGCTTCTGGATAGCAATGGCTTTAATTTAATCTTAAGATTTTTCTTATTTCCTATTTTAGATTGACATATGGATTCATTGAATTTTTAAAATACTTACTTTACTGGTAGGCCACTTTCGTGAATACACCAAATAAACCTGTTGTAATATTCCTGCCAGTATGTAGATAAAAAAATCCATGCGTGCGTATGTATATCTATAATAGGAACAATAAAAAATATTTCAAAATTCACGTAAATACTGTCCAGGCACAAATATTAGAATGAGTGTGTATACTCATCAGCGGAAGAGGGGAAGATACTACCAATAGATAACTAGAGTCCTCGCAAGGTGAACAGCTCAAATATATTCCCTCTCTTTCTGCTTACTACACAGACATACAATAATTATGTAATATAACCTTTCTCTCCTCCATTTGTTTCAGGTACGGGATGGACCTGAATGGTGCCCGGCGCAAGAACGCGACCAGGGAGACGACGAGCACCCTCAAGGCATGGCTGAACGAGCACAAGAAGAACCCCTACCCGACCAAGGGCGAGAAGATCATGCTGGCCATCATCACCAAGATGACGCTCACCCAGGTGTCCACGTGGTTCGCCAACGCGCGGCGCCGCCTCAAGAAGGAGAACAAGATGACGTGGGAGCCGAGGAACAGGGTGGAGACGAAGACAACAATAACGACGATGAAGGAGGAAGGAAGAGCGCAGATAACGTCAAAGATCCCGGTGAGTCAAAGATTATTTACTAACAGTTTTGATGGGGGGTCCCCCCCCTCTCCAAAGAAATGTCTTGGGGTGTGTATCTTTAACCCAAATTCATATGAGCTTGGGGGGGGGGGGGGGTGTTTTTTTTTCAGCCAGTGTCTGTTGTAGTTCCGGGTAGGAACAAACATTTTTTTCTACGTGTTTGTCTTACTACCCTTCAAGCCATAGAAAGGGGATAATCTGACATCTATAAAAACTTCTAGATCTATTTTCACGTATTCATACGTCAAATCATGTGATCTGCTACATTCCATTTTAATAAATATCAATATAAATTAACACTAACAATATAGTAAGTTAATATCAATGTCGACCACAAAAAAAAAGTGTATTTAAATCCTTACAATGAAAAACAGACTACACATCCTATTTGGTATTTTAACCTAGGATCGAACCAGGGCTCGTTGAACTATCTCGCCCCCCTTGCCACAGGTACAAATACTATGGAGAGTTGATCTCAATCCATTCAAGTGTTCAGAATGTATCACATTGATTGTAGTGAAGACAGGTTCACAGATATTGTACATCAATGAAAAGTTGTGAAATTTGCGATTCACCAGATTTCTGGAACTATCACTGTATGTCTGGTTAGTCGATTTGAAAACTGGAATATATTTTGGCCTTTAATTATATAATCCTCCCTCCCCCAATAAGATATAATTTTTAGGGTGAAAATATGCAATAAATACTCCAGTTTAATAGATAGATAGGCCCACTAACTAGTCTCATTATCAAATGATTGATTACATAAATGATTAGTTAATAGTTAAAGATACCATACTAGACCGCATCAGTGGGAATTCGGACTAAATGTCAAGGTTATTTAATCTTGTTGGCTAATAAAGGGGATATGGATTGAAACACTGATGGATATCCTATGGCAGGTTATCATTCTTTTTTAATCCATGAAAACATGGATTTACTTCTTTTAAATTCAATTTTTTCCATTAGTTCAATTAAAACTATATAGGTTAGCTCAGAAAAATAAATTCGGAGCATAAATGATCCCCTCCCTCCCCTTTCGATCCCCCTCTCCCTAAAAACACACACGCCATTCGAGGTTGATGTCTGAGCTAGTAAATCTAATAAGTATCGCAATACGCTTCCCCAACTAAATAAAGCAATTGGTTATCTTGAAACATCTGCCCAAAAGCTCTTCTGCAAATCAATGCAGTAAATAGTTTTTCCTCCGAACCTTCATTCATCATCTTTGTAATCGTCGCAAGTAAACCGATATCCTATACGACCTTTTCCTCTCCTTTGAATTGAACGGGTGTGACCCTGGGTTCTTATCTCTGGTTAGGTATCAGCTAGAAACGGTAGTTTTACGATGATGCGCTCACCATGTGGTCCGTAGCTGACGGCGTTATTGGGGAACCAAAATTTGAATCAATCACGACGCGATGTATTATTTCCTCGACAGGGATATTTGGAGGGAGGGTGTATATTCGGGAAGGGGGAGGGTATATTACCGCCTCTTCAATTTGAAACTGGGGTGGTTGCGGCATTGTAGATAGGGGGAAGGCAGTCAGTCTCAAAACCATGTGTGTGGGTTAGGCGTATCACCACAATCATGGCAAAGGCAGAAATAACCTTGTTACAGCTATGCTTGTTTGAAACAGCAACGCAAAGCCTCGTCTACATATGTTTATAGGCTCCGTCCATATCTTTTATAGTCTTTTAAGTCAGTATGATTTTTAATTTTGTGCACACAGGCCATGCTTTTAGTAACGCTATATCGTGTCACCCAATGAAGAAGTGGCCTTTAATATTTCCTCCAATAAAGTTCATTGAAATGGGGGGGGGGGGGAGGGGGGGGAACGCAAAATTATTTGAACAAAATCAAGTTCGGTTTCTATTTAAAAAAATAAAATTTAAAGTTGATCCTAGCGTCTTCGGAATGCTACATTCTACGGACTTTACGGACTACGTTACATTTCAGACTAAGAAATTTGATATTGTGGAATCGATATTTTCTTATGGATTATGGACTTATGCATTACGATCCTGTAGATGGAGAAACCTATTACTGTGGAGTAGAGCTTTTCTTACAGACTACGGACTTACGGATCGGATCTCTGTGGACATGCAAATATACAACTGTGGAGTCTTTTCATACGGACTTACGGATTGAGACTTTGTGGACGCAGCAATTTTTACTGTGAATTCGATATCTTCTTACAGACTATGAACTTAAGGCTCACGACTGTGGACAAAACAATATGTCACTGTGGATTCGATCTCTTCTTGCTGACTACGGACTTACAGATATGGATTTTGTAGTTGACTGGGCTTAAAAGAATTAGCATACATCATTTTCCCAAAAAAAAACCAAAAACACGGATTGAAATTATAGCCTTTTATACTTTTTAAGTCAGTACACAAATTGCATGCTAATACAATCCCTCTGACATTAATTTCTCTATTGTGAAGCAATCCTATTTTATTTCCTAAATATTTGAATGTAATCCAAAGTGAATACAAAACATTTAGAAATGTTATGGTTTCTTTTAATTCGCTATATAAAACGATGCATTATTTATTATAAATTGGTTTAATAATTACTGAAGATTCATTTTTCAAATACAAAACTACAAAAAATATAAATTATTATATCATTTTGAAAACTAACTTTAATTTAAAACCTGAGTTGTTGTCTTCCATTTTGATTCGATCTTGTATAACACATAGATAAATATTTTAACAACTATAATAATTCAAGAAATGTGTATTAAGTTATGTTATATAGGTTTAATACGTGTACATAAAAAAAAGTGTAATTTCTTCAAGATACTCATATCAGTAAAATAAATGGCAAAAAATAATATGTTTTTATTATGATCTCCTGTCTTATATATGTAAACGTGTATTGAAATGCTGGTCTACTAATGAAACAGCAGTTTAATATCCTTGCGCTAGTATTGTTCTGTGATACGGTGAATTTTATATTCCATTGTACTCGGAATGTTTCCTAAGAACGTAATTGGGTTATACGATTACTGAAATACTCTTTTTTTTCTTTTTGTACCTCTCTCCTTGTTTTCACGGATTTTAACTATTCTATTTTTACAGTTCGCATTCACAAGAGATTTCTATACAGGACATGTGTATACTCTTTATTATTTTATTGCTCTCAATGTTGATTGCATGAAAAATTCTTATTCACGCTTGCCTCGAAAGTGCTTTTTTTTTTATTACATCACCTGAAACAAAGTTTCTGAAAAACCAAATTTAAAGACAGTGCGTCTAAGAGACACAATACACCAATAAAAATAAAATTTCACATGGGCATAAAAGATGGGTAATATAAAATAGCATTATACCACCATAACAAACCAAGATGTGTCTAAATGTCAGGGGATACATTTCGTCTTTGTTGGCAGAAACGAATCAAATAACTATGAACAAATAAAAAGTTTGAAACAATGTTTACATCATTATTAGGTTTCTCCCAAGTCAGTTGTAATTTGCATTATGTGTTGCTGGGAGTCTAATTTTCATAGGGAGACATAAGTGATATATAGATAAGTTACAAGATATTTTCACATATTCATACGTTAAGTCATGCGATATACATTTATAGCTTTTGATAAATACGATCAATTATTTGAAGTACCCGGCGTTTCCTTGGATAAATGCCAATAGGTTAATGATTGTACGTGGAAAGTAACGCCAAGGTCAGTGCCTTTAGGCCTGCATTGCACGTGGTCTTTTTTTAATTGAGATCCAGTTCTGTATTGACTAAAAAGAAAAATATTATAAAATTTTTAAAATTCCAGCTTGAAGGTGTAAATGTTGGTGCACAGGGTCTATCAACTTAAAATGTTAGACTTACGTACGATAGATATTGCACAATAATCATGACAGACAAACAAACTCTACATTTGTATTCATGTAGATTGGCACGATTCTTTCATGTTCTCGAAATTATCTAAAATCGGCCAACTTAAAACTGTGGGAAATAATTTTGTATTAATTTTATCGAGATAAGTACCTATTATAAATTATTTATTTAGGCCTAGCAAGTTCTCTATAGCACGCTCTACCCAAACCACTTATTTTAAGCAGCAAACATACTAGTTCGTATAGTGTAGGGTAGTGTTTCCAGGATAAGCAGAGCTTGTTAAATGTACCTGTGATATGTTATCTGCTACTTTCTCCCCATTTAACCATTCAAACATAGGCTCTGCTCAACATCTTTCACATACAAATTTATGTTCGTTGATAGCTGACTGAGTAATTAAAACATATCACAGTTACAGTTTAGATTAACGCTGCTTACCCTGGCAACACTCCACGAACCTAAACCTCTAAGTCCATTTCAACTAGTTCACTCCTCATTATTTGGAGACCTGTTTAACGATTGGTTATTGAGAAAAGGAACAATGTAGATTTGTTGTCTGTTGCAGACTCAAAGGACTCAGGTACGGCGTCAAGTGAGGACGGTGACCGCCCTCCACCACCTCTGGATGCCGCCAGCGATTGCTGGAGCGAGTCTCGGCCAGACAGTGGACCGGACTCCCCCGAGTGCCTGTACGAGCGTCCCCACCACCTCCTGCACCCGGCCTACCACCACCTCCACCACCCTTCGAGGCTGACCGCCCCCTCTTCAGCCTCGTCTCCACCCCCAGCCGGTTCGTCGGGAGGCGGCAACCCCAAGCCAAGGATCTGGTCGCTCGCGGACATGGCAAGTAAGGAGAATGACGTCCACTACCAGCCCGTTACCACGTCAGCGTTCTATTCGGCGGGGAAGCTGGTCTCCCCTCTCGCGAGTAGGGGGGCGGCGCTACACCCCCATCACCTTCACCACTCGGTGCATCATCCGGGAGCGTACGCTCGCCACGACCTCTACCGTTTCTACGGATCGGCGGCGGCGGGGCATTTAGCTGCCGCCGGAGGCAGTGGCGTGGGGGACGTATCGCTTCTAGAGACTTATTCGAGGACTTTCGGCGCGGGGGCGTTCGGGGTGGCGAACAGTGGTGTGGGCGGTGCCGGCATTTCCCCCCTCTCTTCGGTGCTTTCGAAAGCGGCTGCCGTCGCAGCGGCGGCAGCTGGTGGGTCCCCCTTCCCCATGAACGGGGGTGGCGCCGGATCGCTTGGACTCACAGTGTCTACCTCCGCGGGGGCATCGTCGTCGTCATCGACAGGGTCCTCTGTGGCGGAACATCTGCAGTCGGCAGGTCTTCACGCATCGGTCGACTCCAAGCTACCGCCACCGTCCGACGGTGGCAAACAGTTGCAGTTGAACAAGGCCTGACCCTTGGAGGTCCCAGTTCGAGTACCACTGCCGGCCAAATGGTCCCTACGGTGAACATTTCCCTGAATGGATGCTACCGTTCCAACGAACTACCAACGAAGGTACAGTTTCTGCTGGAGATTGTTCACGGGGGCTTGTGCTAATCTGCGTCAAATAGACTCAGAGACAATGAAGAGGCTTTACAGTCAGATTATATAGAAATAAATCTCCAGACCACGCTCGACGTTTGTGCGTGTGCTGATTTTGAAGTAGGACGTTTTGCACAAAAATTGCAATAACACTAAAAAATTATATATATGTGGCTAATTTATGAAAAGAAAAAATATATATAATGTAATATTTAAATCACAGTTCCGATTCTAGACGCCTGTGTTAAATATATAAATAGGTTAACTTATAAAAAATGCATCCAAATCCAAGCATTTTTCTGACAGGGATTTTGTACTGTAACAATTGTTATAAGTACATTAAAATAATTACAGAGTTTGTGGTGGACAATAATAACTATTCTAGTAGCCATTACAGAATAAGTATTCGTGTTTTTTTTTCCTCCCTTGGCATATTTTTTTTTCAGGGTGACAAATTAATTACACCTTCTAAAACAACAACTATTTAACGTTGATTAATTATACTGTGCATTAAATGAATGTGATACAAATTTTAATCTATATTATTTTAAATAGTTCATTTACGTAAAGAAGGTGAGATATATTTTCTTTTTTCAATCTTGCATTTTTTTATTTGAGGATTGTTTTGTGTGAAGTTTTATAATCGAGTTTGGAACCTATCCAAACCTAATAAGTGTGATTTTATTAAAATTTGAGCACGTCTTACAAGTCTGTGATCAAGAAATTTTGATCAACCTGACTAGATTCACTCTGGTTACATTTTTGGGCATGAATTTAATACTCGTTCCCCAGTATCATTAACTCTAGCATTGGTCACACGGAAATAACTGGCATAATGAGAGGGTATAGCTGGCACGACGTGGGAAATCCTTTCTAAGCATTTATTGGTATCATACCAACTTTGTCGTAGGTAAATAGGCTAGAGATCAAATAAAATAATTTTAACTGTCACACATTAAAACAAATGGTACGATGAATTGTACCTATTTTTTTAGAGTCTTTTATAATTAAAGATGGATTTTAAAGATTCAGTTTTGACATGGTTTTGTTTAAATTTAACTTTTAAATATCACACACAAATTATACGTAAGGAATTAAATTAATAAATATACCTAAATAATAGATATGACTATAAAACCTATTCAACTTGGTTAGAAAGTAATTAATTTACTATTTTTAAGTAAAACTACCTTAGTGTGCAGACAAATTATGAATTTGGATTTACTTTCCATTCTATATCAGTTTAAAAAATTTTCATTAATCGATTTTAAAATGTTTATATGGTTTTGTTTCTAGTAAATTAATCTGTTGAGATTTTTCCTTGATCTTTTCATAAAATGTTTAATGGACTATAAAAAATCAATCAAAACAAACTTTTGGGTGTTGCAGTAATTTTATTTATGCCAAATAACACATTTATTTTTTCGAATAAATTGGGGACAGAAAAAATAACTACTTGAGAAATCAATTTGAACGGAGGTTAGGCCTATACACATTAAATGTATTCCTTGAATATTGCCACCAAGGTAAGTAAGGTTTGCCAGGACTGTAGTAGTGAATTGTATCATTCCTATTAATATCAAACTTATTATTTAGAACAAAAAACTAAACACTCGTTCGTCACGTTATTGTAAGGGTGGTTGGTAAAATGGCTACTACGGTGAAGGGAGCAGTTCACTATTACAGTGCTGTCAAGTCTTCCTTTCCTTGGTAACAACAGACGATCATCACACGTGTGATTTTCATTGGATATGCCGACGTTGCTCGTAAAATGACTCTTTTTTTTCCCCCCATTGTCGGATTCCTTTGTCGTGCCAACTATATGCGATGAATTTACTTTGGGACGACTCTAGGTTCAGTGAAGAGTCAACGATAAAAATCCAATTTTAATAGGAAGAACTTTTTATGTCGGATAGAAAAGTTAATAGATCTACTTTCACGTACGTAAAGCATACGTCAAGTCATGTTATCTGCAATTGTCACTTTTGATAGATATTATAAATACCTATAAAATAACATAAATAATGTAAGAAAATGTTAAAAATCTTTATCGCAAATAAATGTGTTTACATTTTCTAAAGGGTTCTTCAAATTAAAATTGGACTATAGGTTTGCAGCTGCCATTATAAATGTCGTATTATGCGTTTAATGTAAATTATTAGCCACAAAATGGGAATTCAACAAAATATTTGTTTATTATATTATTTTTAAAAGTATTAAATAATTTAATTTTTTCAAACTACTATAGGTATCACTAAAATAAAAAAATAATAATTATTGAATATCGCATTATATACCTATTCAATTGCATACCATGAAGGATTTCCCTCGAGTGAAATAAAAGAGAATCGAAATCTTTCTATGGAATACTGTAAACGTTTTACCTCAAGAGTTTGTAGAATTATGCATTCAGATTGGTGTCATAACATGTGTAGAGTGAACCAACCAACCAACTACTTAAAAAGAAAAAATGTGCAAAGAACCACCAAGTTTAATTTATATTGAGAATCGGTGCTATGTGGCACGTCACCCTATAGTATTTTTTATTGAACCTTTTTTATTTAATTTCTTTTAGTCACACAAACAATCTACATTTCAATAATATTTTGAGCAAAATTGTTATTTTAATTAATACTCTTCAAAGTTTAATTTTATTTTAGACTTGAATAAAAATAAACGCATATGTTTGAAAAAAAAATTATATATATATAGCCCTGCATGAAAAATACAATATGTAAAAAAAATAATTGTATGTACCAAAAATAAAATGCATTTGAATATTTATTCGTAAGGATATATAATAGAACATATGTCACAAATTTATTTTTAACTTTGCCTTGTCTATATCTTCACGATTGGTTGTATTTATTAAGAAATGTAAAATGTTTTTGGAAAAATTATGTAAGCAAATATTGTTAAAGAAAACAAATTGATCAAAGTCACCTCAACCAAATTATTGTATTAATGATACATATGAGTAAATACTTAATAGCTCTTAGCTTATATTTAAATATCTGGTTGTAATAAAATGTAAATTATTTTTCCTAGGCAATATTTAAATTCACTCACCTCTCCCCCTTAAAGTGAGGATGTAGGGAATGCGATAAAAGATCAGTGTTTTTGTAGTTTTTGTAGCAAACACTTTTTTTTTTTTTTTTGCTAAAATAAATAAGATATTGCTTCATTAGAAACATAAGAATTTAATTTTCATCACATGGTGATATCAACAGTAAGTTGAATAAATTTCATGAGCATAGCGACATTAGACGAGAAACTTCTTTAACGAAGACAAAAAGTTGTCATTAAATTCCAGGACACCCTCGGAAGATATTAAAAAACTGCAAAAAGGAATCCATGTAGATTGCGTTGCTTGTATTCCCCCCTACCCCTCTCCTTAGGACATTCATATTATATACTGTTTTTTAAAGTTAAATAATGCATCCAAATTTTGGTTCATGTTTAATTAATTCTTACTCTTCAACTTCCGCGTGACTTTGAACTTTTTGCATTTTCTTTAGAACTTTATATATATTTTGTGGCACATGTTATCATTTTGTTGATAATTTAATCATAATCAATTATAATAAAAGTATAAATACATATCAGGAAGTTTTATTGTTATTTGAAACATAAATATAGATTACTTATATTAGTTTGTTCAAAATGTGATTTTAAATCCTTATCTCTGTTCATTTTGTGACAAATGTTTGGAATATAAAAATTAAGTTTTAACTCCCAATTTTAGTCCCACCGTGTCACAGATTTACAATAAAAATACAAATAAACGTATCCAACTGGTTTCATTTCAAAAATTAGTTTTAATGGTTTTACCTTATTCGTTGTCCAATGCCTATGTCTCTTTTCAGATAGATTATCAAGAAGAACTTTTTTTTTTACCTAGAAACACCAAGTTTCTCACACACCTTGCCGAAGTTGAACTAAATTTTTGTGGGCGCTAATCTTTTTTAAGCTGATTCTGATGTTATTTATTATTATTTGTTTAGCATTGCGTCTTACTACTTGTTCAGATTATACGCATAAGCACTAATTGCGCTAGTGTATTAGGGATGAGTAAGGTTGAATTTAGAGGAAGTGTACGCGCATTTGTGTTAAGGGAGAGTTGAAAACCATCTAAGGAAAAAACTCTCACTACACCCGATTAGGATTTGAACGCTAATCTCCCTGCCATCGGCAGTCCAGTCCATTGCAAGAGTGACGCCTTAGAACACGCGACCCCTGAGGCAGGTTTATTTCTGTTCAACACGTCTTTATTCACTTCCTGGCTCTTCACATTTTTTGCACTGATGAGTTACAAGAGAATTAAGATAAAATGTATAAAAACTGTACTCACAGGTCCCAGAATAAGGAATGGGAAATTATTTTTGAAAAAAAGAAAGAAGATAAGGTCCACATTCGGTACCTTCCTCGGTACCAGCACAGATTTATCCGATTGCCAAACCCTTCCTTCACCTCTGACAAGAGGTGTATTAATCACAACTTGTGAATGTGGGGAATGCAAGGCCTCCACCGTGGTTCGGATTCCACGTTAAACTGTAGGTCCTCCATTTCATCTCACAAATCACCCTACCATTACACATTAGCGTAAGTACGTATAGCCCAAACGGGTATTAAGATGTGGTGCTAATAATAATAGTAATAATAATATCCGGTACCTGTTTGAAATTCGGAGCCTAGCCTTTTCTCAACCAAACATTAATAACTTACTTGGTCAAAAATCTCGACCGGTTGAACATAGTATGCTGTTCTCCCCATTTGAAGCTATTAGTTTGATTTTCTCATCTTATCTCGACTATAGTTATTAATAAAAAAATATATTTCTCTTCGTTAACGCTAACAGAGATTGTGCTAAACATACTAGTAGGTGGGAAGGGGGGTAATATTAATTCATTTCTCTAAATCCATAACTGCTCTACACGAGGGTGACCATTCATCCCAGATTTCCCGGGACAGTCCTGATTTTTTGGTATAGGCTACAGAAACGCGCCCCTGCTACCATGACGCGATCGAGCCACAAATAGCAGACCATTGTTTCGAATTGTGCGTTTAGACGGCCACCGGCCAATGACGTCAACCATCTTATTTAAAATCAGTCTGTCAAACATTGTAGAGATGTGATCACCATTCCGAGAGCCACTAGTGTAGTTGTGTAATCCTGCACTTAGTATTTTCGCACTACCCCCTCCTGTAAAAGAAGGAGCCAACATAAATTATAAGGCGAGAGGACTAACATGGGCAATACAACAAGCTATGAGGAAAGCCATCTCAAATACAATATCGCCCATGGAACGAATGACTGAAAAAATTGAGAGGGCAGACCCACAGGGTAAGGAAAAGGTACCATAGAGGTCAGGATCCAACCGGTAGAAACAGATTACTAAACAGGTACAGGATGAGAAAAGAGGAATATGAGACCGCAATAAGAGAAGTGAAAAGAGAAAGTTTGGAAAGATTTGTCAAAGAAGATCTGGAAGCCAACCCGTGGGGAGTACCATTTAAAATTGCAACGGGGATGATTAAACAAACAACTTCGTTATATACTCTAGAAAAATATGGATGGGGGTATGGCTACCGGATGGGTGGAGACTGCTGAGTTACTACTGTTGACCTTATTACCAGATGATACAGAGGAAGGGGAAAGTGAAGTTTAAAAGAGATGGCGGAGGGAGATTCTAAATGAAGATAATGATAACGGATATTATGCATATGAGCTGGTGACTGAAGATGACGTATCTATACAAATAACACTGTTAAAAAAGAAAAAAGCACCTGGACCAAATGACATAAGGACGAAGGTGCTACAATAACTAAAGAGCGTCCGTCATCTCGCCCTTTTTAGCTCAGCTCATCAAAGAATGTCTCTCTCAGGGTCATATTCCAAACATCTGGAACTGAGTGAGGTGGTCGTGCTAAGTAAGGGAGATGACAAAGACCCTAGCTTCCGAAGTTGTACCGTCCGATATGCCTTTTAAATACCATGGGAAAGCTTCAAGAAAAGATACTATTTGAAAAATTACGATGCATAGGAAAAGTATAGGCATGAATCAAATACGGTACAGATTTCGAAGAGGTAAATCGACGTAGTATGCGATATTCATGGCGATGAGATTAATAAATCTTGCCGGTAAACGATATATGGTGGGCTTATTCGTGGACATATCGGGGGCATTCGATAACCTGTGGTGGCCGGCGCTATTCAAACAACTCAGAGACATACATTGTCCGCGTCACCTTTATAAAAGCTTTAAGGATGAATGCAGGAACAGGTATGCCACCCTGAGATGTCCGGGAAGAAACCTACAAAAGAAACTAACAAAGGGATGTCCCCAGGTTTCTGTTAGTGGGCTGGTGTTCTGGGATGTAGGTTTTGAACCCGGTCTAGAATTGATAAAGGCACTCCCTGAGGTGGTTGGATTAGTTGCCATCGCTGATTACTTACTGATAACTATAGAGGGGAACTCGAGAAGAGAACTGTAGAAAGAAGGCAACCAGGTGTTAATGGAATTGGATACCTGGTGCTAATCAGTAAAACTAGCAATGACGCCAGCGAAGACAGCCTATATGCTGTTCAGGGGCTTCTTAGCTAGAGATACGATCCTCAAGCTAGATGGGAGAGCGATAAGAAGAAGCAGGACGACCAGGTACCTAGGGCTGACACTAGATGAGAAACCTAACTATAAGGTTAATATCGAGCAAACGTGTGACAAAGCGCGTTAAGTAATGAATAAAATTATCAGTCTTGGACAAAGAAGGTTTAGGCTACCAATGAAGGTGATTGCAACATACCACCAAGCAATATTTCTGTCCGTTGTTGGCTATGGAGCTAGCATATGGGCAGCAAGGTTGAGGCAGGTGCTACCCTCCAGGATGCTGCGGAGGCTACGGAGGGTGTGCTTCTGAGACTCTCTGGGGCGTACTGTACGGTGGCTACAGATGCGTTGTGTATGGATGGGCTCTGGGTATCTGTCCCCTTGATCCTCAAATTCGTAGGAGGGGTGCACTGTACTGGCTGGGAAAAGGAAACATGCAGGAAGTAAAGAGGCTCATGGGACTGGGGGTACTGACTGAGGTTTCTGATGAAACACCTTTGGCCCTTGGAGGGACTGGTACAATACATCACAGGGAAAGGACCGTACAAGGCAACCCTTCGCGAGAGAGGATTAACAGATACGGCAATGTGCTATTGTGGAAAGGGGGCAACACCAGAGAATGTGGTCCTTGAATCTCTGTAAAAACAGGAGATCAGAAAGTTACCACAAAGGAAGATTCAAGGGCTCATGGTGATAAATATTCTGAGGAATCCGAAAAAGTGGAGGTACCTCGATATAATCGCGACAGTAATAACGACTAAGAAAAAAATGACTATATAACTAGTTTGAAAGAGGAAGGTGACCACAGCCGAAGATGACAAAACATGATGGGGGAGACAGAGCATGAGACAGAAACAGAAGACGAACAAACTGAAGAAGATAAAACATTACCAAACTGGGCAGGGTAGATAGGGAATTAGACAAAAAAAAGGGGGAGGGGGGGAGTAAAATTGGACTATAACCAAGGCAAAAGATTTGGGTTATCCTGAAACCTGTTGTGGTGGCTGGACTTGGATGCCCGTGATTGTGGAACAATCCTGGATGAACTGGACAGTGGAATATTGGCAGGGGAGACTAGCAAATATAAGAATGCATAAAGGAGGAAGGAGGGATACCTGCCATCGAGGGCTTGCGTCGCTTGGTGACAAGTGTCCACAAGAGGTGACGGCTCGGGCCTTCCTTGGTCAACTGGCGGAGAGGGATGCCTGCAGATACAGACATCCAGTACTGCCAGGGAAACGACAGAACTATTACGTCCAGGACAAAGTGAACAACAAAACAAGTAAATGCATTTGAATAAATAGGTGTTAGAATTAGTAAAATAGATTGCTTAGGAACATAGGACAGGGAGGAAAGTAGAGAATAGGGAAATAATATTTCTAAGTGTAAACTAGGTGCAGGTCAGTTTATTATTTTAGTGCGTCCCCATCTTAACTTGGACTGGCTTGAAAATCTTGCCGCGGCTAACATAAACCCTTACGACGGCTGCCGCCATGAGTTACTGGCGTACATCAACCACTACAGTGGACTTGTATAACCACGCTATTATATTATTCTTTCTTTATCAATTTTTGAGTTACTTAATATGTTATAGCTATAACTAAACTAACGAAAATAAAAGTTTATTTTCTTTTGAAATTTATTTTTCTATCCCAGATGGGCGTGAATAGGAAATGGTCAGTTTGCTCTGGATTCTTGTTTTTAATCTGAATTACGTTCTCTCACTCCTGAAGTAGGTTTATTTTTATAGTTTTTTTTTTTTTTTTTTTTGTGGGTCGGTTTGTCCATCGTCTCGAACATTTTCTCCAACAAATCATAAACAAGGTAATCGACCACCATATCAGGACAAAAACGGTCGTGAATATATTGACTTCACAGGGTAACTCCCTTCCCCCCAAACCCCTCATCCCTTCTAATTTTAAAAATTTAGCCCCTTTTAATTTTTAAATATTTTGGCCTTTTAGTTATTCTTGGTCGCTTATCTATACTAGCTATAACATGAATTAAACTACAGTCAAATTTTCGTAGGTAAGGCTTAATATGACAGGTAAAAAAGTTACCAGATATCCATACGCCAGGCATGTGATCTGCAGGTATCACTTTTGTTATAGGTCTATAATATAAATATCTATGATATAAAACAAACAACAAAACAAAATAATGTATCAATTTTGACCCCAAAATTTTTATATTTTCTAAATGACTCTTAATATGAAAACTGGACCTATGTCATAGAGATCGAAGCTTGAACTTCTGTGTCAAAGTCAAGCACAGTAACTCGTGTTCGGTCAATCTTATCGAGAAATATTTGATATTATTATTTTACTAGTTGTATTAAACTTCACTTTCGGAATAATTTTATATCTCCGCGTACCCTAAACACATGGTCGTATGCGTCCCAGCGTCCTTGGTTCGGATCTGACCGGTTAGTTTACGACCTGCTCGCCCTTGAATCACGTTCATCAGTTTATATCCCAGCGCTAGATTTAAATATTTAAATATATTGTGTTTGGTTGCCAGGTAGTTTCACTTTTCCTAACAACGATTAGCGTGGGATTGAGTTAAATTAATGATCAAAAATTAATATCTAGGATTAATTTATTCCACACTTTGGTTTTAAAATAATCAATATAAATCATAAACGTTTAGCTGGAGTGACTGCTCAATAGATACATATTGTACCCTTATTTTATAAATTGGTAACCAAGTAACGTTGTACGTCCTTCACTGAAATTCATAAATCGTGATAAATTTAATATAAAATATTTGTTATGCTTCAACTTTCTTAATATATTCTAAATAAAGTACTCATACTTATCGGCCGTTACAGGCTTTTTGTATAAATTAATTTTGCTAGTGGAATAGGGATGAGAAAGGTATAATTTTAGATTAACTGTGCCACATTAGCGTGTAGATAGTGATAAACGGTTTAAGAAAAAACACTTTGTTAACTCAACCAGGATTCAAACACCAATTTTCCCGTCATCGGCAGTCAGACTATCGCGAGACCGACGCCTTAGACCATGCACGTCAAGCTCATGTGACCAGCGAAATGGTTCATACGTATCTTAACCGTGGTTTTCTCACACTCGGTATTGAACCAAACACCCAAAAGATCTCGGTTTACAAATTAATATTTTTGTCAAAAATAATGAAACTGGATTTCAGCTCAAGATAATTATGTCCGACACTCGCATGGTTGCTGAACATAAAAAGTTTCAAATTTCTCGTAAAAAAATAGAGGATATTTCTTATTGTTTTATGTAGGGGCTAATTTCATTTTGTAATAATGAGGTAGGCTGCTATGTTAGAATTATTTTTACTAAATAATTACAATATTGAACTTTTTTCTTTAAATCTGACCCCTCCAGTAATTTCAATTTTTATTGTGGCCCTAATGAGCAAATTAGCTTGGTAAGCCTACCGCTGAAACAGTTCCCAAGACTTGATTTTGACTCTCAATAAGACCTGAAGTATATTGCTGCAATTATTTATTTATTTTCCATTTACTTAAGGGCAAATTGAGGCTCTGTGGATTAGTGGAAAACATGGAGGGGTGAAGGAGTTGTGGTTATTGTATGTTTGTCCTATAATTAAGTGGAATTAGGTCGATAATGGACAACACACCGACACTATAAAGTTGAATAATAAAACAGTATTCTCAAAGCCATGTCGTGGGCATAAATGCTGATAATAGTTCCAACGGTTAACGGCCACCGTGAAAGCTGTGCCCTTTAAGTGGAAATACGGGGTCCTTTTTAAAAAAATATTATATAATATTTAAAAAAAAATTAAATAAGTTATTGTTTCAACAGATATGTTTAATTTAGTTTTATACATATTTTATGTAATCTCAACAATTCTTAAATATGTTTCATGAGCATCACGAAATTTAAACAGGACATTTTCTCTTCCTTTAACAAGTTTCTAGTCCACCTCAGTGATCTTAGGGTGAAGTGCACTCTTCAGGACACGATGTTCATGGGTTCAAATCCAGCCGGAGTCGATGGATTTTTCTTGAACGTAAAATATTATTATATATTATATATTATTATATTATTATTATTATTATTATTAGCACTGCGTCTTACTACCCGTTCGGGTTATACGCACTTACGCTAATGTGTAATGGTAGGGTGATTGTGAGATGAAATAAGGAACTACAGTTTAACGTGGAATCCGAACCACGGTGGAGGCCTGGCATGCTCCACATTCACAAGATATCTTGTCAGAGGTGTAGGAAGGGTTTGGAAATCAGATAAATCTGTGCGGGACCGAGGATTGAAGCCCGGCCGCCAGCATAGAAGTCTGACACCTTACCCCTAGACCGCCAGGTCGCCTTGAACGTTAAAAATCCGTAGCACAACTTCCTTCGGAGGGGAAGTAAAGCCATCCCGTTGGTCCCGTATCAATGGTGGCATATAAAAGAACCCTGGAAGTTATGTGAAAATAGTTTTACCGGCAAAATTTGCAAGACTCTTCGTGCTCACTTGTAGAAATTCTCGTGTGCTGATATGATCACAAGTTCAGAAAGTGCACGTTGAATACAAAAAATAGACAAGTATCTAGTCAAATTACACTATGCTCACTACATATATTCAAGAACGGGGTTAAGAATAATTACTATGTGTAGAAAACTAAACTAAACGTCTCCACTGGAGAAATATATTAATTATTTGGGCCCAAAATCTTCATTCCTTGCCTACTTGTGACGTAACGGCAAGTCAAAAGAGGGATTCCCATGTTAATGTGGTTGCTTTTTATTTGGAGAGTTTTAAATATATAAGTTAACATTTAAACAAAAACTATATTTCTTTTAGTAAACATATAGATATCCCTACAATATCAGATTTTTTAAAATTTTCTACCACTCAGGTTATTTGGTTTTGCCTTTAGTATTGTTCCTGCCAGGATCTAGATTAAAAATGGTTCTGGAAGTATATGTCTCTCTCTAAAAGGAAACAATGAAAAACAAAAACACTTTAAAATGCAGGTGTCAATAATAGAGTGAGAGATTTTCGTCAACGGAAGAGGGGAAGTACTATAAGCAGATACACAAGAGGGGTGAACTGCTAATGTTCTTCTCTTGCTTTATATTTATATTATGTTGACGTCAAGACTTAAGTGTGATAGTGCTGAGAGCGCTTAAATGCGTCAAATAGCAGCCCGCTTCACAAATAGCTTCAAATTCATCAATTAGGCAACGCTGTTAAGTGAATTGTTCTCTCTTTCTCTCCATTTGTTTGTGTTACTCTTTCAATGTTTATCCACCTGTGGTAAAATATCGAAACGGGGTAGTTTTTTTGTTTTTTGTTTACTGATACGGGTCACTTGAGCCACCTCCCGCGCGCACGGTGATGCTCAAATATTTTGACCGGCACGTGGTTGGAGAACAGTGTTGCCATATAAACAGTACCTATCAGATCCTTCGATAATCCTGAAATAATTTACGAGCGTAAATATATATATCTAGAATATTTTATCCTTGGCAGTAATTCATTCTGTCTGCTTGTCCACCTGTTGAAGAATAATTTTTTTTTTCCATCTAAGCACGACGTCTTACAACCTATTCTGGCTATAAGCACCATTTGTACTAAATACACTAATTTGGTGCATGCGATTGATGGGAAGGAGAGTTGGAAATGATATGGGGCGGAAAAAAGAACTCGGTTCAACCGACCAATATTTGAACCCTGGACTCCCGGACACAGGCTTATTTCACAGCAAAACAGTCCAGTTCAGTCCAATCGTGTCAGACTCTCTTGTATTCATCTGATCAACATTGTTGTGAAGAAGGAGACCAAAGGTTCCATACAGAATAAGTCTCGTCAAATACAATCTGAACCAGTCAATTTAAAACGGTCTCGACTCATTCAATTGAATTTCCCCTTGTTAAAAACCACAGGACAGAGCCATACTTTTCCTTCTTTTTTTAATTTTTTCTACGGATAATCCCACGAATAATATTAAACACAACTACATCCACATCCATCTGGTACGAAGCTAGTTCACTGAATAAAATGTATCAATGTGTTCCAGTCTAGACAAGTCAACGAATGATTCTATGTGTGACCCCTTGACTGGTGTGATTTAACTGGACTGAGCTTGACACGATTCTACAGGATTAGTGCGAAATTGGCCCTAACGTAAATGGCAACACCGGTGACGTCAGAAAAGCCTCCCCCCCCCCCCCCTTCCACAGGTATCTTGGAATGTTGGTCGGACTGTCGAGTCTTGGCGGGGCGTCCCGCCCAAATACCAACATCTCTTTGAGGAACGCTCTTGGTAAAGACAAAAGAGAATTGCTAGAGGGAGCCCCCGGAGATGATCTCACATTGACCCTTGACTGGAGGCTTGTGTTGTCGGGTTTAGTGCCCCTTCTTCTTGATGTATCCTACACCGCTCACGAACGACAGACCTACGACTTGTAAACCTTGATTTATATATGAAGCCTCCTCTCGACCAAAAACTTTGATTGATAGTCACTAAAATGTGTCATATTAGAAATATGTCGTATTTGATTTATCAATTATAAAGTTAATTTGAATGTTTAAAAAAAACATGGAGTCAACCCACAAATGAGCTATACAGACTGAGTGGCCACCATCTGTTGGCGAATTTGGTATCAGCTTCTGTGGATAGAGGGTTGTCATGTGGTCAGTATAGCAAGCCCTCCAACTGTTAATCTCAGTTTTCTAGGGCAGAGTCGCTATTTTTTTTTTTATTCAAGTAGCTCCTCATTTGTGCTTCACGAGGCTGAGTTGACCCAGATACATACTCGCTGCTTCACAGAAAATCTGGAAGCGCCGGGGATCGAATTCAGAAAACCCTGCCCACTTCGCCACAAAGGTAGACAAAAGTTCAAAAGCGTCCAATAATAATATGCACTAGCCTGTTGTTTCAAATGTGACAGCTATATGTTACATGACTTGAAGTATGAATACGTGAAAGAAGATCTAGTAGCTATTCTTTCTAATGGTAGCGAAAGTTTTCTTCCAATGCTTGAGATGAGTTAAGCATAAAAATATAAAATAATAAAATGTTATCTAAAGATGTTGGCCACAAATAATATATTTGTATTTTATAAAAGGCTCTTCTTATGGCAATTGGACTGTACCTTAATTAATGTCAAAATATTTAATAGACAAACATTTATTATAACTAAAGCGCGCACATATTTACATAAGTGAATACCTTGATTGAATTTAAATTGATTTTGATAGCGGCAGTTAAAACGGCGTCGCTCATTCTTCAAAGAGAACAGGACATATCTCCGATCCTCTTGTTTGCCACCAAGTTATGTTAACAAAAGAAAAAGATCTTACATTCCACCAGTGGGTGGCTTGAACAGTCTCTAGGATCTTGTCATATCGCTTGTCATCGGCGGTGAGACAAATTTCCACAACAGTCCCCTCCCCCAACACCCCTCCTCACTTCATTGTCTCATTGCATCTTGAAAGATACGAAAGACCACCTCTGATCTACTTCAAAGCCTCAGCTAATTAAAAAAAAAAAAAAAGGCCCTGTTATTGTTTTATTATGTTATTATTTATTATTATATTATATTATATTATTATTATATTAGCACCGCGTCTTACTACCCGTTCGAGTTATACGCACTTACGCTAATGTGTAGTGGTAGGGTGATTGTGAGATGAAATGGAGGACCTACAGTTTAACGTGGAATCCGAACCACGGTGGAGGCCTGGCATTCCCCACATTCACAAGATATCTTGTCAGAGGTGAAGGAAGGGTTTGGTAATCAGATAAATCTTTGCCGGGACCGAGGATTGAACCCCAGACCCCCAGTACAGAAGTCTGACACCTTACCCCTAGACCGCCAGGTCACCTCTCCTGTTATTCAAATGGAACGAGTACAGTGGAGATATCGAATTTAAACATGAGTTTATTTTCTCCTGATAAATTTAGCACTAGAAACATGATCCTAATGAATTCCCGTATAGATTCACAAGATCGCCGAAACACAAGAGCAGAAAGCAGAAACCAATACATGACAAGCCATAAACCAATCACGAGATTTCAAAGCTTTATCAGCGTTGTCCGCTCGGCGTGACTCTAAATGACTTCAGCTTTCCTATTACTGTGCAATAACGTTAATTCGGATACTATTTAAATTTAAAAAAAACAACTAGCGATTCAATCAGTGCGCATTTATCTAAACCATCCGAGTCACTCAGTGCTCGTGCGTATACAAAGAGATACCATAGCAGACAGCTGCATCTACTGTTGTGAAATTATTTGAAATACCTAGTTAAATGGGAAGCTAGTAGGTAGATTTTTTTTAGCATGCGTCTTTTTGTACCCGTTAGTGTTATACAGTATGTACTAATTACTTTAATGGTTTCAGTAATTAAGAGGGTTATATTTAGAGGAAATGCCTTCACATTTGCGTAGAGGTAAATTGTAAAATAGTTTTGGAAAACCCAGCCTCAGTACGCCCAACCAAGATTCGAACCTCAATCTCCCAGTCATCGGCAGTCTAGTCTACTGTGAGAGTAGCGCGTTAAACCATGTGGCCATTCAAACTGATGAAGTTCTTGTTCTATTTTAATTTGTTTCACGACGCAATACAATAATTTAATAATATCAATTATGATGTTGATATTAATGATCTGATTATCCACTATAAAATAAAACATAGTGGCATCACTTGTTTCTAGATGGTGTTGCTAAGCATCATGGGTCAACATACACCGGCAAATTGTGGCCCGTCACTTATTGGTATACAAAGCCTTAACGAATACATCCCCCTTCCCCTGTGATTGAACTATCTGAAAGTATTATCGAAAAAAAGGTTCATCTTTAATTTATATTATCTGTTTGGATTAAGTATTTTCTTGCAGGTTTTCCCCCACCCTCCTCTATCCCCCCCTTCTTGTGCCAAAACACCATTTGCTGAATTTATGTATTTATATATTAGAATTTAGGTACTGCCTCACATAGCTCAACCCCTTCAACTAGGTCGCAAACCACCACTGTGGAAAAAATTCATCTCCAGTCACCGGCAACATGGTTCAGTCCAATTCACATAGGAAGGGTACTAAATATCCGACAGCTATAAACACTACTACATCCACTTTCACGTATTCATACGTCAAGCTATATGATCTTCAGATGCCACTTTTGAAAGATACTACATCAAAATAATATTCTTGTATTTTCTAAAATGATCTTCTTATGAAAACTAGACCATAGTTAAGACAAAAAATGCTCTTACGATTTTAAAAAAAAGTTTGCAAATAAACTACTTTAGATATAAAAATAATAGCTATGAGATGAAATAGGATTAGTTTAAGATTTATTTAAGAATGCAGAGTTTTGTTTCAATGTTATTCATATTTTTAAGCCACCGAATAAAACGTAGATACATTAACATGGAATATCCTATCTTGACTCACCGCTACGTCATAAGTAGGCAACGTCCTTGAGGTGGGAGTGTTAGGAATTCTAGCTGAGAGCACAGTTCTTGAGGTTTTTAGCAAAGCATTTTTTTTGGTCGAAATAAATAAAATATTGCTATAGTATAGACATAGATTTTAATTTTTTTCATATGATAACATCAACAGTTCTTGAATACATGTTAAGAGTGTCCTAGAATTTGATGACAACTTTTACTCTTTCTTTATTTATTTATGCTCAAGACATTTATTTAACAACTTTTGAGTTCACCATGTGAATAAATTTAATCTATGTTTCTACTTATTTATTTTGAAAAAAAAAAAATTGTGATAAAAACTACACACTATTATTTTCTCACGTCCCCAACAGTTCCACTTTAATATGACTTAAGTCCTGAGTATTCACTTAGTAAAATTGAACACTCAATGTGGACATAAAAAAATATACAATGTGGGTTAGGGTGACGATGTTGATGAGTGAAATATTAACAAGGTAGTATTTTTTAGAGAAGGGAGGCTGTCCCGTTAAAGGCGGTGGGAAAAGGGGGGAGGGTGATGTGACGGGGGGGGAGGGGTTTACAAGTGGAGAAGAGAGAGACAAACGAAACACAGGGACAGACGTGTGAGAACATCAGTTCCGATGCTTCCGGGACTTGTCTGAAGCATTTCATGAATTATGAGTATCATCATCATATACGGAGACAAGCCACACATATATTTTTTGAAAGCTTTCGTTCACACGTTTGTACGATCGCGTGTCAACTAGGTTGACTCATAAAGCTGACTTTTTATGAAGTTCCTATTAGCCTTCTAAAAATAAATGGTACGGAACTACGCACGGACTTTCTCGCTCTATTGTTTAAAATTTGAGATATTTACACAGAACTCGTAATATATGTGAAACTAAATAATATACACTAGCAAAACCAATCATTAATTGCACTATACTTATATCTATACTTATAAAATAACATGTCCTGAGACTGACTGATATTCATCATCGCCGAGCGCAAACTATCAAGGCTACAAGCATTAAATTCGAACTGTGTATTCATTTTGTTATGTAGGCACCCATAAGAAAGGATTTTAGAAAATTCCACCCCAAAGGGGTCAAAATAGGGGATGATAATATGTATGATAATATTATGAAAGTCCGTCATTTTGAAAGTACATAAACAAAATTTTGTATTTCGGTTATTGACGTAAAACAAATAAATACGTGTTTCAGGAATTTTGGAAATTCTATTTAATAAGGGATGAAAAAGGGGGTGAAAGTTTGTATCGGACTTGCATTATTTTTGATCTGAGGTCAAGTTATGGTCATCAACGTAACGTAATATTTTAATTAATCTGTAAATACATAGGTATATTTTCGTATTTGTATATAATCAACTTCCACGCGAGCAAAGCCGCGGGCAACAGCTATCTAGTATTTATATAAAACATTTGAGTTCTGGTTTTAAATTTTTTAAATTTCATTCTTAAAGAATTAATGCCCACATTTGTATGTTTGGACCTATAAAAAAGATCAATATTGGGTCCACAAGGGCCAACACTTAGTATTAAAATTTCGACTACCGGTTAAAATTTCGGCATTTTATTAGGTGTTGCAAATCTTCATGCCATCGTATTGCTATTAAATTCGTTATTTATAAATTTTGACCATAAAAAATGTAAATATTGACTATTGAGTCTAAAATGGAGATAGGAGAAATGTTTGTACAACAATGCTCTAAGAGGTTTAAGGGAAAATAACACAATCTTTTTGAGATACTAACTTATATTTAATTACTCTATGGCATTGGATAATTATTGCGTTAAAACATAAGTAGTATTTCCTTACAACTAAATCTCACAAAATGGTATTAATAATTTGTGGATATCTCAGAAACTGTTGGTTTAAAAAAAATATATCTCATATAAAAGTTTTTTATTTTTAATTTATAATTTTGCAATAATAAGTTATTTAGTATCACAAATAGTTGTGGAGATACGGAAATTTCCGCTTCTGTGAAGTACCCTAAAAGTAATTTTCATAAGAAAATGAAAATAGACATTTTATTTGTGATCTCAATCAACGCCTAGATACAAATTTTAATCAAAATATTTAGAGTCAATTTTGAGAAAATCAACTTTTTCTCTTTTTGCCCTTCAGTAAACTACCCTTAAATTTAGGGTTAGATATCCAATTCCAAAAATCCTTCGGGGAAACCCTATGAAAACCCTAGATACCAAGTTTTAGCCCGATCGGTAAAATAGTTTAGGCTCTAGTTGGAGGTACAGAACAGATAGACAGACGGAAATTCAAAAACAACTTTTTGGGATTCGGAGACTCCTGAAACGTCGAGATACATCAGAATCTCAATTTTTTTTAACGATCACAAAATAGTGAGAAAATAAAAGTGACGCTAACGTTACTGGTAGCTTTCATACAAAACATATAGAAATTGTCAGATATTTCTAAGTTCAGTAATTTTTCAAAGCAATTGAATAAATTTTTTTTTAATTTTATTATTTTAGTTAGAATTTCAGCTCTAAGTCTTAGGCGTAATGCTACATAGGATTTTTTTATAAACATGTTTAATAAAAATTTTAAACCATACCACTACACTTCTACAAAAAAACAAAACATAACATACTGGATTACCGGCGCAGGGGAGTTAAACGTTGGAACCCTAGTCAGGTGTATCGAGGGTGGCTTTTCATGAATGGTTTCCCACTCTTTATTCATGCAAATGTGGATACATTAGAGTATGCATTGAATAAGTATAACTCGAATGGATATTAAGACTCGAGGAGGGGGGTGTGGTGGGGTGGTGAACCTTTAAAATGTTTAGCTCAAAATGTGGAAACCACAAAAAAAATTCAAAGAATGAAAAACTAATACATAGACCTGACCGGCCTCTTAGTCTAGTGGTTAGTGCCCTGGCTACTGATATAAAGCTCCTAGGTTCGATTCCTGGTCGTACTATAGGCATTTTTCCCGAAAGGAAAGCTGTTCCTATAGTAACCATAGTCTGGTTTAAGATTTCCATTAGCTCCACACCTTCATAATCACTATCATCACATCACCTTATTTAACGTGTAGACAACTTCCTGTGTTATACACGTGGCAACGCTCTGTCCCACAGAGGGGCTAGAAGTCTACAAACACAGCGACCAAACTAATTACTGGATCTCTCACGGTCAAATATGCCATAATTCAACTACGCGTCAATTCAAACATAAAACATTATGTAACACGTCTGCCTAGTAAGCTAATATTGGATTTAGCTTCCCAGTATGGTTGTTAGAAAATACGCGCTAATCGTGTACAACAACCCCATTTATTCTCTTTCCATAGAAAATCCAACTCTTGCAAATCAAGCACAATTTTCCTTTTTGTCATGTTTGAAAAATTCTTTAAAAGCAACACTAATACGCGCCTCGATGGCGTAAATAGCTAACGCGCTTGTCGTGTTGAGCTCGACTGTCGAGGACGGGGAGATCGAGGCTCGAATCTCGGTCGAGTGAACTGGGGATGGTTTTTCCTAAATGGTTTTCCACTTTACCTCCACGCAAATGTGGGTTCACTTCCTCTAAATTCAACCTTCACAACTCCTAATCCATTAGCATAATTAGTATTTAAGTGTATAAACTGAACGAGTAGTAAAACGCGGTGCTAAATAATAATAATAATAAAAAAGCAACACTAATTATTTGACCCAAAGTAAACTCACGTAGCTTTCAATTACGTTTGAACCGATTCAAAAAGCCACACCCAAATGTAAAAGGAAAATTATATCATCAATATAAAAAGGGTACAAACCTAAATTTCAAACCTTCGATAATTTATATAACTATTGTGATTCTTACCCAACCGAGCTTAGCCTAACCTTACTTGCTATAATACATTAACATTAACAATAGCATTCATCAAATAAACAATTTAATTCTTAGATGTTGCGATGACGTCAGCCGCCAGAAATGGTCATGAGTTGTAACACTACGGATTATTTCCAGACATAATAATGCTGTGATAATATTTAGGTTGTCTACAGCTCCGTGGCCGAGCGCCTATCATCACTATTGCTCCGTGGTCGAGCACTAATTAAATAAAGAAAGAGAACTATTGCTGGCTGTTGATTCACACACGGTTTATTCAAATGACATCTGTTAATTACTTATACATACTCCAATTAAATGCTTTATATCAATGCACACTTGTGATATTAATGTAAATTATTATATTTTGTGTTAGACTGTGACTGCGAGAGCCAGTGCTATTGCCAGTGAGTCCCTAACTGCGTTGCTTGTGTGAGCGTGGTTGCTAGAGCGACTTTGTGTGTGTGGGGGGGGGGGGGTGCCTTAAGCATACGCACAACGGCTTTTATATGACATACCCCTTTCCTCTTGCTCCCTTCGTGAACAGTGTAAAAACTAACTAATAGAAAGAGTCCTGTCGACAGGCATTGTAAAGGCTAGCTTCTTATTGGTATAGGGAATTGGCGTACTCTTTGCCAAATACTGCGACGTTGTTCCTTTAACAGGAAAAATGGTATAAAAAATATATTTTAATGGTGTAATCCTTTTCACATTATTTCTGAAAAGCGCGCGTTTCTTCATGGATGAATCATAAAAGGATATTATACATATGTTACTTTAAAGAAAAATTACCTTCATCCATGATTTTTATATATTTTAGAGTGATCTAAATCAATATCACTACAGAGTCAACATTATAATGATAGCTATGCGAGTCAAAAAACAAGGTTAGTCAACATTTACATTTCTAAGTTTCAATAGTGATCTTAGTAATCAAATCAAGCCAAGATGGAAACAGTATTGGATGTAAGAAAAAACCTTGTTGTCTTAATTAGTTTTGTTTTAATCGTATAATAATTATTCTTATTTATCAAAAATCTTAGAACTATTCAACTTGCAGTCGCCTTTATTGCGTAAATAATAACAATTAAATATATAAATATAGATATCAAAAGAAATGTGTCCTTTTAGCGATATTGTTTGTCCTCTCACCAAATAAACAAGACATTAAATTATTTAATAGAGTATATTATAAATTAATAGTTTAGTTATAATATTAACTATCAAATTAAATTATACATTAATGTATTAAATTTAACATTAATTACGAAATTGATGCATGGAAATTCTTGAAACCAACCATCCTCTGATTAACATTGAAAGAAAGAACCCACCAGCTAGTCTGATCAACAACGAATTTGTCCATATCCATTCGGCGTCATGTTGAAAAGAGTTTCTTTTTTAATAATCGTTATAGCTTGTTGATCCTCGAGTTTGTAGATGACAATGGCCTCGCGTCTAACAAAAAACACAAACAAACAAACAAACAAACAACAACAACCAACATCCGCGACCGAGGAGAAAGAGCCGCGGCGAAGAAGACAAATGAAACGTCGAAGTGATTTTGATACCAGGCATTCATCACATACAAGGAGGTAGTAGTTGGATCGTACCAGACACACACACACGGCGCGCACGCGGATAAATCTAGTAATTTAGTATGTATAGGCCTCCTTGGGTCGTAAATGTGTAATGAAGACTGGCCGAATATTTAGTCGAGATTCGGACGTCTGACAATACTCCATTTGACCCAATGACTGTTACTTGTGCACTCGGAGAGAGGTTTAACATATCATTTCTACAGTCCACTTTTCATAGCAAGAACCTTATGTGACAACTAGAAAAGTTTGTTTTTTAGTGCCATCTTTTACAACTTGTTCGGGCTATACGCATATGTATGTAAAATCCAATTTTCATAGAAATAAACTTTTCAGAATATACAAACGTATTTTTGACGGGCAGCACAGATAACATTTTAATATATTATAATTGTTATTTTAGAGGGTTGATAATTTCTATCAAGAATGACAGCTGCTGATGGCATGAATTTATGTATGAAGACGTGAGAGTAGATCTAGTAATGTAAGGCTCTTCCCATGAAAATTTGCCTATAGTAATTACACTAATGGGTTAGTATTAAGTAGGATGTAATTTAGAGGAAGTACACCCACATTTGCTTGAAGATAGACTGTAAAACCTTTTAGGAAAAGGACTGTACACTTGACCGATATACGAACCCTGATCTTAGACTACCGAAGCTAGTTATGTCATCTAAAGTGAATGGTGACGCTAGGGGGGTAGCTATTGGTGTTAGAATAGTAGAGATTTGATCGGCGGTTTTTGTCCAGACCCTTCCTTCCCCCAACCCCTACATGGTTAGGTTATGTAACTAGGCTAGGTTAGGTCAGTGGTTTACAACCTGGGGACTGCACCCTTGGTTCCCTAACTCTTTTGATTGCTGACTAAGTTTACTGTAGCAGTATTGTGTTTGGCCGAGTGACGCTGATAGCATGACTTTAAAAATACCTACTGGGCTCGTTAATTCTCTTCAGTGACATTTTAGTCACATTTGTATAATAGTTATATAAGCAATTTATTATAATTTAATCAAGCACGTGGGATCAACATCACGCTCGTTTGGTTTGTTGGCGATGAGGTCAGGATTTTAATTCCGATCGAGGGCACTGGGGGCGATTTTTCCTAAACGGTTTCCCACTTCCTCCTCCACGCAAATATAGATACATTTCCTCTAAATTCTACCTACTCCACAATTATAATAAAATGCGAATACCAGCCTAAAAACACTAGGATATGCACGCTTGTAGAGTATCAAAGGGACGCGATAGTCTCAAAGAACAAAATTGGGGTCAAACCCTGAGAAAGGTTGAAAACCACTGGGCTAAATTTCACAGCCGAATACTTTCAAATTGAATCCAAAAAACCCAGGAAAAAAAGGTCCATCCACAAAATACTGTGGCTGTATCCACACGTTTTTATAAAGCCTGCGAACTCTTTTTAAGTTTATATTTAATCCCACTTTCTCACCAAAAAAAACATAAGATTCTTATTTCATCAAAGTTAACTGACAATTTTAAAAGTTTATAAACTCTAGGAATGGGAGATTTACCTATGTTTTTCTACATAGTTATGATACATAATTAGCTTGCAGCCAAAACATTTTATAGACTTCAAAGAAACTTGTGTAATAGTATTGACATATTTATATGTTCTGGAGTAAATATATATATTTTTTTCTAATATCTACTCTTTTTTTTCTGTGGTGAAGAAAGAATTTAAAAGAGGCAAGTCCACTGCCATGATTCTTTCAATAAAAACATTAGGAACACGTGAAATACCCTCGCCCTACCCCCACATGTCAAGACTTCAAGAGAGAGACAAAAAAAAAGGGGGGAATAGCTTCTTTTTCTTGATTAGACTTCCACCGACAAGCAATATATATATATATTTTGCCATAAGGTCAACGTCATACCATAGAATAATTTTAGGACCTTTTTTTCCAGACTTTTCTACCCAGAATTTTAAAAAAACACTTCTTGCTTTAATTAGAACATGACTTGAACACACAGTTGACACATTGCCTACACATGTGCCTAATGAGGATACGTATGAGTTTCGTTCGACCATGTATCACTGGCATTTAACTAGGAAGTGAAGAAAAAATACGTCAAGATTTCAAAAGTTTTTTTCCTCACTATTTTGTACAGGGCTATACCGAGGAGTTTTGTTGTTTCAGGGTTGAAACACCCTTCCTCCACCCTTACTTCAAAAATTTTATTGATAATAAATAATATGTTCGTATTCCTTCTCAATTCCCATATTGTAACTTCAAATCCATATTACCTACAAATCCAATTATGAAGAAGGGAATATATTTTTGTTAATTACGTTACCTGGCTGTGACGTAGTGGCAATTCAAGATAGGATTTCCGGTGTTAGTGTATTTAGTTTTTATTCAGAAATTTTTAAAGATAGGCCAATATTCAACATTGAAACAAAAACCATATATTATTAAATAATTAATTTTTAAAATGATACTACATTGAAACAAAATTATTGTTTAAATCTTGAAGTAGTTTTTTTTTATAAACGTGGTTTCTAAATCGTCTACAACTCAAGTTGTTTGGTTTATTACACTAAAATAGAATCTCTGCTGGGATGTAGATTATAAAGGTCCATGATAGCGTGTTTGTCTAGAATAGAACACAAGAAAAATTAAGTTTTGAAAGGTAACTTAATTCTGTCCAGGCGCAAATAGTAGGGTGAGTGTGTATACTCGTCGGACGAAAAGGGTATTGTCATCAGTACGTAAAGGTAAACAACAGTCATTTCAGGTCTAACTGCTCCTTTTATTCCCTCTCTATTTAGTACATTGTTGTCTAAGTGTGGTATTACTTAGAGTGCTTAGGTGCATCAAGTTAAGATGCAACACGCTTCGCAAAATAACTAGTAATTCACCAAGTAGGCAACGTCGTTAAGGATACATCCATACATGAATACGCCTTTCAATTAAATTAAATGCTCCATAAAGGAATTACACCAAAACACGTGAATTGAGCCCTTTGTCTTAAACTATAGAAGAATGGCAAAGATTAAGGGACGACTGTATTTTTAGAGATAGGTGAGTGGTAGCTATTAGGTGCACTGAGTAAAGGTTTCTGGGTTTGATTCCTGTGTTCAACTGTCACTTTTCAACTAAATTTAATCAAATTGAAAACCACCAGTCAGGTTAAAAGAAAAAAAAAAGACTTAAATTACTTCAAGAAGGATTTATGTTATAAATATTCATCTTTTTTTTATGGACTTCCTCAGCTTTCACTGCAAGGGGAACTCCCTGGACCCTATCCGTCAACCCTCCAATTAAATTTATTTTCACAAACCCATTACAAGATATAAGATATTTGTTATTTGGATTCATAGTTAAGCTTTAGGTCATGATTGGGACGTCAAAACTAACTTACATCATTTTCAGAATAACTGCCGTTTTTGGGGTCAAGGACAGACATGGAAATCGTGTATATAGCAAAAGTGATATACAGAATATTGAAACTGTAAGCTACCTCATTACAAAATCTTTCACCAATTGGCTTTCCCCGAAAAGTGTATCAAGCCAATGGATGAATATTGGCGCCAATCTCCCAAGAATGCTTCGAAGTTCTTTAAAGGACATTGTCGTGTTCAGCGATTAAATCTGGTCTCCCAAGATAATGACAAGTAGAACTCAACAAAAATAGCAGACCGCTTGAGCACAGAGCATAGCAGATGTTAATTAATGGTGAAGACATGTAGCTAGTTGTATGACAAGACAATGATGTGACAATTCTGACAAGATACTTAAGAGACAGTCTAAAGACACGGATGACATGCCACTTAGGTAGATAACACAACTCGAACCAAATATTCTATTGTGTTGTGGTTTTCTATATTTTATTTTAAGAAGACGTGGAATTTGAAAACAAGGAAACAGTTATACCATATTTTTAAAGTTTTCTCATGTATTAAAAAATATTTTAAATCAAAAACAATTTTGATCACCTTTCGTGGCCACATGGTTTAACGCGCTACTCTCATGTTAGACTAGACTGCCGATTAAGGGGAGATCGAGGCTCAAAATTGAGGGGGTTTTCAAAATGGTTATCTACTCTCCTTCCACGCAAATGCGGGTACACTAACTTTAAATATAACGCTCCTTAAATCCCTAAAACCACTGGCGTAATTAATTAATAAGCATAAAAGCCGAACGCGTAGTAAGACGCTGTGCTAAAAAAAATAATCCAATTGTCAAGTTGAGGATGCATAAAACCGCACATATCTGCGTTCCCTATTTCGAGCGTAACCGTGAGTCTATAATCCGATTGTAGGCTGTGAGACGGAATTTTAATAGTCCTCCTACTGTTGATAGTTGGCTCACTAAAAGTTGGCCTTTGCTGTCACTTTAGTTTAAAAGGCTAATCTATCTACTTACATGTGCTAATAAGTCAAGTCATGTGTTGGCAAAATGTCACTTCGGAAAAATTTACTTCAATTTTGATGTTTGTAAGAAAAATAATCATAGTTGGACTACTCTCCAAATTGTACCCTCTTTTAGGTTATTCCTATAACAAGTCGACTACAGTAGAGCTACGCTATAATCTAAGGCAGTGTTCCACATATGGTGTGCTGCGAATTAGGTGTGCCACAGCCCAAAGTACCACGCATCGCCACACCACGCTGCGTCGGCTGCGTTGAAGGAGAGTGGGAAATCATATAGGAAAATTCATCCTCAGTAGACCCGTCCGGGATTCGAGCCCTTATCTCTCCGTCATTAGCAGTTAGTATATTACGAGAGTGAGGCCTTAGACCATCCGGCCACTGAAGTGGGTTCTTTAAAACTGATAATACGAAATGGTAGCTAGTAAAAGTTTTCGTTTCAAATAAACTAACGATGACATTGAAAATACTTCAACAAAGTTCTACCAAATTTGTAAACATTATTCTGATATTTCATAATCCTAACTTCAGTAAGAAACCTTACACAGTTCAATTTTCATCATAAGGACCTTATCTAACATCTTAATAAAAAAATCTATATACTGTAAATTAAAAATGAAACCTGGACATGGGAATCAAACCCAAGACCTTTGGTTTGGCACGCCAATGCTCTAACACTAAGCTATCCAGGACTTGTATTGTGCCCAGATCCTTCTTCACTCATATTTTAAGGTAGAGTCTGGGATGGACGTGTGGAAAATCATCAGCTAAATAGGCCAATGATTCCCGTGCCCAAATCTCATTTTTCAATATACAGAATATGAAATTAAGATGCAGCTAGGGCCGAAATTAACAAATACATTTTTATTTAATCCATAATTAAAAAGTTACTAGATCTTCTTTAACGTATTAATTCATACTTCAAATTATGTAATCTTCAGCTGTCACTTTTAATAGATACTATCAATATCTATAAAATAACACTAATAATACAGTCACATGCTTATCTATTATTGCCACACACAAAAAAAGTGAATATTTTTAAAACCTGTCTTTAAAAATTGGTGGATTGAAACCGTTTTTCTTGGTAAATTATTCCTCTACAAACTAAACCTGCTTTAACTCAAAAGTTTGGGTAAAACCTTTGGTCTTATGACCTTCTTCTGAGGTTCCAGACAGATTGCAGTCAGATTCATGTCTAGATGGCGCCTACAGATGAAGCAGAAATATCTTAAGAGATAACACAAACAACACAAGTGACATAAATATTCCATGTTTAAATAGGAATGTCACGTGTAAACATCGACTGACAACGACATCTTGTGCAAGACTATGAAGATGGAATGAAAGGACACACTGGCTAGAAACTAAACTTTGCCAGTTTTTTTTTAGCAAAAATAATGTTTGGACTAAAATAAACAACATATTGTTTTCAGTATAAACATTTAGTTTAATTTTCTGCACATTGTAATCTCAAAAGTTCTTTAGTGTCTGTCATGAGCATATCAGCATTAGATGAGAAACTTTTTAAATGTAGAGAAAGTCATCAGATTCTACAAGAACTTTTGAAATTAATGTGTATAGTAAATAAACTAAATGTATCTATTGGAGCAGAGTGGGGAAGCTTTTGACATTAGAAGGCCGCATCGCATGTTACGTCACAGATTACAATGCCGCACACTTCATACGAGTACAGTAAATTTTGCGAAAATTATAAAGACGTACTTTACCTAAATATAAGTTTGTGTAATTGTATTAAGCCGTAAATGAGCGTACGGTATTTTAGTCCTAATTTTTTACTTTCTATTCTACAAGGACAATTTGGATTTTTTTTAAAATATTTATTATATATTCATAGAGGAACACTTGACAAAAACAATTATTTTTATTTTTCTAGAGTTTCTTCCCTATGGATCTTTGTTTATTTTTAAATTCAACTGTAAATAAAATGTAAGTTGTACCTATATATATAGTACAAGCATACTTACACACACACATAATATGAGCATGTAATAAGGATTATAAAATAGAATAGAAAAACATTCAAAAATGGGGTGCTACAAATTGAAATATTAACAGTTAATAAAACACACATTTAAATATAATGAAGAAATACAAATTTAATTTGAGTATGTATGGTTTATAAAAGATGAAGATACATAATTTACAAAATAACTTATCGCATCAAACACATCAAAAGGCCACATATCCTTGTACTAGAGCAAGATTTTATCTATATTGTCGAAAATAATTGTTGTAAAAAACTGCAAAAAAACACATTGAATTGAGTTTTTTTTCCATTCCACATTAATCTACCCATTTTTACTGTGTTTTTAAAACATTTTTTAGCCAAAAATAAAATTAAAAATTGCTTCAGTAGAGAGACATTTAGCTTAATCTTCTAAGTATAGTATTATGTTATTTAATAGTTATCATGAGCATAGTGATATTTGATTAGGGATTTTCTAAATGAAGGGAAAATGGCTGTTCATATCCCTAGATGCCCATGTCATATACACAAGAAATGTTGAGATCGTCATGTGTAGAAAATTAAAATAAACACATATTGGGTCTACTGAAGCTATGTTTTATTTATTTCGGCAAAAAAAAGTTTGTTGTTATAAAAACAATGATAATACCTTAACTCTCAATCCATTCCAACCCACCTAAACAATAATCGAATAAAATTAATTTTTTTAAACAAATATACTCTCAGGCAGAAGAAAATTGAAAAATTTATGATGTTAGAATAGAATTGTACTCAAAGATTATACCAATATTTTCAAAGTTTTGTAAAAGCTTACGTTCATTTATTTAGTACCCAACTTTGAATAAAACGCCCCTTTTAAGAAATCAATAAAAGGAAATCAAACAATAATTGTATTGTACACCTCGTTTACCCTGGTACCTAGCAATCATACCTTGACTGATTACACCATGAGTTATAGCATAGCGGTATAATTCAAGAAGATTCCTACCTTACAAGGTAGACTAAGGGTACACCTAATAAACAATTCACATTCGTGATAAAGTTAGTCTTGCATTTAAAATATAAAATCGATTAAGTTATTATTATACTCGTAACAAAATTGTATTTCAAAGGTTCCTTTCAAGTCTGTAAATCAGTGAGCAAACGAAACCTCACAAGTTGCAACGAAAGATGAAATGCCGTCACTTAGGTATCTCATGAGTGTTGTTGATTCATTATGCATATCATTTCAAGATCTATAGATCATTAATAACGATCGCTAATTTGTCCATTTCAGAACATGTAAGAAGATAAATAAAAGAACAAACCGATATACCTGGACATGTTTAACGTACGGCACTAATGATGTATTAGGATATAAATGATATTTTATGTGTAGAAGGTACACTCCGTTAACACTGAAATATACAAGTTCTGCCTTGACCAAATACACTATGTTATAGCTTATAAGATAGCGTCATAGAGTAATCAGTCAAGGTAATCTACCTTTTAGGATTTTAAGATATATGAAGTGCAAACTTACCTTCCATGGTTACACTATGGTTTATCTTACAATATAGGGCAAGAGTGTAATCGGTTGAGTTAAGACTTCTATCTTTCAGGGTAAACGGACTGTACTACTGAAACCATTAACTCCTATGTTTGGTTCTACTCTTCAGTACCACTTTAGTTTTCAACGAAACAAAAGGCCACACAACAGGCTATTATATTTGTATTGTTATAATTCCTTGACCTTGACCGTGGCGGAAAAATTGTAGAACAAGGATGAGCTTCTGCGTCGTACAAGCATCTTGAGGTGTTCGTTGTTTTTTCCGCTAGTCTTATCACCCTTTAGGAATATACGAATACATATTAATTACTATGATGTCGTAGGAATGAAAAGAAAAGATTTAAATAAAATGTTTGCATAGAAAGAGGGTGGTAAAGCGTTTTAGAAAAGCCACTCTCTCTACACCCGACCACGGATCGAACACCAATCTCATCATCTTCTCTGATCTAGTCAAGGAATAGACAAATTTTGGCTGAAAATCCACATCACCCTCTCTAACTTAAATTACTTTTTTCCGTAAAAATTTACGGGAATAGTATTTTCAACTTGTATTTACCCAACATATCATGTGGTACTGTCCGTATCCGTGAATTACCATTCACCCTGTATAGGTCGATCCATAAATAACCACTATTTTTAGAGCAAGATCTTGAATTTTTGCAAATTTGTCAGAATTAAGAGAATTGTAAAATGTACATATTTCTTCACGGCGCTGTAATAACTCTCTTAATTCTAGATTACACTGCAGGTCTATCATTAGTTAAAGTTCATTCGTTGATTTACGTTAAATATAAATTTTATATACTTCCAAAAGCATTATTTATTTCTGGTATAATCAGCTTCAGTAGCCAAACAGTTTATGGCATCAATCTCGTGTTAAAATGACCTTCTGATGACAAGGATATTGGGGTTTGAATCCCGGTCGGGTTTACTGAGGGTGGTTTTCCCTAAATGTTTTCCCACTCTCCTTTCACACAAATGAGGGTAGATTACCTTTAAGATGTCTTCGTCCTCATCTCTACCCTATTATAATGAGTATAGACTGAACAGATAGAAAGACACACTGATACAAAATATTTCTGATCTTTTTTTAACTGTAATTTTTTCCCCATAGACTAATAGCTAAAGCTTGTGGGCCGTATAAAAATACGTGACACGTGATGAGCCGCGGTTTGCCCTGGGTTGATCTAGTCTATTGCGAGGGTGACACCATAGACCACTCAACCACCAGAGGGGGTTAACCTCTCCTGCTCAATTCTGTGTTTATATATATATTTTTAGGGATGACGATGATAGAATTTTTGGAAAAAGTGTACTTGATTTTTTGAAATTTGGACACTCTCCTGACAAATCATATGAAACATACGTCTTGGCCCGCGTGCCCACTGGGGCGGGTAATGCAATTGATCCCGAACTGGTGGGTACGTGGACTAAATGTCAGACTCGTTTAGACTGGTTTGCCAGTGACGGGAAGATGGAGTTTGAATCCTGACAACTCTACTGAGATTTTTATTTTTTAAATGGCTTACCACCCTCCTTTTACGCAAATGCCATTGCATTAACTATAAATGCTACCCTCCTTATCTCTACCCAATCAATCTAAATACACGATCTGTTTGTGTGTTATAGTATGTTATATATACTATATAATATATATATATATATATATATATATATATAGCTAATATATATGCACATATATGCATATCACAGGGAATAGTATGTGTGTATACAACATATATATTACAGTATATAAATCACAAATGTGTAGGTTATATGTAGGCCTGTGTGTGTATATGCGTAGGCCCATGTATGTAATTATGCGTATATGTGTATGAATATATTTATATGTATATATATATATGTACATCGCATATCTAAACTGATAGGGTAAAGGAAGGTATAATTTAGAGGTAATGCACCAGCATTTGCGTGAAGGGAGAGTGGTAAACCGTTTAAAAATATGTCATTTGATCCGCTACGTGTAGTCCACCACGAAGATTAAATAGTCTGACTGATCCACATTATGAGACTGTATTATTACACTTTGTGTACGAGTATGTTGTAGTTTCATGTGAGTGTATATGGAATAACCTGGCGCCCATATTCTTTGGACCGTTCGTTGTTCGCTTGTCACTTGTCTTGAATCTTGATGCACCTTTTTTCTCCTGTATGTTTGTTCCTTTTTTGATTGTTTTATACTACCTCATCCCTCCCTTTTGTATTCAACTTTTACTTATTAGAATATGAATAAGTCGTGTGTTGAGATGAGTTATTTTTCAATTTTCCTCTGCGTTAACATGACTACTGTTAGATTCGTAGGTCGTGTTGAATTTATAATTGGATTCTTTGAGAAATACAAATAAAAACGTGTGTGTGTTTGTACATATAAGATAAATTAAGAAGGGAGAAATAATTCTTGTAGCTTTGAGCAAACAAAATAAATGCAATGATCGAAATAAATCTTTAACAAAATAATATTTATTTAATTAAAGGCTTCTGAAAGCCTGAAACTATTAAAAAAAATATTTTTCTTATGCCAACAGGTTCTGTCAGTAAGAAAATTCTGTTCTACTGGCATTAGCGGATACGTAACAGTCTTCTGAGTTTGGGACATCAAATATAGTATGATTTTGGTAGGAAGAACAGTATATGCTAGTTACTAAATTCACTAAAACATTTTAATATATTCATACATCAAGTCATTTTACCAGACGCTGTAAATTTTGATAGATATTATCAATACCTATAAAATAACACAAATGATATAGAAAAATGTTATCATGTTGGTCGCAAAGCAATATGTTTGAATTTTATAAACTGTTCTTCCAACCAAAATCCGGGTATAGGTGTATCCACTTCGTCCAGGTGTGATGATGTGATAAAATATGAATTATGATGATTATTTAGTACCTATAAAAATCTTAAAATTAACTTAAACCTAACCAACTAGACCAGGGAAACCATACGAACAATTCCCCTTCAGGAAAAACATTTATGGTAGCATCATGAATCGAGCCCAGGACCTCTGTATTTGTAGCCAAGAATGCTAATCACTAGACCAAGAGGCAGATCTAGAGGAGACTCAACATAGGTTTTAACAGTGCTAAGTAAAAAATAAATATTAGGCCTACAACCAGATCATTATCTTATACTTAAATTTCCTTTTTTATGAATCGCTCATCAGTGGAATACTCATGAATAATTAAGAGGGGTGGAAAACCTTAAGTTCTGATTTATCATGAAAACATCCCCAGAAATAAATCTAAGAAAAAAGAAGAAAAAGCAATTTAAAAAAAAAGAATTTTCATACATCAGTAATTAGTAAATTATCCTTAATTTCAGAGCTAGAATATACCTCTTGATTTGGGCTTAATGTATGGCCATTTATCATATAAATATTAAGTTTGAAACAAATCCATCAAACCTTATTGGCTTTATACCCAAACACTCAACATCCAGGTTGAAATAGCTGCGCTCCTTTTGGCAGCTTGAGTCCTTCAACGCTAGGATCGCTGCGGTTAGTCCTATCATCACCCAGCAGTGACACTAGCGAGGCCCAGTGTTGAAGGACTCAAGCTGGCAAAAGGAGCTCAGTGAAACCACCGTAAGGTTTAGATTCTGTTTCTTACTTGTCTATGCCCCAGGGAGAGAAAGGAAATTAAATGAAGACAGGCATGGGGACATACAAATTATGAGAAACCCGTTTTTTGAGTTCAGGATCACATAAAACATCAAGATCCATAAAATATCTAGGGAAAAAATTGTTTGCAGCTACAATACTAAGAATATATATATATATATTATTAAAGATATGTAAAGTTCTATATTTATTGAATCCTAATTATATTCACGAAGCTTTAAAAAATGTACAATTAAAATTAAAATACCTATTTAAAATTGAATTTAAAAATAGTTGTTTAATTTCGGTGACACTATCAAATGTTATTTTCTTTTTCATAAATGTCACGTCATAAAAAACAAAGAACCCTTTTTTGAAGTAAATTAGTAGTAATTATATTGATACTTTTTTGTGATTTTGTTACTCTCCCGACTACATTCTTTTATAAATTCCTTTTACCAAATTGCTTAAAAATGTTTTATAAAGTCAAGTTCTTCAAATTTATATTCGAGATACTTTATTTCTAGACTTTTATGTATCTCAATTTTACCACATCCACATAACACATACATATATATATATACAATATATCTAATATCATATCAGCAAGTAGAATGGATTGTTCAAAACGAATACAGTATAAAAAAAACATTCAATCCGCACCAGTTATCACGTTGTATAGGGTGTGAAGCTCATGATAAGCCAAATTACCGGCCACGGAGTGATCACAGCTAGCCTTTTTCTGGTTAGGGCATGATCTTATATCTAATTTTCTTTTTAATCAGCTATTAGATGGCTCTCAAACTATAATTAGCTTATAAGTCATGTTTTGGTTCACTTTATCGTTAGAAAATGCGCGAGAAATATCCGAATAGCTTCAAAACTAAATAAATATTTGATAAAATAGAACCCCAAGACATCCCTAAAAACAACATTGATCATCAAACACTTTCGGATGATCTGGCAATGAAGAGAGATATGCAAGTAACGCCAAGGACAATAAATATGACAAGAAAATACGTAAAAAAATACTTTTATATATTAGAGAATAAATCACACGATGACTACTTCATATCTAACATTTCCCTAATATTAAAAAATAAATCTCGCTGCGCTGTTTTGCATTTCTGTCAACACCTCTCACGTTTTCTTTTGCCACTGTCGTGTGACGATGTTTCTGCTGCTACAGAAGAAGATGTGAGGGTTTCTTAAAAGGAGGTAGTGCGGGGGTTGGAGGGAGGGAGGGGTGACCGCACTCTTTGCCAACTTATTCCGGCTCATTTCCTCTGTAAACGACAAACAAAATCTCACCACCTCTTAAATTCTGATGCCGCTTCAAGAAAAGAGCTATCAAGAGCACACTTTCGAAGCTTTTAAACCGCAAGGGCCTTTACATTAATCTTCATTCAACATTATAAAAAAATATATTTACTCATATTTTAAAGGATTCCAAATAGGATGCTATAGAACAGTGGTTCTCAAACATGTTGGTCTCCGGAGCTCTTTAAACTCTTAACAATTATTGTAGAGCCCAAAAATTCACCTATTGATTGATGTTTACCGTGTTAAAATTTGAAACATCGAATTTTTTTTGCCCATCTAAGTAGTTACCCATTCAGATTAAACTTAAATTAGTTCAATTTATTTAAATAAACACTATTAGGCTACTTATAAACGTGACCTTTTTTTCATCTTTTATCAAACAGTAATTTTTTTTTAGTGAGAAGAGTGACTTTGCTAGTGCATCTGAATTCACAAATTCACATTTGTAGTACCAAAAAATATATTATCAGCCATATATGATATTTAGAAAATATATTTAGTAAGGATCCACTTCGGTGGTCGAATGGTATAAGGCGTCACTCTCACAATAAACTAGATTGCCGATAATAGATAAATTAGGGTTTGAATCTCAGTCGGGTGTATTGAGGGTGGTTTTTGCTAAATGGTTTTACACTCTCCCTCCACACAAATGAGGGTATGCTTCTTCTAAATTCAACTTTGCTCATCCTTGACACGTTGTAGTAATTAGTACATAGCTTATGCATATAACCCAAGTGGGTAGTAAGACGCGGTGCGAAAAACAAACAAAGAATACTCCTTTTTTGCTTGTTTTTTAGTATAAAACCTGTATCAGCTTTTAAAATATTTTGGTTAACATTTATTAATAGTTTTCATAAAAGTTTACCGAATTAAAGATAAATGTTAGGATTTTGTCATAGTCAGTTATTGTAATTATGATATTCATCATTATAATAGTTAATAAAACCAAAATAAATAATACAGAGACCATTACTTTGTTCCCTAAAGTCCATGCTAATAGTTCTGGTTGAAGTAACAAACACAAACATCCAAACCAAACTAGCAACATTCAAAATAACCTCCACAACCTTTTGAGCAACAATCCAACGATGTATGGACTGTTTATTTCTTGGTTATAAACACGAATCACCATCATCATTTTACTTCTCAGCGGCACCTCTTTGAAACACCTTCTTTAAAAAAAACTCTCACATACATAAAGAAGAAGAAAAGTTACAGGACGAGACATAAAAACTTTTGTCACTCGGATTTTTTTTTAATTGGTGAAATTCGAGGCTGTAATGTTGTTAAAAAAAATTGTGATTTTGGTTCCGCTGATTTCTCTCGGCAGTCGTGTACCAGACTCGAAAGAGTTAGTTGTCTGAAGACAAAACAATTTATGCAATACAATACAAAACAATACAATAAATTATATTCGAAGTTATTTTACCTTTGTCACAATAAGACAAATTTTAAATTTACATCCACTACTGTTTCAAACCTGTGGCTTGAGTCAATTTTTTATTCAAGCCCTGCTGGGAATCGACCCCGGGCCCCATTGCTCATTAGACAGATACGCTACCGATTGAGCTAAGGTGAATGAGACAAACAATTGCCTCAGTAAATTATGCCCATTTTTCAACAGCAAGTTCGCAATTCTGATGCATATCTTGACCAATCTAGATTTACATTCTACTTGAGTCCCTTTTGACACTGGGGGAGGTTTCTTGAAACATCCACGTCCACTTTTTATGATGGTTTTATATATATATATATATATATATATATATATATATATATATAATTGTTATATTAGGATTCTGCGTTTTATTGAGGATTTTTCAAACATCAGAGTTCTCTTTATAGGGACTATTCTTGAAACACTAGGCTCTACTTTCTTTTGACGTTACCTTAAGCAATAATTTATGCTTTCAATGGAGGTTTCTTGAAACATTAGTTTATGTGTGAATAAAATAACTTCTAAGACACACAGTATAATATAATGTAAATATTTATCCTACTTGCATCGGTGGGCATGTTGTGTAAATGTCAAGCTCACAAGTCTAGTTTATCCGTGATCGGGTGGTCAAGATTTAAATCCCAGACGGTTGTTCTGAGGGTGAATTTTACCATGCGTTCTCCACGCAAATGTAGGTACACAGTCCCTATAAAATGATACCTTCTTCATATCTAGGGTAATTAATATAAACTAAAAGTGAAATACGTGGGGTAAGAAAAATAAGATATATTTAACTAATTTACATTTGAACTAAAATTAAATCACACATTTTTATGAAAAAAGTTCAGTAAAATAACCAGTAAAGTGTTGATAAATATAAATTTATCTAAATCATGCTACCCATTTAATTGTGAGTATTCTTGGTCCTCACAAACCCTTTCCAAACCCCTTGTCCCCTCATTCCTCACATCCTTTTATTCCTAGTCACACGTTTGCATTCAGCCTGGTCACATTTTGAAACCTACAACCGACTAACAAACAAAAAAAAGTGTGAAAATCAGGGGTAGGGGGAGGGCGAAAAACAACACAAGAGTGACTACTGGTGAAAAAATAAAGATACATAGGAGAGGAACAGGAAGAGACACATGGCTGCCAACTGACAAATAAAACCTCGTACATCATCAAGGATCTGGGAAATAGGAGGGGAGAAAAACAAAATTCCCTAGGTAGCACGTGCCTGAGTCACCAGTCATCGCGGTATCCCACGTGGAATTTTAGGAGGAAAACTGTAGATTTTTCTGACTCTCGTAATATATATTTTTTATTTTGTTTCCCATCTTACTACTCGTCCAGGCTCTATGATTTTATCTATCCAAATATGGTAAGAAAGAAAAAGGGGCAAACATTTTGTCGTTAAAGGAGAGTGATAAAGCATTTGTGAAAAACCACCCCTCGTTACATCCGACCGGGATTCGAATTACGATCTCCTCGTCACCATAAATTCAGTCTATTGGAAGAGGGACGCCTTGGAGTAGACCATTCTCCCACTGAAGTAGACCACAGTTATTTTAACTCGGCACAATTTCAGTAGGTTCCAACTCCCTCACCCCCACCCCACACGCACAGTATGGTCAGCACCTGATCAGGACCGTCAGCTAATCAAACCATACCCGGTTCCACTCTCTTTGTGTTACTAGACTTCAATGACAGCGGAACCTTTTGTCTCAAGGGTACTTTAGCAAAAATAATATATGTATTTTCGAGGGTCTTAGGACCCCAGACTAAAATGAATGTCTGAGGACCATCCCTCACCAAATGTTTGGAAATTTATGCTACTAGAAGATATTTGGAGTGGTCCTCTTACCGATTTTTTAAAAAATTTGAATGCTGCTTAAGTTATTTAACGTGGTCTTCGCCTGTAAAATATTTGGAAATTTATATTGATTCTCCTCTTGTGAATGTGGGGAATGCCAGGCCTCCACCGTGGTTCGGATTCCACGTTAAACTGTAGGTCCTTCATTTCATCTCACAATCACCCTACCATTACATATTAGCATAAGTGCGTATAACCTGAATGGGTAGTAAGACGCGGTGCTAATAATAATATATTGATTCTATAGACGATAATTTAAATGGCTAACCCCCGGTATATGTGTTAGAATTGGACGGTTCTAGAAGATATTTGGAGGCCAGTTTTCATATTAATATTTGAGAATATCAGAGGGGAGACTAAAATAAATCTAGAAGGGGGAAATTTTGTTCCAGGGGACGGTAGGGCTTATTCCAATCAGGGGTGGGTGATTACTTCTAATGAGGGACATTTTTCTCACGTTTACTAAACAAAATCAATGTACTTAAATTAATACACAACTGAAAACTTGAATTAAACTTGATTTACTTCTTAAATATAATCAAGTGCCAAATGTAATTTTAGTATAAATAGCCTCCATTTAACTTCCAAATACTCCCAAACAAAGAACGAGACTGAACTGAATCAATTATATATTTGGTGACAAATGTCAGTAAGTTCTTCCAAAGGAAATCCTAGCTGGTGGGATGGGCATGCACTACTCCTTAGTATGGACAAGCATTTTATTGCTTATTATTCATGTTTTATTTTACTTAAAATATACAATTTTTTTAAACTTACATATCTGGATCTTGGGTTCGGGCCCTTGAAGGTCCCAGGTCCAATACCATGGTACCAATGGTCATCTCTCCTCCCCCTTTCCCTAACTCGTCACGTGACTGCCTCTAATCCAGTCATGCAATGTTTATAACTACATGTATTAGGGATGTTTCCCCATTTTACTACCTCTCTTATTGTCTATTTTAGTCAGTGTATGCTGTGTTATCTACCAAAGTGTCGTACTTAAATTAAGTAGGGCTTTTTTAAAAGGATTTTTGATCATTCCTCCGCCTACGTAAGGGGTCGTAAGATTTTCCAGCACCCCTCTCCTTTTCTATCTTACGTAATTTTTTACAATTTGGTAAATTATATTATTTTATGCGTATAACTCGAACGGGTAGTAAGACGCGGTGCTAATAATAATAATAATAATATATTATTTTAATCGTTAAAAGTTTTTTGTGGCGCCACCTGTTTGGGTTGGGTTATACGCCTATGAGCTAATTACTCTTATGTGCTATGAATGTGAAAGATTTGAGTGGAATGGAAAACCATTTATGAAAAATTACCCTCAGTGCACACGACCAAGATCGAGCCCTGATCTCTCAGTCATCGGCAGCCAGTCTATTGCGAGATTAGCGTCTTAGATCATGCGGACACTGAGGTTGGTATTTATTTATCATTATTATTAAAAACAAAAATTAGTTGTGTGTATTAAAGTTAACAATATTTAAGAAAAATATGAAGTTTATCATTTTTTTTCCAACAGTGAGAATTAGTGACTAAAGTGGGTTTATTTAATGAATGAAAATGAAAATTTTAAGAATTTTCAGATATTACTAAATTTTGTTTTATCATAAACATTGATTTAAAAAAATCTTACGTAAGATGGATTCTAATCCCCCCTCCGTCTTTCCCTGCGTAAGAAAATGTAAGAAAACATTGATCACCCCCTCTCCCCCAAAAACCCTTAGTAATTTAAAGATGACCCCTAAAAGTATTTATATTATCATCTTGGCTTGAGAGCAAAACTATGTTCACCTTCTGAACCAACTTTAATATCAGCACACGATTTATAAACTAGCTTAAAATTATAACAGACACAACACCCAGCCTCCAGTCATTAATTTATCACTGATAAGGGGGAACCTCCAATTTAACCAATGCTAAATGTTTCAGCTATGTCGGGATTCAAATATGAGACCACTAAATCAATTGGCAGTACCGCTACCTGCTAATCTAATGTTTGGTAGGCCTACTTGAAAAATTTCACACACCCGAACAGGTGAAACAATTCAAAATAATAATTTAAAAAATAAACGGGGGAAAAAAATTGTAGCTTAGACTTTAATTTTTCCCTCTCACGGAGTGAAATTAATATGCCTAATTAATTTTCAATATTTCAAAACAACAGCCATGAGAGAGAGGGGAGAGAGAGAGAGTTTCTGGACATTGTAATTATTAGTTTGTCATTTTTTATCCTTCCCTCCTCCCTCAGACTGGACGATGATGGCACATCACACAGCACGACGAAGAAGGAGAGGAATTGTTCAGGTTGGCCGCTGGGAGTGCATGTGGCGCCACTGTTCCACGGGATCATACATCACGGCTAAAAGTTGACGGACAAGCATCAGAGATGCGTGCCTTGCCTGTCACGCTGGATAAAAAAGTGTTTTTTTAAAGAGGAAAAAAAATAGGAGAGGGAAGAGTTTCAAAATAATAATAATAATAATAATAATAATAATAATAATAATAATAAGCGTTTGAAAGAGAAAAGCGACGCTTCAATTGTCAGCACTAACATGGCTCATCAACTGGGATGAAAACATTGGTCGCACACACCTCCACATTTATTTTGGGATTTCAGTGACTTGTACTAACTCTCTCTAACCCAAAAGGTAGCAAACAACCTTACCTTGCACGGTTCCACTATGGCGTAGCTTATAGGATAGGGTCATAGTGTAATCAGTCAAGGTAAGATTGCTACCTTGAACGGTTCCACTATGACGTAGCTTATAAGATAGGGTCATAGTGTAATCAGTCAAGGTAAGATTGCTACCTTGAACGGTTCCACTATGACCCTATCTTATAAGCTACGCCATAGTCTCATCAGTAAAAGTAAGACGGCTACCTTCCGGAGTGAACGAAGTTTACCGCTTAGGCCTGCCCCAACTACCCCCTCACCATTCAGACAGTTTGTTTCTTTAATTTAATTTTTAAAACAAAAAACAAAATCTTAGTATAAAGTAGTTATATTTTCTAAGCCGATATTTAAATATTGTCCTAATTAATTCGTTCAACCTCAAGGGTAATCACACGTGGAAAAGCACCTCTGTTGCAATTGAAAGAGATTTTAAACTTGACCTCTAAAATATCAGTAATCCAAAGCACCTGACGCCTTATACCGTTTGACCACCGGTGCTGGTAACCTAAATTTTACAGACATATTTTTTAATCAGTAGGTTTCAACTCAGGTGCTAAATAAAGAGCATAATTGTAGAGGGAATTATACCACTAGTAGGATTCGAACCAAAACTGTCTGGTCAACGGTGACCTTGAGAATTGCGAATTTATCTCCTTGGACATTATAGGAAAGGAGTAGGAGAAAAAGTTGAGGTTTGGAAAACATTTCCCTTTCTGCGAGTGAAGAATGAGCCTCAATCCAGGACGATCCATGGATAGCTCAATGGTAACAGCATTGGCGCGCCAAGCCAAAGCTCCAGGGTTCGATTCCCGCGGTGTCAATATTTAATGTGTTTGAATATGATTCAGATAGGCTGATGTTCGTAATTATATTCATTCATCTTCCAAGCTTCACCGTTAATATTTTAATATATTGTAAAAAGTTATTATTGTTATAATTATCACCGTGTCTTACTACCCGTTCGGGTTATACGCACTTACGCTAATGTGTAATGGTAGGGTGATTGTGAGATGAAATGGAGGACCTACAGTTTAACGTGGAATCCGAACCACAGTGGAGGCCTGGCATTCCCCACATTCACAAGATGTCTTGTCAGAGGTGAAGGAAGGGTTTGGTAATCAGATAAATCAGTGCCGGGACCGAGGATTGAACCCGCACCCGGCAAAGAAGTCCGACACCTTACCCTAGACCACCAGGTCACTATGTAAAAAGTTACTTTCTTATATCATCAAGTGAGTCACACGTACAGATTTAAAAAAATCTTCGCCTACCAAAATCTCAATATTCCTCATAAATGAGAAAAATTAAACACAGCCCCTCACTAACCCGTTCCCTCCCGCCTTCACGTTCCATGCCAATTCCCGCGCGTGCGCGCCCGACACGCCAAAACTCTCGAGAAAGGTTTCTCTATAGTAAACTTGAAACACGAAAGGAGAAAAGGAGGGTTGCTAGGGAAGGGAGGGGGGGGTGGCATAAGGGTTTGGAGAGATCGGATGGGACCAAAAGGGGGTGCAGGGTGTGGGGTGGCTTGAAACACCGACGCTAATAGTCTTAATCTTGTCGTTTTATGTTTTAGCACTCCTTATGGGTGGGTGGATGGGTGGATGAGGGGGTAACAGACTCCCTTCTATAACAAGGGTAGGATAATTAGCTAGAGCGACGGTATGGAGGCTTGTAGGACAAAGCTTCCTAGAACGTTACGAGTAATTTCTAAGAGAGAGTAGCAACCAAACTAAGCGAGGAGTAGCGTCGGTTTCGGTGGAGTCATACGGGTTGGTAAAGAAGGGGTGTAAAAGTGAGAGCGAGATAGGCGCGCGCACGCACACACGCCAGAGCGTCCTTTCAGTTTAAAGTGCTTGATCCTCCTAGTGGTATAGTGTTTGCTCTCTTTCTCTCAAGTCTTCATTCCCCTCCACCCCCAACCCCCCGCTCTCTAATTACGAAGCCACAAGCAAGACGAAAATTAAACTTTCATCAGCTATTAGCATATGAGACTCTTCTAATTAAGGTAGTACTAACGCCAAGAGTTTGGCGGCGCTTGACTTGTAAGAGAGCGAGAGAGAGAGAGAGAGGAAGACGTGAAAGGGTTGGTTTAGTTCCGAGGCGAAGAGAAGATATTGTTTGTAAAAGGTTCTCTCAGAATGAAAAGGGGTGGTAGATTGAGTAGGAGTTAAAGGGTTGCGTTCAAGAACTCAAAAGCCAACACCCCAACCCTCCCTACCCCCCCCCCCACCTTTAGAATGTGATGTATTCACCCACCTACTCTTTCACTCCTTACCCTCTTAGCTTATCACACTCATTTCTTCTATCATATGTAACACCCTAGTTTCTTACACCCCTATCCCCCTCCACACACTGTATATTTCAAATACCACCCACTCCTAGCCAGTATTCTACTGAAATTTACGGAAACAATTACAAGGGGTTTCTCTTCGAAGTAACTACTTGGGGGGGGGGGGCTCTTGTTTGGTGTTAAAGGTTTTGCTTTTCACTTGATACAACGGTGGACCTTTTACGCAAAACAACAGTGCTAACAAATAATGGTGATCCAATCTAATTATGTTAAACAAAGGGAGAAAGAATACCGGTACTATAATTTATTGAGAATAGAAAATATTGAGTAAATATTATTATTAGCACCGCGTCTTACTACCCATTCGGGTTATACGCACTTACGCTAATGTGTAATGGTATGGTGATTGTGAGATGAAATGAAGGACCTACAGTTTAACGTGGAATCCGAACCACGGTGGCGGCCTGGCATTCCCCACATTCACAAGATGTCTTGTCAGAGGTGAAGGAAGGGTTTGGTAATCAGATAAATCTTTGCCGGGACCGAGGATTGAACCCGGCGTCAGCATAGAAGTCTGACACCTTACCCCTAGACCACCTTCACCGACTTGAGTAAATAGAATCACGTGTTGTTTTTTTGTCACAGTGTATTACTATCAGTTCTGGCTGTACGTATGTGAACCAGTTACGATTATGTGTTAAGGATAAGGAAGATTTAATTCAGAGGAAGTGAATCCGTATTTGCGTGGAAGAAGAGTTGAGAAAAAAATAACTAAGGGAAAACCACCCTATGTACAGTCGAACACCATCCCAAAGTCCGATCACCCCGTCATCGGAAGGCCAGACTGTTTCAAAAGAGACACCTGAATATGTATATACATAAATATCTAATTTCAGTGGCGACTCGCGGACTGTTTCCAGGGAAAGCCAGCGGATATTGAAGGGGAGGGAACAGTTTATAAGTCCAGTCTCATTAAATATGGCTTTCCCTGGCCAAAACTCGTGAGATGTTAGAAACACAAACAAGTGTTTGGAATATTGGAAAGATTTATTTTGAATATAAATGAAATAAATACAAATATTGTTTAGTGGGCTGTATATACCATTAATTTTGTTGAAAAATGTTAGTGTTTTATATAAAAAAAATCGTTTGTTCATCTATTAAATGGGGGAGGGGTGGAGGGAAGAGCTACATTTCAGGTCCGTATTTTACATTATATATAATATTTCTATTTCCTTTTTAAAAATAAAGAGCGAAAGCACTTGTTTTGCCAATTTATTATTTATTTATAGAAAACCTTGCATAGGCCTACTTAATAGAAATGCGACACAGATTGTATTTTAAATAGAAGAACAAAGTGAATAAACAGCAAGTTCTGAAAGTACACCCCACCATTACTCTAATTTGCTTGAAGACAGATCGAAACAAATACAAATGGAAAGAGGCTTAGAGCAGAGAAATGTAAACTTGATAAAGACGATGGTTAAAGGAGACGGCGCTAAGTATGTGGTTTTAGAAGGTCTTAAGTTCAAGTCTTAAGCTGTCGAAGTTCTGTGCGCCACAAGAAAAGCTAAATGAACACTACACACACCAGTTGTCTTCCATTGAAAAAAAAGATGGAATGGGACCTGGGAGGGGGTAAGGTCGGAAAGGGAGAGTTAGAACTCGTATCTTTGGAGACATCTGTGTCGAATTGGTTTTTGGGAAGAAGGGGGCCTTGAGAAATTATATTTCTGGTGGTTTGATTCTAAGTCAAATTAAATTCTTAGCTTTAAGTAGTTTTAGTTGTAATATCTACCACTCCCCTCCCCTCCCCAAGCCAATATAATCCTTTAATATAATGACGTGTTGATAAACAGAAAAAATACCAAGGGAGAAGGCTTTTTAAGTTGACTAAACCTACTGCTTTGGTAAATATTTTAGATTATGCAGAACAATCTACGTGAAAATATCTCTACAATCAAAATATATTAAGTTTAAAAACATTTTAATTTACAAAGGTCAAAGTTTTTTTATCTGTAATGTTAAGATTTTAACTTACAATCAAAGGTTTTAAGTTTATATTATTATTTTTAAAATAAATTTAGTGAAATTGAGGGCCTCTTTGTGATACACTTTTTCAAAGAAACTTTATAATTTAGTTTAATTTTAAAACATGTGAATTACTCTTAACGTGTAAGACGTGTATTACACAAGTAATATAAAAAAATAACTTTCTTAATTTTTCTATTATCATTTTGATGGAATAAAATGCAAATACAGATCGCGTGTTCCGCTTATAACATTTTGTGATAGTTTAGCAAAAAGAAATGTCCTTCGAGGACCTTCTATAAAACTACTAACATAAATTATTATTATAATTATTATAATTAAAACCAATTGTTCAATGACCACACGTAAAATAAGCTATACAAAAATTGTCACAACTTCTTACTATTAGTTCGGGATGGATATACGAATACGTGTTAATTACGATAATGTGTTAGGGATGAGGAAGGTTTAATTTTAGGAGAGCTGTGCATTTACTTGGAAGGAGAAGGCAAAATCACTCTTAGTAACCCAACCAGGAATAAAAACCCGATTTCCCCATCATCGGGCCTTTATAATATACATCTTGGCATGAAGCTTAATATTAGCCATTTTCACGAATAAACCAATTAGCTTGAATTGTATTACATGGAGGGTTCAATCCTTGGTCCCGGCACAGATTTATCTGATTGCCAAACCCTTCCCTCACCTCTGACAAGACGTGTATTAATCACATCTTGTTAATGTGGGTAATGTCAGGCGCCCACCGTGGTTCGAATTCCACGTTAAACTGCAGGACCTCCATTTAATCTCACAATCACCCTACCATTACACTTTAGCGTAAGTGCGTATAACCCGAATGGGTAAGTAAGACGTGGTGCTAATGATGATGATGATGATAATAATAATAATAATAATAATAATGTAGAACATGGGTTCTTAACAGGGGTACCCTTATGGTATGGGAACCAAATAATGTGAGTATGGGTACATTTAGGCTAATAACACATGATATAGACGATTTGAAAGAAAAAAAAAGTTTACAAGAAAAAATATATTAAGAATCAAAACATTTTTTTTGACAATGTAAAATTATTTTTAAAACTATTTAAGAATCTGTAATATATGTTCCAATGTTATATCTTTAAAACTTGTCCAATAAAACAATGTGTAACCATATTTTGACTTGCTGTTAAGTCACAGGTAGGTGAAGTCCTTAAGCTCTAGTTAGCGCTGAAGACACCCGCTATATATCCCTTGTAAATAAATCTAAATGGGGCGTTACTCTATAATTAGTGAGTCCGCGCATAATCTAGTGTTTGGAAGCGAGGCATCGTAATGAAGACATGTTGGTGTAGGCTACTGTTACCGACCCGCCCAGGCCTGGAGGCTGATATAGTTGGGGGAGGTGGTCACGATAGTAAACTTCTTAGTGCAAGCATTCATTACGTTGGAGGCAGACCTTTCCTGGAGATTTATAAGTAACGCTGTGAACTAGATGGGTAAATATTGCGATACAAACTCTATCCATACATAAGTGGTGAGGCGTGACCTTTTAAGAGCTGCTACCAGATATCTACATCTTTGGGCAACGTTTTCAAAAATGTGTTCCTTGGAGCCCTGGGGCTCCGTCATAACTATCTTACACTATATGAGGCAATTTCCTTATTGGTTTTTTTACGACATAAAATAGCGTCTGTACCAGATTGTCAATTTTTTTAAATCTGAATAAATGACATTTCCAAAGACGCATTCAGAACATGTGAAGTTTTCCGTTTGTTTTATGCTTTTATATTTGTTAAAATTAAATTTCGTTATTGATTGTTCAGAAGACTAGTGTAAAATATTTTATAAGGGCTCCTTTCTAATGGTATTTTTTCTGGTAAAAGAACTTTTTCAGTCTAACAAGTTTGGGAACACTGAATTAGGTCATCCTCCTCTCCAAAACATTTAAATTGATTCATATATTTTTTATTTGCAAGGAATTGCAAGGTTTTTTTAATCCAAAGGGAGACATAAAGATTCACTCAAACAAAGACTTAATAAAAATTGGTAATCATTCTTCGACAGTCAAAGAATACAAAATTTTAAAAATAGTTCAAAATAAAATATATAAACTAAAAGGTATTAGGGAATAAATTAATTTCCTTTATTAGACACAAAGGAACGTGCAGTATCTTAAATAGTTTCCCACTTCCCCTTCACGCAGATGCAGGTACGTTTCCTATAAACTTTAACCTCCTCAAACCATCCTTTTAAGCGTAATTATAACGCATGTGGTCTGAACAGGTAGTAAGATGGGGGGAGGAAACAAAATTAACTCGCATGGATGGGTTTCATGGCCTAAGTTGGCACGCTCGTGTTAGTCTGGATTACTGGTTATGGAGAGATCGGGGTTCGAGTCCCATTAGGTCTACTTTTTTTTAACTAAATAGTTTCCCACTCACCCTCCATGCAGATGTGGGTACACTTAATCTCAAATTCAACTCCTCATTCCTATTCCACTAGCGTAACCCTTGACGAATTCTAAGATGTGGTGAAAAAAAACCAAACAATGCGAGCTATGTCCTTTTCCCTCGCAGGATGTGGCCGGAGCGCCGCCGTCTGTCAGAACGGCTCGAAGGACACACTGGATCATCGTGTTCCTCTCCTTAGAGGTAGCCTAGGGTCCCGTGGCTCACGTCCGCTTCTCAGTGGGACGTCATAGTCCAATCATCGTCACAACTCTTCTTCAAGTCCAACCTACATCTCCTTACCAACTACCACCCGTCATCGCGTTTTGCTTTACGAACGCAGTGTGTCGTATAAATCATCGATATCTCAGATTCGAACTATCCTCTTTCATTGCCAGGTTACTGGAGTCAACAAGACACTCGGCTGAAGTATCGTGTGGCTCGCCACATGAAGGATACAAAAGTTACTATAACTACTTTCATATTATCAAATCGTGTTTTATTTGTGTCGTATTTACTTTTTCTCTCCTCAGATCAACTAAAAAATATAATTCAAGATTTTGAAAAATTTATATGCTTCATGAATGTCTGAAAAAATAAAAAATAAATAAAATAATAAAGTGGTTTTGGCGTTGACGTATGTTTGTTTATCTGTCTATATCTTGGCCTATAGCCGAATCTATCTTACCTATGGGGAGAAAATTTTATATCTAGGGCTTTCATAAGGCTTCCTCGTGGTGTTTTTGGAATCTTATATATATAACTATATAAAATTAAGAGTAGCTTACTGAAGGGAAAAAAGATAAAATATCTATTCTATCAAAATCTGCCTTAACGGTTATGATTTTATTTTGTATCTTGGCACCGTTTAACATTACAAACAAAATATCAACTTTCATTAATTCATTTACCCATGAAAATGACTTTTAGGGTACTTTACTTAAGGGGGAACTTCCAATTTTTATCAAATATCCGCAACTATTTGAGATATAAAATAACTTATCATTGTAAAGTTATAGTTCTATTAAAAATACTTTTTTATATGAAATAGATTTTTTAAGTCCAATAGTTTCTGAGTTATAACCTAAGTAAATATATTATATCTTTCTATCCAAGGTTTTTAAAATGTTGTCGTGACCTACCCCCGTGGACTTGATCTGTCAGGAGATCTTGTGGGAGGGGTAATTTTGCAGGCAAGGTAATTATTGTGTGGTTTTGAAATTATATGTAGGTTTACGAATTTTAGTTTTATTGTAGTTACTAGAAGATCATACAAAATGTGATGTTAGTCTAAAAATAAATAACGAGACTGGATGCCCAAGCTCGTGGAAGAACTAGCTTAATTTGTGAATACCTAGACCTATGAAGTTGACTGTTACCGCGCGTGGACTCCATAGATTATTATTATTATTATTATTATTATTATTAGCACCGCGTCTTACTACCCGTTCGGGTTATACGCACTTACGCTAATGTGTAATGGTAGGGTGATTGTGAGATGAAATGAAGGACCTACAGTTTAACGTGGAATCCGAACCACGGTGGAGACCTGGCATTCCTCACATTCACAAGGACTCTATAGAACTCGATCTTGGGACCCCGGGCTCAACGGATGCCCTCTAAGTACAAATGCTACTGATCACCCGAAGATGTGGTCTGGTACAATATGGCGTCGGACAAAGTTACCACCTGTGATATAGATGGAATTGTTACAGCCCCGTTGCCAAAAAGTAAAGTTAATTTATACCATGCCAACTAGTTCAATAATTATTGTTATGAATTATCAGCATTCTCTGTAACCTTTATAATAAGTTTAGCTAATGGTTAAGACGCTGACAAGTAATGCGAAGGGTCCGGTGTTCTAGTCTCATCACCTCTATGACTTTTAGGTGACCCTGGTGGTCTAGGGGTAAGGTGTCGGACTTCTGTGCTGGGGTCCGGGGTTCAATCCTTGGTCCCGGCACAGATTTATCTGATTACCAAACCCTTCCTTCACCTCTGACAAGACATCTTGTGAATGTGGGGAGTGCCAGGCCTCCACCGTGGTTCGGATTCCACTTTAAACTGTAGGTCCTTCATTTCATCTCACAATCACCCTACCATTACACATTATTGTAAGTGCGTATAACCCGAACGGGTAGTAAGACGCGGTGCTAATAATAATCTAATACGTTACTCCAAACAAGCTAGGCCAGCAATTTTAACGCGGGCTTCTACTCGAGTTAGATAAATCAAAACATACATTCAACATTACTCAGTGGTATTGATAATATTAAATTTATGTTTATGCTTTTTGGTGGACAGAGATGTTAATTTTTTTCTCAATATGTTCTGTAACTGTGTATATTATTTCATTTATGCTCTTTGGAAATATTTACTGCAATAATATATATAGGTATGTGTTATAGGTTTGAAAGTAGTATCTATCAAACATAACAGCTGTAGATCATATGACTTTACGTATGAATACGTGAAAGTATATCTAGTAACTCCTCTAGATAATTAAAATGTTCTCAATTAGTAGTTGATGTATTTATATTTATTATGAAGGTTACCAAAAAATAATACAAACTTATTAATCTTAGGCAACTATTTAAAATTATCTTTCGCCTCTCCTCTAACAATTTACCAATAATAATACTTGCGGCCATAGATTTTATTTAGTTTGTGTGTTTCTGCTTAAGAGAAAGTGTCCGTCGAATGTACCCTAATTAAACCTAACAAATGCGGCCCTCAATCGAAGGGACGCGACACGGGACGTAGGGATCTACCCTCCCTTAGCCCCAGCGCGACACTTGTCACTATCTTTGATCACTGACCGTGGCGCCTGCCCGCTGGTTCTTCACCAGATCCTGTCTCCGTGGACCACGATAGAAGGGGGCGGTGAACACAAAGGAAACTCAAGGGTATCAAAGGTCTGTGGGAAGATCAAGGGGTGGACTAAGACTTGGTCTCTACGGCTGGTACTTAGGATGGGAGTGTAGTGGACGCGAGAAAAGGGCAGTGTTTTTTGCAGTTTTTATAGTAAAACTTTTTTTCAGTCTCGAGTAGAAACATAAAACTTAACTTTCTTCACTTGGTTACATCAGTGGTTCTTGAATATCTGTCGAGGCTGTCCTGGAATTAAATGCCAACTTTTTATCTTCATTTGAAAAATTTCTCGTTTAATGCCGCTACTCACATGACAGATAGTCGAGAATTGTTGATATACCATGTGAAGAAAATTAAACTGTAGGTTTCTACTGAGGCAATATTTTATTTATTTTGACTAAAACCAGTTTTTCTGCAAAAACTGCAAACCAAAGATCTTTTTTCCTAGACCTTACATCCCCATCTCGATTTATTTCTCATATCCTCTCGAATTTCTTTTAAACACATTTGAATAAGCATCATCAAGTTTTTGGTCATCCTGAAATCACTTAAATACTCAACAGTTTTCACCTTAAAAAAATGAATTAAAGTTTAGTATGCAATAGTGTGAAATCTATTCTTTTTAGCGCCGCGTCTTACTACCTGTTCAGGTTATACGCATGTATTAATTACGCTAATGATCTAAGGATGAGGGAGCGTGTATCTTAAAGCAAGTCTATCTGCATTTGCTTAGAGGGAGAGTGGAAAACTATTTAGGAAAAACTACCCGACCAAGATCGAACCCCAATCTCCCTGCCATTGGCAGCTTAGTCTATTGTGAGGGTGACGCCTTAGATCATGCGGCTACCTAAACAGGTGACATATTTATTTAAAGAACTTTAATAAATGGTACTTAATGTGGAATATAATAATAAATATAATTATTATTTGAAGTATATTAATTATAGATTAATTTGCTATCGGTGAAAAATAATTGAATTTTTACGGTATCCATTTTATTTTTATTTTCAAGCTATATGTATACTCTATAGACGATAAGCTTTGAGGTAAAAATAAAAAAAAGGGAGGATTGAGGGTTTTAATGGTTTCTATACCTGTATCGGAGATGATGACAGTTTGAAAGATTGGAAGCTTGAAAAAGATTCTTCTTTGCTACGGTTGTCTGATTCCGGTGGTTATATCGTTCTGATAGGGCGCCAACGAAACCCGATTTGGTTATATAAAATGTTTACTAAGCTACAAATTAGAGTATTATTAATTTAACCAAGACATTCAACTCAAATGTTCACAACGAGATAGAAACCCATACTGATGGTGACGTGGTATAAGGTGTCAGGCTCGTAATATATCTCAAGGTTTGAATCAGGCCGGTTACAATGGGGGTGATTTACACATATGTGAATTTGTTTCCCAATCTTCTTTCTAAGCTAATGTGGGTCCATTTTTCTCATAACCATTTGCTAGCACTATACTGTAAATAAGCTTGGTGTAAAAAGGACACAAATTTACAATATTAGAATTAATAGACGTAAGAGAAACTAGATATCCTGAAGGAAACTCACCCATATTAGTGTGTAAAGAATGTGTGACAACTATAGTTAATTTACATTTAATTTCATATGAACAAAAGAAACGTTCATAGTACCGAAGAAATTGACAACTGGAAATTCTATTTCTATTTGATTTCATTTTAGCAACACTTCTTACTACACATTCAGGTTTTACATATATTATCCACTATCTACGCTAGTGGGTTAGGAATGAGTAAGGCTGGAATTATAGAGTAGGTGTAAGAACTTACCCATATTTGTTGAGAGGAATAAGTAGAAAATCATTTAGGAAAAACCATCCTCAATACACCCAACCGGGACTCGAACCATGATCTCCCCGTCATCGGCAGTCCAGTCTATTTAGACCACGTGAACTTTGAAGCGGGCAGTTCTATTTAATCTCCCAAACAGCAAGATGCAGACCAATGTCCATATAGTGGATTTATTTAGCAAAACAATCGCTCACTTAATGATGCAAACATAAAATTTGGCACATTGATACAGATTTTGTAGTGAAAAAAATTGGAAATAGTACTAGTCTGAAAAAGTTATTTTACATTCACTATATTAAAAAAATGGCGCCTGAAAAAAGGTTTTTGCAATTATTTCGTAAACTGCCCATTATATAAAAATATTTATTTGATAAAAAATAAATAAAATAACATTTTCTACAAAACATGTTCATATAGATTTTATTTTAATCCTAACCGTTATCGTGGAATTTTGCAGTGAAATGTTAAGAGTGTGATAATCACACTGAGTTTGTAGAGTTTTGCTTGAGTTTCTTATGTACAAACTTGTAATACTTATCTTTTATCCTCTGTTTCAGATTATAATATGAGATAGTACAAACAGTAAAAATGGACCAAAAAAACTTTAGTAGTTATCGCATGAAAATCCCCGCAATACGGAGACCAATTGGGATCTATGATATACTGCCAGACAAATTATGAGCGTCCTACTACATGTCCTGAGAAGAGAAAACGTAGAACACTGGGCTACGATACTACACAGCAGCTAGAGATATAGAAGAATTTAGTAACTAGTACTGCCTTTTATTGTTTTACGTCTGGATGATGGAGAGGGTGTTGCAGAAACACTTGTAAAGCGACAGGCTAAGTGGCGTAATACATTCAGAGACATGTATAATAATACAACATTACAAAGACTCATCAAAGATGTGAATAAAGAGATTCTGAAAGTGATTACAAATCAATTAATGGACAGCAATAAAATAACCAGCTCAAACACACATTCGGATATTACAAACAGAAATACAGGTGTTTCTTCTGTAATCAGATGGATGATCCAGCTAATCTTGTCGAGGCTAGAACGCTAGAGCTGGATGTTGATGTTAGAGAAGCATTTATAGTATTACAAGATCATAGTCTATTAGCTAAGCTCAATTCTGGTGATATGGTAGCTTAAGAAACAAAGTACCATAGGAAATGCCTTTCAAAACTGTATAATGAAGAAGGAATATTCGAAGTGATGAAAGTGGTAACCGGAGTGAATAAAATACAGCGCACAGATTTTTGTTTGCAGAGGTGATGTATTTCATTACTGAGTGTCAAATGACTCCAGGTGTAGCGCCCGTATTTAAGCTGTCTGACCTTTGTAAAATGTATGATAACATGTGGGGTTTCTTTCGGAAATGAAAGTTAACTCAATAAGATTGATGGATAAATTGATAGCTTATATTCCCGGACTTGAAGCTTACCGATAAGAAAGAGATAATGTTTAGCTTTCAATGAAGACATTGGAGAAGCTATCGACAAATCAGTTTCATTTGACAGCTATCCATGGTTATTCACATGGCACAAACATCAGCATATATTAGAGAACAGATATTTACAACTGACTATGAATTTAATGGGAGAACGGAACCTAGCAATTAAAGTAATTATTTTCCAACCATCCTATTTGAACTCATACGCATAATACTAGAGGGTCCAAGCATAAAGAATATATCTGAAAATCCATGCTTTCGAGCAGCTCTAACAATTTCTCATATGATAAAATATAAAAGTCGAAAACTTGCATGCAATGTTCAAGAAGAAAAACACTTAGGCATAGCCGAAAACATGAGTCTCTACTTCCAATTTAAGCCTATTTTCGGTTACTCACTTATTTACACACACGTAATGAAACTATCATTGATAAATTATTTCATATTGGCCTGATTATTTCATACGAGAGAGTTATTACTTTAATGTTGTCAATGACGTATACTCAACAAGAACTTGGAAGTGTTTTGATGACTTGACAAAAGATTTACTTTAAATCAATTTCAAACATGAAGTTGCTCCAAAGGTGTTGAAAACCATTGAAAGATTTGTGGTCTTAATTTATGATAAAACAAACAAACACAGCTGAAGCAAGATGGCGTCTTTTTACTAAAACGCAGAGACCACTGAAATTGATACCTCCCACAACATTTCAGGGAGCTTTTATCTGGGGCCGGTGTTTAGTTTCGAACCCATATTTTCCAGATCTTGAGGTGGCAACTGGACGATGGATTTTATCAGCCGTTTTGAACCAGTTCTACCCAAGATTCGTTGGCTTGTCACGAACTGATTTACTGCAAATACCGTGTTGTTTGTGGCAGTAAATATTCATGTGGTCATGCAGATCTTAAATGTACTGGTTTGTGCTCATTCGATGGACAGTGTATGAATCTGATCATGATTGAGCCTTTTCAGTATTTTGTTTTGTAAATGACCTTAATGCACAATTTAGTGTAGGTACGTTTTCTTTTATGAGATATAAACTATATTATTATACTATTATTTTAATTAATAACCAGAATAATAATTCTTAAAATTGAAAAATTACACCTGGGCAATGGGAATCGAACCCGGGACCTCTGGCTTAGTACGCCAATGTTCTAACCACGTAGCTATCCAGGAATCGTCCCCCTGTTTAGGTGTCATTTTTTCAATTTTCAGAATGTGATATGTAGATGGAGTAATCCCCACTAAAAGTATAAATATTAGCTTAGGCTATTTGATTTTTAAGAATAATAACACAACTCTTAATTTTGAAATGATATAGTAATACAAAGGGCCTATCATACAAATAAAACGAACACAATTTAGCAATCTCAGCTCTATCTTATCTTTCATTCATAGTGTTGTTGCATGAAAACTATTAAAGCTACAAAAAAACTGCAAATAATTTTTTATAGAGAATTTTATCCTTGATAACTTTAATAATGACACATCTTTTGATATTTTGATCAGTTTCCAGATAATTGCAAAAATATACATTTGGACGCAATTTTTCCAAGAGGGCGGCTGGAAAATATCTGTTACAGAGTGATATTATATCTAATTTTATTCAGCATAAAAATATATACCAATAAGCCTAGTTTCATGCTTGCAATTTCAAAGTGAACGATTCCTTCAAAGAAATTAACTAAGCAACTCCATTAATTGTAGCGTGTCTACTTATTCAGCTAATTAAAGGAGCCTGGGTTTTAAATCAAGTAAGGCTGAAACATATTTTCGTGGAAGAAATTGGGATTTCCCCACTCACATAGGTAAATTGACTAGGCCTAGGGACTGGGTAGCATGTCTTTTGTAAAGTTGGGTTAGTGTTTAATTTTAAAATGAATGCCTTCCTTTTCTAAAAGCTAAAAAAAAAGCTACTAGATCTACTTTCACTTATTCATAGATCAGTCATGTGATCTTCATTGATTACTTTTAATTGATAGTATTAATAACTTTTATAATAAACCATTATTAAAATGGTATCAATTGTGTCCACAATTTTTTGTATTTTCTAAAAGCCCTTTCTATGAAAATTGGAGTGTTGTTGGTAAATCATGCGCTGATTAAATCAGTCTCTTCAGAGAGAAATGTCGACAAATACCATAAATAAATAATATCATTTAAACTAAGCTTTCATTCGTACTATAGCAAAATAAAAAAATAATAATAATAAATAATAATTAAATATGAATGTGTGGGGAAACTATGGTAATTTTCATTTATATTCAGATATTTCGATAGATATAGCTCTTAAGTGAGTGACGTTCAAACAAACAACGGTTAATTATCAATTCCGAATCCGTTGACACTCGACAATACATTGATTCTTTCTCTACTTTATAATATACACAACGTTTATTTTTTAAACTACCCAAGTACAAACAATACACACAATCCTCTATTCGAGCTTAATGCATAATGTAAAATGCGTAGTAAACCTCCTATACAAAACAAATAAATACAATTGGACATTTCCACACCCAACCTATCAGACCACACGCAAATCATGCGCATGCGCGCCTGGTGATGACGTAGTAATGGAAGCTGATGGTCTCTGTAAACCTTTCTCTACATCCTTCCTTAGCCTACCCCCATCCCATTGTAATAAACCCTTTTGTCATTCTACATTCTATCAACATCTCATCAGCGTCATCATTTTCTTCTTCTTCTTGTTTTTATCGTTGTTTTTGTGTGTGTGTTTTTTTTTAAGAAAAACTTTTACCCTCCACTATCTTCTTAATTCTCGAAGGTCTTACGTTACACTCGGCATAATACTAATAAATCCCCCCTCCCACCCTCTCCCTGCAGTATCCGTCGGCTTTTTTTTTAGGTACAGAGGAGGATTTTAAAGAAGGACGGTTTGGTTCGACGGAATGTTAAGTAGCGCCTATAAACTCCCTGGGGTTGCCGAGGTGAGATCCTTCTTCGTGTTCGGAGACAGTTCCCTTAATTGCCTTGAACGTTAAAGGAGTCTGGAGTCTCTTTCCCTTTCTCTTTCTATCTCGTAGTTCGAAAGTTTTTTTCTTTTCCTTCTTTTAGCAGGTGACAGACCACAACGATCATCGTAAAGACAGAGACACACATTTTGAATTCTCTGGATGGCGCCCCCAAACCGTTTTCACTGGATTTTGAAACACACACACAAGTTATAGACTTTAAATGAACGGGAATCTTTTTATTAGGTCGTAAAAAATGTGTGTTTTTCTCCTTCATTGCACATAAGCTCTTGCATTATTGCTTTTTTTTTTTGCTACTCAGCCATTTTGTGTTCACCCCCCCCCCCCCCCAGCACATTAGTTCAGTCAGTACAACGTTGGTCTTCTGATTTAAGGTAAATATTTTTCACATGGGTGGATTGGATTGGATTCTGTTCCACTAAAACTTTATTTTTGTTCGATGTATTTTTGTTCTGGATAATGTATTACTTTGTTTTTTAATTAATGTGTTGCACATATTAGAATAGTTCCATTTTAATTTATTCGAGAGTAATTTTCCAAAGCCCGCCATGGTGGTAGAATTATCAAAGCCAATGGTTCTCAAAATTTTCCCAATAACGGACCACTTGATAAGCGTTTGAGGTGCAAGCGGACCATCCCCCTGTCACTTGTTGGAGCAGGAAAGTTTCTAACGAACGTGTTTATCAAGCAGGTACAATACAGCTAATATATTTGATATAACTTTGTTTCATACGCACAATTTTACACTATAATTTTCAAAGCAAAAGCCTCCTTATCTGACGGTTAGAAACGAGACTAAGTCTACTTTCAAGTCAAATATTAGGATATGTCACTTTAATATATAAAATAACACTAATAGTGTAGTAAAATCTGACTGGGTGACCTGGTGGTCTAGGGGTAAGGTGTCAGACTTCTGTGCTGGCGGCCGGGGTTCAATCCTCGGTCCCGGCATAGATTTATCTGATTACCAAACCCTTCCTTCACCTCTGACAAGTATCTTGTGAATGTGGGGAATGACAGGCCTCCACCGTGGTTCGGATTCCACGTTAAACTGTAGGTCCTTCATTTCATATCACAATCACCCTACCATTACACATTAGCGTAAGTGCGTATAACCCGAACGGGTATTAAGACGCGGTGCTTAATAATAATAATAATAATAATAATAATAATAATAATAATAATAGTAAAATCTGTATTTCTGTTCGCTCTTCCAATGAAAATGTGACTGTACTTGAGGAACAAAGTATAGTCATCATAGTAGATTTTTAGCCTGTCATTATTGTAATTTGATATATTTCACTCTTTACTTTCTAATAGAGAGAAAAAATATTGTAAATGTGAAAAGCTTAGTCCTTAAGATTATGATGAATATTTATTTTTTAAGTGCCTCATAGCCAAAAATAAAAGTTCTGCCTGACCCCGGGGTGTTGTTTTTATGTTGATTGAAGCCCTCAAATAAAGAATAATTTAATGTCCGGTAATTTTTGAAATTTGACACGACGATATTGTTTAAGATAGGAAGTCTTTACATGAAAATATGATCAATAATCTAACCTAGTTAATTTTTATCACTTGTTTTTGAAAACTCAAGTCTTAATCTATAATAGACTGTTTAAGAAAGCAAATATGTCATGTAATTCATTTTCTTGTGGTCCAATGTGCGAGCCATTTGGTACAACACCACGGACCACAGTTTTAGAACCACTGGTCTAAGGCTTTACTCTCGCAATAGACTGAATTGTCGAAGAAGAGGAGATTGTGGATATAATCCCTGGGGGGGGGGGGGTATATTGGGGTGGTTTTTCATGTGTGGTTTCCCTCTCTTCACGCAAATACGGGACATTTCCTCTACATTTTACCTTAATCCCTACACGAGTGTAAGTACACGGGTGGTTCTTAAGATTAGTGAAAAGTGAGTCATAAAAAAAGTTTTGGTCAACCCTAAAAATAAATAGGCCTCTTGAATGTGACGGGGAAAAACCGACAACTGGTGGATCAGAGCTGAACAGAACAGCGAACAAATCTTGTTACACAGAAATGTTCAGAAAACCAACCACACTGTTCACTGTTCTGTTATATTATGAACACAGCTTTATATAATAATCTCAAATTAAATTTAAAGAAAATTAAAATAAATTTTAGCACCGCGTCTTACTAACCGTTCAGGCTATACACTTTGAAAAAATTAAAACTATGCTAGTAGCTAGTAGATTTGACCTTTTCCTCAGTTCCCCCACCACCCCGTATTCCGCGCTTAGATCCTTTTGATATCCGCATTCGCGCCCAACTATACCAGTCTTTGCCGGACGTTGCCTGCCTGTGACGTAATGGCGAGTCAAGATATGATTTCCCATGTTAATTAATTTAAGTTTTTTTTGACAAATTTTAGAGGTATAACGTTAAAACAGAAACCATAATTTCTTAAATAATTCTAAATATAGTCTTACAGTGTTACAAAATTATTATTTTTATTATAAAGTAGTTTTTTCTAAATTCTTTTTTATAAATCCCATATCACTTACTGTGGATTTACACATTCGTCGAAAAAATAACGTAGAAATGAAACGTGGTCACGAGGCAAACTATAAGCCAATCACAAGATTTACGCCTTATCGTCGCGAACTGTTCCGTTAAATTTCAATTCACCTTTTTTACTTGTTCCGTTCTACCTGAGATGTTCGACACAGGAGAACCAATCAAATCTCGGAACCAATAATCTCCAATCATTGTGCATGCGCATTTGACAACGCATGCCTTTACAACCAGAATCAATCCGAAAGCTTCGTTGGCCATTGTGAGATTTAAAATAACCCGTTAATGTAAAGCGTGTGTATCGATGTATAGGATTTTGCCACGGCTACAGACAAATAATATACCCAGACACTCAACCTCCAGGTTAATATGGTTGCGCTCCTTTTGATAGCTTATGTCCTTCAACGCTAGGATCGCTGTGGTTAGTTCTATCATCACCCAGTAGTGACACTAGCGAAGCCCAGTGTTGAAGGACTCAAGCTGGAAAAGGAACGCAGCGAAACCCCCGTAAGGTTGAGAGTACGTTTCTATTATTTGTCTGTGCACACATCATTTTAATATGAAAACATCCACCGGGAGAATGATCTAAAATATATGTTTAGCCACTAGAAAATAAAATATATTGATAATCAGATGTTTTAAGTTAACGTCACTATGCATCGTGGGTCTACATACAGTGTGTGAAGTGCTGCGTCACTGGTGACTTGGTGGTCTAGGGGTAAGGTGTCAGACTTCTGTGCTGGGGTCCAGGTTTCAATCCTCGGTCCCAGCACAGATTTATCTGATTACCAAACTCTTCCTTCACCTCTGACAAGACGTGTATTAATCACAACTTGTGAATATGTGGAATACCAGGCTTCCACCGTGGTTTGGATTCCACGTTAAACTGTAGGTCCTCCATTTCAGCTCACAATCCCCCTACCATTACACATTAGCGTAGGTGAGTATAATTCGAACGGGTAGTAAGACGTGGTGCTAATAATAATAATGCTGCGCCATTTAGGCTGATAGGGTGAACGTGTGTATAAAGCTTTAGGCCTATATCCCTCTAGGATGTCACGGCAGCTCTGCTGGCAGTGATGCCTGTTACGAAACAAAGAAACTAATAGTGCATTATCATACGACTGGCATTACCATAAGAATGCACGAAGTGCTCTCAGGGTGGCAGATCTTATAAATACCAGCTGAGCTGCCATGGTGTCCTGGTGTGATATAGGCCTTATTATAGGCTATTTAGCTTAGTCACGAAAATAGCCTGCCAGGAAGTAGATTTAAAAAAAGGTCAGTGCTAGCATATGTCTTTCTAAAACAAGAAACCATAAAAAGATGACATTTAAATAAAGTAAGTCGATGTTTTCAAGGTGCAAGTTGTATAGTGACTGTGTTAACTTGTCAGAGGAAGAGGGAAATTGTTATCAGTAGATAAACAAGAGGTTTTGCAGGACCAACTGATCATTTTCTTCCTTCTTTTTCTGTTTCACGCATTTAAGTGTGATGTGGTAGTATCGTACAGAGTGCTTAGGGGCATAGAGCTAAGATGCAACCCGCATCGCAAACTAGCTTTGAAATTTCCAAGTGGCAACGTCATTAGCTTCGAGATGACCACAAGTGTTTGTATTGGGCTACGTGAGGTTGTAGTGGCAAGGTTAATTTTATGGTTCGTTCTTAGCAGTATCGTGTCGGCACCCGTACTTTGCGAGATTTTTGGGTAGAGACGTGTCTTAAGAAGCCTGGCGTCGAATCTACAAGTTCCCTGTGAGACGCTCCATCTGAATACGCTTACAGTCCGTTGACAATCTAGTCTACACGACGCCACTGATTCTAGATCACTAAGCTAGTATTAAAATAAGTGGTAGGGGCCTATATACATTTTGAGGGAAACTTACCTTAGTGGAGGATAATTTTTCAAAATTCCCATTTGATTTTAAATAATTAACGATTTCGATGTAGTGTGTCTGAAGTATACGGTTTTGTTAAGTGAATAACTTTTCTAAGAGTGTTTACGTTTTAACACAAGTAGTTAATCATTGGCTTAAGGTGGATGGAAAGAGATGCGAAAAAAGGGTCAGTGTTTTTGCGGTTTTTATGGCAAATTTTGTTGTTGTTGCTAAAATAAATAAAATATTGCTCCAGTACATACATAGAATTTTATTTCCTTCACATTATGACTTTAAATTCCTTGAATATCTGTGAAAGGTGTCATGGAATTTAACGTCAACCTTTTTTCTTCATTTAAAATGTTTCAAATCTAATGCCACTATGATCAAGATTGATATTCAACAACTGTTGATATTACTATCTGAAGAAAATTACATACTACTGGAAAAAGGTTTTTTTTTATTTTAGCAAAAAAAAATATTTTGCTATAAAAACTTCAAAAACACTGGCCTTTTCTCGCGTCCCCTTCCATCCCACCTTAAAGTGGAGGGAGAAGGGAACACGAGTTAAGGTCTGTATTTTTATAGTTTTTATAACAAATAATGTTTTTTCTAAATTAAATTAAATAGTGCTTCAGACTCTGTAGATAGAAAATTTTCTATAGATAGTACGCTCAAATTTTTTTGAATTTCTGTAATGAGATGAAAGTAATTTTAACATTAACTTTTTGAATGAGGAATAAAAGTGTTCATAAAATTTCAGGATGGCCGTGACTGATCTATACCCAAAATGTTTTTTAAATATATTATTATTATTATTATTATTATTATTATTATTATTATTATTATTATTAGCACCGCGTCTTACTACCCGTTCGGGTTATACGCACTTACGCTAATGTGTAATGGTAGGTGATTGTGAGATGAAATGAAGTACCTACAGTTTAACGTGGAATCCGAACCACGGTGGCGGCCTGGCATTCCCCACATTCACAAGATGTCTTGTCAGAGGTGAAGGAAGGGTTTGCTCTCGCAATAGACTTGACTGCCGATAGCGGGGAGATCGTGTTTAAATTCTGGTTAGGTCTAATGAGGGTGATTTTTCCTCAATACTTTCCCACTCTCTCTTTTTTCACGCAAATGAGGGCACACTTCCTCTAAAATGCAACATTCCTCATTCCTAACCCACTAGCTTAGCTAGTACATAAGCGCATAACCCCAAAAGGTAGTAAAACGTGGTGGTAACAAAAACTATGTGAAAACCACCTCAATTAACCCGACCTTGAATTGAACCTCGATCTCCCTAGACACCAGAGCCTTGATTCACTAAATGGAGCAAAAGGATACTCTAGTAAAGATGCACCTAAATCCTTATTCATTAAACAGGGCAGATGCAGTTTCAGAGCAAATTAAAAAAAAAAAGCTGGCTTCGACAGCTATGAAACTCCGCCAATAAAACATTATTTACTGTCAATTATTGCCATTTTGAGCTGTTATATACATTACAAATCAATTTTCACATGGAATAACTATGAATCAAGCCTTAATTGGAATATAAATTGTGATGATAAATTTATTAAGCGGAATAAAACTTTTAAATTACAAACACCTATGCCATAAAACATTTTACAAGTAATGTAGACCATAAAGTTATATAAATTATCAAAATGTTTTTTCAAGCATAAAATACATGTTTAGTTCACGAAAAATAATTTAACTTATACTCGGTAAGAGAATATTTCATTTATTGGACTCGGGTCCACTTCGAATTGAAAAAGTGGACATCGCACTTACCTAGATGTTATTTATGAAAAGTGACATCGCACTTACCTAGATGTTAATTATGAAAAGTGACATCGCACTTACCTAGATATTAATTATGAAAAGTGACATCGCACTTACCTAGATGTTAATTATGAAAAGTGACATCGCACTTACCTAGATGTTAATTATGAAAAGTGACATCGCACTTACCTAGATATTAATTATTAAAAGTGACATCGCACTTACCTAGATGTGAATTATGAAAAGTGACATCGCACTTACCTAGATGTTAATTATGAAAAGTGACATCGCACTTACCTAGATATTAATTATGAAAAGTGACATCGCACTTACCTAGATATTAATTATGAAAAGTGACATCGCACTTACCTAGATGTTAATTATGAAAAGTGACATCGCACTTACCTAGATGTTAATTATGAAAAGTGACATCGCACTCACCTAGATATTAATTATGAAAAGTGACATCGCACTTACCTAGATATTAATTATGAAAAGTGACATCGCACTTACCTAGATATTAATTATGAAAAGTGACATCGCACTTAACTAGATGTTAATTATGAAAAGTGACATCGCACTTACCTAGATGTTAATTATGAAAAGTGACATCGCACTCACCTAGATATTAATTATGAAAAGTGACATCGCACTTACCTAGATATTAATTATGAAAAGTGACATCGCACTTACCTAGATATTAATTATGAAAAGTGACATCGCACTTACCTAGATGTTAATTATGAAAAGTGACATCGCACTCACCTAGATATTAATTATGAAAAGTGACTACTATTGATCATATGACTTCTAGTACAAATATATGAAAAATATATATTTTTTATAATATTCATAAGAGGTTTCTAACTATCAAAATCGGTGTTTTTATAAACGGACTCGCAGTGTGTTTTCTTTGCAAATAGATGTAAACTAATGTAATTCCAGAGCAGTTTTTTTATAGGCCTTACCGTTTAGCCACAAGAGACCTCTTAAGAAAGGTCCGCACCAACGTTAGGTCTCTCCACCATTTTGAAATTTTTTGGGGGTTAAAAATTAATTTTTTTAACTTTTTGGGATTTTTCCGTCGGTTACAGGATAAAAGCCATAAGAATGCCAAATTTAAAGTTTCTAGCTCATCTTGAAGTGGGCAAACATTAATGCCAGTGAGTGAGTAGTATAATAAATTTAAAAAAACCTGGTTACCGACAAATATATGAGAGCCATAATAAATGAGCTATTATAAGTAAATTAAATTAAGTATAGTAGTTAAACGCAGATAGGGTAGTTCTTTAAGTCACAAATAACCCGTTCTGACACTAAAGCATTTACATATTAAAAAATTGTACGGTACACACCAAAGACCTTCGCTTTTATCTTAATATAGATACATTTACTGAAAATTGTTGGAAACCGAATCATATGTATTGTAGCTGAAACACTCCACCAAAAAGTCATAAATGAGATAATATAAACTTTTACAGAAAAACGAGAACATAGTAAACTATCTGTCCACAAGAAAGCATAACATAAATTTAAATTGTTAAAGATCTTCATTAAATAAATATATTTGCTCATGAGTAAAAAAATCTATTGCTTTTATACAAATATATTCCAAATAATTATTTTAATTTAAAATGGTACTAAAAATTTAAGATAGTAATCTATTTCGTATCCCAAATAGTTGTGGGGATATGATCGAAATTGGAACTTTCTGCTTATTTTTTTACCCTTTAAGTCATTTTCATAAAAAATTATGGTAGCGATTTTATTTATAATGTTAAACAATACCTATATATATATATATATATATATATGACATTTATTAAATTTTGTGTGTATAGATACACACACATATACACGCAAAATTTAATCAATGTCGTTAGAATGGATTTGGATGAAATCGATTGTTTTCTCTTTTTGCCCTTCATTAAGATACTCATAAGTTTAGATATTTCAAAAAAACCTCGGGGGAGCACTATGAAAACCCTAGAATCCAAGTTTTAGCCAAATTGGTAAAGAGGTTTAGGCTTTAGGCCGAGATACAGACATACATATGGAGTAAAATATAGAGTTCGATTTGTTTGACGATCACAATACTTCTCTCTCCGATGGGGTTGAGTGAAAGTAAAAAGGCAGATGTCATAAAACCTTTAACATTAATTTTAAAGTTTCCAAATGATTAAATAGTTCACCATTATAACCCAAGAGTGTATGTTATAGTAAACATGTTCTTCTTTTTTCAGGAAAACACAAAAAATAAACTCGTGATATAATCATATAAAGGTGCACGTCTTCAAGGTTAATGAGTATCACATTAGATATGTGGGTCTATTGTTTCGAGAATACTTCCAGAACTGGTAGTCTCGAATACGTTTACATAGCTTAAATCTTTTTTTAATGTAATTAGAATGTAACAGTCCCAAAATTACAAACTAGTACAAAGAGAAAAAGTTTTGGTTAAGTTCATCTGATTAGAAGAGTTATGTGTGTGCGATTTTTATATAGCATATATAACACGTTGAGGAGAGTAAAATATCCTGTGTCAGAAATAAACTCGCTTGAGACTTCCTCAACCGTAATACTGATGGGTGCAACTCATGCAAGTGTAAGTCAAACTGTCGAACAGAATTGCATTTATAAATTTTAAGCTCTTACATTTCCCAGGCCTCAATGTTAAAATTTCATAAGTTTAGTTGTCTTTTATCTTTTCGAAAAGGTCAATTTACCTTCATGCCGAATTTCAATCTTCTACCTTTAAAAAAAAAATGTATATATTAACTATGGAAATTTTGAGAAGACCTGTCCTCCTGATTTTCGGCTCCTTCATTTTGAAATTTAAGAATTTTAAAACTTTTCTAGTTATTTGGAGTGGTCTATCTCTTTAGCTGCTCGCCAAATTAAAATTTTCTACCACACTAAGAAGTAGTTATCTATATTAGTTTTGGAAGTTTTGAAACCCTTCCCCCCCTATTTTTTCTACAACTAGCACAGAAATTTCATATTTCAAGATTTAGTTGGCTATCTGGAGTGGTCTCTATACCTGTCTGCCAAATTTTATTTTTTTAGATCACGAAAAAAGTTTTTTTTTAAATAATAGCCTCCCTTTTTCCTAGAGGCCCATTTTGAAATCTTCAATTTCTAGATATTTATGGTTACATGGGTCATTCCCTCTAACTCTATTATAAATTTAAGTTTTCCATCTTATTTATGTGTGCTTTATCTTTTTTTATATGGAACGACTGGTATATAGACATGGAATGTCTGAAATACATATATATAGGCCTTTGCCCATTCCTTGCACTGGCAGACATGTGGGCTTGATGTCTAGCTCTACTAACCTTGTTTGCCGGTAAGGGGGAATTCAGGGCTCAAACTCCAGCCAAGTATTTTAAGAGTGAGTTTTCCATAAGTATGTGAACATTTTCACCACGTCATAATACCCGTCCGAGCTACCCGTATTGAATCACACTCGCAACAAACACATCAGAACCGAACATAAGAAACTGATGCAATGCTACATTTGGAGCATCGAGCTGTGTGGAGCAGAAACCTGGACTCTAAGGATGATGGAAAATAAGTGCTTGGAGAACTTTGAAACACGGTGCTTGGAGTGCTTGGGAAGAATTGAGAAGAACCGGGGATAAATAGGATGAAAAATGAAGAGTTCCCAAGAAGTGAAGGTGCAAAGATAACCATTTTGGATATGATTATTTAGTGCAAAGCAAAATTGAGAAGATAAGGTGGACAGACAGGGTGATAAATGAAGTCCTAAGAAGTGTGGGTGCAAAGATAACCATTTTGGGTGTGATTATTCAGTGCAAAACAAACTTCAGAAGATCAAGTGGACAGACATGATGACAGATGAAGAAGTCCTCAGAGGAGTGGGTGGGAAGATAGCCATTTTGGATGTGATTATTCAGTGCAAAGCACACTGGATCGTACACATCCTTAGGAGGAACTGTCATGAACTGCATGACGTCATAAAGGAACGGTTGAGAGAAAGAGGAACTTAGGAGGAAGGAAGATTCAAATATTGGATTACTTGAAGGAAAGACGAAAACTCTGGAAACTGAAGGAGGCAGAGAACATAACGCATTGGTGGTCTAAGTTCACTGACAAAAGTAATGAACCTGTCGTAAGACAGAACACCTAATAATAATAATTTCAAAACACACATCCATCCAGGAAATCAAACTATTATATTAGTCATCCACCACCTCACACAGTAGTCGAAGCAGGGTCAGCTCTATTCGTGGTCTCGGCCTCTTTAACCACTCAGCCAAAAAAGGGAAGGGAATAGAATAGGGGGAGTGACTTGCTCGGATGACTCTGTCTCAATAACGAACCTCAGAGGCGTTAGACTCCGTTTCTGCACACCTCCTGGCTGATGATATTCCGCGGTGAGTACGAGTGCTCACCACCGTGGCGATCAGCTGGAAGGCTCACTGTTCCTCCTTGTAGACAAAGACACAAGACACCGCTCGGAGTAGAGATGGTAGAGAGAGATTGACCACCTCGATACTGCCGGAACAGCGGTCTATGTCGCGTCTTGGTCATTTGAATATTTATTGTGATTTGTATGTCGTTTAATTCCACAATACAATTTTCATTTTATGGTTGTGAAACATGATCAGATGAATCTTAGGATGCTCGAAAATATGATGTTTCAGGAATGTAAATAATGGAGAGGGGAGGAGGTTACGTAATGATGATGTACCCACCACCAGACATTGTTAGGGTAGTCAAATCTCACAGACTACAGTGGACAGGACATGCTGCGTGAATAGAAGAAACTGGGATTGACTAGAGAACCTAAAGGGAAGAGACCAGTGGGAAGACCTAGATGCAAATGGGAAGATGGCATTAAAAGGGACCTCAAAAAGCTAGGATGCTACGCTTGGCCAGTAAAATAGAAATCTTTAAAAGTTACGATGCTCAGGTCATATCCTCGAAAAGGGGTGTGGGGACTGGTAATAGTTTGGGAAACATTGTTCTAGACCAAGGGTTCTTAGCCTTGGAGTATGGGAACCAAATAGTGGGGCTAGGGGACTCCATCTCTAAACAGTAAGATACTCACGTTGTAGCTAGCTTGTGTATTTGTGATTCTCCATTTTTATATAAATAAATACGATAACATCTTTGGGATTTTATTTCAGCTGTTCTGTTCCTAGCTATTTATGTGTAAAGTAAAACCAAGCTATTGACATATTTTGAGGTCATACTGGTATATAACAGGACTGGTAGCAGTGGTGATGATGATGATGTTTTCGACAGTCTTATTAAAGGAATATGAGGGGACATATTGGGCAATCCATTGGATGTCTGCTCTAGACGTTTCTTGAAATTCATACATTTTCTAGGCTGATTAAAACAGACGTTCTCTTCAGTGTACTTGTGCGGTTGTTCTCCGTAGGCCGCGATGCTATCACGCGGCATTCCAAGCGCCCAGCACCGAGACTAGAGGCAACAATCACGTATATACAACCGTTTCCTACGGCGCGGTATCACCGTTATGACTTACAACCTATGGTGGGGTGGCGGCGGCTTCATTCGCAACGAGGCTGTACTGACGGGGCAAGTTAGCTTGGACCTTTATATCCCGTCTCAAGGCCAATTAACCGGAATAATAAGGAGTATGCTCCTACGTTCGAATCAGAAAACATGATGAAGTGTCTGAATTCTAAGTTCGAAAAGAGCGAAATTAAGATAATTTGAATAGGTTTATTAACTTTTAAAATGGTGTACTCAAATTTGCGTGTAGGGAGAGTAAACATCATTTTTGGTTAAAATACAGCCTCCGTACACTCAACCAACAATCAAAACCTCCGACATCTCAATCATAGGCAGACCATCAATTTCGATTATGACTCCTAAGACTATGCAACCATTGAAACGGATTTAAGGAAGGTATAATTTAGAGAAAATGTGTCTGCATTTACTTGGAGTAAATATTTATAAATAATTCAGGGAAAAAACTTCTCGGTACAGCATGTTCAAAACTCGACTCTTAGAACTCTTCGTCGTCGGAAAACCCGACTAGACGAGATCGACGCCTTCCTTCATTATCGTACCCACCAGTGCATGAGTTTAGACACTTATTAAAGGTATATTGTACCATCCTGCACTTAAGTCCCCAGCGTGGTTGTAAATACGTACATATACACAGATGTATATAAAGAAGTAAGCCCCCATGTTGTTGTTTATTACGATTTCTTTGTTCATAAAGTATTTACATAAAAAAATGAATTTTATGGCTTGTTAAAAAGAGTTTGTACCTAGTAAGTCGTCACCTACACTTTATGTTTGGTTCTGCTGAGATTCTATCTTTGGAGTTCAAGTGAAGTTCTTTTAGCGTGCATGTGTATATATGTGTGAGTGTGCGTGTGTGACGCATGCACGCTGCGAAACATAAAACATGGGAGATTTCTTTACCTGGCATAAATTTACAACATTAGACGATATGTGTGACGAGGTAGGTAGTTTTATATTCCTTCCGACAGAGCTTGTTTCGTTTTCTTTTGGTCAAATTAGCTGTCAAGACTCCCGCTGCTAAGTAAATTGAATAAGCATAACAAAAAAAATATTTGTTTTAACGTATTTTTAATAGGGAGATGAATTAGTGATAATCGTTGAGAATGGGATGGAAGAAGATGTGAGTGTCAACCAGTATTTGTGTAGTTTCTAAAACGTGTTTTTTTTATACAAAATAAACCAAATAGTGCGTCAGTAAATTAGTTCAGTTTAATTGATAATATAGTTAAATACTCGTTTTTATTCCCTTCTTATTTTATACATATTTTTTTCCCTCTATGACGACATTCTTCGGTGAACTTTACACCATCTTAAAGTCTTAGAAAAACCAATGTTATTCCAAACTATTATATAAAATTATGAATTTAAGAATCAAACAATAGAAATTAAAATGTTGTTTGATTCTTAAATTCATAATTTTATAACATATTTTTATATAATAATTTGGAATAAAATTGGTTTTTCTCAGACTTGAAGATGGTATAAAATTCACCGAAACATGTCACAGAAGAAAATGTATATATATAAAATAAGGAAAAGGGAATTAAAACGAAGATTTAACCATTTTATTAATTATTACCACTCCTTACCAAATAAACATGAACATTATTAGAAATAGTTTAATTTTCTACATATAGTAATCTCAACAGGGTCTTGCTGTCACGAGCATTTTAACAGAAACAGTTTTATATGAATAGAAAAAGTCATATTCACATTCCATTATATGATTGACTAATGTTCGATAACTCTTGATATCGCCATGTGTAGTGAATTAAACTAAATGTATCTACTGAAACAATATCGTATTTATTGTGTCAATAAAAAAAATTGTTTAAAACACTGGTATTAATTCGCCTCTCCCCTCTTGTTCCACGTCTTACTACCCGGTCGGTGTTTCCCTATATTTATATTAATATTGAAGAGGATGGTAGAATTTTATAGTAACCACGCCTACATTCACGTAGAGGGAGATTAAAAATAATCATTGGATGAAGGGTTGGGAAGGGGACACATACCCTGTACAGTGTACACCCACCCGGGATTAGAATTCCAAATTCCCCATTATCGGTAAACCAGTTAATACGATAATAACGCCTAATACCACATGTCTATTGGAGTTGGTAGCTACTAAGTTACTAATTTGTTTGGTTTATTAGTATTTTTTTATTCTAGATTTGTAAGATCTAATTTCAATACTCCCTAACAAGGTTTAAAAAAGTTATATACATTAAGAGAATACTAGAAAAGGAGACACACAAAAAAAATATTAGAAAATATTTCATTCGTAAAAATAATGGGATTGAGCCCGGGATTTAGGGATCAATCTCAGGCATACTAAACACTCGTCCAATCCTAAGACAGGTAAGTAATTATGGAGGCCTATTTACGGTAGAGTTGTGCATTTCGGTCTCGTACGTCTGTTTGATTGATTGTCAATGTACTGGGTGTTTGAGGCTTATAATTTATATGGGAACTATTTATTTATATTAGGTGTTTTACGTGCTATGCTCTCTCTGAATATATCGATTGTATCAGCACACGAGAATTTCTATGAGCAAGGTTGAAAGCACCTACCAACTTTGTCGGGAAAGGTATTTTAACATTCCTGCCCGTGTTCTTTTACATGCCACAATTAACAATTACTTTCACTCAAAAATAAGTTGTGCAACGGAGTTATATCGCTCAAGAAATATCCGTCGATTCCGGCTGGGTTTGAACCCACAAACAATGAGTCCTGAGGTGAGCTCTTTATCTCAAAACTACCGAGGTCAAATATATGAGAATAAATGTACAGCTAAGTGAAAGGGAGATTAATACATATTTGTTTAGTAAGAGAATAGGAAAAACATATGCTGTAAAAATAATTCCCATTTCAGCTGGTTATGAATTGAATCAAAGCCTCTAAAGTTATAATCATAATCTGCTGGGATATACAGATACTTCATTATTATCATTTTAATCAGTAAATATAAACCAACTTAATTAAGTACTTAATCTAAAGGAGAAGGAACAAGAAGGTTGTTTTTAAAAAGAAGTACCTTCGCATTATCGTTGAGAAAATATGACGAAACCGTAAAAAAAATATATATATCGCAAGGTAAATATTATTCCGTATGTCCCCGGCAAATTTCGTTAAGATTTTTCCACGCACTGGGCATTTATAAATAGATAGATAGGGGAAATTCCGAATGCTCATACTAAAACCGGAACTTTTTTCCCTCGGTCAATATAACAATATAATTAATTATTTATAGCATTAAACCTTACAAAAAAAACCTTTTTATCAGCTGTTAAAAATTAGTTGATAAAAACATACAGGCTTGATGTATTTGAAGAAATACAGTTTATCTTTTTAACCAAGAGTCCGGCGAGGTTTTTCTACCGCAACGATTTGACTAAAGAGGATCCTTTTCCGATACCTCATCCAGACTTCCAGAACTTAACCTCGCGTCAGTATTTGAATAGAATTGAAGTTCCGTGTGTGTGAAGCGCTGTTTAGTCTTGGGTGGACGCCGAAACCAGTTATTAACCCAAATGAGAAGCGCCCACACCAGAAACAGACTTCAAACAAAGAAACAATGAAGGTAAAAAAAAAACGTAAATATAAAGTAAGATTTGTTTTTCTGCGCCCTTATCTCCTTCTATCAAACACTTGAACCAAAGCGTTCTTCCCCCCTCTACACACTCTATCCTCAATCCTTCTTTCCCCTTTCCTCTTTCATTCCTTGTTGTGAATTCACAATCTGCCGACCGGTAATGACAATACATTATCATATTTGTTTCACTTTGAACTAGGAAAAAATAAACTTTTTTTCTTCTGCTTTATTTATACTTATTTGACTGTTAACGTAACAAAGCAGTTGAAGAATACTGTAATTATGAATTACTTAATTATTTTAAAATGTGAGAAATCTTGATGCCGTAAATTAGAATGTGTACAGCACTTATTGTTCTATGTTCTTACTGCTTTAACTCAGGAGCGTGTAGTGTAGGTAGTTATTAGTAAAGACTTTGTTCAGGCTATTTTACACATTTTAAGTACGTTGTCTATCTGTGATCTATTGGCAAGTCGAGATAGAATATCCCATTTCAATGTATTTGCAAATTTATTTGTCAAGTTTTAGATAAAAAAACATCAAGTTAAACAGCTCACGCCCTGCGAGATTGCTTGTTTATCAGATGGTAGTTATTTCCTTCTTCCGCAGACGAGTACAAGCACTCACTCTATTATTTGCACAATAATTTGAATTTTTTTTTAAATAAAAATTTGTTTCCTCTTTTAATAGACATTTGCTCCCACGGAATTTTTTTAGTCAACATTCTGGCAACAAGATTACTGCAGTCATTTTCATGAATATACCAAATAGTCTATAGATGATTAAAAAAAAACACGCTTGCAAAAAAATAAACTACTTCAAGATCATAAAAATAATTTTGTGATAATGTAAGATTATTTTTAGATTTATAAAATAATTTGTGGTTTTGGTTTCATTGTTGTATCTTTAAGGTGGGATTGTAAGGAGCGTAACACAAGGTGTATATTTTTGCAATTTTTAGAGCAAAAACATCTGTTTGGTCAAAATAAATTGAATATTGCTCCAGTAGAAAAATGGAGTTTAAATTTCTTCACAACACAGCAATTTATGAATATCTTAAAAACATTTTAAACGAAGAGAAAAGGTTGTCATTAGATTCCAGGACACCCTAACAGATATTCAACAACTGTTAAGTTCACCCACCATGTTTATAAAATTAAACTCTCTCTCTCTCTCTCTCTCTCTCTCTACTGATTAGTGGAGCAATATTTGATTTATTTTCATCAAAAAATAGTTTGCTATATAATAACAAAAACATTGTCCTTTACTTGCTTTCCCTACACTCCCACCTTAGATAGAGCCAAATAAAACGTAAATACATAAATATGTAGAATCCTATCTTGACTCGCCGTTACGTCACAAATAGGCAAGGTCTTTAGTGTGGGATGTATCTGTAATATATTTGTACAGTTAAGCGAATAAACTTTCTTTTTTTGTTCAATTATATCAATTATTATATATTGTTCAATTATTATTTTACCATGAAATCCCAGACACCATTTTCGATAAGTCTGTCTTCATAAACTCTTTTCTGAAAGTATGTTGATAAGATAAGTATTCACAAAACAAGGATGAAAACAATGACGCGCGTCGAATATTTAGTAGTAATAGTTACTTTGCTGGCTATTTATTGATAGCTAGGATCACTATTTGATTAATAGTTTCTTTAGCCAGGTAAATAAAAATTATCCGTATTTATTGTGAATCACAGAAATAAACTTTATCATATTGTTTTAGGGCCGTATATATAGCTGAAATTCGAACACGTCACTCAATCCAACATTTAGCCTTAGCTGTTTAATTTTCGTATACCAAGAAATCGGTTGACTCGAATCTAGACTATAAATAAGGCTCTTAGAACTGCTTGTTTTTCCTGAATCAGGAAATTGGTTGACTCTCGAATCTAGACTATAATTAGGGCTCTTAGAACTGCTTGTTTTTCCTGAATCAGGAAATTGGTTGACTCTCGAATCTAGACTATAAATAGGGCTCTTAGAACTGCTTGTTTTTTCCTGAATCAGGAAATTGGTTGACTTCCGAATCTAGACTATAAATAGGGCTCTTAGAACTGCTTGTTTTTCCTGAATCAGGAATTGGTTTACTTCCGAATCTAGACTATAAATAGGGCTCTTAGAACTGCTTGTTTTTCCTGAATCAGGAAATTGGTTGACTTCCGAATCTAGACTATAAATAAAGCTCTTAGAACGGCTTGTTTTTCCCGAATCAGGAAATTGGTTGACTTCCGATCTAGACTATAAATAAAGCTCTTAGAACGGCTTGTTTTTTCCGAATCAGGAAATTGGTTGACTTCCGAATCTAGACTATAAATAAAGCTCATAGAACGGCTTGTTTTTCCAGAATCAGGAGATCGGTTGACTCCCAAATCTAGGCTATAAATACGGCTCTTAGAACTGCTTATTTTTACCTGTAATGGTTACATGCATATATGGTAATTACTCTAATAGGGTAGGGATTAGGAATGAAGCATTTTAGAGGTAATGCATTTGCGTGGAAGGAAACCGTTAAGGAAAAACCACCCTCAGTAGACCTTACTGGAATTTGAACCCTGACCTTCCCATCATCAGCAGACCAGTCTAACACTAGATTGACGCCTTGGACTATTCGGCCACTGAAGCATGTGACCGGAGTATAAATACAGCTTTAGTCTGCACCTGGACTTGAATCAAGACTCCTCTGTCTTGTAGTTAGTTGGTCCCCCCCTCCCCCCACTTGACCACGGGGCATACTCAAAGCCCTGTAACATGGGCGTGCGAGGAGGGGCTGAGCGAATGGGTGGTTAAAAGAGTGTACCCAATTATCTCGGTAATAACAGTAATTAGCTTGTCAGTTTGTTCACCACAGGGGAACACACATCTCCGCGCTGCGGGTGGAACACCAAACACGTGTCAATTACCATGTTCAACTCTTCAGTTGACAACAGGAGCTTCTGCTAGTCCGTCCCCTGGAGTATCCACTTCGACTCTTGGTGCTAGGGCTGGATTTAGAGCTGTGGAGGCCCCCTCCCCTGACTTTAAGAAATATGAGGCCATGGAGCTGTGAAAAATTGGAGGCACCAGGTATGTACAAAATTAGAGGCCCCAGGGATATAAAAAGTTAGAGGCACAGGGACCGTACAAAATTGGAGATAGTGGGGATGTACAAAATTGAAGACAGCGGGGTTGTACAAAATCGAAGGTCCTAGGTATGTAAAAAAAATCTGAGGACCTGGGGTTGTACAAAATTACAAGACCTCAGTCTGTACAAAGTTGGAGGCCCCAGGGCGGGTTTTGCCTCTCATTGAATAAGCTCCTTTCGACATTAATATTTATGAATATGTTGGGTGCTCGCCCCCCCCCCCTCCCTTAAATCATTTCCCACTCTCAATCAACATAAATGTGGAAACATTTCCTCTGAATGCTACCTTCCTTGTCCTTACATCATTAACATAAATACGCGGATATACCGGACGGGTAGTCAGAGGCAATGGTGAAAAAATAACATCACAGATCTCTGTACGGGTTTGCTAGGAACCGGTATGTTCCGTCTTAACCTTGTGCCTACAGTCATGAAGGGAATCATTGCTAAATCTTGCTAATGAAATACTGGTTTTTGGTCGTGGTTACATACTTGGTAACAGCTTGTTTTCCTTGTGTCTTCCTGTGAAACGAGCAGTAAAAAATACATTTTATATTAAGGTAAAACTTGACTTTAATTACAATGTTTCGAACACACACACAAACAAATGTTTGTTTTATCTAAATATCACCAACATAAAACAGAGTTAAAACATTAATTCAGTGAGTTCTAATCACTAAAATTCTTCTGAGCATGACTAATAAAGTTAAAACAATGTCCACATATCATTAATTAATTGATTAACTAATTTGATTACTTTAAGTAGTGCTTATTATACTCATGAAGAACTTACATTGAAAAGTTAACCTTCAATTAGTTATTTTGAAGACATAGTCATGAACAATATTTTAGTCATAGATTTGAGAAATACAATATTTTAATGTCTATAACGATACTTTAAAAGCATTTCTCCAGATTGGTTAGCTGGAGTATTGTTTTATATATATTTCATTCGACAAGAACGAATTTGAGATCAGTGAAATAGTTTTTCTCATTTTAAAATAATTATATTTCAATTCTATCGTATTTTAAAAAAATATGGAAAATAGTTTCACTAGTCTCAATTTTTCTATTTTTAATGGAAGCTACCAAAAACCGCAATATGATTCGTTGCTTGGTTTGAGATGAATTAACTATTAAATTACAATACGACGCCTGGTTTTAGATGTATTACCTATCAAACTACGATACGACGCCTGGTTTAAGATGAATTACCTATCAAACTACGATACGACACATGGTTTAGATGTATTGCCTACAACAGAAGAATGCGAACACTTGGATCTTAACAAAGGGTCACGATGGTCTCAGAGACTGAAATTAAATTGGGGTCTAAAAGTTTGAATGAGGTTTTAAACCTCTGGACTAGACATTATGAATGGTATCAACCTCTCAGGTGAGGCTATGAATGAACGTCCCCTAATCTTGGCGACAGGATCTTCAGACGAGAGAGAACCTGGTGATGATACTTCCCACCTCGTCGTAGTTACGAGCTCCACTACAATCCGGTGACCTTGAGGGGGGGACAAGGATTCCTCGAGATGATATCTACAGCATCATCAGGACCCGTGGACCGGTACTCTACTCACCTGGTGGGTCCCACCTGTCAAATATGTAAAACGCGCGCTAATCATCCAATGAAACATATGCCATTTGGTGATTGAAAGTAATAAAACGAGAGTGAAATTTGAGTCCAGCTGGGACGGGACGTGATATTAGAAACGGGGATCTGAAGTAGCTAGTACTGGGACCGGTGGTCATATGGTCTAAGGCTTCAGGTTTACAAAATACTATATTATCTTTGGAAGGAAATTTGAGGTTTGAATTACTGCAGGGTGTACAGTTTTAATTTCATTTTCATATGTGACTTATTATTGTGGTTTTCACTTATATTCTCAACCCTATTCCTTAGCCCATATATTAAGACGTTAAATAAATAATATTATGTGTAAAAATATCCTAGCTGAAATAAATATTATCTAAGAATTTTTTTACATTTATTTTGATTAAAAAATCGTACTAGTTTGGATTTTTGAAAATAAATTACAAAATAAAGGGGTCTGTGATTACACAAGCATAATTTGTTTATTGTTGTATGACAAGACATCTTGTGAATGTGGGGAGTGCCAGGCCTCCACCGTGGTTCGGACTCCACGTTAAACTGTAGGTCCTCCATTTCATCTCACAATCACCCTACCATTACACATTAGCGTAAGTGCGTATAACCCGAACGGGTGGTAAGACGCGGTGCTAATAATAATAATAATAATAATAGTTTATAGTTGTATTTTATGTGACAGTTAAAATTGTAGTAATCACTAATACAAAAAAATGAAAAAAAATAAGTAAAGATTACATTAGAAAAATGGGGTGGAGAGAGAAGGGGGTGAATAATATGGCCAAACTAGGTTTTTTTATTTGCCGATTTTAATAGAGCTCTAAAGAATTCCAACATTATAATGATTGGCCTTGATTCATAGATATTTCTAAATATGCTACAGCTCAATAATTATTCGCTGCAGTAAATAGATTACCCAAAATTGTGTGTAATTGACAATATTTATTCTGGCATGACGCTTCAACTCAAATTTTCGCAAGCATTTATTTTTATTTTTATCAAACAAACTTCCTCAACGGAGAAACAAATTAATATATTTTTAGAATTATTTTGGTTTAAAATCACAAGGCTAGTAATAATTCATCCACACCAAAATAAATGGTTATTTTATAAAAGCAATCGACATTCATTTGCCCACTCTTTAACTTGTAACTCTAAATCTACAGATACAAGTTATATTTTAATGTTAATCTGAAATAGAAATAAACACATTTTTATCCATTCAAGTTTTCAAATCATTTATTACAAAAAAAATATAAGTAAAGCTAACTTATTTCCCTCCTACGTTGATCTTTATTTGAATTCAAACAGTTTAGGGGAAATTTATTTTTTGAAGTAACTCCCGTCTCTATAATCATCTTCTTTTAATAAAAGTTGAAATGTTCGCAAATGAAACTGAGTCTCTTTAGCACCTGTCCCCGATAAAACACAGAGAAAGAAAGGTAAAAAAAAAAAAGATAGCATCGCAACACATTTTTGAAATAATGAGCAACATAAAACCAAACAAGTTTGTCCAGATAGCCAGATAGATACATAGGCCGTTATTTTTAAATCTATTGTGCTCATTTGGCTTAGACATAAGGGGTGTAAAGTGGGTCTCAACAGATGTTATTAACGGGAATTTTACGAATATCTAATATTCATTACATAAGATTAAAATAAATATGAAAAATGTAGCGAAAAGATCTTAAAGTACACATAGTTTATAGAGGATTTTTTTTTCCAAGCCCCCATCTTACTACTCGTTTGGACTATATGCCTATGTTTTAATTACGCTAATATTTTAGCGATGAGGAAGGTTGAATTTATAAGAAGTGTACCCGCATTTGTGTGGAGGGAGACTAGGAAATGATTGAGAAGAAAAACTCCTATGTACACCCTACTGGAATCCAAACCCCGTTATTCATGTGGTTGGAAGTCGAGCTTATTGCGAGTATGCCGCCTTAAGCCATACACCTATATAAGTAGGTATATCATAATTATTAAACCATTTATTATCTTAACATTTTGAGAAAGTAAGGAATAACTTCAAAACATATAGGCCTACATTTTCTATTTTGAAAAAAGAGACTGACACTGGAGTGTCCTCCGCACAAAGATTTCGGCTGAGAAAATAAACGTGCGAAGGCGAGCGGCGCGGCGCGTCTTACTACCCGTTCGGGTTATACGCACTTACGCTAATGTGTAATGGTAGGGTGATTGTGAGATGAAATGGAGGACCTACAGTTTAACGTGTAATCCGAACCACGGTGGAGGCCTGGCCTTCCTCACATTCACAATTGACCTTTATAACCTCGTATCGAGTTGTGTTTTGTACCATTGCCTATTTTATGTTGGAGTTTTCAATGGGCACATTCCAAACACAGTCACTTTGACCCCTTGAGGTGCGTTGACACGGCACTAGTGTACTGGAGTTGTGTGCGTGCATCATTCGCATGATACACTATATTAACACACATTTCTAGTAGGGCTGCCAAATATTTCTGATGTAATTCCGTGACATCCAATACAAACTTGTAGTAGCACCATCATAAACTTACGTGCAGGGTGTCACAGATAACGCTTTAAGTGTGGTATCTGCGTTATTTAATAATATAGAGTAAAATTTCGAAAATAATTTACTAGCTCATTTTATGCATTTTTTAAAAAAATCAAGTTAATAATACAAGTACTCTAACAACTACAACTAATATTACTACAACTACTAAAACAACAACTACTACGACTACAACTACAACAAATAAGAGGTCATAACTATTTTTTTATTTGCTTGGCTTCATGATGTGCGATTTACATTAAAAATATATTAATAAGTATTTCATTTTTTATTTATTTGAGGTATTTAACATACCCTTTCTAGACCGATTGATTAAATCAACACACGAAAATTGTCTATTAAAGAGAGCAAAATAGCTTACCAATTTTACCGGTGTAGGTATTTGCACATAACTTCCAAAGTTATATTACATGCCACAAATGACATAGAACCTACGACTTTACTTCCCCTCCAAAAGTGTTGTGCTACGGATTTTATCACTCAAGTAAAATTCGTCGACCCCGGCAAGGTTTGAACCCACGTAAACTGGGCATGTGGTGAGCACTTTTACCCAGGACCACAGAGGTCGACTATTAATAAGTAAAACATATATTCCATGTGTTTCTAATATTTTATTTATTTATTTTATTTAGCACCGCGTCTTACTACCCATTCGGGTTATACGCTTAAGTACTAATTACGCTAATGGATTAGGAATTGGGGAGGTTGAATTTAAAGGAAGTGAACCAACATTTGCGTGGAGGGAGAGTAGAAAAACATTTAGGAAAAACCACCCCCAATTCACCCGACCGAGATTTGAACCTCGATCACCCCGTCCTTGGCAGTCGAGCTCAACACGACTAGCGCGTTAGCTAACTACGCCACTGAGGCGGGTGTTTATAATATCATTAATTGAATAAAAATCAATACTGTTTGGAAATACATTATTTATAATTATGTCCCGTTTATTTAATATATATATATATATATATATATATATATATATATATATAAACTTATTGCTAGTAGTGCAAGTTATTTTAGAGCAGAGCGGTGCAGTAACACCTTCCTTGATTTTCGGGACACTCTGTGTCCCAGGGAACAGGAGCATGAGGTAAATTCCGGGACTGTACCGGAAAATCCGAGACGGTTGTCTACCTTATTTGCAAGTGATACTTGCTAGTCAACTCGAATTGTTTGCGTAAGCAAGACGTTTATTAGCAATGAGTGTCTACGCAATGTGAGTGGAATGTTAATGCTACGCGCACAATACGAGTTAACTCGTTCCAACACATTCGTACCGTGTCAAACTCCCCTTTAACCACTGTATTATTATTATTATTATTAGCACCGCGTCTTACTACCCGTTCGGGTTGTACGCACTTACGCTAATGTGTAATGGTAGGGTGCCAATTTAACCACTGTAACCCACCAAGATGGCGTAGCTAGCTAACGAAATGGGTTCGTGCTAGACTGACGAGGACGGGGAGATCAAGGTTCGAATCTCGCTTAGGTGAAGTGGGGTGGTTTTTCCTAAATAGTTTCCCACTCTCCTCCACGCAAATGCGGGTTCACTTCCTCTATATTCAACCTTTCCAAGTCCTGACCCATTAGCCTAATTAGTACTTAAGCGTATAAACCCGAACGGGAAGTAAGACGCGGTGCCATTATTATTATTATTATTATTATTTTAGCCACTGTAGCTAGTGCTGTAGACTTGTACAATAATTATAATCTTGTGTTTTAATTACGTTAAGAATGTATCCAAGCATCGATAAAAATAAAAATCCATTCATAGTGAAGATAATCTGCAAGCGAAGCAGTTAAGGGACAGTAATTGTTATTTTACGAATAGAAATTATTCCGACCACTCAGCCGTGTAACGCAAGTTTATAAGAGGATAATGCACAAAGGAGAGAGGAGTGGGGGGTAGGCTGTCCTTTCCCGTCCTCTCTTTTTACCTATACACTTCTATTAGGGACATTGCCTACCTGAGACGTAACGGCTAGTTAATATATATACGTTTTATTCGACGGGTTTTAAAAGATATAAATAACATTGAAACAAAAACCATACATTATTAGATAATTTCCCCCCAAAAAAACACTCCCACATTGCCACAACATTATTTAGTTTCATTCATAAACGTGTTATTTTAATCGTCTACATCTCAGATCATTTGGTTTATTCATTAAAATGGCCTGTAAGAATATTTCTGCCAGGATGTAGATTTTAAAAGTCCGTGAAAGCACAAGTCTATCTAGAATACAAAATAAGAAATTAAAAGTTTGAAATGCAACTCAATTCTGTCCGGGTGCAAATAGTAGATAAAGTGTGTATACTCGTCAGCGGAAGGGGTAATTGTTACCAACAGATAACAAAGAGGCTTTGCAGGGTGAACTGCAAATTTATTCCCTCTCTCTTTTCCTATTTCGTACATTAGCGTCTAAGTGTGATAGTGCTTAGGTGCGTCAAACTAAGATACAATCTCACATGACAAAATACCTTTGAATTCACCAAGAAGACAATGTAGTTAAATCCGTCCTGGAGAGAGCAGTTATACTAAAGCTATGTGGAAAGCACATAGTCTATACAATCGGGGATAGTAGTCCATTGTGACGTCATCAAGGACTGCTAGAATGTAACATTGGTTATTCTTGTCACGGGGTACACCCTAACGAGAAATGTTTGATCAAACACTCGTGACATAAAAAATAAAATTGTTGTTCACCTCTTGCTACTATTCTGAATTACTCAGAAATTTTACACTAACGTGGTAAGAATGAGAAAGGAAAAGATTGAAATTGTATGCACTCACCTTTGCGTAGAAGGAGAATAGGACACAATTTAAGGGAGGAATATTCACAATTTCACCTAACTGAGATTCAAAACGAGGCTCCTACCATCCCGTCACCAGCAAACCAAATAAGGTGAGATTAATACTTTACTCTGCGTGTCCACCAGTGCATGTAATAGACAAATATTTATCAGCTATAACCCTCCTAGGTGGCATAGTTGGATAACGCACTTGTCGTGTTGAGCTCGACTGCTGAGGATGGGGGGATCGAGGTTCGAATCTCTGTCGGGTGAACTGGGGGTGGTTTTTCCTAAATGGTTTTCCACTCTCCTCCACGCAAATGCTGGTTCAATTCCTCTAATTACACCTTCCATATTCCTAATCATTAGCGTAATTAGTACTTAAAAGCGTATAACCCGAACGGGTAGTAAGACGCGGTGCTATAGGTTTATGTTTCTCGATAAATAACAGGATCTAATGTTGCTTATTGATATAATTTATAGGCTCTGGTGTATACAATAATTTTTTTAGCACCTTGTCTTACTACCGATTCGGGTTATACACATATGAACTAATTACACTCTGTGAGGATGAAGAAGGTTGAATTTAGAAGTAGTGCACTCGCATTTGTATGGATGGAGAATAATAAATCATATATAACCTCCTCCCTCTCCATTATCTATATCCCATTTAGGACCAAATATTTTCCTGAGTATTTTGTTTTCGAGGAACCTATATCTATTGTCATGTAAGCTACCAAGTTTTACGAACATATGTGTATGTAGCCTAAGTGTTACATCCCAAAAGTGAAATTGGTCATTTCATGAATTGGGGAAATTTCTGCCCATCCCATGAGCTGGCTTCTCCTATTCCACGAACCGGTAAACGCTCCTACAGTTCATGAATTGGGCAGCACTTGTGCTTCCCAGTTTATAGACTGGCTTGTCCATTAACTGGGCAGCTCCAAGCGCAACCAAATACATGATATGGACGAGTTTTCACCCGGTCCGTGAAATGGACAATCTAAGAATATATTTTAGTCCAAACCTTTGATCGTTTTAGAATGGAAGGCAAGGTTTAGTTGGGTTGGGTTGGGTTTGGTTGGATTAGTCTTAACATATAATATCTGAAAACAAATTCCAGTGTAGCTTTTAGTAGGTAGGACAATAATTTTCATTTATTGAAATGGACAAGAACTCATATACAATTTTTGCCCAGTTTATGAAATAGTCAAGAGAATAGGCCAGTTCATGGAATGGACAGAAATTGTACCAATTTGGGAAATGGGCAGTTTTAGTTGTAGGGTGTGAAATATTTAAGCATAGAGAAAACAAATGGTTGATATATCTTAAAGTATAAGTGGTCCCACAAATTTTAATAAATCTTTAGCTAAACAAATCGAGACAGAATGTGAAATTTGATTACCCTAATACTAATACTACAAAAACGTCAAAAGCAAACAAAAGGTGTGTTTTTTTTTCTTGAGAGGTCAACCTTGGTAGTTATTGGATAAAGTTTTCACCTGTTCACCTGAGGACCCGATGGTCATGGGCTTAAGCCCAGCTGGGGTGGATGTATTTTTTTTATTGATAAAAATCCGTAGCACAACTTCCTTCGGATAAATAAAGTCGTAGGTTCCATCTCAATTAAGGGATTTAAAGGAACCCTGGAAATTAGGTAAAAATACTGTACCTTTCCTGACAAAAATGGTAGGTTCTTTTGGTCTCGCTCATAGAAATATTCGTGTTCTGATATATTCAGTCGGTTCAGAAAGTGCAAGTTTTTTTTATCACCACATCTTACTGCCCGTTTAAGTTATACGCTTAAGTACTAACTACGCTGATGTTTTTAGGGATAAGAAAGATTATAGTTTTATGAAGTGAAGGCATAGTGGTATACCATTTTGGAAAACCTCCCTCAATACACCCGACTGAGAATCGAACCACAATCCCCCCATAATCGGCATTCTAGTCTACTGCTAAAGTAGCGTCTTGGACCATGCGGCCTCTGAAGTGGGTAAAAGTGCAAGTTATATACCTCAAATAAAATAAAATAAATTTTCAGAATGGTGAAATCTTATTGAAGGAAGTGTACCACTGTACGGTAAATGCACACGAACAAATAGAAAGAATTAAGGCTACACCGTGAGATGCTTATCTGGGGATATTTTGCATGTTCTAATACCATTTTTTCCCCCCACTCTCGTCCTAATTCTTTCTTCTTATTTTTTGTTATTGTTTTCCTTTAGGCGTGTTTGTTTTCATAGCATTGTTAAGACACTTCTCGATGATAAGATCTTTAGACTATTGTTTTATATCAAGATTCGTGGGTCCCTTGGTCTCCTCCCGTGTTTTTTATCTATCCACTAGATGAAATAGATGAGTGTGAATATGGGTTACAAATGACGACATTACTGTAAAATGAGTTTATAAATGGTTTTTAATGTGAGATATTTAAGATACACTTCCTTAAAAGCCACATCAAATTAGTAAACAACGGCACAAAAACACATTCCCTGTACCAAAAATGTCATTATATAGATATTTCAACTAAACCACTAAGTTAAAGAATCATAAATCTCCTTCTCAATTCCAGCAGTGTTGATAAAGGACGGTAGTGAAAAATTACTAATAGAAATTCATAAATTTCTATGTTTCATATGAAACCATAAGGTATTACTACAAAAATGGAAGGAAGATATAGTAAACATTTTCAAAAAGCGGGATAATACCAAGTTTAATGAATATAGGGATTTAACACTACAAGAAACATGCTATAAAATTGAATCGAACTAAATTTTTAATGAAATTGATGACACAGGCAGAGGAAATAATTGGGGTATTTCAGTGTGGATTCCAACGAAAGAGATCAGCAACGGATCAGATTTTTTTAATATTCGGCAAATATTAGAAACATTACGGGTAATCAAATAAACATATATTTAAAAAAAGCCTGAGACTAAGTTAAGATAAAAAATTAAATTTTAGTAAAGTTTGGGCTACCCAAAAACCTTGTCAGGCTAATTGAGGTTTGTTTGACTGATAGGTGACATCCAACCCGTATCCTGCCACACATATCAGATACTTTCGAATTACATAATGAGGATACGCAGATGATCTAGCTTTGATGAGCAACAGGAAGCTGTTCTAATAAATGCAGGAATTTTATAAGACTCTAGTTATTTATTTATTTAGCACTGCGTCTTGCTACCCATTCGGGTTATACACTTAAGTACTAATCAAGCTAATGGTCAGGAATATGAAAGGTTGAATTTAGAGGTAGTGACCCCGAATTTGCGTGGAGGAAGAGTGAAAAACCTTTTAATGAAAAAAACACTCCTGGTTCACCCGGCTGAGATTCGAATCTGTCTTCGCATCCTTGGCAGTTTAGCTCAACACAATACCAGCGCGTTAGCTAACTATGCCACTGGGGCGGGTTAAAGACTAGTTAGGAAATAGATTTAGAAGTGAATGCTGAAAAGACTAAGTAGGCTATATGATCACACAGAGCGGCAAAGATAGTTTAGACATTTGACAGGGTTAGCGAGTTTAAATATTTATGAACCTTTTTAACTAGCAATAACTATATTAGATTGGAGATTAGAAGAATAACACAGTCGGGAAATCCATCCTATTACTCGGTCAGTAATTTGTTGATATCTCGCCTGCTTTCAATTAATGAAAAACTCAGAATGTAAAAAACAATAACTTTAAAGGTTGTGAAACGTGGTCTTCCGGGAAATGTTCTTCATTGGCGGCTTGTGGTGGAGGGGTTAAATCGTAGAGTTAACACTTGGAGACTATTATACTTCAAAATATAGTTTGTCAAGAGACGAGTGGGTTATAAGAAGGGTAGAAGGAGAACAGGGGTGAGGAAGAGGTAGATAGGATGCATGGAGGATAGGGTGGGGGAGACAAATGTCAGGCCAACCTTAAAATCATTCTAATTAATTTATTGATGACAAAAAATTGAAATATGATCTATGAACATAACGGGTTTACAAAGGCTCGCTATTCATTTGTGTCTTTACTAATTATTTTTAAAACCGCGTCTTACTACCCGTTTGAGTTATATGCGTGTGTACTAATAACGCTAATGTGTTAGGGATGAGAAAGGTTGAATTAAGAGAAATTGCGCCCACATTTGCATGGAGTGAGAATGGAAAACTGTTTAGAAAAAGCCTCCATCAGTGCACCTGACCAGGATCGAACTCCTATATCCCTGTCATCGGCAGTCTAGTCTGTTGGTTGCGAGAGTAGTGCGTTAGACCATGTGGCCACTGAAGCAGTTGGAACTTGATTAATACTACTACCACCACTATGACTACCACTAATTATTATTACTGTTATTATTATTATTATCATCATCCATTTAATCAGTTTATTATTAGCACCGCGTCTTACTACCCGTTCGGATTATACACACTTTCACTTATGCTAATGTGTAATGTAATGGTAGGGTGATTGTGAGATGAAATGGAGGACCTACAGCTTAACGTGGGATCCGAACCACGGTGGAGGCCTGGTATTCCAAACACTCACAAGTTGTGATTAATACACGTCTCGTTAGAGGTGAAGGAAGTGTTTGGAAATCGGATAAATCTGTGCCGGGACCGAGGATTGAACCCGGACCCCCAGCGCAGAATTTTGACATCTTACCCCTAGACCGCCAGGTCACCCCATTTAATCAGTTGAAATTATTTTACAGAAATAATATTTAAAAACTTTCTGTTTTGGAAAATTTTCCGGAAAAAATATAGGTAAAATTTTCGGTCTCACCTCTCTAACCTTACATGACGTAAACAAATTTATGGTGTTCGAAAAAAAAAAAAAGATGCTTAGGAAAATATTTGGTCCAAAAAGGAATGAGAATACTGGGAAGGAAGTGAAGGACGTTACATGATGATGAGCTACATACCCTGTACTCACAAGATATTGTTAGGATAGTGAAGTCTCGTAGATTATGGTGGGCAGGACATGCAGTGCGAATGGGAGATTCCAATACCAAACCAAATGGGAAGATACAATTGGGGAAGACATAGACGCAGATAGGTGGATGCCATTAGAATTGACCTGAAAGACAGAGGTTATAGTGAGGTAGACTAGATTGAACTAGCTCAAGATGGGGATAGATGGTATACTTTTGTAAGTGCGGCAATGAACGTTCAAGCTTATTATGCCAAGGAGTAAGTAAGGAATTTGTCGATATACTTTGGATCCTAGTTAGGGAGTGAATTTTAGACAAAGTTGTTGTGTTACCCAAAGTTAGGTTTGTATATGTCAGCTGTGAACTTGTTTAGGGGGTGGTTCCCCTCATCGCCATCCCCAGAAAAGCCATTAGTAAGCACACAAACAACCCCCATGTTCTCAGAGCGAGATCATAAGGTTACCGTGTCGCATTTGTCGTCACCGTAGTGCTTCTGGCCAGTATTTCCTCCAAGAGGTTTGTGTTGCCAGCGCTTCCTGTGGGGGCTACCCTCAAGCTCCCACAGGAACCTCTCCTGGTAGTGTCTTCCCATGGGACTCGGCCGCACCAGGGGAGTGTTGACATGATACAGCTAGAGTAGACAGGTATCCGTTAGGTCACAATGTCAATTTGACGGGACCAGAAGGTCGAGTGTTAGCACGACTGACTGAGTGACTGTTGGGTCAAGTGGTTAGTACGACTCACTGAGTGACTGTTGGGTCGAGGGGTTAGTACGACTCACTGAGTGACTGTTGGGTCGAGTGGTTAGTACGACTCACTGACTGTTGGGTCAAGTGGTTAGTACGACTCACTGAGTGACTGTTGGGTCGAGTGGTTAGTACGACTCACTGAGTGACTGTTGGGTCGAGTGGTTAGTACGACTCACTGACTAAGTGACTGTTGGGTCGAGTGGTTAGTACGACTCACTGAGTGACTGTTGGGTCGAATGGTTAGTACGACTCACTGAGTGACTGTTGGGTTGAGTGGTTAGTACGACTCATTGAGTGACTGTTGGGTCGAGCGACTAACGACAGACTGACTCGAAATGCCTAGGTTCGATCTTCATTTGAGGTCAATGGCTCACACTAGGGAAGGGAGTGGAAGGGAGGAGGGGAGGGGGCAAGTAGGAAAGGAAAAAAATGTATATATAGTTCTGTAATATATGATTATATAATCATATATTACAGAACTTTTAACATGTTTCTAGATAATATTCACTTATTTTATTTTAAATAACTGATTGTTTTATGATAATTATATTGAAAACAGCGTACTGGTGTCGAAATAAACTCCAAATAGCAAAAGTGCTACTGCCCTCAACATTTGCGGAGCAATTGTAAATTATAATAACTCACAGCTGCGTCGATAAAACGTATCACGTGCGCATCGAAACTTACTCCCCCTACCTCCCCTTCCATGATGACGAGTCAGCAAAGAGTCAGCATTGGGGGGGAAATACGTGGGGGAATTTAAAAGTACATTCAAAAGTTTATTTTAAAGTGTAGATAATTCTAGAATGGTTTTAAGTTAAAAAAAAGTTATAAGACCATTAGTAAAGGGTTTCTAGTCAATCAACTGAAAAATTAATTTTACTTTTGTATTTTTATATAATTTTATCTCCTTTGAAAATAATCTTGATGGGCAAAAAACTTAGGAATAGAGAATACACATATTTCTTAAATAAACTGAGAAAATAACTAGAAATTATATTTTAGTAGTCAGTTTGCATTTTTGAAGTTGTTTTATAAAAAAAATTAAATTTTGGCAGATATAGCTTTAAATTTAAAGAACGTTGCCTACATCTGACGTAATGGCAAGTCAAGATACGGTTTCATATGTTACTTGTATTTAAGTTTTGTCTGGCGAATTTTAAATATATAAGATTGAAACCAAAAAAAATGTCTTAAATAGTTCTAAAAATTATGTTTTTGATCATGATTCGTGAAGTAGTTTTATGCATATGTGATTATTTCTAAAAGCGTATACAGCTCAGGTTAATTGGTTTATCCAAGAAAATGTCCTGTAGGAATCTCCCTACCAAACGAAGTCCGTGGCATCATTTATGTCTATCTAGAATAAATAAACAAGGAAAAACTAATTTGGAAATGCTAACCAATGCTGTCCAGGCAAAAAATAGTAGAGCGAGTATGTATACTAGTCCTCGGAAGAGGGGATGTGCTATCAGCAGGTTAGCAAGAGCAGGGTGTACTGCTAATTTTCTTCCCTCTCTTTTTATTTCGTACATTGGCGTCTAAGTGTAATAGTGGTTAGGTGCGTCAAGTTAATATGCAACCAACTTAGCAACATATTTTTGAATTCACCAAAGTAGGCAACGTCATTAAGGAGACGGTCGATCGATTCCTTCCGACGACTGTTATAATAACAATCAAAAGGCTAAAACGCCCTCTTCCCCCTTCACTCTGAACAATAATATCAGGCGCGTAACGAAAACCATTTCATCTCCTACCCCTGCCACCTCCAGCCCAACAAGATTATTGCACATAAAGATTTCTAAATAACAGACCGTGAATTTGATAGCCATGAACTTGAAGTAGGAGAGAGAACCAGGAGGGTGAGCTATTTCATTTCTCAACTAGTTATAGAGTTAGTCAGCAATCGTCTGTCATCGAAACCTTACCCTCTCTCCTTTCTGTGAACACGTGTCTTTGATTTTATAGCGTGTGGATGGCGGCAAGGGGTTAGAAGGCGTGTGGGGGGCAGAGGGGGGAGAGCTGGGGGATTTTTCTGCGCTTGTGGGCCGTAACAAATCTAGTAGCAACATTTCACTGGCGGTGACACGCTCTCACATGAATTATTCAACCTGGTAACTATCATGGAGAGGCGTAGATACAAAAGGCGTCCTCTGTCAGCGTCTTTCTTTCTCTCGAGATGCAAGACGACGCCTGGCGTCTGTCTGCGTCTTTCTTACTGTCGAGAAGCAAAATACTCCGGAGAGATGTTTTAAAATTTTATTTAGCGTGTCCCATTGAATTGTAACTCCGGACATTGTATTTACGCATTCTAGAAGCAGCCAAATAAATCGTGATTATTGTTTTGCAAAAGAGGGGTGTTACCGATAAGATTAGTTGCATAGTTATCGCACCTGACTTTGAACCAAGAGGTGCTGGTGTGCAAATGCAATCTTAATCTGCTGCATTAAGGCTGTTTAATCTCCTCACTCCCCACCGCATGCTACTACCCATTTAGGATCTTCTCAGCCTATTCATACATAGCCTACTAGTTTGCAGGTGGTAGGGGGATAATTCAGGAGAAACTCACCTCAGCACACCCAACTGGCGTTCGAACCCCAACCTTCCCATCAAAGGCAAGCCAGACAATACGAGACTAATGCCATCGTCCGTGTGACTAACGGTACAAATATTGGCTAGATTAAAGTGGAATCACATTTGCTAAAACGTTACCTTAAGTTGTAACTATGTATTTACCCTTAAAATAGCACTTTTATGTGTGATAGAGAAAGTTAATCAAATTTTACAATAGTTGATGATAAAAAACAAACAAAAAAACCCAGCTACCATCAAACATTTTTTCTCAGAAAAAACGTATAATTTTGATGATAATAATATGAAACATTCTTCCAAAATAAGTTTTGAACAAATTCGCTAGAGCTATTTTCAAAAAAACTCAAAATTTGCTATAATAAATCAGCAGTAAGCTATCCTTAACCTTAGGGATGAACCAAAATCACGATTTGGCGTTGATATATGACCAATTAATATTTAATTATTAAGTCGGAACAAAATCTATCAAACAGTTTTTGTTGTAGGCTCAAGTATAGGCATAGAAATACAGATGGACATACATAATTATAAGACCCATATTTTGAGATCGAATTACTCATAAAACGTCAAAATCCATCATAATCACGAGACTCAAACATTTTCACTGTCACAATACTCTTGCTATATGAGAAAACAAAGAAGAAACTGTTTTCCCAGCCCAAGTGCAGTAATAGTTTTCCCACATATCAGTATAACATTATTGACGACATGGCGTGCCGGTATATGATAACGTGTTGAAGGCTATTTCCTCATTGGTCGCATGTCGGGATGGAAAACAATATTGAAAACTATTCTACCATTGTACACGAAACTGTTCTATTTTTTCATCTCATAATGAGATGTTATCACATAGTTAACAACAAGCGTAGCTGCCCTCCGATCAATGAACAGGCTTTCACAAACTGGTAAAGGGAGAAGACTAAAATTAGTTTGTTGTTGTTGTTTGAAACTGAATGTAAAACTGAATGTTTGTTGACTCAGGTGTAACCGATAAAATCTAGCCCAATAGCCCACTGTTTCTTGATTCAACAGGCCAAGGGTTTGATGCTTTGTGAGGCTGCCTCTACAGTCAATAAACCAAGAGTTTGATGCTTTATGAGATTGCTTCTTGTGTCAATTGACCAAGAGTTTGACGCTTTATGAGAATGTCTCTTTGAGTCAAAGACCAAGAGTTTTATGTTTAATGAAACTGTCTCTTTGAATCAATAGGCCAAGAGTTTGATGCTTTATAAGACTGTCTCTTGTGTCAATTGACAAAGAGTTTGATGCTTTATGAGAATGTCTCTTGAGTCAATAGGCCAACCAAGAGTTTGATGCTTTGTGAACTCTTATTTCACCTATTCTCTCATCGGACGAGAACCGTGGCAGTACCTTAAAATTCGTTCTAATCGATTTGACTCTTATCAATAATTTGTTTTAAAGTATGTATTTTGTATTCGTAGGGCTAATGATTGAGTTTCTGTCGTCACATCTTTAAACCCAAATATATGCCAGAGGGAAAAATTAACTAACAGTTCTTTTAAGAAAAATACCCTCATACTAAAGTATTTATATTTTCTCGCTATCTTACAGTTAGAGAAAGTATTGTTATCATAAAATAAATCGAACTCGAGATTTTAACGAATGTCGAAGTTTCATGACCCCCCCGAATCCAAAAAAGTGTTTTTTTAATTCCCATATGTCTGTCTGTACCTCCAAATAGAGCCCATTGGCGGCTCGTAGCTAAAATTAGTGGGGGTGCTGCTCCAGAAATTTTTTTAGCCTTTGTTTTAAAATTGTGTATAAAGAAAAAAAACATGTATAAAAAGAAAATTTATTCAGGAACTTGATAAAATCTTAACAAAATAACCAAACATTTTCTACTTACTTTAACTTAAATTGTTAAAGTTCAAGCTTGATCTATTCATTTAAAAATGAAATACATTCTTCTTGTTTTAATTTGCGCAAAAAGTTCAATAATTTTTTCTTTGATTTCTGGATGACAATTGAGGAAATTTTTCTCCATTGAAAGTAGTCTACTACAAGCACATTTAGTATTTCTGTTAAATAAGAAAACAAAACAAAAATTAACCAAATAGAATAGCTGGAAGCTGAATAATAATCTAATTCTACACTCTTCTACACTTTATCACATTCAAGAATATGGTACACGGTTTTTAAGCACAACACACGCCGAGTAAAAAACTTCCTTCCACCATCACGCCAGAGCTGGCACTGCGAGAGTAAGAGTGCTCTCTCTACCTGGCAGTTACTCTTTCCTCCCCACCCCCTCCTATGTGTGCATGCGCACAACAGTCAAACACCCCGTCGCCGGCACTGTGAAGCTCACAGTTCCATACAAAGATTATTGTATATTTTTCATAAACTGGCGGATGGCTATTGAAGTACTGACAATAAGCTTATGGAATATATATAATACTACAAAAATAAAGAAAGAATTAAAGAAAAAAGGACTCATTATATTAAATGTTATCAATAATAGCAAGTGGAAATAGAGGGTGCTGCAGTTCCGCATTGCCTATACAGGAGCCGCTACTGCTAGAGCCTAAACTATTTTACCGATTAGCTAAAACTTGGTATCTTGGCTTTTCATATGGTTGCCCTGAGGGGTTTTCGGAATTGGATATCCAACCCTAAAATTAAGGGTAGTTTACTGAAGGGCAAAAAGAGAAAAAGTTGATTTTCTCAAAATCGGCTTTAAATATTTTGATTAAATTTCATTTCAAAACATTAATAAATATCTCAAATAAAATGGCTACTCTCAATATTTCGGCAAAATGGCTTTAAGGGCTCCAGTCTGATGCGTAAATTATCATTTTTTATAATATCTTCTAAACTATTTGAATTATGAAATTACTTATCGTTACAAATATGTAGGTATATTTATAATACAAATATTTTATTTGAAGCATATTTTTATAAAACCAATAACTTTCAATCTATAGGTATATATATTTATTTCTTTACTTACTTTTCAAACGCCAAAGGCTGCGACGGTAAAAAAAATCTAGCCTGAAATGTTGATGGATATCGACGCCCTGAACCCTAAAAAGTGGTCTTTGCAATGCCATCTGTCTGTGTGTCTGTTTAACCCTTAAATTAAGAGTAGTTTAATAAAGGTCAAAAAGAGACAAAATCGATTTTCTCAAAATTGGGTCTAACGATTTTGATTAAAATTCGTATCTAGGCGTTGATTAAGATTATAAATAAACTGGCTATTTACATTTTCCCATGAAAATGACTTTTAGGGTACTTTACAGAAGCAGAAACTTCCGTATCTCCCTAACTATTTGAGATACTGTGTAATTTAACATTGCAAAATTATAGTACTATTAAAAATAAACAACTTTTATATGAAATATATTTTTATAACACTAACAGTTTCTGAAATATCGTTAAATATATTGATACAATTTTGTGAGCTTTATTGTAAAGAGATACTACTTAAATTTTAACGCAATAATTCTTCAATGCCATAGCGTAATTAAATTGTCTTAAACCTCTTAGGAGAAATGTTTGTACAATATGATATATCTCCACCTTCGATTCAATAGTCAATATTTACATTTTTTTGGTCAAAATTTATAAACAAGGAATTTAATAGCAATGCGATGGCATGAAGATTTGCAACACTTAATAATTTTGAAAATTTTAAACAGAAATTGAAATTTTTATACGAAGTTTTGAGCCTTGTGGGCCAAATATTGATATTTTTCATCGGTCCTAACATGCAAATGAGGACATTAATTCTTTAAAAATAAAATGATAAACTTTAAAACCGGGACTAAAAAACGTTTTACATAAGTATAGTGGAATTTATGCTTGGGTTTGCTAGTGTATATTATTTAGTTTCACATAGGCCTATATTACGAGTTTTGGGTAAATATCTCCATTTTTAAACAAAAGAGAGAGAAAGTCCGTGCGAAGTTCCGGAGCATCTATTTATGATACTGTGAGTTCTAAAGTTTAAAACCCGATATACGATTCTTTAATTCATCTAACATATTTTGTTGTAATCCTTTTAAATACTACTTTGATTGAGGGATTAAAAGTATATGTAGGCCTATATAACAATTTACGAAAATCTTTAAGGTGAGATTGTAGGGAATGAGTTAAGGACGGTGTTTATGAAGTTTTGATCACAAAACCTAGTTTTAGACCAGGGCCATAAATACCACCAGGGAAGTGCCCCAGGGCCTCCTAGCATAGGGGGCCCCGAACGAGTTTTTTTTTAAACTTTGAACGAAAGCAGACCAAAGCCTTAATCAAACACATATCGTCTCATTATATTTAACTTTTGTTGTTTTTCAAAGTGTATTGTAATACTATTGTATTTTGTATGTGATTGAATTGGCCCAGTGTAATTGTAAAGAATAATTTGCAATTTAACTTTATAAATATTTTACATTAATGCCACCGCTTACCTTAGTTATATTACATGATTTTATATTAAATTAAGTATTAACTTCACCGTATGAAAAAATCTCCAATAACTAACAACACATATCAACAAGACTTATTAAAAGAAAGTGGGAATGTGGGATCTAGAGATAGGGGGGTAAACAAATAAAAAAGGAAGGCCCCATTATAATCTGTTGCCCCGAGGCCCCAAAGTCTCTAGTTACGGCCCTGTTTTAGACAAAATAAATCAAATATTTCTCCAGTAGAAGCCTAGGGCTTAATTTTTTCCATATACAGCAGCCCCATGGCTTCTTTGGTGCTGGCTGACAGCTCACAGCTGACTTATGACAGTCAATATTTAGGTATATACCTAAATTTCGACTGTCAAAAGTGACAGCTGCTAAACACTTGCTTTTGTAAATCATCTGGTTCAGCGTAGGGATACGTAATTTGGTCTGGTAACTTTTAAAGCTGTGAGCTGTCAGTCAGCACCAAAGAAGCCGTGGGGTTACTGTTGTAACCTCCATATTTCTTAAATATTTGTCATGAGCGTAGCGGAATTAGACAAGAAACTTTTTAAATGAAGATAAAAAGTTTTCAATAAATTCTAGGACACACTTGAAAAAGTATTCAACAATTGTTGAGGCGACCTTGTGAAGAAAATCAAACTAATGAGGTATCTATTGAAGAATATTAGTTTATTTTGTCAGCTAAGGTTTTGATTTAAGAAGTACAAACAATACTGCCCTAACTCATGTTCTCTACATCATCACCTTGAACATCAACATTTTCGCGTGAGTTGAAAATAAGAATTTTGACTCTTTTATTTACATTTTTTTTAAAGATCATGAAACTTATAATGAAGTTTTTACCATAATTTCTGGATATTTCTACTTCATTTTGGTGTGAAACCAAGTTTTAAAATGATGACATCTTGAAATAATACGGGATTTATGGTTGTTCTACACCGTGATTACCCGCCTCGGTGGCGTAGTTGGCTAACGCGCTTGTCGTGTTGAGCTCAACTGCTGAGGACGGGGAGATCGAGGTTCGAATCTCGGTCGGGTGAACTGAGAGGGGTTTTTCCTAAATGGTTTTCCACTCTCCCTCCACGCAAATGCGGGTTCACTTCCTCTAATTAAACCTTCCCAATTTTCCTAATCCATTAGTGTAATTAGTACTTAAAGCGTATAACCCAAACGGGTAGTAAGACGCGGTGCTAAATATTATTATTATTATTATTATTATTATTATTATTATTATTATTATTATTACAACGTGATTCAGCGCTCCCGGTCGAAAACTCATCCATAATTGTTCCTATTCTTTAGCCGTGGCGGAGCTCGTCCATCTTGACTTTTTAGTCATACCTCTCTCTTCCTTCTGTTATATCTCTCTCTTTTTCTTGATGTTTATGCTGCGCAGGGAGAAAACACAGGATCGAACAGTTTTGTTTGTGTGTGTGTGTGTGTGTGTGTGTGTGTGTGTGTGTGTGTGAGGCGGGGTAGAAGACACGCAAGGGACAAACATTGGCGGATGTACGAACACGATGCTTTAACCATCTTCAACACTACACTACATTAGATCTACCTTCATACACCCCACTTTCCCCCTTCTACTTTACGTACTACACAGCACTAAAACGCACGACGAGAATATATTCTCAACCCCCCCCCCTCGCAAAACCCATAACCCCTCGCCCCCCCAACCCTCTTTCTCTCTTTTGACGATGTATGGTAACGGCCGGAGATGGTTGTTTCTTCCTCCCTCCCCCCCCCCAACCCCGTAACTCTCCACCACCCCCCCGTTTACATCCCGCTCAATTCACCCACAGCTCACCCACTCGATGATAATGTCGGAACACAGAAGATGTTCAGGGGCAAAAACTTTTCCCAACACACACCACTATTCTACACTACCGCCAAAATTATACTCGCCGCACGGTAAGTTGACCGCTTGTGACGTAACATCATTATCAGTAACCTCTTTAAAATGTCATATAAATCTTGTCCCCAGTATAAGACATTTCGGCCTCATTTACTGTTAATGTTATTATTATAGCACTGCGTCTTACTACCTGTTCAGGTTATACACAGAAATGATTATTACTCTAACGGGATCAGGATGAGGAAGGGAGTTTTAGAAGTAATATTCCCACATTTTCATGGAGGGAGAGTGGGAAACCATTTAGTAAAAATCACCCTCAGTAAACCTGACTGGGATTCGAGCCCTGATCTCCCCATCATCAGTAAGCCAGTCTAACATGATACTAACGCTTTATAACGTTACGGCCACCGAAGCATTCCTACTAACAGGATAACTCGACAAGGCGACAATGTTTTTGATATCCTAGCATAATAGTGTGGTTAGAAAGTGAGGCAAAGTGGAAGAATATTTCAGTTCTGGTAGGAAACATATCCTTTAGTGTGCCGATACTACATCCATTACTGAATGTAAAATGCCAGACACACCAAGTTTTGAAGATCTCAATCATCTGTAATGACGTAATCAAAATGGCGGTCACGAGGAAAATTATATTTTCTCCCCCGTTACTTTTTTTATAGTTATATTTATCTTGTATAACATCTTATTTTCACACAAGTTGGACTTTAAAAAACTATTGTGAGGTTAAGGCATTAAAAAGGCCCAATTTGTTATATAAGATTAAACATGACTACCAAAAGTCGAAAAATTAGCCTTTCAGCTTTCATTGGTCACGTTTGGTATCAAATAATATGTTATTAGGTTATATAATTCAAGTGCTGGTTTAAGAAAAACAGAAATAATAATCATTTTGATAAGTGGTATATTTTTATTCTACACATTTGCAAAACCAAGAATTGCAACTAATATTTTCGGATCGATCGGTTCTTTAAGTTTCTTCAAAATACAATACTAAGTTTACAATACTAGACCTAACACTTCATTCAATCACTGGGTAATATAATCAACTCCTTTCATTATTTCGTGGACAATGACCCCCACATGAGTATAACTGGTAGCACTGTATATTTATATATTTCTTTCCTGAGACAAATAAAGTTTGTTTTGTCGAAGCGTAGCAAGAAATTAATTTCACTTGACCATTGGCTGGCATTTCATCTGTTCAGATTTTTGTTCCACATTAAATTTACTGTAAAATTAGTGAAACAATGTTAACGAGATCAGACAGGGACATTCTCTAAAACCTAAACCAAACGATGTATATACATAATATTTATTTATGTATACCTATTTCAAGATGGTGGCCACTCAAAAATTTGTCATTTCTTTGTTCCGCGATAACTGCCAAATGCGTTGACCAATTTTAGCTATATTTGGCAGACATTCTTTAAGCCTAGGCTCAACGATGTTTTTAAATGTTTTTTTAATCTGGTTATCTGTTCCAAAAAGATGAACGCTATAATGTTTTTTTATTTAAAAGCTCATCTCAAGTAATTTAAATGTTTAAGAAATTGATTGAATATAGAGGGAATACTTTTGTAAATTTGTACATACCATATATTGAAATATTGACGTCCTTAGCTACGTAAACAGCTGTTATTCTCGTTTGAATATAGTGTTAATTTGTTTTCTGTATAACTTGATCACCAAGGAAAAGGATCAACTTCAAATCCAAGAAGAATGTTCAGAAGATATTTCAAATTAGAATCTAAAGGGAAATGTTAAGACCATAGTAACGATTGGGGGGGGGGGGGGGGTGGAGGGGGGGAGAGCGATGGCTACTGTTCATAGAGTTAACTGCTTCACAACATACAGTTCTAAGATAATTTAGGGTCGATTTGGTGATTTTGAAGATTCAGAACTGACCAATCTCTTACAAAAAAATATTACAGTATGGGAATATTTCCCTTCTGATTAGGCGGTGTACTCGATGATTTAGCCGCATTAAAGAACAATTTTATAGTTAAAAAAACTCGTAACAAGTTGAATTTTCATTTATTGCACTAGACGGACTATGGAAAGACATGTTTAGTTATATTTATTTTGTGTGCAATTATTCATCCCGGATGGATGGATAAAAAGAAAGAGAGAAGAAATAGTCAATAATAAATCGCAAGCTATAGAAAGTTGTATTAAACCAATGGCCGCTATGAAATATCACCAAGTAAACAGAGAATATAATGTATGATGAGTAAATACAAGTTGGGTCCAGGACGGTTCACACACACACACACACACACACACACAACACACACACACACGTGCGTGTGTGAATAAGGAACGCTCACATATGAGAGGAGCGAAATGAAAAGGGCATAACTCAACGGGAGGTTTAAAGGGAAATATAAAAGGAGTTTGAATGTAAAAAATATATATTTTAAGGTAATATAATAAAAACAAATCAAAATATAGTGTATAATAAAGTTCTGGCATTTTGTCTTATATAATTTAACTATGGTACGTTATAAAATAATTTTTATTGATTTCAACATCAACAATAATTATATTACTTGAATTACCGCCTAGCTGTGATCAAGAGAGTCAAGGTATCTAAGACTCCCACTGTGATCAGTCACCTTTAAAAGATTCTGGTTCGAATCACAGTTAGCTCTAAATTTAGTGTCTCCAAAAATATTAAAAACAATTTAATATTAAGCTCAACACCAAACTGCTTTAATCTAGCCCCAGGCTCAATATCTGCCTAATACAGACATTTTTAACATTATTAATAATTTTCTATCCCACATCAGTTGTCAAATGGTCTAAGGCGTCACTCTCGCAATAGACTGACCTACCAATGACCGGGAGACCAGAGTTATAATCTCGGTTGGGAGTACTGTTGGTGGCTTTCCTAAATGGTTTTTAACTCTCACCACGGAAATGAGAGTACACTTCCTCTGAATCCAAACTTAATCGTCCCTACCACATTAGTGTAATTTGTTTAGATGCGTACAGACCCGAACGGGTAGTAATAAAAGGTTCTTAAAAACTAACAAAAAGCTCAAACTTAGATTATCCCCTACCTTTCATGTTTTCTTAGATTAGGAGGTGAATGAAAGCTGCCGGTAGCAATAATGTAGCATTACACTAATTAATAGTGATTACCAGTTATTTATCTCAAAAAATAAAACGAAAACAAATTGACTTGGGCCACTGTTGCTCCGACAAGGCGATTTAATACATTCGAGACTGTTATTATATTGCAGTGAGAAGAACAAATATTGAGATTCGTTGTTCGGAACAAGATATAGAAGGGGATGTGGAGGGGGGGGGATGTAAAGGAGGGTAGTCTGTTGGTGGTTTGCGATTGGTTCCGCGTGGGGCCTGACGGATTAGTACGCTCCTTTTTTTTTTCAAAATATTTAAGAAGGGGGATACATGGTGTTCACAAGACGGATTACAAGAGGACAATGGCGGTCCTCTCGCAAATAAAATATTACCGAGTGGTTTGGTGACGTCATACAGTGTCTTTGAGGTGGGCCCGGTGACACGGAGGGATTTTTGCTGTGAAATAAAACTAGGCCCACGTCTTTGTCCAAATAAAAATCTAGCCCTACCCCTTCCCTCCACACCATTAGGGTAAAACATAGAATCGCAGTTCCTACTAGTTTCAGTCCAACTTTCATTGGAAGAGATACTAGATCTACTTTCACGTATTAATACGTCAAGTCATGAGCTTCGCATCTATCACTTTTGAAAGATATAAGCAATTACTATAAAATAACAATAATTTAGCAAAATTCTATCAATTTTGGCCGCAAAAAAATTGTTTATATTTTATAAAAGGTCCTTTCTATGCAACTTATTACATGTAAATTTGTTAGGAACAAATTTGATAAATTTATTTTCACTTAGCAAAAAAAAGACTACTCACGTTCACGAAATATACGTGGCACACTATTAAGACCTACATTCATTTTCAAATACTTTGATTTCTCTAAACACCAAATAATTCATCCAAACTTTCACAATTTTTTAAACTTTTGTCAGACAAATTTCGAACTATTATACATTGCGAGATTGACATTTACTAGAGGTGAACCGATAGGATCTGTTAAGAGTGAAAAAAAAGAAGAAAAAACACATATAATACTAAAATAATAATTTTGTGACAATGCAAGACTATTTTCAGAATTATTTAATAAGCTATATTTTTTTGTTTCAATGTTATGTTATATCCTTAAAACTTTCCAAATAAAACGTAAACACATTCACTTGGGATATCTTATTTTGACTCGCCGTTACGTCACAGATTCGCAGGTAGTAGTAAAGGAAAGGTATTGTGAATGGGTCATATCACCACTCTAGCTCGCAATGGGATTGCCTCGCGACATTCTAGAGAAAGGTCCACGGGATCTACGGGATTTTTGGCCCCGTTAAAATCCAACGATCCGGTGAAGACTAGGAGAGTTTTTGAGAATGTTCCTGCCCCCTTTCCTATATTTAAAAATGTATAATTCATCACATAAGGCAACACATAGCTTAAGCTTACCATAGTGAATCGTTTACACGATGTAATCCTCTCATAGACAAATCATTGGGACGTTATAGTATTCATCCCGTTCACTAAATACTATTCGGTACTTTCACAAAGATTCTCAGCTGCTTCTAAGGTACACAACGATTCTTTCAACGGTGACACACTACAGGACACTTTCCCTTCCACCAAAAAAATTGTTGGGTGGGGGGTCCGCTTCCCCCCTACCTTGTAAAAACGGTATAGAATTCGAAAAGATTATGTGCAGAGGTGATCCTATAGGTAAAACACCAAAAAAAGGGGGAGGGGGTCGTCTCTTCTTTCTGTCTAATGTCGGTCGACGGAATGTTGACATAAGGTCCCTTCCCTATTGACTGGGTCCACGCCATTACCACTAGTGAGGGGGAGGGGGTTGGAACCATCTGTCCGAAAAGTTCCCCTTTTCAGGAAAAAAAAATACCCTTCTTAGTCGTAAAGGATGAAGAGTAGGGGAGGATGGGAGGGAGGAGGGGGGAAAACTCTCAAGTAAATCCAGACATGCCGATAAATCACACGAAAGACAAACACTCTATAAAACTCTTCAGAGAGCGTTCGTTACACGATCTTCTTCCCCACTCCCTCTAACCTCCCATATGCTATATGATCCACACCCACACCCCCTTATCACTATTTCGCTCTACTATGTATTTTTCAAGATGCTGCTGAAGAAATAATAAATAAATGAATTCGCTTATGGATCATCGTGAAACTCAGATATTTGCAGGTAGGCCCATTTCGTTTTGATCTCAAGAAGAATCTACCGCCAGCGTTGGCTTGATGAAGGAAGGCGGTAAAGGGGTCTCACAGTGTGGTTTCTAATTCTCCTTCCAGGCTAATTCACATCTTATCCTCCTTTCATTTCTGTCTATTAAACTCAAATCGATTATTGTTACTAAATGACACTCCAAAATACTTGTGCTGGACCTAAAATGGCGGCTATTTACGAGATACAGTCCAATTTTAATTGCAAGGATTCTATACAACAGCTAGAAAAGTTATTGGATCTACGTTAACGTCCGGTCATGTGGACTGCAGCTGTCACTTATAATAGATATAATAGTTAAAAAAAATAATCATGGCATCCGCTTGCAAGCGAGCCATACTGACTAAGCGGCCGCCGTATGTTGGCGAAGATAGTAATATTTGCGAATATAGGGTGTCATGTGGTTAGCTCAATGAATCCTTCCAGCCGTTAATCTAAGTTTTTTAGACCGGGGCCACTACTTCTTTACACAAGTAGTTTCTCATTATCTTCGCGAGGCTGAGTTGATACAGTTCCAGAACCACTGCTCCTTAGAAGAATCTGAAAGCGCCGGGGATCAAACCCAAGAATCTATGAATCTGTAGCCAGAAATTCTGACCACTAGATCACAAAGGTTATAGATATTATAGTAATATGATAAAATGTTATCATTGTTGACCACAAGAAATGTTATCACATTTTTATAAATGTTTCTTCCAACCTTAGGGTTCGGCCAGACTGACAAGCGTGCGAGCGAGCGAGCGAGCGCGCAAGCGACTGGGTGGCCAAACTGGCGAGCGCGCGAGCGCGTAATTAGCAGACCCTAGTTCATCAGAGAAAATGTCTCTGTCAAAGACACTTGGTACATCTCTGTTCCTCGAAAATTTTTACAGAAAATATTGTGTATTTATAATAATTGGGTGACCTGGTGGTCTAGGGGTAAGGTGTCAGACTTCTATGCTGGCGGCCGGGGTTCAATCCTCGGTCCCGGCACAGTTTTATCTGATTTACAAACCCTTCCTTCACCTCTGACAAGACATCTTGTGAATGTGGGGAATGCCAGGCCTCCACCGTGGTTCGGATTCTAAGTTAAACTGTAGGTCCTCCATTCCATCTCACAATCACCCTCCCTACCATTACACATTAACGTAAGTGCGTATAACCCGAACGGGTAGTAAGACGCGGTGCTAATAATAATAATATAAAAAAGAAAAAAGTTGGAGTGCATCCAATTAATAAATTGAGAAATGTGTATGGTACTGTACTGAAGTGTTTTAAAATCAGATTAGCAGCACCAGTGGCGGAATGGTGCGTTGCACTCGATAGCTTTTGACTAGGAGGCAAAGGTTCGAATCTTGGCTCAGTGAACTGAAGCTGATTTTTAAAACTTATTTATTGTTGTGGTTTTTTCATACTTTCTCCAAACTAATGGTGATTCTTATTTGTAAAGGCCTACTTTGATTATAATATTGAAGTATTTTAACATATCGGGTTTACATATATACATTATATTATTTATGGTCTTACCAATTAAATTAGGCCATTAATAGAAAGTGTGTTAAACCTATCACTGATAGAAAAAAGTCAAATATCATGTCAAAATAAGAAGTTTCCCTAGCACTCAATGAACCAACATACAATAATATTGCCTAGCGCCCGGAAACTAGACTGTACCGGGTCGAGCGCGCGCGCTTGAAAAATATAACCAGTTCTATCTTTCAAGCGTGCGCGCTCAGTCGCTCGCGCGCTCAGTCTGGCCGTACCCTTAATTCTACTTGAGCTATTGTTGGCTTACGGTAGTTTTGTTTTCTTCTGAGAGTTAAAAAAAAAAGTTACTATAAAAACAATAATATAATTATCTGCCTTATAGATTTGTTTTATATTATCTTTCAAGCGGTTGAATATATTTCTTAAAATAATATAACACAGCATGGTTTAAACTGACCTCGGAAATTTCATTTGACGGTTGGTTCTACGATTCGTTACTTACTAACCTCACTGAATCGCACGCATGCGAGCCAAATATAATTCCTTCCGCTGCTATACGTACTTGTGTGAACATTATTAACGTCTAAAGAGAAAAGTTTTTTTTTTAATGGTTAATCCAAACATTTGACTTTTGTGCACACATGCCTGTGATAAGCGAACGAATGTGCATGCGCATTTATTAAATGGAGGATGCGTGGTAAACACAGAGAGAGAGAGAGAGAAATAGTCACAGAACATTAATCGTGTTGCCAACAATGCGAGCGTGTATTGTCAAACAATGGTGTTTGTCTTTTGTCATGGTTGGAAGATATTTAGAAAGGGTGTGGGTTAGGGCGAAGGGAGCGGGTTTGGGGATGTTGGAACCAAGAAATCGTCGCTCGTTTAAACGGAACGGATTTGGTTTTGATTGATTGGGGTGTGTGTCGTCTGGGGTTGGCAGCCTTGTGCGGGCGGAACATTTGAAAAGTGGGTATGGATTTTGAACATTTGTAACTTTGCACTTCTGCTTGTTGTTTAAAAAAATTACACAAACGATTATTCGAGTGCATTGTGATCTTTTATGTTTTTTTGTGGGTCCTTTGTGGTACAAAGTAATAGACACTAGCAAACGTTAACACTATCATAATAGCTCTCTACTTAGATAGCAGGGAGCGAAAGTTACCACCACTAACACAGCGCTTTACACTATTAATTCCCACGCAACAATGTTTCAAAATAAAGTCCGATATTCCATCAGTATTTTAGTAGCATGCATATTAGGGTGTGTTTGAAGACATCACAGGAATAGAATGAGTTACGAGTCAGGGAAACGTTTGTTTGTTTGTTTGTATTCGCATAATATTTCTTAACTCTTGTTAATTGTTTTAATATAATGAGTGTATATTTTAAAAAAATAACTAAGAAATAACTTAAAGTCCTTAAGACTGTGACTATGGAAAGAAGATCCCGCTTTTCTTAGGCTACTCTTGAGGAAAAGATTTTAATATATTTGCAAATTTTAAGTAATACAATCATTTTAAGGTGAACAAAAGAGACTGAATTATACTGAGTATTCGGTCCAAAGTGGCCCTATTTAAAATCCGGATGGTCTACAGATGGCATCAACTCCACCCTTTCATTGTAAGCTGCCCCCTTCCAGCACCCTTCGACTTTTCACAAGCAGACAAGTCGTTTGTTTCCAACGAAAATGAAATGGCCTTCTACCACACTCTCATAGCCCTCTCGCGATAGCCTCCTTTCCCTCTTCACCCCCTCACCTTGAAAAATTAATAAAACAAGAATAAATTGTAAGTGGAAGGGGACTAAGAGAAGAACAATTTTTTTTTTTTTAGAAAACTGGGAAGAAAATAAAAAGAACGGACCTTGCTGAAGAGATCTTGGTTAATTTATTTGCACTTGGCTCTGTAACGGAATGGTTTTTGGAGAACGTCTGGAATCAGTGTTGTTTGATTTTTTTTCAAAGAGAGCATACCGGATTTGTATGAGAGGGGGTGATGAGTGGGAAGTTCTGTTCTTTGCTTTGAACACCCCCTCCCCCTACTTACTCTTCTTCTTATCCTCGTGTGTTGTGGTCAAAGGATCGTTCATCATCAGACTGACCGTTGCCAGACGTTTGGTCGGCCTGTTCACCAGAATAATCTGTTTTGGGCAGAAAGCTTTACTCGTTGCTGCTTCAGAAAGGTGAAGATTCACTAGATCGCCTCACACCAATTCTCCTACAGAAGTGTTTCCAACATTTGAGGGCTTGTTACCAGACATGGAAAATCAGTTCGGCTGAAAAGTCTGGTAAAAATAATAAGATTTTTATACGTTTTTTTTTCTGTGGTCTAGTGGCCAGAGTTCTTGGCTACAGATCCAGAAGTTTGATTATAGGCGTTTCCGAATTTTTCTGTGGACTGTGGGTCAGAAACGGGGTAAAACTCAGCTACCTGAATAAAGAAGTAACGACCCCGGTCTAAAAAATTTAGATTAATGGCCAGAGGATTCGTTATGTTGACCACATGACATTCTTTATCTGCAAATGTTGGCACTGTCTTCGCCAAAATACTACGGCTACTTGGTCGGTATATCTTGCTTACGGGCCGACAACATGGAGTTTATAGAGGCTTACCTGCCCGTGATTTTCAGAAGTTTTACGTCTTCTTTTAAATAGTAATTTTCATATTTGTTAACAATATTTTTTTCTCTCTGCTTTTCTCTACAGTGTGTCTGTATCTTGTTTGTTTGTTTAGTTTAAATCTATAAAACACTGAAGTGTAAATGCATTGTTTTTTAATCTATTCACGATTGTTAGGTTTTAAATATCCCTTTAATGAAGGAACTTGTGAATTCACAATATAACTACCTATATTCAACATATATCAAATATTCTTAGAAGAAACCTCCAAATCAACTTTCATGTATTCATACATCAATCCATGGGTTTTGTAAGCTGTACATTTTCACGGTTGGTCTGTGAATTTTGAAAGATCTAAGATCAATATAAAATACTTTCATCAATGTTGAATACCCAATTTTTTTTTCCATAATATATTTCCATAGGTACTTTTTATAGTAATTTGACTATATCCGAGCTGTCCTAATTATTTGAATTTAAACTTTACTTCTACATATCTATCATAAAATTTACCAATTATTTAATAATAGTTATCTTATAAACATTTCATCGTTAAAATAAAAATATAATGAACCCTATTCCTTTTCAATTTGGAAAAATTCCATAAACTTCCTTTAAAGCGATTCTTATGGGTTTTGAAGTATCTGGAAGACTATCTGGAGAACAGCCAAACAGTTTGTGTATTAAATAAGTATCTTACTATTAAGTGGCAGATTCTATGATTCCAAAAGGCTAAGGGCTGCTTTTGAAGTACGGTGTAGGATGAAATATTACTAAGGTTTTGGGGTAAGAATGGTAACAACTGATTTGGAATTAGATACAATTGATAGGCTGTCTTTTATATTAATATAGAAGGTAATATATATATATATATATGATATATATATATATTATTTTATTAACGTATATATATCATCATTTACACTATACAATACTTATGAAAGAATATATATATATATATATATATATATATATATATATATTCTTGCATAATGTATTGGTATGAGTGTAAATGCATGGATATATAAATTTATAGTTTAAAATAATTGTATTTATACCGTTAATATTGATATTATAGTAAATATAAATGCTTTGAAGTAATTGTATGTATTATTGTGCCAATTATATTGAGTTTTATGATGACTATAATTGCACTGATATATATCAGTCTTGCATTGATGGCTTTATCTTATAATACATCACTGTAAACCGGAGTGTAGATATACATAACTTCTTACAAATTATTAAACTTAATAGCTACTTAAATACTTTTTAAAGGCTTGTAGAGTAAAATTGAATAAGGTAGTCGTTTCCTAGCATTTACGACGCGAATATATGTATTGACATTCCAATTTTCTTAAACATAACTTAAGAAACAAAAAATATTTATTGATCATGTTGGTTGTGTTTTTTTTAAAGAAAACAGTTATGTTCTTAACTAATTTTCAAGCCTTAATCTCAATCAAATAAATCAAATGCACTAATTTCAAACTAATATTTAAAATATTTCAAAAATAAAGTTTTAATATATTCAAAAACTAAATGAATAAACATAAATATGAACTGCTAGCCAGATAGCTCATGTTTATTGATAAATTAAGCCTACTAACCATATAAGTTTACAATTAAAACACAACTTAATTTATAGGTGGACAAAATTGTAATGTATTATAAATGTTGTTCAATAAATATTGACTTATTTTTCAATGGTGACAGCTGTTTGACGTATGAATATGTGAAAGTAGATATAGTAGTTACTTTGTCAGTTATGGTTTCCGCTTATGAAAATTGAACTGTAGCTTTCTTACGAGTCACTAAAACAAACAAGGCCTTACAATTTATTTCACTGAAACAAACCTTTTATACTCAACTGGTATATACAGACGTACCTCAGAATAATGCTGTATTCCTATTGAATTAAAAATGCAAAGTAAGCAGGCAACGCAATAGACTGGTCCTTTCACTAACAGGGGCAAGGGAGGCTCGGTATATTTTGTTTTATTTGGTTGGCAGGGTCGGTGTTGTCACGGAGGACAAGAACTGATGACTGTCCATTAACATGGTGTGGTCTAGAAGGCTGTGACTATCGCCGACACCTTTACATGCAGCCACTTACAAGCTACTAGTTAGTGAGAGGTTTGTCTTTGAGACTGGCAAGGTCAAACACGAAGGATAAGGGGGAGGGGAGGGGGGGGGGGACAAACAAAAAAACTTTCAAGTCACGAGTGGGCGAAAATCACTGGATGGAAGAGTCGTTAAGGTACCAGGAAACTTATTATTTGGAACATTTTGAAACAAATAGAAAACCGACTATATCAAAACATGATCTAAGATTATTATTATCTAGAAACGACGTTTTCTTCTCTTAAGTCTAAATACATTTTGCGATGGAAAACTATACCTTCATTAAGCGACACATATGGGGCCTATTTCATTAAACAACCAGTCTACAAATTACAATTTATAAGTAAATGATTTACTCTTGTAAATAAAAAGGATTTCCTAAAGAAAATGGTTTGACTTGTAAGTCCTTTACTTGTGCACTTGAAGATATTTATGTGTCAGTTGTTTTATCTACAAGTGAAATATTAATACATCTAGATTAGTCCTCATTGTTACAACAACCAAAATAACACAAGCCATTTTAAAATTATTTTGTAACAGCTGTAGTTAAATATTAAAATACCAGTTATAAAAAATATTAATGAACATATACCTAAATTTTATTTGCAGCCTCCTAAATTTGAGTTAATAAATTAAATAAATGTTTGGAATGATGCACAGTTTTATTAATGTTATTTGTTTTTAAGGTTAAAAATTACTTTGGAGCATGGTGTAATTGATTCTTGGCAGTTAATGATTTATTTTGTACAGTAATAATGACTATATCTTGTAATAGTTGGGCCCTAATGCCTCACTGTATCGACAGGCTATAAATCCACTAATAATAATTGTAATAGTTCTCAATGTCAATGAACTTATAGAGACCTTTCTACGTGGCAGTCTGCTAACTTCAACAATCACTTGTCTCAACTAAACAACACCTTGTCTCTAGCCTCAAAACCCCTTGTCTCTAACTCAACAATAACTTGTCTCTAGCCTCAATATCACCTTGTTCCAACCTCAACCACTTGTCTCCTAACTAAAATCACTTGTCTCCCAACCTCAACAATAACTTGTCTCCTAACTCAACAATCACCTTGTCTCCTAACCTCAAAACCACTTGTTCTACTCAATAATCCTTGTCTCCAACCTCAACAACCAACTTGTCTCCTAACCTCAACAATCACCTTGTCTCCCAACCAACAATAACTTGTCTCCTAACTAAACTTGTCTCTAGCCTAATAACACCTTGTCTCCAACCAACAACCACCTTGTCTCCTAGCTCAATAATCCTGTTCCAACTCAACATAACCTTGTCTCCTAACTCAAAAATAACCTTGTCTCCTAACTCAACAACCACTTGTCTCCTACCCACATCACCTGTCTCCAACTCAAACCCTTGTCTCATACTCAACAACACTTGTCTCCTCTCAACAATAACCTTGTTCCTAGCTCAATAATCACCTTGTCTCCCAAACTCAACAACCACCTTTCTCCCACCTAACATCACTGTCCAACTCAAACCACCTTGTCTCTAACCTCAACAACCACCTTGTCTCTAGCCTCAACAATAACCTTGTCTCCTAACTCAACAATAACCTTGTCTCCTAGCCTTAATAATCATCTTGTCTCCCAAACTCAATAATCACCTCGTTTCCTAACCTCAACAATCACCTTGTTTACACCCTCATTATAAGTATATTAACATAATATTAATGTTACTCAAAAGTAAATTATAATGTTGAAAAAATAATATTACTGTTCACGTTTTCACCGTTAATAAACACATTAAATACATCACTGATTCTAAGTTGTATTAAATGTGAGGCTTATTTTTAATCACACAAAAGCTTCCTATGAAATAATGACATTCACTCTTGATATGAAAAGTTACTTTACTCAAGGAGGGGAGTGGCATCAGGTTAAATGTATACTTGGTGTTGTTACATGAACCAAGGGGTGGGGGAGTAAAAAAATTATGGGAAGATAAAATAGTTACAGTAGGTGGCTTATGGATGTCCCCTAGCTGCTGGTATGAGAACCATGTACCACTTATATGGAGAGAGGCTATCATTGGTTGTAATGGAAGGCATTTGTAAGATTCAAAATGTGTCATCCCTTATTTTCTAATTGGCTCTTACCCACATCAGTGAGATCAGGGTTTGAATCTCGGTCATCTAATACATTTACTATAAATTCTACCTTCATAATCCCTTCAATATTAGACTGATAAATATATTCCCGAATAGGTAGTAGGCCTAAGATGTGGCAGGAAAAATATCTTTGTTCATTTACGTTGGTAATATTTGTCAAGGGGTATTTTTTGGAAACCCAAGGGGAGATTGGATGGTATGGTGCTTTTTTTCTTCATTTTAGTGAAGTTCAGACTTTCCTGAATAAAATAATACCACGTACTTAATGGTTTTACGTTTGTATGAAAATAATAATTCAAGAACCTCTGTAGTGTATGTGTGTGCTTTGTGGCGCTGTTACGCGTACCAGTGGCTATTTGAAGTATTTTACTTTGGAATATTTTTATGTTCAAATCTTATTTAATTAAATTTATTTTTATTTCTATTATTATATATTTAGCTGTAGCGTTTGTTTGTACTTTCTATACTTTTTTTTTTGCCTGACAATTTTACCACCCTTTTTTGTTATACGCTACCAAACAATTACAGTGGCTTCTTTTTCAATATTTTTTTAAAGTTTGAAATTGTACTGTTTTGGACACCTCCCAATATTTAAAAAGTCATGGATGAAGGTATTTTTCTTCAATAAACTGTATGTAAAATATCCTTTTAAGACTTCATTCATGGAGAGCCACTCGCTTTTCAGAATTAATGTCAATAAATTACACCATAAAACTTATTTTTTCTTTCAAAAATCAACTCCGTAGTGTTAAAAAAAACTGACGCTAGCTCCCTCTACCCAATAGGAAGATAGCCTTCAAAACCCCTGTCGCCAGGACTCTTTCTATTAGTTGGTTTTTGACACTGGAGAAAAGGGGTCCAAGAGACAAAGGGTAGGTCGTATATAAGCCACTTGTGCGTATGAATAAACAGAGAAAAGCCGCAACATAAATTAGTATAGCACACGGTATTCAGAACGTGGAACGTGTATTATCATACAAAAGCTATCCGTAATTTTATAAAAAAAAATGTATCATTTAATATCAAATCTTCGGCACCAAGGGTGCTTGAACCGTATACAAGTTCGCAGTAAGACATACTCGCGTCGTCATCGTCGTAAATAACTGATATCAATTTAATTAGTGCTCGATCACGGGGGAAATATCAGTTAATCAAACCATAACATCATAATTAGCGCCCATCGCGGGCGCGTAACACTTCAATTGGCGCTCATCATGAGGCATCATAGTACAATAAAATCCGTAATCCCATGATTGCCACCCAATCGCGGGGTAATAATTCAATATCTTCATAACGTAATAAGCTTATATTGAGCCTTCTGGATATTAGGTAACTTAAATATAATTTAAACATAAACAACATGACCCAAAGCAGTGCTTCTCAAAATTTTTTAAACTGCGACAAATTTTTTTAGAATGACAATCTTTTGAGACCCACCTGGATTTAACAAAGACGATGGAAAATGGGTAGATTTAAAAAAAAAAAATCTAAACGTTCTGTTTTTATCTTTTTTTTTTCCTTCTAATTTTTCAACAATTTTAACATTTAAATTTTTATTTGGGAACCATATATTCTAAAGCTATCTCAGAAAAGTGAGAGTGCCAGTTCTCGTCCTATCACGTTGGTAAAAATTGGCGGAGAAGACGTATGGAATGTTCGAAAAAAAAAAACCATAAGCAGCCAAATTGTAAGATTTCTCGTGAAGCTGTGAAAAAGGAAGGTATAATAAGAATAAAAAAAATCAAGTTCTGACTCTTTTAGACCCTCACCCAACTGTACTCGTGTCATCATAGCTGTACTGACCAAGCTCCTCTTCATGTAGACACAAACACACAGACGGTTGGACGGACGGGATTTCGATATGAAATCATAATAAGAGAGCTTGGTAAATACGCCAATCTAATTGAAATCATCGAGTGGTTGGAGGGGTTGGGAGGGTGGGGGCGGGGTGAATGTGACTAGAGAGAGACAGAAACTCCTCTGTAAGCCAAGCTATATTGAGTCAGGAGACTGGCCCCGACATGTAAACACTTGGGGACTCTATATCTCTGACCGCCTGGACGCCAATCAGTGAAATAGCTATGACCATCTCTTTCTCTCTATCTCATTTTCTCTCTGACCAAGGCGCGGGATGACAGACGAGGATGGATTGACGTATAGTCGGATGTTAGTGGTGAACAACGTCGCTTACTAGGGTGAATTCTTAGGAGCTATTTCGCAAAGAGGGTTGCATCTTAACTTGACTCGGCTAAGCACTTAAGTACTAGCACACTTAGACGCCAATGTACAAATTAGAAAGAGAGGGATGAAAATGAACCAAAGATCTCGAAGGGTTGAATTGTTCATCTGCTTATAGCACTTCTCCTCTTCCACTGACGAGTATACGCACTCACTACTATTTACTACTTCCTGCCAGTATGAAGATTAAAAAAGTCAACGGAAGCATGATTATGTACATCTAAATTATGAAACAAGAAACAAATCCTTTTGAAATGCAAGTCAATGCTTTTCAAGAGCAAATAGTAGGGTGAGTGTGTAGAATCATCAGAGGAAGAGGGTAAGGGTTATCAGCAGATAAACAAAAGGCTTCGCAGGGTGAACTGATATTTTTATATCCCTCTTTCCATTTCGTACATTTATATCGGAATGTGATAGTACTTAGAGTGCTTAGGTGATTCAAGTAAGATGCGGCTCATTTCGCAAAATAGCTTAATCTCACCAAGTAAATATAAAAGGTAAAATTCCCGTCTCTCTTTCTGTATTAATATCATTAAATAGCTGTCACACACACATAGAATATAGAAACAATTCTTTTGTACTGTTACTCACCCACACACACTCACACTATGTTTGGAGTACATTACCTCCTTACAAAGTATGAATATTGTGTTTGTATAGAGGCTTTTTTTTTTCAATGGCCACTTTATTTGATCGTGTTTCTATTTTACTAAAAGCGAATGAGGCGATAAATCAGGATGAGTAGCTTTGGGGATGTCAGTTTCAGAAGCACGTTAAGAGAAAGAGGAATGCATAGAGGAATAGAGAGACAAATAACAGATGGACATGAAACACACAAAGACAGAGATAGAGAAAGGGAAGGGAGGGGTTGTTTAGGTTAACTGAAAATTATGGGAGAGAGAGACTCAAAAGAAGGAAATATGTTATTATTTTTTTGTACCTATTGTCAGGACAGAAAAAAAAAACACAATATATATCTGTTATATTAAAAACATTGCTATTTTTTTCTCACTACAAGAGTCTAGCTTTGCCATCACAGTAAATATTCATGAAATACATTTGTTAAAAGAAGAATGATGATTTATATTACATTTTTCATGTTTTTTGATATTTTTTTTAACACCACGGTGTTCTAACCTTTTTTCCACTCCATACATTTTATGAATGAGTTTTTTTCTAGAGTAAAAAAAATGACAAATTTACATTTCATTAAAAAAAAGTTTTGAAGTGGAAGAATCACACATACATTTTTTATTCAAAATATTAACAAATATATTATAAGACATTGTGTTGTTTCTACCATATTTGGACTACAGCGGACCTATACTGTGAAAACCAATAGTAATACATCCCTATTTACTGTTTATAACTTGATTTTTGTCACCGCGTCTCATAACCCGCTCGTTTTGTAGACATGAACTAATTACTCTAATATGTTAGGCATAGAAAAGATTGAATTTTAAGGACGTGTGCTCATATTTGTGTTGTGGATAATTGTGAAAACCACACACTCAGTACACCAAGCCAAGATTCGAATCCCTGACCTCACCTTCACCGAAAATTCAAACTAGATAAGACTGACATTTAGCCCGCGTGCTCACTGGTGTGGGTTTGTCGATAAAAATCCAACCAATGATAGTGATAGTGCTTTTTACTTTCTCACTGGGATTTGAGTAGAGACAGTATTGTGATCATAAAAAAAGTCAAATTTGAGATTTTTATGGATGTTCACGTTAACTCACTGATCCCTAAAAAAATAGTTTTTGCAATGCCGTCTGTCTATCTGTGGGTTTGTGTCTAGGTCTATAGCCGGAACCATTTTACAGTACTAATCTGGTTGAAACTTGGTATCTATCGTTTTCATAATATTCATCTGAAAAATTTGTAGAATTAGATATCTAACCCTAATATTAAGGGTATGTCGCTTCCCGTACCCCCTACCCATTTTATTATATAAAACACACACAGATGTCAATCATTCAGGAAACCTATCAAAGGGTGGAGTTGTCAAGTAGGAGCGTTTAAAATAATCGAACTCGTTGTGTTGATGGATTTATATTAGACTTTTTTTTAGCACCACCTCTTACTACCCTTTCGGGCTTTGGCTTATATACTAATTACGCTGATGGGCTAGGGATTGTGAAGGCTTAATTTAGATGAAATACACCCTCATTTGCGTAGAGGTAGAGTGGAAAACAATTTAGGGGAAACCACTCTCAATGCACCCAACCGGGATCGAACCCCAAGCTCCCCGTCTTTGGCAGTTTAGTCCAACACGAGAGTAGCGCGTTAGACCACGTGACCACCACCGAAGCGGGTTATTGTAGACTTGAGTACAGTAGCCCCATGGCTTCTTTGGTGCTGAGTGACAGCTCACAGATGACAGCTGACGGCTTTGAAAAACTAGCAGACCAAATTATGTATCACTACGCCAAACCATATGATCTGCAAAAATATGTGTTTAGCAGCTGTCAGTTCTGATGGTCAAAATTTAAGTATATACCTAAATGTTGACTGTCAGAAGTCAGCTGTGAGCTGTCAGTCATCACCAAAGAAGCCATGGGGCTACTGTACATATTGTGATGTAGATAGTTATTTGGTAGAATACTACGAGAACTATATCCAAGACAGTTATTATAGTACACAGTCCTTGAATACGTCTACATCGGTGGACTGCTCCACCTCATCCTGTAAAAGAACTACATAGGTCCTACCTCGATGGTCCTTGCCGTCAACTATCACAAACCTCTCAACACTATCCGTAGACTTCCCCAAAAACAAGAATCCTTTGTCCTCATTTCGCTCTTACTTATAGCTTTAAAAATGTGTCATACTTATTGATGTTTAGTTAAATATAATTTACCAGCATGTAACTACACAAGCAAAGATGACTTTCAATACATATGTGTAAACTTATTGTGGACTGTTCTGAATAGCTTGGTTGACTGAGGCTTTCTCTATTATGAGGGAACTATGTCTCTTATGTGACACACATAGAGATAGGGTAAAATAGCATTAATTTTCAGTTTTTTTAGCATTAATTTTGGAAATTTAGCGTTTTGTGACATAATTTAGCATTTTGTAGCAAAATAGTAAAAATGTCTTTCCAGAGAAAAGCTGTCGCGTCAAGACAGAGGTTGGGCTTTCTCAGCATTTTATTTAAATGCACAGTATTTTCAGGAAATTCGCGTCTATTTCGCTAAATAGAATAATTTAGCTAAAATACTCTCAAAATCACGTTTTTCGCGTTAATTCGCGAAATATAAAATCACTTTATAACACTTTCAAATGCATGAACCAAAAGAAAACTTATAAATACCCTATTTTCAACCCTTTTATTGTTTTTTCGCAAAAGCGAATTTACCCTATCTCTAGACATACATAATATATATGTATCTTTGTTACTAGACACTGACAGGTAGTTTACTGAAGGCCCAAAAGAGAAAAAAGAGATTTTCTAAGAATCAGCTTTAATGATTTTGATTACAATTTGTATTTATGAACAGTTTTAACAGTTTAAAAAGATGGCAATTTACATTAAAATAATTTAAAGGATACCTTACATGAGCGTATATCTTCAATTTTAATAATATCTCTAAAACTCTTTGACATACAAAATAACTTACAGTGTGAAAATTTGTCTTATTAAAAATAAAAACAAACTTTTATTTGAAATATGTTTTTATAAACCCAATAGTTAAGGAGCTATTGGCGAATATATTTGTAAAATGAGCTATAAAATAATTATTGTTTAGCTCTTAATATGTTTATGTAAAACTGTTTATTATTTAATTAATGCCTTATCAGGAAATGTTTCTGTAACAATGTATATTTTTCATTTAAAATATCTTCTTAGTTTTGAGTAAATATCTCCATTTTTATGTAAAGGATCAAGAAACCGTACAATTTAGTTTTAGAAGGGAGCTTAAAAAATTCGTTGTTGGTCTACCAACGACTTAATCCAAGCCATAAGTAAGGGTCAGTTTATTGAAATAAATTCACCCGCATTAGTGTGGAAAGAGGATTATAAAAATCACAATAAAAATCACCTGTGTAAATATAATAGCCCTTAGTACACCTTTCTGAGATTCGAACAATGACCTCTACGTCAACAACGTTGAACAAGTCCTTTTCAAATCATCAATTTATAGTCATACTTCACATCTCCCTGAAAATGTGACTCGATGGTCTAAGGTGCTAGACTTGCATTGACACTATGGTTCCCAATGAAGGGGATGTCGAGGTTAAATTCCCAGCCGTGTTCATTTAACAAGAATTTCAATTTGTTTTTTAACTCAACCCTACACAATAACTCAGATGCATTTCCCTTCAGTTACCCGCCCTCATTATAATCTATGACATTCTTTTTGATTGACCCACATGTTATATATACTACCCTATTTTGTATAGGTCGATCTGTGCATCATTAATCCAAAGATTATTTAAAATATTAACGTTTTTAATAACTTCGAGTGTGAAATTCTATCCTAGCTCATGAACTGACGAAGTAAAGAGGCACTTGTTCAACAGAGGACACGAGGAACACAAACGAATATTTGAGATTCATAGCACTCCAAGAAAAGAAAAAAAAAAACTGCCAGCATTTGTCCCACATCCCAACACTCAAAAATATGATCTCAGATCAAACCCCCACCACCACCCACTCCCTCTCTTACTACTTCCTCCATCTCGAGAAGATATGGAATGAAAGGCGTCACGGAATTCTCGGAATGACACCGGCGGACGAAACGTTTCCGTCAAAACCAGGGGAAAAAAAAAGACTAGGGAAAAATTCAATATCGCGTCAGAATTGGCAGGAGGAGGACGGGGGCTGTGAAAGAGAGGGGTTTAAGGGTAAGGTACTAGAAGAGGGTGGTTTTTGAAGATCACATTCCATCAAATCAATACGTCATTGCTGGCGGGGTTGTCTGGATACGGAACATGGGCTCAGGGTATGAATTGTGTGAAATTCTCCCACCAAGAAACAGGGGGTTGGGGCGGTATTGGAGGGGGTTGGGGGTTGAGAGGATGAGGGAGAGGAAATTCAAGGGAAAGGAACTATGTATGACGTCATAGTCACTTAAAAGTTTACTAGTTTGGATGTGCTGTTAATCATTTCTAGCGATAATTTATGATTGGTCATAACTTGTATTGATTGAGTTTTGCTGCAATAATATAATATATTAGGCTGTCAAAATACATTCTTTAAACTTATTTAGAAACCTAGACCTGTGTATTTTTTAATAAACCAATTTAATTAGTAATGTTTAATTTTGAACTATTATTTTTTTAACTCTGACACATAAATAGCTATATTGTTTAAATGAGTACAAAATAAAAATGCCAAGCCAAGTAATCTTCCCTAATTTTCCCTACTTTTATCACTCAGAAAATGAACACAGAGCAAGTAGCAGCATGTTGGTACTTGTTGAGAAAATGGCGAAAAATAAGAAATATAAGATTCTGGATGCATCCTATGATACAAACGCATAATGAAATTGGATTGCTTGCAATATTTTATCCGTATTTTAGGTCATCTGAAGACTTTTTTTAATCACACAAGGATGTATGTACTTTCCTTTGATTAACACTTGCTTTAATTGCAAGACTCAGTGGAAAAATATTATTATATGTTGGAAAAACACGTTAGGTGACGTAAACAACATTGACAAACTTATCACGAGCTATGTCTGAAATGACTGCCATCTTTTTGCTCGCATCCATTACTGTTTCCAGCCTGTGGCCTGGGTCAGTTTTTTATTCAAGCCATATATTTTACACTAGCAGACTGCTAGGCCTGTCGTAGCTTCATAGGTCTTATAATCTAACGTAAGACCAGGACAGACACAACATTCAGTTCCTGGCCATTAATTCGTCACTATGAAAGGGTGAGCCCATATTATGCCAATTATACATTTTTCGGTCATGCCGGGAATGGAAACCGTGACCCTTAGCTCAGTAGACCTACATGCTAATGACTAAGCTAAGGTGTCGTATTGCTACCTACCATATAATCATGTGTAAGCATCCATTCACGAGCCGGACGCCTGCACGCCCCCGAGTATCCCAGTGGCCGTCGCGACTGACTGGCCACTGCGGCACTAAATGCGCACTGTCCCAATAACCATGAGCATTCTCACTGGACGCGGGTGACCAAGTCGCCTAGTACAATGCTACTCAAACTTTACCGTGTGGTGGACTGGTATATTTTTTTCAATGACACCCAGGGACTTGCTTGGTGGAAAGTTTATAGCTTGTGGGGAACATATTAAAAATATTATGTTTTATGGAAGCACAGTTTTATTGTATTAAAGAAAAAAATAATATAAAACTTTATGGGACAAATGAGGTTGACTTATTTTTGCACATTCTATCAAGCTGTGGTTCTATTTTGGACAGTGCTACTCAATGGACAGTGAATATCCGCACCATTACGTTGTTTCGTCTTAATTACATCCATTATAGATAAAACAGTCTTGCAAAGGTAAGTTGGGGCAAATGGTAAAATAATTTTCATTGCAATTTCACTAAGATCTGATAATTCGGTTTTCATTTTTATCCAGAAGGAAGCAAGTGAAGTTGCACTTTGGAAATAATTTTTCAAATGTTCATTAACAGCTGGGTCAATCAGGTTATCTTCTATGTTAACAGGAATTTCAATATTCCATGTCATAAATAGATTTTGATCCATCCAGTCCCTCTCCTTTTCTGTGAAGTAGAAATCAAACCGCTTCTCTTAATTTGTCATATGATGAAAAGTGACAATGCGCAAAGATGTTATATCCAGATCCTCACCTCCTTCGTTAATAGTATCAGCCTAAATGGCGAAACATGCCATAGTAATCTCTTGAAATCTAGTCTTCCACGTTTTCAGCTTTCGTTTCAACCCTTATATATTGTTGGTCTTTGTAAAACAAGAGGACATTCTTCTCTGCATGGACGTGCTAAGTTTATTTAAAATTGAAAATATATTTGTCAAATAGGCCAGTCTAGCTATCCAATTATTGTTTTGAAACAGTTCTGACCAGGTTGGATTTCTTCTTTTAGAAATTTGGCAAACTCATTCCTCAGCTCAAACATTCTTGACAGGACTCTTGACAACCAACGTTAATTGACATACAATAGTAGCTGTTTATAGTCAGCCCCATATATTGGAAGAGTGCTGCAAACAATCTCGAATTTATAGTTTTTTCCTTTACGTGGTTTACAATTATTATTACCACTTCAGTGAGCAGGTTGTTCAGTTCTGTTGACATTTTTTTTGGGGCGAGACTTTCTCTGCCAATAAAACAGTGTGTAGATTTGCATTCAGATGCCAACGGCTTAATCTGGGCACACACTCCGGAATGTCTCCCTGTCATTGCTGCAGTACCATCAGTACATACGCCTACACAAAAACTTGAAATCAAATCCACATTTACCGATAATGTAATCGCTTAACATCCTGAAAATGTCAAAGCTATTTGTGTTTGTTTCAGTGAAACGGAAAAAATAATTCTTCCTTCAAACCATCTTCCTACTCATAACTCACATACATCACCAACATTGCTATATTAGCCACATCGGTGGATTCATCAAGCTTCAAAGAAAAGTACTTTACAAATTGAGCCTGTTCTATGAGCTGTTCTTCTATATCGTTGGCAATATCATGAATTATTCTAGCTTTACTTTCTTCGCCGCTGTCTCACCTAATATTTCGAAGCAGAGTCATTAATACAAACCTTCACAATGTTTTCGCATACTATGTATGATTTTATTGCCTTAGCAACCCGAAAGGCGACTTTATGTTAAGTGCGTATAGCATTACTATTTGTGTGTGATACCTTAAAAATATTTTTTGGTCTGGTTTTAAAATCAACACACTTTCTCTGAGAAAAAAACTCAACTTTCTACCTTGAAGGCACAGCTTTGTTTTTGATATTTAAATGCCGTTTCAACTTTGAGGGTTTCATCGTATCGTTAGACCAAACGTTTTCACAAATAACGTCTTGAGGATTTGGTGTACTATTTACACCATCATCCATGTCAATAAAACAGAATTTAATATAAGAGGGATCATATTTACGAGTAAAGTAAGAACGACTTATTTTGGGTGATGATTTTTTTTTTATTGGTTCCACCAGCTAATTACCTGGGTCTAAAGAATCAGAAACAATTCTATGCTCTGTATATGGATTGAATGACTGGTATTCAAACAAAAGTGTTATATTTTTTAAAGTGTTCATAACTAGACATAGAGCTTTTAAATTGATTTAGCTTGTAATCATTTTTTTGGTCATGGTTGCTGATCACGAACCGATATTACCAGCCCCGGGCCAACACCGGTCCATAGACCACCATTTGATTAGCACTTGCTTAGTGTGTGGTGGTCCTTAATATTTCGGAAACTTAAAATAAAGTAATGCTTATTGATGAATAGATAATTTTTGTTTTCTTCTACAAATAAGTTTAAAAATACATCACTATATATAATTTAGACAAGTTTATCAAAATAACAATCATAAACTATTTTACTTGTAAGAATTAGAAGACATAATATTTGTAAAACCTAACCATGATGCTTTTTCAAAATTTAAAAGTTTTGAAAAGAAGAATTTTTTTTAAATATATTATTATTATTATTATTATTATTATTATAACACCGCGTCTTACTACCCGTTCGGGTTATACGAACTTACGCTAATGTGTAATGGTAGGGTGATTGTGAGATGAAATGAAGGACCTACAGTTTAACGTGGAATCCGAACCACGGTGGAGGCCTGGCATTCCCCACATTCACAAGATGTCTTGTCAGAGGTGAAGGTAGGGTTTGATAATCAGATAAATCTGTGCCGGGACCGGGGATTGAACCCGGCCGCCAGCACAGAAGTCTGACACCTTACCCCTAGACCACCAGGTCACCTCGATTTTAACAAATTAACTGTCCCATCAAAGCAAGCCTATTAGTTAAAAACAAAAGGTAATGTTTCTTCGATAAGCTTTGTTTTATTTCTGAAGTTTTAATTTTAACATAGTAAAATTTGAAGAGAGCATTAGAGAAACTAATCATGTAGTCAAATAGGCCAGAGCTATGCCACTTTCCCTGTAGTAATTCTTCTTTTAAATGAATGAAATAAATCCGCCATAAGTGAAATAATTGATGTATAGTATTCATAAATAATCTGATGTGCTTGTCAAAGAACTAGACTAATATTCATGTATATTGATGAATCTGTAAATTAATTTAAGATATATTCATAAATCTGTATATAAATGAAATATGATAATGTAGATATAAAGTAAAGGTTATCATCACCACCAAGTATATAATCACTTCAGAAAACTTATCACCATGTACCATTACAAGGCCTGAATGGTGAGTGTTTCTAACAAGATAGTAGTCCCCCCCCCCTAAAAAACCCCAACACTTTTACAAAAAAACAAAATTAAAAATAAGTTCGGTCCTTCCTCGTCATTATAAAATACTACCTACAAACCATCCAAAGACTAAACCATCATTTTCAAAATTTATCTACACTAGTCCTATAGTCTCATGATCTCACAACAATATAAATGATGACATGTATATAACCGATCGGCTGCAGAGGATGAAATCATTCCAGATCAGCTAGTCATGCGTAGTTTTCTTTTTTTCTTATGTATGTAAGTGATCTATGTGGAGGAATCGCTACGTATATGTTTATGAACAATATGTAAATGTTGATGAATCAACAAGCCTAGGTAAATTTGGATGAATCAATATGTAAGTGTTGATATATGATGAATCAGTATAATTATATATATTATATATATGTATATATCATCGCATATTATTAACTGTTCAGGTTGTACACATACATGTATATGATAATACTATAGTGTGGTAGTAATTAATGATGAAGGAAGCACTTTAGAGGTAATCTACCTGCATCTGCGTGAAAATAGGTGGGAAGCAATTTAGTAAAACCTATCCTCAGTAGAACCGACTGGGATTCGAACCACACTCTCCTTATAATCAGCAGGCCAGTCAGTCTAACATGAAAGTGACGCCTTAGATTTTTCGTCCACTGAAGCAAGTATGACTCAATATATAAATGTTATTAAATCAATATGTAAGTGTTTATAAATCAGTATCATATAATTGGTAGTTAATCAGTATATAAATGTTGATTAATCACTTTTAAATATTAATGAATCTTTATGCAAACTATCTCTGATGATGTAATGTATTAGGAGAAACCTACCCCTCTAATCGTATTGTTAACCCTTTAACTGGCCTCAGATGTTTGTCCTACTGAATAATTGACGCGGTTACTTCAAGATCTTTAGATCCCGAGAAACCAATGTTTTATGTCTTCACATCCAAGCACTTTTATTTCTTCCATTTATCTCGCAACCCCTCCGAAACCACCAATCTTACACCCTACCACACCTTCTTCAACAAAACCTACAATTTCTACTGTGCTCAGCGTTTTTATATAGTTTTTTTTTGTTACCTCTTTTTATACATTGCATCCATTATTTACGAGTTGGTGGAAAAGTGGCCTATCTATCCGATAATCCAAAAGTTGAGATTACTTCTTATTTTAATTAGACCATTCGTAAGATTGGTGGTGTAGGTTTAAAGAGTAATTTATGGGGGTGATATAGGAAACAGGAGAAAAGATAAGTGTTTTGGCAGTTTTTATACTAAAACATAACTTTGGTCAAAAAAATAAAATAGTGCTTCAATACAACCGCAGAGATTAACTGTATTCACATGATTACCTCAACAGGTATTTAATATCTGTTATGGTGTGTTCTAGAATTCAATGACAACTTTTTCTCTTCATTAAAAAAATTTGTCATCCAATGCTGCCATGCTCTTGTTATTCAAGAACTGCTGATGTAATCATGTGAAGAAAATTAAACTATTATATTTTTACTTAAGCAATATTTTATTTATTTTGGCCAACAAATGTTTTGCTATAAACATTGCATTAACACTGCCTTTTTCTCGTGTTGCCTAAATACCCACCTCAAGAAACCGGCTAAATTTGATACGTCTTAGATAATGTCGGAGATATTTTTTGGTTTTGTCGATTATTTGTATGGTAATTATCTTTAATGAATACTAAGGCATAGTAAGATATTTAAAATAAGTCAATTTTGATGTTTTTAATATATGCATCAATTCTTATGTATTACTCTATCAATATTACATAATATATTGGGCTAGTATGATTATAGTAATTAATTCTTAAGCAACCTACTTCAATGGTCGAATGTCTAAGACGTCACTCTTGTTTTAGACTGGTCTGCTGATGACGGGGAAATAAAGATTCAAAATCCATTCGGGTGTAGTGAGTATGGTTTTCCATAAATGGTTTCCCATTCTCCCTCCACGAAAACGATTATTTCTCACTCCCCGGATACGCATTTTAAACAAAGTCGTTATAGCCTATTTTTCAAATCCAGGGAAAACCACTCATTTGTAAACTGCTATTTAATAAATTGTTACCCAAAAATCAAGTAGAGAGTTTTATTTGAGAGGTAAGAAACTCACTGACCTCCAATCTAAACGAAATCGTTAAGAGACATTTTCGAAAAACTGGGAACTAAAAAAAAAGCGCTCACTAATTATGAGGGATACGGTCAAATTCAAAAACACACCCTGAGCTACTGACCTATAACATCTAGTTACGAGTATCAAGTTTGAACAAAATCCGTTAAGCCGCTTAAGACGTGTGACCAAAGACAGACAGAATTAAAAATCCACCTTTTTTTGGGTTCGGATACATATAAAACGAAAGACTCAACATAACCGTAAAGTTGAAAAATTTCACGATATAAATAGGCTTATTTTCTCTTGATATGAGAAAGTTAAAAAGGTGTATTTCTGAATCCACCAGAAAACTTAGGCACTTGCGAGTAAACCTAAATGATATCATAGGACAATTAACTTAAAAATGTAATGACCTAAAATTTACAAAAAACAAAAACAAAAAAAAGTGCTTAAAATGACACTTTTTTTTTTTTACTTTTATCTCAAAATTTATTCTAAACGTTCATTGTCGTGCAAACACTTCTAACTTAAAAATATTTTTATGTTTTAACACTTTGTTGATGTGTTTAACTCATGAGTTACTAAAAACTTTGTCAAAAAGTATAGGACTGAGAAAGTTAATTATTGCGGTTTAAACTATCATGGACATAAGAGTTACTAACAACTAAGAGATGGAATGGAAAGGGGGGGGGGGGGTCAAGGGGAGTATTAAAGGCTCCAAAGAAGGATGGAAAATCATACTGTAAGGCAGTGTTTCTCAAATGTAGGATCACTAAATGGAAATCATCAGCATAGGGGGCCACTAAGCCCTGAAAGTAGGGTTTGGGGGTGGAAGGGTTAAAAGTTATATACAATTGACATTATGTTTATACAATTCTATTTTACGACTTTGAATACAAGACAACAATTAATTTATTTAATGAAATGTTGAACCAAAATATATGATATAATTTCATTTAATTTCGTTAGTTAATTTTAACATTTCTAACCTCATATTTTTTGATAAATAATTGTTTAGATTTCTTGAATCAAGATTGGTAGTCTTACGTTTATATGTGGCATGTGTCTAGCGAAGAAATACATAAATAAATTACTATAGTTTAGTATAGATTTTTCATATTTAATTTTCAGAATTTTGAGGGTTTGTAATATACGTGATAAACATTCTTTAATTCCTTTCTATTACGAAACGTTCTGGGAACATGCGGACCACTCTATAAGACATCGTGGACCACACTTTGAGAAGAACTCCTGAAAAAGAGGGGAAAACATCAGTATTCCTGATTGGGATTAAATCCTAACTCTTTCATCAAAGGTGACAAAGTGCACATTTTTATTAATAAAAAAGGGATTATTTCATTATCATAATAAAATATTGAGCTACATATTTTGTATTAGATACTATTATAACATTAAAAATAATATGTTCAGAGATTTAGTCGCTTCTTACATCAAATTCCGGAGAGGGAAAAGCTAAATCCATACTAAGCATTTAATTTACGAAGCTGTAGCTATTTGGGTTTTTAACCAAGCTTGGTATTTCGCTCCCTCGACATTTTTATTAAAGCCAGCCATGATGTACACTTTCAACGAGTAAAATGGCCTTACACATTTGAGAAACTTTCTCATAGCTTGCCACTCCTTAATATTCGATGGGTTATTTTTCTTCACAAAAGTAATATTGATAGATAAAACGTGAACGAATATCAGCTGGAAAACAATTAGAATCGAAAATATTGTGAGAGTGAATGGTGCATTTTTATTTAAAATTAAAATTTAAACTTGAAAAACTCAAGCTTAAATTTTGAGATTTGATATGTTCAGGAATCATTAGGCTCTCCGGTAATGTCTATTGACTTAAATGTCGGAACATCTATTTTATATCACATCAAAGATAGTGTGTTATAAGAGTTTTAGCAATCTTGGGGAAACCCTTTCCTCATTTACTGCTTCATTTTTAAATTTAAGGATCAGACTTTAATTGTTGTTTGGAGTGGTTCACATAACCACATTACAAATTCCAGTTTTGGGAATTTTGTAAGCCCCCATTTCACCATCCCATTACACGACTCTATGGTATAGTTGTAAGTGAACCTGGCTACGGATCTAAGAGTCCCAGGTTCGATTACCGGCTGATACAATGGGTATTTTTTCTGAAAGGGGAATTATTCCAACAGTCACCAGGATTTGGTCAGTTAGGCTTATGTTAGGTTTAAGATCACTCCTGGCTCCATACCTTCATTATCACTATCATCACATTAGCTCTGCGTGTAGCCCGATCGGGTAGTAAGACGCGGCGCTACTAACAACACATCAGCTCATTGTGGGTAAGACGTGTAAACAAACTCCGAGATATACCCTGACCAACGTTCTGTGACACCAGTATACTAAAAGTTTATATATATGGCATCCGATTTATATGTATGGCATACGCTTGAAAAAATCCACGTTCTAAATAATATATATTTAAAATTAATTTTGATTTTGGAGGAATCTTCTACATTCCTGGCAAATTTAAAATTTCTTCTTTGAAAAAAACTGTTCTTTTTTACCTAACCTCTTACCCCTCCTTCTACCAGTCCTATTTCCTCAATTTAAAATATTCGTATTTTATGGCTATTTGTAGTGGTCTTTAAACCTTCTCGTCGAATTTCAGTTTTATGCCACAAGAAAAAAATATTTGTTTTGAAAATTATAAATCCCCTCCCCCTTATTCCATCCAAACAACTCCTTATACATTTCAAATTATATAATAAATATGGTTATCTGGTGTTGTTTGTACTTCAACCTGCCTGCCAAACTTAAATTTCCTGCCACACTTAAAATGTGTTCTTTGATTTAGGCACTCACCTCCGCCCTCTCCCTATTTTGCAAATTCCCAATTAAAAAACTAGTAGATTCAGCTCTTAGTATTTGTTTGGTGTGGTTTTTTTTTAACTGATTGCCAAATTCCAGCTTTTACTGTGCTGGTAAGTAATTTACTAATAGTTTTTGAATTTTTGAGCACCCTCAACCCCTTTTCTCCTATTAACTGTTTACAATTTTAAGTTTTTAAGATTTATATACCTATCTGGAGTTGTCTCTCTACCTTTCTGCCAAATAAATAATTAATTTAATTTGTTACTTAACCATAAAAGTATTTTTCAAATTCTAGCCCCCCCCCCTCATTTCCTATATTCCATTTCGGAATTTTACTATTTTATATTATTCTGGCTATATGAAGCAATCCCACTACCTTCAAGACAATAGAAATTTCAAGTTTACAGGCCCATGGTTTGGTAAAATACGGTAATTAGTGGGCCAGTGACTCTCACACCTATTTGCCCCTCGCCACACTCCTAGAGATGACATTTGAAAATCCCTCAACGTTATCTGACCATTTTCTCTAAGGGAACCTTCATTTGAAATTTCAAAGTTATATATCTGCTGGTTCAAAAGATAAATAAGCGAGTTTTGAAAACTTTCAATCTTTTTTTTTTATCCCTTAGAGGTTTAATTTCGCAAAATCCCGTCTTATCTATCTCTATGGCTTAAAAGAAAACTTCACACCAAATTTCAAGTTTTCAGGCCCAGGGCTTGGGCAGATCCGGTGATGAGTGAGTGAGTGACCTAATAAAAATAATAAATAAATAATAATAATGATAGTCTAACCCAATATTAAGGAATTGTAATCCTGAAATCACATTACAAATAAACTGAAATATATTATCACTCAACCAATACGTAAAACTATTTAATGAAGAAAAATGAATCATTTTAATCTGTGTTGACATCGCTAATACTACTGACTCTATAGTACTATATTAGGTAATATCGTGCTTTTATTAGAAAAGTGAGATAAAAAGAGGGTGACATATGGTTGACAATAAATCATCATTTTACTTAAAGGAAGAATGACTTGATAATAAACTAATCTAACTATTTTCCAGAACGTCGACAATATTGGCGTAGAGATGATATTAATAATATTCAGTTTTGTTTTTATCAACGTACACCTGCCAATAACGCTTTATGTACAGATTTTAATCATTCTTCTACCTATCAAATAAAACACTCGACGTTTTGAAATAACTTCTGTTTAACCAACTGGCACTTAATTATAATTAATATTATTGTTTCAAAACACAAGAATACGGAAATTTTCAACTTTTATCAGAAGAAAAACTCTCTATGTCTCATTTACTAATCCCAAGAGAAAAACCTTTTATTTTAGATAGAACTAGAAGTCGATAATTTACATTCCTTAATATTCTTCTTTTTCTTATACTACAGAGCCTGGTTATCTGTGATCAGGAACCCTGCCTCTACCATGGGGGGAGGAACCCTTTTATTTTTAATATAACATGATTTTAATATCATTCTTAAATAATAATTTAAAGTTAAAATGTACGATGAATCAATTAAATAAAACTTAAAAAAACAACAGCTGCAGTGGTGACTATGTGACCGTATTTAGAGCCGTATAGGCCCCGGGGAAGTAAAACTGGAGCCCCAAACTTTAAATAAATATTTTTTTCCCCTCAAACGTTTTAATATATTCATTTTATATTTAAAAATTTACTGTTAAAAGCTTAATGTTAAAGGTATTATTTAAATAAGGAATAATTATTGTCTTTTTGAATAAATTAGATTTGTGTACAAGAGTAACACAAATTAATTGGTTTTTAGCTAAAAGGAAAGAAATTAATGTCAAAATATTAAAGATAAGTACATTTTTATTTAATTTAAAAATATTCATAAATATATTTCTGGAGGCCAATGGTCACTAGCCCGTCAGCACCCCTTCCTCTTTTAAATCAAGGCCTGCATTAAGCTCGCAAAGTACTTTAATGCTGACGAGTCTTGATTTCTTGTAAAGGTTGAATGAAACTATAAATTTGAGAATTCAACGTTTTAGGATGCGTGGCTGCTAGTATAAATCACACGTTTTGTAAAAGAAGAAACAAATTATCAATCTCTCAAATAGTTTTTTTAGAAAAAAAATCTATATCTATTTAATAAAATCTCTTTTTAAAGCTATTTGGTTGGGAATTATTTGAAAATAGTCAACAGAGATCTTTTTTTTTCTCACACGGATGTCACCGATTCTACGTTTGACGTAATATTCACATGCTGTCAATGTGCTGTCAAATCTTTTAATCTGTTCATAAACCGCCATAGCGAGTCAAAGTAAATACTGGCATTTCCAACCCCCCCCCCCTCCCCCTCACACACACAATTGAAAACTTTCCTAGAGTTTTTAAAAAGCGTACAAGTCACCAAACTTTAGTTATGTCCAAATTAATTTGTTGAAAAAAAGGTAGTGTGCAGACCTAGTTGCACTTTGCATATATACATACATAACCATACATAACCATACATAACATACATAACCATACATAACCATACATAACCATACATAACCATACATTTACATACATTTACATACATTTACATACATTTACATACATTTACATACATTTACATACATTAACATACATTAACATACATTAACATACATTAAATACATTAACATACATTAACATACATTTACATACATTTACATACATTTACATACATTTACATACATTTACATACATTTACATACATTTACATACATTTACATACATTTACATACATTTACATACATTTACATACATTAACATACATTAACATACATTTACATACATTTACATACATTTACATACATTTTACATTACATTTACATACATTAACATACATTAACATACATTAACATACATTTACATACATTTACATACATTTACATACATTTACATACATTTACATACATTACATACATTACATACATAACATACATGCATACATGCATACATACATACATATATACATATATACATACATACATACATACATACATACATACATACATGCATACATACATACATACATACATACATACATACATACATACATACATACATACAATTCCTAAAGCCATGTAGTAAGTAAGTATAATATATTGTTTGTACTAAAAATCGATTTTCAACCGCATTGGTAGGCACGCGAACTAAGTTTGAAGCTCGTCTATAGACTGATTTTCATAGGAAGCTCGTCATTTTATAACAGCTGCAAACTCGTGTTGCTACAATGAAAAAAATAAAAATATTACACTTTGTATTTATATTGTTATAAGTTCATTTGAGCTGTAACGTCAAGAGACATTGTACAGTAACCCATAAATAAGTACTATTGAATATTAATTTCATAGATGAATTTTATAATTAATGAATTAAATAAGACATATTTCTAGAAAGCCAAATTTTAGTGATTTTTCAATTAATGATGGTAGTTGAAATTGGGATCTCTTTAAAAATCCGGGTTCACTATTAATGGGGAGAACCTGACTTGAATCCCGTCTGGATATACTAAGAGTGTTGAAATTGTGTTCAGAATTGGATCGTAGTTCCGACACGGTAAAAAATAGACTCACTCAAACACCCTGAGTTAGCCACTTGTTGTCCTCAGTCCCCCTCCTCATCCTATGGAAGATGATCAATTCTTCATCTACGCGGGACTCAATAAACGCTGGCTGTGTTATCAGGGTTTCTAAACGCTTGCACGTAGATTCATAAGCTCCAAACGCACGCGAGTATGTGCGTGCGTGTGTGTGTGTAAGCTTCCTGTCATACAACGGTGCTGTGTTCGCGCGGCTGAGAGAGCGTGTTATCTGCGACCCACACCAGGTAGCAGCACTGACACGCGGCCTTGCCAATATTTCATTGGTATGGGAGGGCGTTCAGAAGGTTGGTGGTGTGTTTACGGGAGGAGGGATATGTGCAGATTATCACCTTGTTTGTCTTCCTCTCCTGCACACATTCACACCCTCCACACCACACCTATTCTTCAATATTCCACTAATTTAATCTTTTTTTTTTTTTAATATTGGAGATGTATTATCGTGGCGCGGTGTATGGCATTTGATAGATTACTGTTTACTAAAAATTTTGAATTTTTTATTATCTCGTTCTATTTGTTTTGTTACCAGTTTTTTTTTCTTTTGACATGCAGCCTCATCCCCCACTTTCCCCCTCTCTACATTGATTTGGTCGGGGATAAGTGGTGACGTCTAGTTAACAACATTGCCTACTTTGGTAAATTCGAAAATATATTTAGAAATGAGCTGCATCTTAACTTGATGGACTTAATAAGCACCATCACACCTAGACGCTAAGGTATCTAATAGAAATAGGGGGTAAAATAAGAACGGTGCACACGAATTGCGGAAAAGCTTATCCGACCTTGGTAATACCTTTACACGAACTGCGGCGGAAAAATTAAATCCATAATGACTTTGTTCAAAATGGAACATGGAGGTTAGGTTAGTATAGGTTAGGTTGGATTAGGTTAAGTTAGGTTAGGTTAAGTTAAGTTAGGTTAGATTAGTCTAGGTTAGGTTAGTTTAGGCTAGTGGCTAGGGGTTGAATGGGATTACAGGTTGTTTCACTATTCGTGTGGACCGGTTGACTGTTAACCCTAATTGAATGTCTGCTGACAGATATACCTTATTCCGCAATTTGAGTGCGCCCAATAAGAGTATCTCACCCTACGAGGCCCCTTGATTACCTGCTAACAACATTCCCCCTCATCCACTGACTATTACACATACTCACTCTACTATTTGCATCCGAAAAGCATAGAATTGCATTTAAAATTGAGTTATTTCTTATTTACTATTATTTATAGATAGACTTTTGCTTCCAAGGACTGTTTTACTCTACATTCTAGCAAAAAGAATTCCCACAGGACATTCCCGAGACTTATTCAAATAGTTTGAGTTGTAAACGATTTAAGAAAAACACGTTAACAAAATGACTACTTCAAAATAAAAATAAAAATGTGTCACAATGTAGAGCTATTTTCATATTTATTTAATAATTCATATTTAAACCTTTATTTACCAGGGAGCTTGTGCTCATTTCATCTGGAATATAAAAATAGCTTCATTATACATTTAAGATGAAAATTAAATAATAGGCTACACATGGAACAAATGAGCAACATGTTTTCTCAAAGAGTATCATGATTCACCAAGATATGTAAGCTATGTAATATGGATCCCCTTTGATATAAATCTTTACTTTTTGGGGGGTTTTCGTCTGCCTCTATAAAATTAAAACTGTCTACCGTAGCAAAATGTTTTGTTTCTATTAGTTTAGCAGTTTTGAGGGATTCTCTTTTTTCATCCATTTCCCGGATTCTTTTTTGTTGATTTCCACCCCCTTCAACTTATATGTTATCAGGGGTGATCCTTTAACGAATTTGCCAATTCTAGATATTTTCTTTCGCACTGATATGTGGATTTTCAAAAAATTTTGTAGAAATTTCAAGTTAATGTCCGTCCCCCCAAAGTAATTTCTGTTCCTACATTTCCATTTTGAAATTTTAAGACTTATTTGGTTATTTGATATGGTTCTTTTACGTGCCTGCTTAGTTTCAACTTTCAACCACACCGAAAATAGTGTTCTACATCTGTTGTAGCAATTTCGAACTCTTATGTTTCCCGTTTTTCAAATTTGAAATTCCATTTATTCATACATATTTTGGTTATCCGGAAAGTTATATTTACTTACATGCCAAACTTCAATTTTATTCCACATACAGAATTTTTTTCCTACTGTCTTGGAAAATGTTGAGACCCCATTTCTTAAAACCAATTTAGGAATTTAAAATGTTCAGTATTATTTGATTTTTGTTTATTTGGGGTGTTCATCCTAATGGCTTGCAGGTATTTAAATTTTCTGTCATACTGAGAAACATTTTTTAACATTAGTTTTGGAAATTCTTAATGCTCCTTCAACTCATATCTTAATTTTAAGATTAAAAAAATAATTTCATGTTTTTCTAGTTAGGTATCTGCAAAATTTCTAATCTATAACATATTAAAAGATTTTATTTTCTTTATTTTTGGATATTTTATTCACATTTCCCATTTCACTACCTACATAGCCACTCTCCCAATTTGTAGTTTCATTTTTTTTTAAATATTATTGATAAATGGTTGATAATTTTAGTCATGGAAATTTCCGGCTCCAATCAATCCCCTTACCCCCATTTTAAATAGCGTATAACCCGAAAGGGTGGTAAGACGTGGTGCTAATAATAATAATAATATAATAATAATAATAATAATAATAATAATAATAATAATAATAATAATAATAAATTTTAAATGTTCAATTTCTTCTGGTTATATGGGGTTGACATTTTATATTTAATAATATATATCGATTTTATACTTTAACTATAAAAAAATAGTTTTGACAAAATTTAGAGGAACCTCTTTCTATTTTATGTTCCTTAATATTTAAATTTAAGAATTTTGAAACCTTCATGGTTTGGGGTATTCTTTTACCTGCCCTGCAAATTTCATTCTTATACCACACTGTTAAGTAGGTTAGTCTTTGAATTTTGCCCATTTGGAATCCCCCCTCCCCCATTTCACCCTCCCCCAATTATAAAGATAAAATATTTAACAATAATTTTGTTACTTGTATTCCTGGCAAATTTAGTTTTCTTAGTTAGCCAATATACCACCCCTATTTTCCATTTTAATAACAATTGGGGTTGATTCGAATTTTGAATAACTAATTATGGGATCTTGTTTACCGGCCATGAAACCCTCAGATATAAAATTTCTATAAAAACTCAGCCGACTTAAATTCCTAAAAAAAAAAAAAAAAAACCTACAACAAGGTTGTGTTAAGAAGGGCTCTAACCTTATATCTCACAGAAGTATGAAAAAAAAAAGGATAAACAGACGGCCACGACATAGATTTCATATTACAGATTTATGGTTTTTGCTTAAATATTATATCATTTAAACTTGCCAAATAAAACTTAAGTACTTGAAAATGGGAAATTCTTTCTGGACTTGCCGTGACGTCACAGGTAGGCAACGTCTTTTATAGAAGGAGCCATAGAAAGATTCTGGCAGAAACGAACTCTTAGAAAATCCAAACATAAAGTAATGAATCTATGAAGGAAGAAGAAGGTGAATTGTAGCATTTTACCAAGTATAAACTATTACTTCTATAATAAAAATTGCTTTGACTTGTAAAATTATTTTTAAATTTTAATCAGACGACAACATTCTATTGATTTCAAGGGGCTGTTCATAAACTGCGTCATGTTAGTTTATGATAGTTTACCCCCTCCCTTCTTTGTCACATATAGTCACAAAGTTATGAGCTTCCTTTCTAATATTACATCATAAAATCACTTAGCCCCATCCACTATTTAAATAGTAATTTTAATTGTAGAACCTATATAACACTTTTAATGAAACCATATCGACGATCTAAGTCAATGACTCGGTCGTTGTTTGTTTATACCTGCGCGCAGTCAGGTTTATTAACACAGAATGCTACCCGATACGTTTAGTTGTAATGTGACTTTACACATTATCTGACTACCCCTTCCCCCGCTCGTCACCCTTTGTCACTCCAAGCAATACCTCCTCCCCCCTTCGATATGCGTACGTAGTTTATGGCCATCCCCCATGGACCATTTTATTAAAAATACTGTGTAATATGTTTTCCTAAAAAAACCCACCAATATATGTATAAAAAATTGCTAAAAAATTCAAAATTTAAATTAAAAAAAAATTGCACTAATCCACACTTAGAACAAATTTCCCTCTGAAACACACTTATTTTTCATGTAAAAATACTCACTATCCATCAATTTTAAGCAAAATTTTAAAAGGAATTTTTAGAAAAATTTCAAATTAGTCTTATTAAATAACTCTCAATTTGAAGCCTAGCATTAAAATGAGTTAAACTCCCCGAGGTATGGGCGTATAGCCCGAACGGGTCGTAAGACGCGGTGCTAAATAACAATAGAATCCCAGAGGTATGGCCATAACAGCATTACTAAATATCTAGTATGAACAACATCCGTCCAACTGTTTAGTTTGAAGCCCTGTCTGTGCCCAGAGATAAACGTATGGATAGACAAACATACGTGAGGACATACAGAATTCGGAAGACTACCGCTTTCGGAGAGAGAACCTCAAAGAACCATATACATTTTTTTTTCTCCATACCTATACTTTCTTTAAAAGAATAAACAAAGTGCTGGCTATCAAAGTATTAATGTACATATTTTCAATACTTTCACTGCTGATTGTAGTCTAAGGCTCAACGTCTCAGCTTTTTCGCCCAAGGACAGGGATGCCCACGGTCTGGTTTAGCTCGCTTGTCTTTATCACAAGGAGGTACTCCGTTGCTGCACTTGTGGGTATCTCGATACACGCCTCTTCAGTGAAAAGGTAGCCAGGGCCAAACAATGTGCTGTTGTAGTGGACAGGGAAGGTGTTAAATTGTTGAGATTCTTGGCGGGATTATGTGCAACACCTGTTTGACCTCCGTGGCTCAACCAGTAAGGCCTCGTCCCCTGGACACTCATTCATCAACTCGCTTTGTGCCTCATGTTTTCGCAGGGCCAGGGATTGTTTACACAGCTCAGAGGTACTGACTCAAATAATGGAGTCCTTTTTTTTGTCATTTTTATGTTGGCTAACTTTTGTTCACATTTTGACAAAGTTTTTTGAGCAAATCATTAAATTTCTGGCCCACTTCGGTGGTCCAGTGTTTTAAGCCCTCGGGCCTCACACTCGTAATTGATGGACTGCCTACGAAGAGGAGATTGGAGTTCGAATTCTGGTCAGGTATACTTAGGGTGATTTTCTCTCATTTATTCCCCACTCTCTTTCTTCACAAATGTGGATACCTTTTATCCTCCTCCTGTTTTTCCCATTCCTACAGCATTTATTTATGATTTTATTCTACCTTTGGACAGATCCATCGCCTTATTCAAATTGAATCATCAAGCATCTCCAATTGGCAGCTTCCTTTATTATGATCTCGAAACTTCTTCTCTTTCCCATGTTTAAGAAAATAAATCAGCTATCTTCCTACCCACCTCAGTGGCGTAGTTAGATAACGCGCTATTTTCGTACTAAGCTAGACTGACGAGAATGGGAAGACCGAGTTTCAAATCTCGGTCAGGTGAACTAGGAGGTGGTTTTTCCTAAATGGTTTTCCACTTTCTCTCCACACACATTTGGGTTCACTTGCTCTAAATTCAACCTTACCGAATCCTAACCCATTAGCGTAATTAGTAGGCCTACTTAAGCGTATAACCCGAACGGGTAGTAAGATATGGTGATATAATTTCCATCATGTCCTTTATGACGTCACTCAACAAACCATCAATTCGCATAATATGAACCATACTTTTTTTTTAGAATCACCTGCGGAATGATTCTCTTTAAATTAAATATTTTTATAATTAATTCATTAGTCACCCAATCTGTCCATCTTTTCCTTTATATTCTCCCGCAGTACCCTATTTCTCAACTATTATTTTTGCGTATGATCCGAAAGGGTAGGTTTTTTTAAGCGTATGGCAATATTGACCGGGAGGGACATGACATCAAGTTCGGTCGCCTGTATGTAGACTATTCGCCTCTCTGGCGGCACAAAGCATTACCCAAGGTACACCTATGGAGGCTGTCTAGATGTCGTATTCATAACGAGATGAAGTGATGATAGTGAATATGGAGGTGTGGACCGGTGGGGGTCTTAAACATAACTTAAGCCTAATTTACTAACCTCTGGTGACAGTTGTTATAATTGTCTTTAAAAGAAAAATATCCAAGGTATCATCTGAGAAATGAACCTCGGACCCGTAGATTTGTAGTTAGGTGCACTGACTCCTACACTACTGTGGATGAAAACGTAATGAAACGGGGTAGTGAAACTAATTAGTTCCTGATATTTTAATTTCATGTATAATTATATTTACTTTACAGTTTCTATTAAATCACTATACTAACCAAATAGTATGAAAGGGTTGAATTTTAAGTAACCGCTTCAGTGTGTGTTTGAATAAAAAATTGAAGCATTACACATTGCTAAGTGCTATGGTAAAATTGGTAAATTCCAGATATGTGATATCCTGGTTCAGTTCCAGTTGGTCCCCAGATATATTAAAATGTTTATACGGGCTCATCCTTTTATTAATTTAAATTTTCTATCTCGAGAATATGAAATTTATGAGCCCGTGAACCCAAAAAAAGTGGATCTAACAATTATGTATATACCCACGTCTGTCTGTCTGGAGCTAGAGCCATAAAGAGTTATTAGATTTTGTTGAGTATATTTATATGATATATGGTCATATCTAGGGGCATATTTTTATTTTGATTCAAGCGCTCAAGGTAATAATGATGATTGCTTCTTGAAAAGTCAAGATATTTTGAAACTTTTTTATAACGATTATGTTTAAATTGATTTCTAGGAAGTGTTTGACAGTACAAATAATAGTGAATTTCAGAAAATTTACCAATTACTAATTTAAAAAAATTCAAAAATATTCAGAAATTGCTCTAATAATTTTGTTTGAATGGATATCTTAAAAGAGTTTTTGGCATGACAAATAAAATTAGATATTTTAGAAATGCGTATAAGAGTAGTTTATTAATGACTCTTTTTTTGACACTAAGAAATTCTCTGAAAATGTCTCCGATGTTTTGGTTCAAAATGTGTATATTACAAGAATGGATGACTAATTTTTAAACATTTTGGTCACAAATTACAATATACTTCTTGAAAAAATATGTAAACTGTGTCGTATCATTTATTTTATTTGTAGTTCAAATAATTTCAACGGCACTAAGATTGTCTACCAAAAAACATGGTCCTTCTTTTCTATAGAAGTGTAAGATAAAGAGTTATTATGGCTATAATGGTCTCTCTCTCTTCCTCCATTTACATCGATACGTTTCAGCTTGGAAGAAGATTCTTCATAAAGAAAGAAGAGTTTATTTTACCTTCTCTATTTCTTCCAAAATAAAGTAAGGAAACTAGCTAATATCAACGTTGCATGCCCTCCCCCTCCCCCTACTTACCCCATCAACCCCCTCCCTCCACCAAGCACACATACAGCCAAACATTCTCTCGAAACGAATTGAATATTTTAACATTTTATGTTGAAAGTAGAAAGATAAGAGTGGGAGGAGGCGCTAAGGGATTGAAAATAAAAAGAAGTTAAAAAAAAAAAAACCTCCCGAAAAGATTCATCTGGTATGATTTGAATATTGCAAAGTATGAAAACGAAGACATCGTAGTTTCTAAAAAAAAAGGGGGGGGGGAAGGGGAAGTTTGAAAATATTCCGTTTCCAATGTCGAGTCAACTTCCCTTCCTCCCATGACCCCTCGACCAGTTCTTACCGAATGTCGTCATCGTTGCTGTACCAATTCTGTTATCATTTTAGATCCCCCCCCCCCTTTTACCCGCTCAGCCATTCACAATTTTATCTCATCCCCTCTTTTACCCTATCTTACTCACGTTCTGTGGGTAAAAAAGTACTTATACTTTTTATTGTAATCACAAACTCTTCTTTTTTTAAACCTTTACCTCTTTTATATTAGTTTTTAAAAATGAAGTCAGAAGAAAAAAATAGAAGGAGTAGGCCTATTTAGAGTGGGGGGCGGGGGTTCCTTAAAAAAAAATATTCTCCATCTTTCAATAAATTCTGAGTAAAAGAAGAACGTAATATTTTATAAATGGTGAGAACCTTTTTCGACAAAACTGGACAAAATTAATATTGATATTTAAATTAATTTTTAAAGTTTACAAGCTGATTGATTCATTATGACTTTTATTGTGCTACGTGTTTGATCTAAGACTTTGCCTTCTAATTTAAAAATAAAATGGGATTTAAATTGCTTATCGTTACATCTTTTACTAACTTTATCTGGCAAAATAGCTTTCAAGTGTTATGTTATTAATAATTTTAAATATTTTTCAACGCTTTTTTAGATTCACTCTACATAATTTTTCACGTGGAGTTTATTGACTTTATTGAACAGCAGATCAAAACATCATTTGTTTTATAACGGAGGCTCTTGCATTTCTTTCAACATAACTCGACTGATGTATAAAATTTATATATTAGTGTAGTTACATATTTAATATGTTTTGAGCACTGCATCTATTTATTCGTTAATACTTTCCGCATATTTTCACTAAAGAATCATAGATTATATTTAGAGCAAATGTACACGCATTTGCGTGGAAGGAGAGTGGTAAGCAATATACAATAAATTTCACTTTCAGTACACCTGAACAAGATTCAAGACTTGATCTTCCGATTTTAATAAACCAAGCCTATTTCAAGAGCCACGCCTTAAAAACATGACCAAATAAAATATTAAATGATTCTGTGGAAAATCAATTAACCCTCTCTCATAAAGTAAATGCATATTTTTATGTATTTTCATTAATTATATTGTACTGTTTTGGGGGGACACTGTTCATTGCAGCTATATTTTTATAGACCACCCTGTAGCTAAGCCCCGTGGCAGTATAAAGGTCCAATATTGACCTCTTGGTTCCCTCTGTCAGAAGAGAGAGAGGGGGTGGTCTCGAAAAGGGGGTTGGTACTTCACTACATCTTGGATATCTCTGGTTGCTGTCCTAGGACTTCATTTCTCCATCCCTTCATCTTCATCGCGAGTTGTTTGCCCCCCCCCCCCCTTCCCTTCGTATTCTCCTCCTCCCTTCCACCCTTATCTCACCTCTATCGTATGATTTAGTTGCTATGGCAACAAAAACACTTGCTACAAGCAAGCTGTGAATTTTGAAAGGAGACGCAATATCAAAAGACATGTTTGGTTGTTTCATCTTTTCTTAAGCTAGTGTGGAAGGAGACACGAGTTAAGGTGGGGAAGCACGGAACGCGATAAAAGGTAAGAATTTTTGCAGTTTTTATAACAAAATTTTTTTTTTTTGCAAAAAATAAATAAAATGTTGCTTCAGTGCTTTTAATTTACTTTTCCAAACCTAGTTATCCCAACCGTCCTTAAATTTTAGCCATTGATATAGAATTTTACTCGACCTTTCTTCTTGATTTAAAATGTTTCTTATCAATGGCCAACAAACTCAGCTGTAGAAATTACTGTATTCATAAAATAAAATAAATTTATCTTTTAAAAAAATACATTTTCAAAAAGTGTTTTTATCATGTTATGTAACAGTAAAAGTACGAGACTTAGATAAAATTTTCTTCTGTAGATCTAATACACATTGCAAACGTTCATTTAGATTGAATTTAATAAATTGTTTATAATTTCTTAAAAAAATTGCCCATTCTAAAATGTAAGTGAAACATATAAAAATCTCTCTTTGGTATTAAAAACATTACATTTTAAGTTTTAAAATTTTTAAAAAAATATGAAAAAATTAGATAAATTAATTTTAACCGTTTCACGCCATATATCGCAACTCTAAGATCGAAGAGATTGGTTGGAAACATGAATTAGTCTCCTTCAAACAAATAAGTACTTTTTTAAACAAAGTTAAAACAGAAGCTCCATCATTTAGGTTTATTTTAGTGGTTTCGAAATTTCAGAACTGTCATTCTTATAAGAAATACAGAAATGTAAGGATATTTCCTATCGAAGAAGGATAATGGCTCTAATAGACAAAGCTATCCTGTTATTATTAATATATTTATTTCCATTGGATGGGAAATTGTGAGAAATGTCCATGCTCTTGAGAATGTGAAACATGTATGAGCATTAAATTTATATTACACAGTTTCGAACTTACTACTTTACTTCTTATTTTATTAAGTTTCATACACACTTTCTTTCACAGCAGCCAGTGAATACTTCATCAGCTATTCTTTATGGGGGTTGCAAAGTGTACCATGGAAAGTAGAATTTGGGATGGAATAAGGAAAAGAGGGTGGGAGGAGAAGAAAAAAAAGGGGGTTGCTAGGAGGGGGGAAAAAGAGTGGTGAAAGATGATGATGCTAAGGTGGAATAAAGTGAAGCTTCTTTTCTGTCATGCATGCTGAAAAGTATTATTCTAAATTTATTCCCCCAAGGCTCTTACTTTCCGTACTTCCTACTTTTTTTTTTGTCTTTCTTCCTTATAAATGAAGAGGTTAAGGAGCAAAGGAAGATGAGAGGAGGCAAGTCAAGAAGTCTTGGCCTTCTGACTTGCGTAAGCTGGTCTTTCCTTGGATTAGCTTATAAAGAGATTCTTTGGTTCAAAGTTCAAATGAATCCTCAAGTGCATAACTGTTATATTTTTCTGCAACGCGTCTTACCAAATGTCAGGGCTATCCTCATTTAAATAGAGTAAAATTCCAAGGAAGTGGGCTTGCGTTTGTGTAGAATACTACTTTGAAACCAACCACCTCTGTATTTTAGTAGTCAGAGTTTCTGTCTACAGATCCAGCCAGAGATTCCAGGTTTGATCCCCGGTGTTTCCAAATTTTTCTGTGAAGCAGTGGATCTGGAACGGGCTCAACTCAGCGCCTCATGGGGACAAATGAGAAGCCACTGCATGAAAACATATCAGGTCTGGTCTAGAAAACTGAGACTAATGGTTGGAGGGCTTATTGTGATGATTACATGACACCCTATATCCACAGAAATTGGCACTATCTTCATTAAAAGACAGCAGAAACTCGTTCGGTATGGCTTGATTGTGGACTGACGCCAAACGAGTTTGACGTTTAGTCTGCGTGCCTACCGATGCGTGAGACATTGATGTTGGATTGAAAGAGAAATTTAGGCGTAGGAGTTTAACAAGTTCGTTGCTTCTTCTTTTTTTTTTTTAGCCCTGCCTCTTACAACCCGTTCAGGCTAAACACATTTATACTAGCTACGCTCATGCGTTTAGCGTGAGTAAGGTGAAATTCAGAGGAAGTGTATCCATATTTGCGTGGAAGGAAAGTGGAAAACCCATAGTAAAAACCCGTATTAATTAGGATTCGAGCCCCGATCTCCCAGTCATCGGTCATCTAGTCTATTGTGAGAATGATGCCTTAATCAGTGTATTCTACCTTTTTTGTTTGTGAACCCCCAAATATATTTTCTTTTTAACTTTGTACCCCCAAAGTTGTTGGTGCATAATGCAAAACGTTATACATATTTCATAATCTACATATATAAAATAAATTAAATAAATTAAATCCAAAATACTGTATTAAATATAATTTAAGTTTTAGATGGGAAATATAAACATGTTTTCTAAATTTTTCGTACCTCCCAAGATGTAGTGGCATACCCCAAGTTGAATACCACTTCCTTAAACCATTCGGCCACCGAAGCGGGTGATAAATTTTATCAATACCTATAAAATAACATTAATAATATAGTGCGATTTTAACCATTATTATTTTTAATTAGTTAGAAAATGACACTTTGACACCGAAATCAAACCCTGGACCTCTGGCTTAGTGCGCCAATCCTTTTCCACTGGTCGGTTCAGGATGCGTCCCGCGTTTAGGATTATTCTTCACAGCAACAATTATTATTGAAGAAAAAAAAAGCATTTTTTAAAATGTGTCAAATTGAAGGGTAAAGGGTAAAAAGGGGAAAGTCCAATTTCAACTAAAATTGAATTAGTGCTGCCATCTGTTAAACAATCATGATACCTTTTTAATGTACCATAGGTTATGGTTAAGAGAACCCTCTTTCATATTTAAATTAATTTTAAAATGTATTTGCTGGGGTCCTTATAGGGTTTGAGATATAATAAAGTTGATGTATTGGGAAAATTTTTGTAAATGTGATTTTCCCCCTTTATTCGCTGTACACCTCAATTGATAATTGGAAAATACAAGAACACGTCCCGAGTCACACGCGCCAGAAGAGCCAGTTCTCAACCTCGTTCCTCCATGGACCTCTTGTGGAAGAGGGCTTCTGGTCTCCACCTAATCTGTACAGGACCTCGTAGAGATGTTCGATGACATCCATCACTCTGTGGAAGAATCTTTCATCGTGAGGGAATAAGAGCGACCCCACTACACCTCCCTTCTTCAGGCCTGCTATCTGCCGGCTGCTAGACAAGTACCTCAAAAGCCCGTGGTGATCTGTTGCCGTCACCTATCTGGAACACGGCCTTTAGAAGGAACAAGGGCCTAAATACAAAATTACAATAGTAATATAACCATAGGTGTTATAAAAGATGCTCTTACCTCACATCCTGATGGATTGTACGATGCTGTTGTTAATTTCTCTTGACCCCTAAGAGAAAGAAATATTGTGATCGCCCACAATATTGAACTTGATGTTTTGGCAAAAGTCGCCGTTTCATGACCCTTTGAACCCAATTTGGTTAAATCTTTGTTTTCATAAGGTACCCTCGAAAAAAAAATTTGTAATTAAATATCAAACCTAAATTTAAGAGTATTTTACTGAGGGGAAAAAATTAGTTTTATTTTATTTGTTTGGTAATGATATGCTATATATCTTTATGTAAAACCTTTCAAATTTGATCGAATGTGAAATCCGGGATGCAGAAGATACGAAAATTATCAGAAAGCTTAATTTTGTAGCAATCATATTGAAACCAAAATGGCAGGTATACAATTTAAATAGCGTATAATGTTAACTGGACGCTCAAAATGATATTCATGTGAAATATCACTGCAACAGGTGTAGTGCTTGAAAGAGTAACTGTTAGAAACCATCTCATAAGTCTATTTTTATTTGAGGAAAATAATTCACTCTCATTTTTAGCAACCTATTACCATATTTAGACCACCATTTGACTAACGTAGTTATTTCCAGATATTGTGTATTAGGCATTACGCATATGAAATAAAACAAATAAACTTTTTTTCATTACTTGTGCTTTTTTCCGCCAACTATAGAAACACAATACTACTTTACAGTGCGGTGAAGCTAATATTACCACCCACCTAGGTGAAATGTAATCACACTGCGTTACTTCTCATGAGAATGACAGCTATGAAGCTCCTAAACCACTGAGCAGTCTTCAATATTATCTTACATTTCCCTGTCTAGTAAATATTCTAATTTTTCGGAGGAATTCTAATTATATGTACTTTAATTTATGTTATACTTACTTTAATCTCAGAACTACGATATTTCCCATGAAACTTAATTAAAAACGAGCTAATTCAACCCTTTTCATGATTTTTATTTAAATAATAATTACACTAGGGATATGTTGCTACCTATCGCATCCATTTTAACATGAACCACATTTGGAGCTAACAACCACTTCTTAGGGTGTGAATATGGTTTAGAGAATGCGAGAAAAGGCGGGTGTTTTTGCACTATTTTTTTAGCAAAACATTTTTGCACAAATAAATAAAATATTGCTCCATTATAAACAGAATAGTTTAATTTTTTTTTCCATGTTGAATACCTTTGATGAGCATAGCGGTATTAGGTGACAAACATTTAAAATAAAGATAAAAAGTAATTATTAAATTCTAGGACACAATTAACAGATAGTGAAGACATTTGCAACGCGTATAAGCGCCCCAGTAGGATGCATTCACAATCTAAGAGTCCGTACCAGTGTACACGTGGACCAAATATGTGGTTCAATTTGTCTGGCTTACCAACTATTGGATGGTCAAGGTTCGAATCCTGGCCTAGTCCAATAAGAGAGGATATTCCTGAATGATCTCTTCCACTCTTTCTATAACGATGTGGGTACATTTCATCAACATTATACCATATTTCTAGCATACTAGTATAGTTAGCAAGGTTCAATATTCATTAAAAGTTTATTTTTTAAACTATCTTTATAGAATTCAATATGAAATATTTAGTGTAATAACGTATAATGAGAAAGAATTTTTGTGAAATTATAAACTTTTACTCTGATATGTCTATATAAATTAATTAAATGGATAGTTCGTTGATTAACACACATATGATTTAAGATATAAAACACAACTAAAATAACACATAACATGTTGTGACCTTGACTCACATTTTTAATGTGTTATTTTAATTGTGTTTCATATCTTAAATCATATATGTATTAATCAACGAACTATCCATTTAATTAATTTATATAGACATATCAGAGTAAAAGTTTATAATTTCACAAAAATTCTTTCTTATTACACGCTATTACACTAAATATTTCATATTTAACTCTATAAAGATAGTTTAATATTGCTTCCTTATTACAATTTCATCATGTATTTCAAAAATTTATTTTTTAAATTGTAAACTTTTTTTTGCGGTCATTTTTGATAATCTTTTACTATTACATTTATGTTATTTTTTGATATTAATAATATCCATCAAAAGTAACAGCTACATATCACATTATTTAACTTATTAATACTGTACATGATTTTTTTATAGGTATTTTACGTGCATTTTCTGAATAGATTGATTATATCATCACATGACATAAATTACATCTAGCGCAGACACAACACACATCCTCTGTCATTAATTCATCACTGTTAAAGAAGAAACCTCAATTTCACAAATAATGAGTTCTCCGGACATTTTGAGAATTTAACGATGAACTACTTGAAAATAGATATAATAACACTTTGGTGTTCAAATAAGACAATTTATATGAACACATGTAAAATCCAAACGGACAATGAGATGCAGTAAAAAAATAGTATTTTTACTTTGATATCTCAGACATAGAAGTAATAGCCCACTCAGTTTGTAGAATATAATCTTCCCAACAATAAACAGGTCTGCAATTTAAATACAATCGAAAGTCTTATCTTTATTTTCAGTCTCAACGCTTTTTCTTTCTTTTATTAATCCTAGTATCGATAAATTATATAAAATCAATGAAGTATAAAGTTCGATCATCTCACTAACAAACACGCCTTGTTTTCATAAAGGAGTAAATTAAGAACAGAGACAGCCCACGCACTATGAAGACCTAATTTAGAAACCAGCGATAGATAAATCAGACTTCCGGCCATTATTTTATTTTCATTTTTTTTTATCGACATAAGGGGTAGGGGGTGGGGCTATACTATCACCATAACGAGGGTCTCAACAGATGAAACCCGATAAAACACTTTAGTTGTCTTGGACAAGCTAGAAGTGACTTTTTCAACTAAGTTTTTTTTTTAAGGGATGGAGAGGTGGATTCTAAGTGGGCGCAAGGGGTTTTGGCTGGTCGCTAACTAGCGGGAGGTCCCTATTTTTTCTATTTTTTTTTTTAGTTTTCACTGTGTCACTAATTGTAGGGGCTGGTTTAACCCTCGTTAGTTTGGCAGAAATCATGGAGTAACAGTGAGAAGGTTGGGGCGTCTTTTATGATACAGAATTAATACTTTGCCTTCCCTATAAACCTCCTTTTGCATCTTACTACTCGCTCCGGTTGTACGCATTTAAATTACGTCCATTGGATTCGATTGAGGGAGGTATATAGAAAATGCATTCTCTATTGAGGAAAGGGAAAATGGAAAACTATTTAGGAAAAAAAATTCCTTTGTTCTTTACAAGCCGACATTCAATCACCCTATCTTACAGTTACCGGCAATTAAGTATATTGCTTACGTCACCCTCGTATTGTACTGGAAGATTGGGATTCGAATTCTCGTCGTTTACTGAAGGTGTTTTATTTTCTTCTAAATAATTTCCCCTTCTCCCTAGATGAAAATGTGGGTATATTTCATCTAAAATTTTACCATCCTTATCCTTAACCTACTAGCGCAATTAATGTAATGGTTTAAAATTTTCAAAAAAGTTAAATATTACCGGTATTGGCCTCAAAAAATATAAAGATTTGCATTTACTAAAAATTTCTTCCAAACTAGAATCCTTCTTTTGACATTAACTTTATTTTTTTCTTTGAAGAAGTAATCCCATTGTTCTACCGTAATATTAATCCAATCTACCATGTGGGATCCACCCTGAGAGGACAAGGTGATCCCCCTATTACCCCCCCCCCTCCCCACGTCAGTACTTCATTCTAATACAAGTCTAGACTCAAATACTCCCCACTTCCTCAAAGAAGAGATTATTAAGTCCCAACGATCCTCCTCGACGCCTGTCTACCGGGATGCTTGGGGATTGTCTCCTGGGGAGCCTTCAGGGTTCCTGTAGGAGAAATAAAGTCTGCTTTTGTTTCTCTTCACACTCCCCACCCACACCCAAAAACTGTTTTCCGGCCACTTGAAGGCGAATTAGGTTCACAAATGAATCACCAGCACCAAGTGTTAGGACAGTTTGAACATGTGTTACCCATGGCTTGGACCGGGCAAGTGTTTAGGAGCTCGCAGGTCACATGCTCAAGGTGGTATTGTAGGGGACGTGAGAAAAGGTAGGTTTTTTTTTAAGTTTTGGCATGAAAACAATTTTTAGTCAACATAAATCAAACATTACTTCAGTAGAAACATAGAGTTTAATTGTCTTCACATGATGACTAAGAGTTCTTGAATATCTGTTAGTCAAAGGTGTGCTGAAATTTTTATGACCACTTTCTCTCTTCTTTTAAAAAGTTTCTCATCTCATACCACTATGCTCATGAAATCTATTTAAAAACTGTTGATATCCCCAACTGAAGAAAATTAAACTATGTTTTTACTGGAGCCATATTTGATTTATTTCATCTCCAAAAAAGGTTTTGATACAAAAACTGCAAAAATACTCAGCTTTTCTCACGACTCCTAATATTTCACCTTAAAGAAAGTTGTTTTCCTGTGAAGTAAGGCAAGACAAGATAGGTCTACTCATTTTAATTATCTGCGTTTTATTAGGAGAGATTCATAGATAGTATTGAAAAGAAATACTCTTAAATAATTCTAAAATAATATTACAATGTAACAATATTTTATCTTGAATGTTTTTTTAAATTGTCTACAAGTCCTACACCTCTGGTTATTTATTGTATTCACAAAAATGGCTTTTAGGAATATTTCTGACAAGATTTAGACGCACATGTCTATATAGAATGGGGAACAAGAGAAAAATCATTTTGAAATGAAAGTCATAACTTTACAAAAGCAAACAATAGAGTTAGTGTGTATATTCGTCAGAGGAAAAGGGAAATTACTACCATTTGATAAACAAGAGGCCAGGTGAACTACACATTTTCTTCCCTTTATCTATATTTCGTACAATGATGTATAAGTATGCTTGTGCTTAGATTGCTTAGGTGCGTCAAGTTTGTATGGAACTCGCTTTACAAAACCGCACCAAATTTACCCAAGTAAGCACCTTAGTTAAGATCAAAAATACCTTCAGAGACCCTTTGGTCCGAATTATAATGTTGTCCACAGATTTGTCTAAGTAGTCTAAGAACACAATGTATTTGAAGCTTAATATTATTATTATTATTATTATTATTATTAGCACCGCGTCTTACTACCCATTCGGGTTATACGCACTTACGCTAATGTGTAATGGTAGGGTGATTGTGAGATGAAATGAAGGACCTACAGTTTAACGTGGAATCCGAACCACGGTGGAGACCTGGCATTCCTCACATTCACAAGATGTCTTGTCAGAGGTGAAGGAAATTGAAGCTTACTGTACATACATTTTGTTCAATTGGACGTATTAAAAAAAAGAATAACAATTAATTAAACAAATCCTCTAGAAGACTGTTTCTGAGGTAAAACACTGCCTGAATCATGAACGATAAATTTTCATACAGATCGTGAAAGTAAAATTGGGGGGGGGCGGGGGTTGATGCTAATCTTAATTTACACGCTCTCTTCTCTATATTTTGACTAAGAACTTAAGGCAGTTTATTACGCCTATGGTTCAGTCAGTCTCGCGTGGGTGTTTTAAAACGGGCCCCCGGAACCCCTTCCCAGTATAATCTATCTTGGGCCCGCAAGATAGGCCTGGCCTGCTGGCATATAAAACTAACACAGATGTATCATGTAGTAGTCATTATTCATCGTGGACCCTAGAAGATGCTCTTTCTCTAGACTTGCTTATAATCCTTTTACACTCGACGAGATGAATTTTTTTTCCCGCCCCCCTTCCTCTTTCCTCTTTTCTACCCCTTTCCACCACATCTTGGGTTTTCAGGTGAAGAAGGGGCTACGTTCTAAATCAAAATTACGGTAGCACGGACGAGTAACCAGGAAATTACATGCATGAATATCAGTTAAATAAAAAATCTATTCATGAAAATTTCTAGTGTTCTAGGAAGGCTCTTTTAGAGAATACAAACATATTATTGTCAACATTTATAACATATTCTCTTTATTAGTGTTATTTTAAAGTTAATGATAATAGGACCCGTTTTGTAGGCCGCAGGTTCACTCTCACAAGAGACTGTACTGTCGGTGACCGGGAGATTGGGACTAAACTCCTGGCCTGGTGTACTGAGGGTGGTTTTTCCTAAATAGTTTCCCCCTTTATCTCCACGTAAATGTGATTACACTTCCTTTAAATTCAACCTTTCTCATCCCTACAAAATTAGTTAATATGCGTATAGCCGTAAAATATATTTCATTCAACATAGGGATGACCCATTGGATATGGTTAGTAAGAGTAGCTTATAGAAAAAGCACCCGCAATACGGTGGAGAGATGACGTTGAAAGCCCAGCGAGAGACACAAACTTGAGGAGAAAAGAAACTTACCCTCTATCAACCCGACAGTGATTGGAAACCAATGACCTACGCGCTGTTGGTGAGAATAAAGTACGGTACTAGCCTCATTCATTGGACCACTCGGCCACCAACATGCAGGTGTGATTATTCCCCTAGAGTTGATGTAAACTGTTTGTACATTGGAGCACTCCTTCCCCCTTCCCTAGCCGCGAGTATCACGTATCGGGGCCCAGTGACGGACGCTTGCGACAACTAGTAAAATCTTCCTAGGAGGTCTCCCCCCTCAGCTTTCACACACCGGCCGCACAGTTAGATCCGTGTTAGATAAGTAATGATGCAGCTTCTGTATTTCATCATCCCCCTTCCCCTCCATACCTCTAACCCTTTCTCATCCCCGCGTCGTACAATGATGACTCCACACCGTGACTTCTAAGTTCGATGGTCCTTTTAAAGCTCAAGTTATGACTTCTTCTTGTTCTTCTCTAAACAGACGTACAGGTGGATTTGTTAAGATTTCCATACATTCTTAAAAACATGTTCCTTAGGTCGAGATTTTTCTTATTACGTAATATATCATCATATCACTTAACAGATGTAACTTCTAGTTAAGTAAGTTATGGGGGTGGTATTTTCTTTTAATTCTTAAAAGAGTGTGACAAAGCGCATGTGTTGGGAATTATGTCGTAACTTGTTTTATACATAAATAAAATGTGTTTATATACTTTTTTATAAATAAATGTTGAATTAATGAATTTATTATTAAATACCTGCATCGGTGGATGCACGGCTAAATGTTAAACTCTTCTAGTATGGACTCTGGATTGTCATCGATGGGTTAAGTCAGGGCTCAAACTCAGAACGTGTATACTGAGGGTGGTATTTTAATAAATGGTTTTCTACTCTTCCTCTATACAAATGCAGGAACATTTATTCTAATTATGCCATTGTAATTAAATGCAGTTATCCCGGTTAGGTAAGAATACGTGGTGCAAATAAATAATATTAAGGTGGGAGTGTAGGTAAGGCGAGTTTAGTTTTTTTTTTTTTCAGTTCTTTATTTTGAAAAAATTCTTTCGGACAAAACAGATAAGATATTTCTTTAGTAGGCTACGCGCATAGAATTTAATTTTCTCCACAAGGTGACACCAACAACTGAATAGTTTTCAAGGGTGTGCTGGAATTTAATGACAGCTTTTTATCTTAATTTAAAAAGTTTCTCATCTAATGCCGCTATGCTCACGACAGATATTCAAGAAATGTTGACATAACCATGTGAAGAGAATTAAACTCTATGTTTCTACTTGAGAAATATTTTAGTTATGTTGCCAGAAAAAAATATTCCTAAGAAAACTGAAAAAACAAAACAAAAATAACTAGCCCTCATCGCGTTCCTTTCCATCCCACCTTAAACGCTCAGACCTTATTAAAAAAAATCGCAAATAAAAAGCAGAAACATCTAAATCGCATGTAACAGTGTTTCTTAAACTGTATTGCTTTAGGCTCCAGCGGTACTAGGAGTTCTAAACGGGTACGCGACTGACACGAGTAGAATGTTTGGTAACGTGTAGGTGTAGATTAATCAATATTTCAAACAAAAGACAGTCTTTTTCAGTATTGAGCCCTGTTCTCTACTAACTGTTCAGGTTATACGCACTTAGACAATATTCATTTAAGTATAACTAATCTACGATGAGAGAGTAGGTGAGTGACAGTTAACCGAAGGTTCTCTACTGCAAACATTGGCTGGAAGTATTATTAAAAGCAAATAATTGTTTCCGAATAGCTTGACATTAGTGACTTTAAGTCAATGTTTTCAATAAATAACCTTCTGTTAGCTGTCACCTACACTCCCACCATAGATGAACTATATGTTGTCTATGCATAGAAGGTACTTTGACATTTTCAGATACGTACTCCTTAAGTAGTAGTCTATTATTTCTTGTTCTTAAATATGTTCAGAATACATAGAAACATATCATCTTACGGTTAATTTAATAGATAGTCCCGAAAGTTCGATTTTCATGGGAAGAACCTTAAATGAGAGATAGAAAATTTACCAGTTTTACTTTCCCGTGTTCATACGTCAAGTCATGTGATATGAAGCTGTCACTTTTGGTATATATTATCAATGCCCACAAAATAGCACTAATAATATAATAAAATGTTATCACTGTTGATCACAAGAAATAATTTGTATTTTCGAAACCGTCTTTTCCAGCAGAGTCCTACTATATTTATACTAATCGTCAATTTAAAAAAAAAAACTTTTCGGATTTGTTTTTAAGTCCAGAGTGTGGGTTGCGAAGACCACCCCGACCGCTTTCAATGAGTGGAGTCTCCAGCCCACCAACTTCTCGAATAGAATTACAGTAAATCGTAACTTGAGGTGTCAGATTTATTCAATACGGCAGAAAATCTTTCCTATACTCCCTTTTGATCCGGTGATGAATGGGTTTAAGGCGTATTCCGTGCTTGGCGTACGACCGCAGGCAGTAACCACTCTTGCCTCATATATTAAAAGAACAAAATACTCTTTCATTTTATAAATTATATAACACACAATATATCATGTGCCTTGATGCAAATATAATAGGTGGTTTTACTATTTGTTTATTAAGAAAAAAGATTAGAATTTGTGTAAGGAAAAAACCCTTTGGGAAAAACTTTTTGTTGTTGTTGTTGTTTTTGTTGTTGCTGTGGCCAGCATTCATAATATTTTACTGCAATACTAGTGTTATTATTATTATTATTATTATTTTAGCACCGCGTCTTACTACCCATTCGGGTTATACGCACTTACGCTAATGTGTAATGGTAGGGTGATGGTGAGATGAAATGAAGGACCTACAGTTTAACGTGGAATCCGAACCACGGTGGAGGCCTGGCATTCCCCACATTCACAAGATGTCTGGTCAGAGGTGAAGGAAGGGTTTGGTAATCAGATAAATCTTTGCCGGGACCGAGGATTGAACCCCGGCCGCCAGCACAGAAGTCTGACACCTTACCCTAGACCACCAGGTCACCTGACAATACTAGTGTTACTTTATATGTAATGATAATATCTAGGGGTATGCCAGGTACCTTTTTTAATTCAAAGCGAACTCAATCGAATGTATGAAATTAATATTCTCGAAGCTGAATCGAGGTTCGAATATTTTTTGTTAGTTCTTTTATGATTGGAAAAATATTATATTGTGGTTCTTTATATAACTTAATGCGCAAAAATTAATTGAAATTTTTTTAGCTCACAATTGTTTGTAATATTTATTTTTATTTTTATAAATCAAGTGACTAACACAATTTACAATTCAATTACTTGATATTTTTTTCCATTTGTATATTGATTTGTAATGCGTATAACAGCTCATAATGGAAATAAATTAACATAAATTGAGTATTTTAGCGATAGATATTGCTATTGGCGAAGCTTAGAAGCAGGGATTTTTTTTCGAAGTGAAATCAAAGGTGATATTTGTTTCGAAGACAAGTCGAAGATTCGTAGCCTCGCACACTCCTAATAATAGGAATAGGGCCCAAGTGAAAATTGATTTATTAACTTTTATTTTAGCTGTCATATGAAAATTTGACATTGAATAAATTATCATGAAGTAGGCCTATATAATGGCTACGTGGGACTTGCGGTCGTGCGATTTGAGATCGGTGGGATTTACAGCCGCCAAAAATAACGTAGTGAGATTTGTGTCCCACACACTCAAATTTGTAAAACTAAGCACCTTTCGATGCGGATGATGTTTTGAAACATTAATTTTGATCTAGGACCTGACACTAGATAATGGCAGTGCACTAAAATTTGAAATGCCTAACTTAGGTACTTTATATTTCATTTACCTAACCTAGACTAGCCTAGCTAACCTAACCTCAACCATAGAATTTGACATAATGAGCGTTTATGGCGGAAAATCCAAGAGTTTGGTCTCACGTGAGAGTACAAAGAAGACAAGGACATTAAACTAAAATGCAAAATGTTTGGTGCCCTGTCCCTGCTCCCACCTAAGATTGTTTAAGATGGGTGGCGTATCATCATGACGAATGCTCCATCCAACGAAAAACTTGCCGTGGCCGCAAACCCCACTATAGTAACACGGCTGGACGCAAATCGCACAGAAAAAGACAAGATCGCAAATCCCACGCACGCATGCTCCATTCTACCTTTATTCGATGTAAATAATCTTGTTATTAAAATGTAACTTAATTTATTTTAATTTTATAATGGAACTACCGGTAATTCTGTAAATGTATCAAACCGATTGTGTTGATTGGATAACACATAGGCTTAAGTATTATATTGCTCAGTAATTTTAAATCGAAAGAAACCAAAACCTTATGTATTTATATAAGCCCGACCGTGTCTAGAACCATTAAATTAGTGCACTTCCAAATACAAGCAACCGTCTGTGAAAGACATTAGTTGTAACCCCTGGACCACCTATACACCATGGAAAAGTAGATGGGATTCTACTAATTTAGACTTCCCTAAGCACTTAATTTATGTCAAACGTCTTAAAAATAAAGAAGCAGCGGGCTGCACCTTAACTTGATGCACCTAAGCATTATCACACTTATTTACCAATGCATGAAATAGCAAGAGATTAAATAAAAAAAATAGTAGTTCACCCTGTGAAGTCTTGTTTACCTGCTGACAATCCTCCCCCTCTTCATCCGATGAGTATACATACACACTATTATTTACGCCTGGATGAAATTGACTTTAATTTAAAAATGATTATTTTCTTGTTTCCTAGTCTAGATAGACATATGCTTCCACGGACTTTTTTTTAATAAACATCCCGACAGGAAGAATTCTACAGGTCATTTTTGTGAATGAACTAAATAGCCAGAGTATTAGACGATTAAAAAAACACATGTTCAAAAAACTAGTTCAAGATTTTAAAAAAAAATTGTGACAATGTAAGAATACTTTAAAATTTATTTAAGAATAGTTTGTGGCTTTTGATCCAAAGTTTTGTATTTAAGTTTCGCAAAATCTAACGTAAACACATTAATATGAGAAATCCTATAGTGACTTGCCGTTACGTCACAGATAAGCAACGTCCTTAAACAATTGTTGGCACAATTTGGACGAGTTTGATCCAACAAAGAAGAAACCAAGTACTTTCCCCATCCCCCAGAGCGGGGGAATGAAATTCCCTCCAAGTTGGTAACACTGATGAGCGGATGGGGAGGTTGGCAAAGACGTGCTCCGAAAAGCCAATATCTCGCCGCTACCCTCGTAAACACGAAGCCCAGGGTTGCTTCACTAATCTGCCGCTTCAATTTCCACACTCAGCTTAACCCCCTCTGACTTCTCAGACAATATGAGGTACAATATATATAGCACAACACTTGTTTTTATACGAGGGAGAAAGCCGAGGGAAAGACACTTCCGGAATTTAGTTGGCAGGAGTGGCTGTCGGGTTTTACAAAGAGTTTCACTGTGGCCAACCTTTAACATCCGTGATTGAAAAAAACTGCGCTATTTTTATCTTAGACATTTAAATAGTATTTTTTTAAAAGGTTGGTGTCAGAACACGACTTAAAAATGCGTATGTTTACTTTAGAGCCTGTTACTTCTGAATCAGCTAACTTCATAGAAAGAGACTTTTGGAAAATATAAAAATATTTTTTGGTAAGCATTGATACCATTTTACTATTTTATTGTATAGGTATTGATAATATTTATAAAGAATGATAGCTTCAGATCTCATTACCTGACATGAATAAGTGAAATTAAGTATTGTAACTTTTATAACAGTCAGATAAATCTCTTACTTTGGCCATAATTTTTTTAAAGATTATTATTATTATTAATTATTAGCACCGCGTCTTACTATCCGTTCGGGCTTTACGCACTTATGCTAATGTGTAATGGTAGGGTGATTGTGAGTTGAAATGGAGGACCTACAGTTTAACGTGGAATCTGAACCACGGTGGAGGCCTGGCATTCCACAGATTCACAAGTTGTGATTAAGACACGTATTGTCAGAGGTGAAGGAAGGGTTTGGAAATCAGATAAATCTGTGCCGGGACCAAGGATTGATCCCCAGACCCTAGCTCAGAAGCCCGACACCTTGAAGAAAACTCAGGACAAAAACAAATTATCAACAGTGTATGTTACAAAAAAAAACACGAGACATGGAGTAGGCAGAGGAAAAATGATAGAACGTAAGAAAATAGTTACAACACTATTTACTAAAACTCTCTTTTCAGTGCTCAATCAAATTAACACCGATTTATCGGTGACCTGGTGGGGTAAGGTGTCAAACTACTGTGTTGGGTGTCCGGGGTTCAATCCTCGGTTTCAGCACATATTTATCTGATTTCCAAACCCTTTCTTCACCTCTGACAAGACGTGTATTAATCACAACTTGTGAATGTATGGAATGCCAAGCCTCCACCGTGGTTCGGATCTCAAGTTTAGCTGTAGGTCCTCCATTTCATATCACAATCACCCTACCATTACACATTAGTTTAAGTGCGTATAACACGAACGGGTAGTAAGACGCGGTACTAATAATAATACCACAGAATTACATCAAGACAAATAATACCTAAAATAATAATACTTCAATGTCAATTTCAAGAAACAAGTAAAATGTCATTAAACTCTATGTTCGTACGGACACACCAATAAGTTTATTGATTATAAATAACTATACGATGTTGGCTGCTAATCAATTACAACTACTATACTTCAGTATTAAAGTTCTAATGGTACTTTCTAGCATTAAAAGAAAATAAGCCATATGGTCAAATACTAGATAATATTAAGACACATATTTGAATAACATATGCAACAAAAAAGCATGTTGAAAGTATATACTCATTTTGTCTCTTGCTAATGAACATATTGTATAGGCTACATAACTTATTAGATAGGAACTTTAGTTGTCATTGTATGTGTACATAGCTGTTGGCAAATATAATTTGTAAATAGCAAACACAACTTCTCGAAATAATAAAACTTATGATGAAAGTTCCTTGCGGCAGAACTGTTCAATTAAATTTATTATTTTCGATAACTTCAAAAATTAATTTTGGAAGTACAGTACTTGTATGACAACAGGACATTAACCCCATAATTTCCTAGTGTGTATACAAAATAAATTGAAAGCAGTCAAAAATTACAAGATTGACACCATCTGACAAACGTTGGGTCTGCGGTACACGTGTGGTTTGGCGTATAGAAATTTACTTTTCTTTAGCTGTATTTAAAGTGGACTTTTTGAACCTACTGGTTAGATTGGCAAACGACTTATGAGTGGATTAAATTCAGAACAGACACATCAACCAGTGCCTCAAACCTCAGTGCATCACTGTGAAATAATAAACCCTAATTTCACTAACGGAAATTTTTTCAGCCATATCGGGAATCGAACCCGGTACCCTTAGCTCGAATGAGCTTAAGTGTCAGTTCAAGGATAGGGAACTTGTGGCCTTTTGAGGTGCTTGGTGCTGCCATTTCACTTTTTTTTTTATCAATTACGTATGTTCATTGTTTTAAAAATATGGCCAACGTCATGTATTTTAACAAATTAAAATCAAACATCGTTATTTTAAGCATAATTCTAAAGAGAATCCACTCATATCGATCTATTTATCTGTGATTAACACACTTATATATTTGAGATAAATGCACTATACACAAGGTGTGGTGTAGCCTTATGAAGGATCCTTAAAGCGACACGCAGCCTTCCAATGCCTAAAGGTTCTCCACTCCTGTGTCAGAACGTAAATAATTCAATTCGCTATTTTTATTATTATTTAGCACCGCGTCTTACTACCAGTTCGGGTTATACGCTTTAAGTACTAATTACGCTATTGGATTAGGAATTGGTAAGGTTGAATTAGAGGAAGTGAACCTGAATTTGCGTGGAGGGAGAGTGGAAAACCATTTAGGAAAAACCACCCCCAGTTCACCCGATCGAGATTCGAACCTCGATATCCCCATCCTCAGCAGTTGAACTTAACACGACTAGCGCGTTAGCCAACTACGCCACCGAGGCGGGTAATTCGCTATTCATCCATTCTGGTGGTCGAGTGGGTTAGGCTCTATTACACTCCTCTATTAAGTGATTATTGTTGAGTGATGATGTTGATAACTCAATGTGGTTTTTAATTTATAGTTTCTCACAGTCCCTCCTGCAGATTCTACCGTCTTCACCCCATATTTAACGGTAGGAGTGTACGTAGCATGAGTAAGGACAATGTTTTCACAGTTTTTATAACAAAACTTTGTTTTGTCAAAATAAATACAATATTCCTCTATTAGAAACCGAGCTTAATTTTCTTCATATGGTGATGTCAACAGTTGTTGAATATCTGTCAAGGGTGTCCTGGAATTTAAGGACAACATTTCTTTTCATAAATCTCTAATCTAATGCTGCAATGTTCATGGTACATTCAACAACTGTTGATATTACCATACGAAGAAAATTAAACTATATGTTTATACAGGAGTTTTTTTAAAAAAAGAATATGCTATAAAAACTTCAAAACACTCTCCTTAACTCGCGTTTCCTACAATCCCACCTTAAAGTAGTGACGAGATATTATTTTAATAAATTACATGGATTAGTTAAAATAAACCCAATAGTCAACATTTATTCTTTTCTATACGAGGACAAGATAATTTACTGTTTTTATCATACGTAAAGCACTTAAGCATCTTAAATACAGAAATCTGACAGATTGTTTTTTTTTTTAGGGTATTTCAATTAAACGAAAACATTTCAGTCTTAATTCATTGTCTGAACGAGACCATATACTCTTCTACCCCTTATATTTACATTCAGGACTTTGTTGTGGCTGGCAAACAAAGTTTCAGATGAAACTATTGTTTCTAGGACCTCCCGTAACTCAAATTGAAAACTTGGGGCGATTGCAGGATTTTCAATTAACTTGGTACAATGACTGAGCTTATGTAGTCATTTATTTTTATTTCTGTATTTTGTTTTTACTGGTGGAAGTGTAGGCCCTTTGGTAGATGGACCTTCATCTCGCTACTATATTCTAACTCTTCTGAAATCCCCCCATCAACAACAAAACCTACCCACCCACCCACCCATTTACTCTTTTATTTATATCGAAAGTATCTTTTCCCAACCTTTCGTTTTTTGTTATGACAGAGGAGATTCATGAGGTTGGATGGGTTTGAAATCCATATACTGTATTTACCTCTTTACAACAAATATATATTTGGATAAATAAAAATCAATCTGTATTTTCTAATTTACTAAAATACACAATAATCAAAGTACTTCCTTCGAGCGTTTCAGAAGGAAAAAAAATTGACAAAAAATGTATATATTTTTTTGTTTCGTTTGACAATCTAGCCAATTGATATTTTTTGTTTGTTCGTTTGGTAATAATAAATGAACACGAGTGTGTTATGATTATGTATGCGTGTCTCTTTCTCTTTGCACCCCCTTTCCCCACCCTGCCCTCCAACTGTTCATATCGTAGCTTGACAGATATTGAGTTCTTAACCAAACTTTGAGCTTGAGTGTTGACTGGCTTATCAGGAAATGAACACTTCTGCGAGTGAGAGAGATATTTCCAGGGGTGGCTGGATTTCGACGCAGTTCTAGAGGGGGGGGGCGAAGAGGGAGACTTGGAAAAGAGGGGGTGCGGGTTAGAAAGAAGAGGTACTGTGAGGAGGGGATCAATGTCAGCTAGAGTTTAATTAACTCGACTGGTGTTTTGTGTCAACATTTTCTGAAAAGGGGGAAGAGAAGTGAGCGAGTGGGGGGGGGGGGCGGTGAAGGGGGACAAGAGCCCCCTTTCCGAAGGTCTGGGGGGAGGGGGAGGGCAAAGCCTCTCGACTGTTTGCCAGCTTCTATTAAGTAAGCACTTGTCTTCCTAGCCTTGCTACTCACTTGCTCTCCCCCGAGTTCACGTGTGTACGTGTTTTAATGTGTGTGTATGTGTGTGTGTTGGGATGGAAGTAATCACAAAGTAAGGGGGGGGGGGTGAGGAGATAAAGAGTAGGCTGCTGATGTATAAATTTAATGATCAAAGAGTTCTTTATTCCTTTAAAGACACACCGAATATATATATTTGTTTATATTTTGGTTGGAGTGAAGATTAAAAAACAAAAGGAAGTAAAAAATACGTCCAATGAAATGTTAGTATATGTTGGCCTAATAATGTTAACCATAGTTTCTGGCGAATCTTTTATTTTAAACATATTTACTTCTTAATTTTTTTCTGTCACCCATGCATGAATGGCGTTCAGTTATAAAATGCTATAAGCCTTTTGGACCAATCAAACCTTGGGGTGAAACTTATAGGCCTAGTCTGATTTTTATAGGAAATCCCTTATTGGAAAATTGAAAAATTGTTTTGCCATAGTAGCCGGAAAAAAATATTACAGTTGTATTGGCATTCTTAGTTTGTTTGCGTAATGTGGATACATTATACAGTAATACATTAGGAAGTATTATTAGAAGTTTTTGATTACTTTTTAATTCATGAATCAAATACCCATAAGGTGGGGTTACTTTGCACCAGTTTTTAGGTTGTTGTTTTTAAGAGCTTACGATATATTATGTTTAATTAATTTTTAAATTATTTCATTTTTGTTTGATTGTCAAAGATGTTCAAATTTAAGTTTTTAAGAGTTGATTCCGTGTTAGTGAAGTTTAAATAACTTTATAAACCCAATAAAAAGTGGTGCAAAGTATCCTCATATATGAGGATACTTTGCACCACTCTGGTATTTACCTTGAAATGATTAGGAAAGAAAGATATGATGCAATGTTACACATTCATTAGTATAACTTTACACCAGGAAATATCTTAGAAACAATTTTACATGTCCTTATTACACAATATGAATTAAAAATAAATTTAACAACCTTGATGAATCTTGAAGGGACAAATTTTCAATTTCTGACCCTGATTCAGAAGACCTAGTTGGACTCTCTTTTTCTTGTTTTTTAGTTTTCTCTTAACTTACTCTTAATTTGAATTCCCATTATTGTTGGATAAGTTTGCTGCATTGCCCATTTCTTAATTTGTATCACCACTTTTGAGATGGTGCAAAATATCCCCAAATTGACTTCCTAAGTGTACCTGGTATTATTTTTCGCTATAACATATTGTAAACATATAATAGCTACATAACACTTATAAACTAAGTTAATATGGTTACTAGTGACTAATAAAATAGTACCATTACATAGTTATCAGTTAAATACGCAACTGTAGCAATAAAAGTCTGGAGAACTTAAGTTTCCACTTTTTTACAGTTTCTGAATAATGGCTGCTCACTTGGAAGCAACAAAGGGCTAAGAAAAAAAATCCTACGTTAAAATGTTTATTCAAGGACTATCTGTTGAAATTCTTAAAAATAGTACTACATATTTCATAGTTTGGTCACTAGATGATGGTTAATACTTTTTTTGTATTGGTGCAAAGTATACCTCTAGGTGCAAAGTAACCCCACCTTAGGTAGGTAAAACATATTTATGCAATAATAAATTTTAGTGACTTCCAATCAATGTAGGTTTAGGATAGTAGAGCTACAGTCCAATTTGCATATGAAGGATCTTAACTGAAAGCTATTAAACTTTTAGTTTGATGCATACAATCTAATTTTATTTGAGGTATTTAACGTGCACTTTGAACAGATTGATTAGATCAGCATAGGACTTGATAAACTAACTTAAATCTAGAACACACAAAACACCAAGATCATAAATTCATCAATGGGAAATAGGGGAACCTCATTTGATCAACTATACCTATTTCGCCCATGCTAGGAAACGACCACGGGACCACTAGCTTAGTTGGTAGAATTGCTACTAATTTAGCTCATGTGTCGGCCAGATCCATATAACTATCAACAACAACAAAATGGGGAGAACCTTATGGAGTCAGGCCTGTAAATAACTCTTATTTATTGGGGATCAGTGGTCATCTATGCTTTCCCCAGCGAAACAATCTTTGGAAAATGACATTGTTTTCTATGATTTTAAAATGTCATCACTCTGCACTTCAGAGGGATTCATTGTTTCTAACGTATCTCCGTGTGTAAGAGAATTCAAACTACTGTTTGAACATCTATGGACAGCCCCAAATATTTTGTAGCTGGAGTTTCAAGAAAACCACCACCGACTATAGTAGCCCCATGACTTCTTTGGTGCTGACTGACAGCCAACATTTAGGTATATACCTAAATTTTGACTGTCAGAAGTGACAAATGCTAAACACATGTTTTTGCAGATCATTTGGTTTGGCGTAGGGATACAGAATTTTGTCTGGTAACTTTTCAACGCCGTCAGCTGTGTGCTGTGAGCTGTCAGTCAGCACCAAAGAAGCCATGGGGCTACTGTAACACCTACACGAGCTGTTAGAAGGCGCTTGGAAGAGTAAAGACCACACACACTTGTCTGGTCAGATGTATGACCGGACCCACCGGATAGCCACACTCTCAACAGACAGACAAAGAAAACCATTCAGCACGTCGTCAAGATGTAGAATGTTTATCGACACTTTCGCAACAACGTGCCAACGTCATCATACTGACACATATAAACACGCGCGGTCTACAAGATGGCCGTTATTTGTGTAACACACACTACCATCTTAAGGCGGGAGTGTAGAGGACACTAGTTAAGGAGGCTGCCACACAGACGTTCAGCCTTAACTTGATATTTAATTCTATGTGTGTTATTTAAAAATATTGTTCAAACGAGATAAAATCGAAAGATTCCAACAAACTTTTTTTTCTTAAAAACCCTATACTTTGAGTTTTATTAATATAAAAAATGTGTGAAAATGGTATATTAGCTCATTTTCAACGACTTTTTTAAGCATGTTTATGGAGCTATAAAACTTGATGAAAAAGGGGCTCTAATAAGTAAGATCATCGGAATGGAAAAAAAAATCAAGTAAAACATTATTGTAACTAAGGGAAAATATCGATTGTACTAAATTATCGATATATTTACCTCTCCTTACTTCCAGTCAACTGCTATTTCGATCAATAAAGGGTTATTCTAAAATTAAAGGATGACCACCAATCACTCGGACCAAAGCTTTGGAAATTAAATCACAATTTTTGGAGATGGGTTTTACTAAAAAAAAAAAGTTTTTTATGGGCACATGTATTATTCCCCGCTCAGACTTTCGCCATATCTACATAAATGGGGTAGGAATGAGAAAATACAATTCAGAGAAATGTAGCCGAATCTGTGAGTAGAGAAAGAAGACAACCAATCAGGATAAACCACCCTCACTACACCCGAATATAATTCAAACTCCATTATTATTATTATTATTATATTATTATTATTAAATATTTATTGTTTAGCACCGCGTCTTAACACCCGTTCGGTTAAACGCTTTAAGTACTAATTAGGCTAATGGATTAGGAATTGGGAAGGTTGAATTAGAGGAAGTGAACCCGTAGTTGCGTGGAGGGAGAGTGGAAAACCATTTGGGGGGAAAACCCCCTCAGTTCACCCGACCGAGATTCGAACCTCAATCTCCCATCCTCGGCAGTCTAGCTCAACTCGATTAGCGTGTTAGCCAACTACGCCACCGAGGCGGGTAAACTCCATCTTCCTTTTCCCCGGAAATCCAATCTGATGCAAGCGTGGCGACTAAGACCGTTTAACAACCGGTGTGGGTCTTTAAAGTTAAATAACCATCTTTTGGGGAGCTCTTAAAGACAATTTTAAAATGCTGACTAATCTGAGCTGGCAAGTTTATGTTGTCTTATTGTTGCTTTCTTCCTGAAAACTGTAAAAAAATAGATATTCCACATTAGCGATTCTCTACCGTTTTCAACACACGGCACACTGAACAAGGCGTTAAAATTGTGATGGCATACTTTGACTTTAAGGAAAGAATTTAGAATTTAAAAAAAACTAGAATTAAAATTGTGTTTGAAAGTTCAATAGATAAAATTCTAGCAGTTGTTTTATTTTTGGTAATAATATTGAACATAAATTTAAAAATATTGATTTTTATTTTTCAAAATATTTTTCTCGCTTATTTTTGACCTTCCTCCAAACTCCCGAGGCACACCTGCTGACACTTCGCTCCAAAGAAATGTGCCGTGGGGCACACCAGTTGAAAATCCAAGCCTTATATTATGGTAGAGCTTTAGTTTATAAACTCTCTAAGGAAAATAAATTTCTCCATAAAAAGGTCTTGCATCACTTGCTATAATCACAAATTCCTCGATGACTACTTTTATTGATTAAATCAATAGTTCACTTACGATTATTTAGGCACATTAATTTGATCTAGTTGTATACTAATGCTCTTAGAATGACAATCAAACTTTCAATCCAACTGAATCTTCTCTCTCTATATATAGAGTTTGGAGGTTAATATATACATGCTACTGTTATCTATCGATAAAATAAATAAACTATTTCTTTAACTAAAATGAACGTCTAACGCGAACGTTATTTACATAACGAACACACGTTTCGTTTGAAAATATGAGAGTTGGTGTGAAAATTTGGAATTTCACATCTATAAATAGATTTGTTTTATTTCTAGAACTGATAAATACGTAAGAATGGAATAAATAGGATGAATTGGAATCTCTTGCATGTTTCACAAAAACACGGTTCATGAAAATTAGGTTTCCTTGATATTTAATGGTGTCATCAGAAGAGCCCAGACTTTTACTGTCTGAAATATTATAAAAACAATACCTATATAATTACCTAAAAGTTATAAAAAAATTACTTTAAATAAACAAAAAATGAGTTGAAAATATGAAAACAAATCTTAATGATTGCGCATGACTAAGTCGAACACGCACTTTACAAAACATAAACTAAAACATATAAATGCGATGCCTTTAACAAATGAGCTCACCAGGAGAGTATATTTTACAACCATAGAACCAAACAAAGAGGATACAAACTTCATTGTCTGTATTATCTTATTATTCCGATAAATGTGTGTTGGAAATAATAATTACGTTTGCGTATTTTATGCATTTATGAAATTTCGATAGTATTAAAAAACACTTATTCAACATAAATGCCTAAAAAGGACTTAAGAATAGTTATCAATTAATATATTGTATTACGAAGAATATCTTGAATATAAGTTAGACTTATTTATGTTGTTAGTTAAAATATGAAAGATACATGTGGTTGTCCAGATGAACAGTCCAGAAGAGCAGTTTACTTATACAATGTTATCAACCTGACTATTAATGTTGCATCTAAATAAGGGTTTAATGAACCCAGCTGTTTTAGTATATTGACATTGATAAAATATTACAATTGTTTATAACTGCAACAAAAATGACCTAAAATTGACGCAGATCAAGACAATACAACCTAAAAACGCAAAATTTCCAAATTTAACAAACTTTACCTATAAAAGAAACGTTTCCACAACCATGGACTCGTGACCAAAATTTATGTGCTGGAGCATGATCTGTAAAAAAAAAAAAAAAAAAAAAAACTTCAAAATCTGGGTCCTGGTCATCTTCCAAACAAATGCTGTCAGATTGTAGGGCCTGCGAGCAAACATTTGATATGACCAACTTGTTGGGTCATCCTATGAACCACCCGGGTAGCTATACGTGCTTCAGATGCGGCGGCTTACCCCTGAAAAGAGCATGCCATGCCAGCTAATCTTGCGTCTGCAAGATTGTGACGCAGCAGCGTTCCTGGTGGGAGGGCAGTCAACTACTGATAGCCAACAACATACCGGTACTACGCCACAGCCCATAAGCGATTACATTGTTGGAAAATGTATGTAATATTCACCCAAGTACCCCGCGTTCTAATTTCACCTTTCAAAGTTTTTCCAGCCGTTGATGCAAAACAGGAAGTAGAGTCTGCATTCATATACAAATGTTTGAGATCAATACAAACTAATATATCACCGGAGAGTATTTACTTTATTTAAAGCAATCACTAAGTGTATTAAAACTATTTCCAACCTCCAAATATGGAAAGATGGACTTATACGGATCTTACAACAATATGGCACTATGAAAATAGTACTTACTTACTCATGTCAGCAACAGAACAACACTTTAATGACGTCATAGAAGGGAAATAGTTTTGTTATCAAAGAATGTTACACCTGTTTTGATAGAGGAACAATGAGACGAGTGTCTCATGACTTATCATTGTCGAGCTATTCTCGATTGCGCGGGCTTTGAGTTTTTATGTACATGATCTATCTTGGTTCAGAAAATGAAACTGGGCAGTTTTAAAGCCGAATCCAACTAAATGAGCCTATTTGTCTAGTTCTTTGATGTGATTGGTAAAAAATTAGTTTCATCATATTTAAATTTAATACATAGTTTCTATTTTTTTTCACCGCTTCCGTTCGGGTTACACGCCATTCTTTAATCACACCAATACAACATAAATTAGGAAGATGGGATATTTATTATTATTATTATTATTATTATTATTAGCACCGCGTCTTACTATACGTTCGGGTTATACGCACTTACGCTAATGTGTAATGGTAGGGTGAAACTATTTTAGGGTAAAACACCCCAAGTACACCCGGCAGGGTTCGAACCCCAATCTCCCAATCCACTGCAGTCCAGACCAACGAAAAATTGACGCGCTATACCATGCGACCACCGATACGGGTGAATCAGTAACTATTCCATAATCGTTGGTCTCTAAATTTGATTTGAAAATGTATAAGTCCAGTCCAATTTTTATAGGGTGGATCCCTTATAAAATACAAAAATTCCTCTGTGGCCGATATTGATATTTTACTATTTAATTTGTGTCATATTATAGGTAATGATAAAGCTATCAAAGGTGACAACTGCAAATAACATGACTTATCCCTTGAATGCATGAAAATAGATTTACAGTATTAACTTTCATCCCAGTCAGATAAGGTGCTTCCTATGAAAATTAGACTATATGATAAAAAGGTATATAAATTTCTAAATTTGTAGACGTTCATGCCATTAATAGTTTTGATTACCTAAAAATAATAAAAAAATTGTCTAAAAAAATGTATCTAAATATTCTAAAAAATTACTTCAAATTTTCAAAATACGACCTAAGAATATTAACAAAAATTCGTAATAAACACCCAGGTTCAGATTTTGATGACATAAAAATGATCAAAAAATGACCTAGATATTCTAAAAAATTACTTCAAATTTTCAAAATATAACCTAAAAATATGTACAAAAACTCGTAATAAATACTCTTTATAAATGTAAAAACCAGTGAAAAGTTTTAATAATCAAACTTTGGCATTCAGCTATATATAACATTTAATTTACAAATATATCTGCTTCAGAAGTAACAACTACTCCCTCCCAACGCAACCCTCTCCAGCTTAGTTGCAGTGTCTCACCAGGAATGTTATTTTACAACAATATAAACAAAGAGGATACAAAGTTCATGGCCTACATTAGCTTCTCAATCCTGCAATTGTGTGATTAAAAACTTTATCTTTGGGCATTTATACAGTTATAAAATACCAAAATTATTTAAAAATATACTTTTTCAATATGTATGCCTAAAGATTGCTTAAAATTACCTACAAATGACACAAGAACTCCTAAAAATTCATAAAATTGACTCAAAAATGATGCAAACCAATGAGCGTAAATATACATTGCTACACCAAGGGGATCATGAACAGAATTTATGTAGGCCTACTTATAAGCATTGTATGTGACGAACGAAAAAAAAAGAAAAGATCACATACCATCAAAATCCTTGCCTTAGATAATACCTTATCACCGTAAAATATTTTAGACATTTTAGATAACTCGATTTAAATACTACGTGTTTTTTCACTGAAATGTTGTAAAATTTGAAATCCATAATATATATATATATTTTTTTTTTTTTACTGCTACCATTCATTGTAGTAGACATCCTTTTGTTTACATAATATTTAGGGTAGCTTTCACACACATCCCCTCGCAGACATGTGTTAAAATCAGTGAAGACATTTCAAACGATTAATTAAACACCGCTACACACATGCAAAAATATGGTGAAAAGTTAGAAGAAACCGATAGTGAACTAAGTGCTGTTAGTTAAACCCAAAATAATTAACCGTTAAAAATCTTTAGTTTATACTATCAATTAAAATTAAAAACAGCCGTGTTTTTGGTACAAGCCGTGCTTGTATTTTTTGGTCTCTTCGACCTCCTTTCTTTCTCAAACCCCCCTTACCTACTGACCCCTCAACCAACCATCATTTTGACCAAACTGACGAAAAATCCGGCGCCAGATATTGGGGGGAGGGGGGGGGGACGTGAGACTGAAGACAGATAGACACGACGTTGTCACAAAAGCAGCGTGTCCAACAGACGTGTCACAACCCAACAATAAATTACTACGGGGAAAAGAAGTGATAAAAACGAGCATTCCTATTGGTTCGATCGCATCGTATAAATTACAGCTTTGGGTGGAGTTGAGCAGGGGGGGGGGGGGGGGGAAGGAAGTAAAACATATACAACATTTTGACAAGTAACTTTTGTCCTTCCATTAAGAATGACTAACTTGAAAAAACCCACACACACACCAACTTGCAAGGAAAAAATATATAAGAACAATAATGACGTTATTAGTCATTAAAAAAAATTATCGTTATTCTATTTTTTTGTTGATTTCTATTCTCTTTAAAAAAAAGTCACTATCTTCTTATTTAAAATCCATTAGCCAACAGTAGACATGGCAGTGTGTGGTAAAGAAGGGAGAGGTTACTCCCCTTATAATCTCCCCCCTCTCCTATCATCTCCTCCTTTAGTTTCATGTTTGAAGGAAAAAACATTTCGATAACTACTTTTTTTTTTTTTTTAAGGTTTAGATTTGTTGCAAATAATGTACAAACATAACTTTTATCTTTTAATTTTTTTATTTATTTCAAACAGTGGCTACTTTTACTTGCTTTTACCTGACTTCAGGTTTGTAAGACATCTGTCTTCGTGTGTACAAGATTTTAAAAAAGTATTTTTTTTTTTTTTAAAAACCGCATCCATTTCAGATAACAGAGAGGTGTATCAAAATACGGTATTATATAGTGGTTTTAACAATCTTTTATTTGAAAATGCTTTTAAGGAACAATGTTTTTACTAAGAAAGAAATAAACTCTTAGTGAACCAATTATCTCTTCTTTTTTTCTCCTTACACTTGTTTCGTTTATTATTTTTATAACTTACAAAATAGCTTGATAACAGTTTTATAAGCTATACGGGGACAATATAACTCATTAGATTCACTTTTTTTTATTAACTGCAAAAAACACTTGAGTATATTAGAAAGGATAGTGTGTTTTATAATAATTTTCTTAGCATTCTACAAATTAATATTTGTCAAGAATTTTTCTTCGAGGTTTATTCTTAAAGAAATGCTTTGAATTGAAACAAACTTTTTAACCAAGTCTTCTTAAATGTTTGCTCTATACGTATAAATATCAATTATGCTAATGAAACTTTACTAGGAAAGAGGAAGGTAAAATTTAGAGGAAATGTAGCCGTGTTTGTATGGGGAGGGAGTGGTAAATATTTAAGGAAAAACAAATCTTAATACACCCAGAATTCTAATCCTCTCACTATCGACACACCATAATAAATGAGCTTGTAATTTAAATTGCATATCTACAAGCGTGAAGGCGTATGACCTGAACACGTAGTAGGACGCAATGTTAAAAAAAAATCAAAAAGCAGATACAGGCGTGAATGATGGAAGGTAAAAAAAAAAAGATATAGTGTGTCATGAAACAATTCCTGAAAAAACACATATAAAATCATGTATATTCATAAAATCTATATTAGCTGTTTATTGTTTCATTTAGTTACAAACGGGACGAGACTCTGGCTCCAAAAGTCACTGGTTTTCTTCCCGGAAAGGCCAAAAATGTTTTCTTGTAATAGTTCTCCACACGATCATTCAGTCTTAAAAATTCTGACAGTAGTTATGATCATGAAAGTGCAGTACTAATGGACGGGTTGTCGTCGGACTGACAAAAATACTTACCTTTAAATGATTTAAATTTTCTGATCACATCAGTCCATCAGTCTTGCAACTGGTGGGAGAGACTGACAATAATAATGACCGTGTAGGCGTACTTGTGAATGTTTCCTTTAGTCTTGTGTCCTCGTGCAGCTAGTATTATTACTGCACCCAATTTTTGTAATTTTTTTTTTAGCACTGCGTCTCACTATCCATTCGGATTCTACGCCGATTTTCTATTATGCTAGTGAGTAAAGTATGATTAAGGTTGAATTTATGGGATGTGTACCCGCATTTGCGTTGAGTATGAATTGAAAATCATTTTGGAAAAAACTACCCTTAGTACATCCAACCGGGATTCGAAACTCCTAACCTCTCCAACATTGGTAGTATAGTATTTTAAAATATTTTATATATTTTAGCCAAAATAAATTTTTTCTATGAAAATTCTAAAAATTTACCTCAACTCCCTAATACCCATCTTAAGAGCCTACCAAAAAAATAGCAATGGTATTTGAATAAGAATTTTTTTTAAATGTAATAATAAGCCTCCGTAAAAGAATTACAAAAGCTCAATTCTATTTAATAAAAACAAAACAGTTTTCTTGCTATGGCTTGATGCTGTCAATTGATGACATTCTAAGTAAGTTAACGGGTACTGTTATGGCCGAGAGAAATGTCACTAGTAGGCCTATAATTATTATCAAGCTCATTAATATTCCTTTTTTTCTTTTTGCTTTAGATTTGCATTTAAGAAATTCAAATTCGTTTTATAGATTTTTTTTTCTCTCTCTCTTTGAACCTTCAAAACACATCATTATGAAACAAAATGAGCCGTCTCAAAAATCTGCTATTATGTCAACATCCCTTTTCATTCTCAACTTTATTTGTGAAGGTAAACTTTTCAACCTCTTCTTTTTTCCTTTGCCCCATCTCCTTTCCCCCTATTTTTTTAGGGGGGTGGGGAGTGTGTTAGAGTTTGGCCAATTAATTAGCGATCAATCAATGAATGGGCCCTGTCGGAGAAAAGCAGTCTGGTTCGACTGGAAGAATAGCCTCTGTGGCTGGTTGGTAAATGTTAGAGGTGTTTGGACCTCATGCTGCGAGACGAGGTGGCCTGAGCTACCGAAGATAGGCTCAGAGGAAAACTGGAACAACTCACTTTTTTTTAAGGTTCAAAACACATACAACTCTCGGTTTACGAGCGAATATCATTCTAAGACAGTGTTCGTTTTAATTTTTGTACGTTATTTCTATCTTGACTTCCTAAACATTTTAGTATACGTTAGCAGCTTCTTTTAAATATTAATTCAGTAATTTCATTCGGAGGTCAAAAGTGAGGTAAGGTTACTCCTTTCCTTAAGCCGGAGAGAAAATCTTTTACCAATTTTTTTATATGTTTTATATCAATAGTAAAATAAAGCTTAAATTTAATAATCATATTTTAATAGAAAAAAAAAATTAGGTAGCTGAGATATTGCCAAAGAGATGTTGCACTCAGGTTAAATATTGACAGTTCCTTTTAAATGACAGAAGTTTGGTGTTTACTAGAATTAATACAAAACTACTCTATCCTCTTTGTTTCTGTACATTTATAGAATCTTAAAAGTTTACATTTTCCACTCCGAAAATTCCAAAAATACACATTTCGGCTGCTTATTTGGATTTACATGTTTTGAAAATTAAAATTAACTGGGTAGTGGTTATAGGAGCTTAGAATGTATATTCGCGAATATAATGATATAATTTAATAAAGAGGTTGCAACACAAATTGTATGGGCACTTGTGTTTCCGCCTCCCCTTTTTGTTCTCCTGCTGCTGGACAGCTCCGCCCAGAGGAGTTAAAAACCTGCTTTGTTTCTGGCGATTATGAATTTCTATTCACCATCCATTATAAATCTAGTTATTGATCTGTAACCCATGCGTAGGGATACAATATATTTTTACTAGTGTAGCAATATCCGTGTATGTATACAATACCGACTGTTGGTAAGCCTGAAGGGCTGTTTAGAGGAGATGGCAGTTCCTCTCTCCTGAAGGGCTGTTTAGAGGGAGAGGGCAGTTCCTCTCTCTTGAAGGGCTGTTAAGAGGGAGAGGAAAGTTCTTCTCTCCTGAAGGGCTGTTTAGAGGTAGATGGCAGTTCTTCTCTCCTGAAGAGGTGTTTAGAGGGAGATGGTAGTTCTCTCCTGAAGGGCTGTTTAGAGGTAGATGGCAGTTCTTCTCTCCTGAAGGGCTGTTTAGAGGGAGATGGTAGTTCTTCTCTCCTGACGGGCTGTTTAGAGGGAGAGGATAGTTCTTCTATCCTGAAGGGCTGATTAGAGGGAGAGGATAGTTCCTCTCTCCTGAAGGGCTGTTTAGAGGGAGAGGATAGTTCCTCTCTCCTTAAGGGCTGTTTAGAGGGAGATGGTAGTTCTCTCCTGAAGGGCTGTTTTGAGGGAGAGGATAGTTCTTCTATCCTGAAGGGCTGTTTAGAGGGAGAGGATAGTTCCTCTTTCCTGAAGGGCTGTTTAGAGGTAGATGGCAGTTCTTCTCTCCTGAAGGGCTGTTTAGAGGGAGAGGATAGTTCTTCTATCCTGAAGGGCTGTTTAGAGGGAGAGGATAGTTCCTCTCCTGAAGGGCTGTTTAGAGGGAGATGGTAGTTCTCTCCTGAAGGGCTGTTTAGAGGGAGAGGGTAGTTCTTCTCTCCTGAAGGGTTGTTTAGAGGGAGATGGTAGTTCTCTCCTGAAGGGTTGTTTATAGGGAGATGGTAGTTCTCTCCTGAAGGGCTGTTTAGAGGTAGATGGCAGTTCTTCTCTCCTGAAGGGCTGTTTAGAGGGAGATGGTAGTTCTTCTCTCCTGAAGGGCTGTTTAGAGGGAGATGGTAGTTCTTCTCTCCTGAAGGGTTGTTTAGAGGGAGATGGTAGTTCTTTCCTGAAGGGTTGTTTAGAGGGAGATGGTAGTTCTCTCCTGAAGGGCTGTTTAGAGGTAGATGGCAGTTCTTCTCTCCTGAAGGGTTGTTTAGAGGGAGATGGTAGTTCTTTCCTGAAGGGTTGTTTAGAGGGAGATGGTAGTTCTCTCCTGAAGGGCTGTTTAGAGGTAGATGGCAGTTCTTCTCTCCTGAAGGGCTGTTTAGAGGGAGATGGTAGTTCTTCTCTCCTGAAGGGCTGTTTAGAGGGAGATGGTAGTTCTTCTCTCCTGAAGGGCTGTTTAGAGGGAGATGGTAGTTCTTCTCTCCTGAAGGGGTGAATACGTGCTCCATTCTCATTCCACAACAAGCTTGGGCGACAAATGCGATTGCAAATTCCATACAGTTTGGATCCCTACGCCATATAATTATTTCTTCAGAAACAGTGAGCTTTTCCAAAATAGTACATTTCCAATATTAATATTTGAAAAAAAAAAGTTTCATTGAATTTCCCCCTCCCCCCACCCCCCGACCCGCCTTCCCCCATCATAAATATATCCTGTACTACTCAACTCATTGTTCAGTCCGACAATTTAAGAGTTCATGATGAAGAAGGTTAGTATTGATTAGTAATAAATCGTTGATAAGACAAACCAATATTTTTGTATTTAATGTTCAACATCATAATACGGACTTTGGTGGCCATATGTTCTAGGGCACTACTCTCGCAATAGTCTTGACTTCCTAAGACTAGAAGATCAGGGTTCGATCTCAGACAAGTGCACTGAAGGTGGTTTTCCTAAATGGTTTTCAACCCTCCCTCCACGCAAATGCTAGTGAGCTTCATCTAAATTAAACCTTCATAAATTCTAAAACATCAGTCTATGTAGTAAATAGGAATCCAACCCGAATGGGTAGTAAGACGTGGTGTTATAAAAAAATCTGTTTTAAAGTAAATAAAATAAATTCCAGATATTATTATTATTATTATTAGCACCGCGTCTTACTACCCGTTCGGGTTGTACGCACTTACGCTAATGTGCAATGGTAGGGTGAATGCGAGATGAAATGGAGGACCTAAAGTTTAACGTGGAATCCGAACCACGGCAAGTTGTGATTAACAGATTTAATTGAATCCATAACATTTAAAACTAGTCCCTCTATTTCACTCAAATAAGTATAATCTATGAAATTTCAAATTGGTATAGTATACGTTTCTTGACATTTATGTTGACAGAATTAAATTACACTCCCTAACATATTTTAGATTTTGAAACCACCCAACTAAAAACAAGCCTATCTAGACGTAAGAAAGTCACAAAAAAAACCCCACCAAACTACTATACACACACATTATATATATATATATTAGGGTATCGTGAACTGGGTTTGAAAAAAATTATGAAAAAAGGAAGATAGGAATAAAAAGGAAGTGCAAGGTTTCCAATCCCTAAAGAATATACGGTGTACCAATCATTGTACATAAATAAAATTCATATAATGAAGAATGTCAAACACTAGACAGGCACAAAAACGAAACTTGTGAAGATTATAGAATTGAGAAGAAATCTTAAACCAAAGTGTGAGGTTAGAGTGGAACATTTTGGAGGGAGCCCGCTTATATTTAATGCGATTCTAGGGGATTTCTGAAAAAAAAAAAGTACAGGGAATGGTAGCAATAATAAAAAAAGAACAGTTAAAAACGTAAATGACAATAGAACCGACGTGTTTACAATGCAAGTGTTTACGTGTGTATCTAGCTCCATTCACGATGTCACATGGGGTTTACTCAGAAAAAGGGGGCCCCTGTTGGGGCTATGTTATTTAAAACCGTAACCAGTGTGAGGCCTATTTTAGCTACAACTATAGGATTTTTTTTAATAGGAGAATGGAGGGGTTTCTATAGGCTTTGTGGAACAGGATACTTCTGTCTGAATCAGGAGTGTGTATGGGGGGTGGGGGGGGGGGGGATACCCACACCCCTTCACTTTTCCTTGATCGCTTTTATTTAACATACTCCCTACTTATAGCCTTCCACAAAAAGGGCAACTTTATTTGTTGGTCTTTTTGCTGTCTAAGCCACTATAGTATATGGCCATAACATTTGTGGGTCGTAGAAATGGTTCGAATAGGTTGGATCAAAAAAAGTGCATTCATATAATTTTATTTTCACACTAAGGTATTTCATATAAAGATGGCTACTGTTGACATAAAATATTTTCTGACTTGTTAAACATTAATTTATGTGAAATATTTAAATTTAGTATACGCCAGATACTCGTTTATTCGAATTTTATTGGGTACAATCTGAATAATCGAAATTCAGAAAAATTCGTAATCTATGGGGATCTTTCACTGTTGAAGACTTAAAATAAATTGGACACATCCAATATCTCATTGAAATAACACATTTACATTATACCTTATGAATAATTAAATGTGATTCTTTGTTACAAGCAAAAATAGAATAAGACCTACAACTTGAAAAACAAAACCCTACTTTTTAAAAGCCCTGTACTATGTTTTGCAAGTCATGATTGTGAACGCAGCATTTGAATTCATATGTGTATACTTTTTACTTTAGTGGAAAGTCTGTTCCGGATAAACTGAAATTTTATATATTCCTAATTCGTATGGTGGGTTTCTAGTGTAATTAATGTGGAGGTAGGAGGTAAAGATATAATGTGCCCTTAAAATTATATATGTATGTGTGTATAAAAACAATTGAATAAGAATGGACAGAAAAAATTTGACTAATTTGTAATATATTTTAAAGCTTGTATATTAATAAGTAATAACTAAAAAGTTATAGATATGGACATTTAATATTAGATTTATTGTGAATGCCCTTAACTTAGTCGCTAGCATGTCTCTCTACTGTACTTAGGTTCCCGGGCTAGATTCCTGGCATGGTCGACAAATTTATCATTGGTGAAATGAGATATTCCCCTTTAACAGTGATCAATTAATGGCTTGATGCTGAATGTTGTGTCTGTTCTAAATTTAAGTTACTAAGTCTTGTACTGATACAATCATTAAGTTCAGAAAGTGCATGTTAAATACATAAAATAAATTAAAATGAAATATAGTGAAAGACTTTTTAAATAAGTTAGCTATTGTGTGAATAAAATAAGTATTAATGTGCTTTATTTTAAGTTAATTAATGTATAATTCCTGTCATGCGAATCAAATTTTGGCATATGCCCCCCCACACAGTGAGAAGCTCAGTCGCTCTTTCATCGGCTCTGAAAGCAAACAAGTAAGGTCATACAACTCCAACCCTTGCAGTATACTAGGGCAGTTTGCAGGATCCAGAGAACCACGAAGAAATCGGCTTAGTGCCCCTCGAAATCCCCTTCCAGGACTTGGACTACTATTGTCCTCCTTCCACCCCTGAGGAGAAATGTCGTCGAGGTTTGATGAACGGACAAACAGGATCAATTCTGCCGTCCTGTATGCATTGTTCAAGGTGTCACTTCCCATCACGCACAATTCTGGGCAGCGAGCTGAACGTAAGAGATTCAACAACTCTTCCCTGTCTTGATCAAGTTGTCACTTGACTTACAATTCTGGGCAGCGAGCTGAACGTGAGAGATTCAACAACTATTCCCTGTCTTGATCAAGTCACTCATAGTTTTGGGCATCTAGCTGAACGTGAGAGATTCAACAACTCTTCCTTGTCTTATTCAAGCTGTCACTCACAGTTCTGGACAAAGAGCTGAACGTGAGAGATTCAACAACTCTTCCCTGTCTTATTCAAGCTGTCACTCACAGTTCTGGACAAAGAGCTGAACGTGAGAGATTCAACAACTCTTCCCTGTCTTATTCAAGCTGTCACTCACAGTTCTGGACAAAGAGCTGAACGTGAGAGATTCAACAACTCTTCCCTGTCTTATTCAAGCTGTCACTCACAGTTCTGGACAAAGAGCTGAACGTGAGAGATTCAATAACTCGTCACTGCCCTTATAAAGATGTATTCTCTATTTTTTATTGGAGGTTTTTAATGTGCACTTTCTGAACCGACTGATTTTATCAGCACATGACATAAAAACTAATTTAAATCTAGAACAGACACGATATTCAACCCCCGGCCGTTAATCTATCAATGTGAAGGAGGAGATCCACATTTCACCAATGATAATATTTTCGGTCATGCCAAGAATTGAGCTCAGGAGCCTTAAGCTCAGTAGGCAGACACGCTAACGACTGAGCTAAGTTGTCAAACTTCAGATATGATGGTGTAATTGCATTATCCCAAGGCAGTCTTTAGTACCGACACCTTGTTTACATCAGAATATATACCAAAATAAGTATAATATTATGGTTTAATTCCATGTTACACAAGGCTGCAGCCAGGGGGAGGTTTTGCGGACTTAGGCCCCTCCTGAAATTTTATAAACAAATATAAATGGCTCTATATATAGTTCAAACAATATCAAAATTAAGATACAAGTACAATTTATGCCGCTTTGTTAACATAAAAAGAACATCAGAGAGCTTCTAGAGTTCTTTAATATTTGGAAATTTTCCTAGCCTTCAGCAGCTAAGGAAGGGGTTATGTTGCCATAAAAAAAACACTTCAGATAGCTTCTAGAACTCGTTTTCATTTAGAATTTTTTCTAGCTTCCGGCAATTGGGGGATGTGCCCACCAAACCTCCCCTGAAATTATTGGCCGACTACGGCCTTGATTTGTTACCTCTAAGGATATATCCAAGGTGTATATTTTTGTATTATAGCCACTAGTGTGAGTGTTTGGTTTAGTGAACTGTTTTATTTATTTTTTGTATATGTAATACAATTTAACAAACAAAAATAAACCAATGATTTTGTGTAAGTGATAAAAAATGTACAGTAAATCTTAGATTACTTACTAAATAGAAATCATCCTTAAATCACGTAAGGTTTTTTGGGGGTGCTAGTATTTTATTATGTTTTCTAATGAGGGAGGTGGAAAGGGGGTCTCTCAGAATCCATCTTACTTAAGGTTTTTTATTATTACGACGATATAGAAAAAAAATTATACAATTTCACTTATATTTCATTTACTTTCAACAATTTTAAATTGGTTAGTCTTAAATTTCATGTATCTCTCTTTATTACCAATTCTTAAGTTTAATAATAATCTAATTTACTAAATTATAAAAAAAACTACTTAAGATAAAGAGGAGGAAGAGGTGTAAATGAAAATATTGCGAGGGGAAAGGAAGAGTCAAAAAAATTAAATTACGTAAGGCTTTAAAGAAATATAAGGACGGCCCACAAGCGTGACGAGTGAATTTTAAAATCACTTGTGGAACATTAACAATGGTTTGTGTGTTCCGGTTTTGAATCCTAGCTCCCGATTCATCCATGACTAGTTCAATGCAATCCTTAAAACACTCGGCCACTGTCACGAATCTATAAAATTTGTTTTAATTAAGATTATTTCTGAATTTAGCTCTTAATTATGTCCAACCCTTTGCTATAAACTACATCGTTAAAAGTTCCATGGATAGAATACTTGAGAAAATATATTTTAATTGTAATTAAAATGAGAATAAAATGTTTTTAGCAAATTATATTTACTGTTATCATCAACACTGGAGAGCACATGAAAAAAGCATTAGTTTCGTATTGTCTGGATTGTAGTGAGAAATCTCGGCAAGCTGTATGCAAGATGATTTTATTTCTAAATGAGTTTCCCTTCTACCTTCACGCAAATGTGAGCACATTACATCTAAAATCTAGCTATTTCTTTTAACCTTATTAGTGCAAATACATGATATCCCGAAGAAGATACGTGGAACACGTGACAAAATATTGTGTTGTATTTTATAAAGAAAATTATTATAATAGATAAGAACCAACTTTTATGGTTGACAGGTCTAAGGAGTCACTCTCTCAATATACTGGACCACTGGTAATGGGAGATCGGGGTTCAAATCCCTGGCTGGTGTACTGAAGATGGTTCATCTTAAATGTTTTACCAATCTCCTTTCATGCAAATGCGGGTATTTTCCTTTAAATTGAACTTTTCTCATTACTAACCCAATAGTGTAAATATGCGCAAAAGCCGAGAGCATTCATGAAAAAAATAATTGAAAATAAAACCACAAAAAAAAACACTCAAATTAAAGTTTAGCAGCTGTGATTTCTTCCATTGAGCACACGGCCCATATATGAGTCCACTGCCCCCCCCCCTCCCCCTCACCCAAGCCCAAAGAAAAGCTGTCATGGCAATGTCCAACAAATCGGATCAGAAAAGTCGGTACACATATTGTCACGGTGACAATGCCAAGAAGTACAGCACAAAAACAAGATTTTTCACAAGTCGAAAAGGAGCTGTGTATGGAGGGAAAAAGGGGGTTAGGGAAATATATTTTTGAATAGGTGGAGCATGGAGGGGGAGGGTGATACAGCTTAGTGGGGTACCTTATCCTGCTCAAATTGTCAGACTAACCCTATTAGATCTTTCTTTTGTTAGGCTTTGTATGGCTGTACATACAGCTACCTTTATGAATGTGTACCACCTAGAGTGATGGTCGGGGAATAACCGGTTTACCGAGATTATTGTTAAGGGGTGTCTCTACACACACTCGCATACACACACACACGGAGCACAAAACGGGGTATGTATTTTTATTTACATAATTATGTCAGACATAATGAACAAGAATTTCGTAAATAATAAATGAATGGTAGTAACAAAAACACAATGGTTTGCATTTATTATATTTATTATTGCCTACATTTTAAAATTAGGTGGAATTTTTTTTAGCCCATTTTTGTTTGTGTGAAATTTATGAAGGTATGAAGCAAATATCCCTCTTTAGGGAGGGGGGAGGGGGTTATAGCGATAAAAAAAACTCTTTCAATCAACGTTAAAAATTATTATAAAGACAACATTCTGTATTGCGATTGTTATTGTCTAGGATTGGAGTCCAACCTAGCTAATGAGCCGAAAAATATCCCATCATTTCACCATGTTGGTCAACACTTTATTCTACATTATAAGCCTACATTTTAGGTTTGTTACTTTGAGTTAGTTCATAATTAATAACTTTGGAACGGATATACAAAAAATTATATAGTTATACACCTCGGTCCCGGCACAGATTTATCTGATTTCCAAACCATTCCTACACCTCTGACAAGACATCTTGTGAATGTGGGGAATGCCAGGCCGCCACCGTGGTTCGGATCCCACGTTAAACTGTAGGTCCTCCATTTCATCTCACAATCACCCTACCATTACACATTAGCGTAAGTGCGTATAACCCGAACGGGTGCTAATAATAATAATATAGTTATACAATAAAATAACTGTGATTTTTTTAAGTTACCCCACAATAAGCCTACATTGAATCATCAAATAAACTTCATGGTGGAACGTTACCTATTCTCTTAAGTGAGTTAAGTAACGAATGTCTGATTCAACAAATCAATAAATGTAATATTTATACATCATGTGTTTCAATGTGATTTTTTTTTAAATTGATAATGTTCTTCGTAAGGTTTTATTGTAAAAATATTGGGGTAAAGCGTTCTAAGCCCATTTATATGTGTAGGTGCAATGGCACACTAATATATTATTATTATTATTATTATTATTATTAGCACTACGTCTTACTACCCGTTCGGGTTATACGCACTTACGCTAATGTGTAATGGTAGGATGATTGTGAGATGAAATGGAGGACCTTCAGTTTAAAGTGGGATCCGAACCACGGTGGAGGCCTGACATACCCCACATTCCCAAATTGTGATTAATACACGTCTTGTCAGAGGTGAAGGAAGGGTTTGGTAGTCGGATAAATTTGTACCGGGACTGAGGATTTAACCCCGGACCGCCAGCACAGAAGTCTGACACTTTACCCCTAGACCACCAGGCCACCGAACCACTATTAAATTCACTAAGGGAGGAGGGAACCATGTATAAAGTATTAAAACCATTTATATAATTTTTTCCTATATGTAATTTTGAGGGTAGGCTACTATAATGCGTGTATCGGCATAACCTTTTAAATATTAATTCGTAAACCTGTCCTTAAAATTAAACCTATACAATAGACGCATCTAAAGTTATCTGTATTATGTTTTGTGCTTTTTATGTTTTTAGCTTTTATTCAAATGATTGTCGATATTGGTGAGCCCACTTTGATGGTCGAATGGTCTAATCTAAAGGCCAGTTCACATATAACGCCAAGTTTCCTCTTTTCCCTCATGAATTCGCTGTGGTTTCTTTATGGTCTACTCTATGGCATTCTCCTAAATGTTTTGTTTTAGATCAGATGATAGTAGCGAGAAAGAGGAGGAGCTGTTTTGGAAGAGGACGAACATGTAGGAAGTGTAGGTTTCTTTTTCATTTGTAATATTAAACCTTAATAGAATATACACTTACAAGTAAAGCACGTGAATACACGTAAATACATACACGTGAATACAAGTAAACACACACACACACGTAAATACACGTAATACAAACTGAAAACCATACTTCAACATTTATTTGGGTATTTTCAACAATCTGTTCAAAACGTAGCCTAAGCTGGGTTATGCGCATGCGCAGGTTAGGATGGCTCACAATGGGGCATGTAAAAAGTGATCGGCCAGTAATTGGAAAAAAAAATCATAGCGAGGCATAACAAGGTATAGCTTAGCTTTCAGTGTGAACCGGTCTTAAGAATTCTGTCCCGCACTTAACTGGACTACTGAAGACGGGAATATCGGGGCTAGAACCCCGGAAAGGTGTATATAGGGTGGTGTTTACTAGATGGTTTTCCACTCTCCCTTCACTCTAATTTAGGTACACTTCCTCTAAATCACCCTAGCTCACAGACAAGTAAGAAACAGACTCTCAACCTTAAGGGGGTTTCACCGCATTCCTTTTGGCAGCTTGAGTCCTTCAACACTTGGCATCGCTAGTGTCACTCCTCGGTGATGATAGGACTAACCACAGCGATCCTAGTGTTGAAGGACTCAAGCTGCCAAAAGGAGCGCAGCTATTTTAACCTGGAGGTTGAGTGTCTGGGTATATTATTTGTCTGTGCCCTAGCTATACAAAACCGTGATTCTAACCCCGATCCATCCATCATCGGCCGTCCAATCTATTGAGAGAGTGACACCTCAGATCAGGGGTGACAAACTCGTTTAATCAGAATGGCCACATTGAAAATTTTAAATGGTGAGGGTGGTGAATTTCAAAAAATTTAATATTGTCAATGACTTCACTGAAAAAATCCATCTTAGTATCTTAATAAAACAATAAGGCTCGCAACATTTTTTTTTTAACCAAAAATTGGAAACATCTCATTTGTTCGGTTGTTGTGCTATAAATCTTGTGCAAAATTGCTTTGATATTGCTGAAAGATGTGTGTCCGTGAAGCTTGATTTACACGTTCGCTGAGAATACTCGTAGATAGCAGAATCTGACTCAGTGGTGCAGCAATTTACACGCTGTATGTTGAACCATGATGCATTTAAACGTTAACTTAACACATCTGATTATCAAAATATTTTATTTTACAAAGGATAAACATATATTTTGGATAATTCTTCCGACGGATGTTTTCAAATTATAATTCTGTGTCGTGGCACAATCCAGTACATAAATACATTGGCAAGCTTTACATTAACGTTTTTTTTTTAAATCTACTCACTAAGGCCAACGATGCTGTCTGCTTTCTTCTAGACGTAGAGGGCATGCGTACTGATTTGAGATGATTGGTTCTGAGATCTGATTGGTTCTCCTGTGCCAAACATCTCGGGCAGAGTGGATGAAGTAGAAATGAGTTGAATCTTAGCAGAACAGCTCTAATCGATAAAGCGGAAATGTTGTGATTGGCTTAAAGATCGTCACGTGGCAAAGTTTTTGCTCTGCGCTTGCTTTTCGGATAACGTGTAAATCCACAGTAAGTCCGTATATTTCGTATGTTTGTTCCAATTTCATGATAGAAAAAAACTGTCAACAGATTTAAGGGTCTGTCGAAAATTGCACATATTTGTTGGGCAAATTCAACCACTTTTGGCAATTTATCCATGTCGAAGAAAGACTACAGATTAGGTACACCAACCTAAGAGTCTTCCAAATTATACCCAGCTCCTAAATTTCACATTCTTAGATGTTATATTTCTACGACATTTATAAAAAGAAGAATGGGTTCACATTGTTTAGGGTTTCTCCAAAAGGTCCACCGGCTACACAAAATCATGAATAGGGTCGCAGGCTTGACCTATCTGCAATAGACCATGCGGTCACCGAAGCAGGTAATGTATTAAATGTATTAAATAACTTTTGAGATGTACTATTTTTTTTCTTAACTTGTCTTAGTACCAGTTCAAGTTATACACATATGTGATAATTACGATAATGGAGTAGGGATAAATAAAGAACCATTTTGGAGATAATCTATCCGCATTTGCGTGGAAGAAGAGTGAAAAACCCTTTAGGAAAAACCACCATCGGTAGACCCAACCAGGATTCGACCCCTGATTTCACCGTCATCAACAGGCCTTAGGCCATTCGCCCATCGAAAGGGGTATGTAGGCCTAATAAAATAAACTAAGTAATCTGTTGCAACAATATTTTATTTAATAAACCAAATGAGATTTTTTGTTACAAAAACTGCAGAAAATATCAACCTTAACGTTTACTTTCATCTAGCTATCACAACCCAGCCAGAGGAAGCCAGTCTATAAAAACGTATCTCGTCATTCATTTCACCCCCTCATCAATGTGGGAGGTCTACGTTTACAGTGTTGTGATGCCCGTGAAAGTGAGCCAATATATCAAAGTGTCCTGCAGGCCTTACCCCCTCCTCCCCCCCTAACCCAGGTGGGGCACGGCGCAATTGTTCAAGGTGGTATTCAGGTTCTTCAGAGCGACGTCTTCATGGATCTTGTGGCAGAGTTCCTGTTCTGTCCGGGTGATGTATGATCGTCACAGGATGAGGTAGGTAGGTCCGTGAGGCCAGGTGCCATTCTGTCTAACTTTGGCGATGACTCTCTCAGGTTAGCTCTAGTTTTTCACACACACAACACACACACACACACACACACACACACACACACACACACACACTCCTCTCTCCCTTTCTATTTTATACCCCTTCATATTTTCTGGTTTATTTAATGACATTACCTACTTGGTAAATTCAAAGCTAATTCCCGAGGCGGGTTGATTCTTAGCTTGACTTACTTAAGCACTTTATGCACTATCACATTTAGACGTCACTGAATTGAATAAAAAGAGAGGGAAGAAAATGAGTAGTTAACTCTGTGAATGATCTTGTTTAACTGCTGACAACACTTCCACTCTTCCACTGACGAGTAGAAACACTCATTCTACTATCTTATGATGGACACCATTGACTTGCATTTCAAAATACTTTTTTTATTTTGTACTCTAGATTTACACATGCTTCCACGACCATTTTATGTTACTTCCTGACAGAAAGATATCTACAGGACATTTATTGTGACTAAACAAAATAGCATAAGGTGGGTATGTAGGAAACGCGAGAAAAGTTGAACGTGTTTTTTTTTTTTGCTGTTTTATAGCGAAACTTTTTTTTTGCCAAAATAAATAAAATATTTCTTCAGTAGAAACATAGAGTTTGATTTTCTTCACATGGTGACCAACACACTAATTAAATACGGTATCTGTCATGGGCATCGTGGATCATGATTATAACATTTTGGAATGAAAGGAAAATATTCTGCTTCTGTAGAAATATAAACTAGACTTATCTAATGAGAAAATATACAATTTATTTTTGCTAAAATGATCTGTTATAAAAAAGGAAAAATTAGGGACCTTAACTGGTACTCCCTTTCATGCAAACTTAAGTTAATTGTCCCTTTTTCACACACACAGTTCAAGAAATTATATGTATTCATAATGAAAACATAAACACGATAATCTAAATAAGATAACAATAAATATAGAATGGAAACGTTTAAAACTTATATTAGCTTACACTCATTTAAAAAGATTCCAATGTAAAATACCTTAATAAAATATCACAAAGTGATTGTTTTACTTTTTTCAGAAAGTATTGTAATCGTGAGACGTTCAAGTCTACCTTCCTTGTCTTTACCTCTCCTCAGCCCATTAGTGTAAAATATGTGGATAGCCCGAACGGGTAGAAAAACGTAAACACAAGGGGGAAAAAAACCCATCGAAAACACGACTGGAAATTCACTAATTATTGCTAACATTTAAAAATGAGGCATGTAAAATTTAAGATCAATTAAGAATTTTAACACGTGCTCTTTATTAGAAAGATGTGACCGAAGTGGTTTTAAAATAAGCGTTCAAATTTATGTTTGTACATTTTCAGTTAAACTTGAATGTATTATTGTGGAGGCACAGTCAAATTGTTATAAGAATACCTTATAAAGTAGTCAGAAAAGTTATTATATACTTTAATGTATTCATACGTCAAGCCATGTGATCTTAAGCCGTCACTTTTGATCGAGTATATCAATATTTATTAAATAACAGTAATAATTTAGTAAAATGTTACACATTTTGACCACCAGAAAAGTTTGTATTTCCTTAAAGGCCCCTCTAACAAAATTTGGATTGTATGAAGACAAGTATGTTACAAACTAAGCTTCACTTGTGATGAATGGTTTGAGGCCTTCCCTCCCCCATTTTCCACTCAATGGAACCTCCATAGAAAATAACTTCATTCCTCTGGAAACAGTTTACAGGCCACACACACTACTCACAGCTTTTCATACATATGCCAAAAGAAAACTTCGTGGGTCATGTGACTTTGTAACCTGATTGAATTATTCGTATTTAACTTCCTCCAAATGTCAAACTTTAAGGTATTAAATAATAGAGATAAAAAAAAAAGGGGCGTCTTCTGTTTGAGGATGTGGGAGGAGTAAAATCTTTATTTTTTGAAAGAAATGTGACGTAACAATACTGTATGTGTGTTTTGAACAGTAAAACCGACCCAAACACTTTTTCATTTCTTTGTTAAAACGTGTCGTTTATTAAAATGTCACACACATTGGAAGTGGTGGTAGTCCTCAATAATAGATTACCCATCCACGTGGCTGGGAGTTTAGAGTCACCAACTACAACGTTAGGGAGGAACTGGTTTAAATCCAGGGGCTGAATCTGAAAACTACGAATCCTACTACTCATTCACCAATCCGAGTTTAGCGTCTAATATTTTAAGGTTCCGTAATCACAATTATGTTTCATGTTCACCACATCTTCCTTCCCATCCAGGATATTCACATATCCACACTAATGGAATGAGGTCTAGGAATTGCACCCCATTCACGTCAAGGGAGGAAAAAATGCCAAGGCGTCTGCCCATAATAGATCCATACCGAACGAGACAGCCTCCATCCAATGGTGAAGATAGTGCCAACTTTTGCCAACAGAGGGTGTCATGTTGTTGGCATAACGAACCCTCCAGCCGTGACTCTCAGTTTTCTAAAACGGAGCCGCTACTTTTTTATTCAAGTAGCTCCTCAATTTGTCCTCACCAAGCTGAGTTGAACCCGTTCCAAACCCCACTGCTTCACAGAAAATCTTGGAAGAGCTGGATATTGAACCCGAGACCTCTGGCCAATAGATCACAGAGGCGATAAACTCAGAGGAAGATCGGGAAATAAATTAATAAAAATCAACGCATTGCACCCGGTCGAGGATAGGAAACCTTGAAAACTGGAAGGAAAGATAAGATGAGAATCGCGACCTAATTTAAGTAACCACCAATATGTGTTCAAATTTGATTCCTTGCCGAAAAAATATCAGTGTAAAATTGGGTTTAAATCTTCGCAATTTAATATACTACGGGCATAGCGTTTGTTTTATTTCCTTGAATAAAGTGAGGTTAATATTCTTGAAACCTCCATTTTCAATTAATGTTGAATAAAATGCATTAACACATTTAGTGCGCTGTGGTAAGCTAAGTTAGTTGGTCATTCGTGAGTTGAAATGAGCCTAAGCTTAGAAAATGCACCTTAAATACACTTAGGCTAGTAAAACCCAAATTATTCCATTAATAAGACAATTTAGGAGACTTATTTAGAGTCAGTGATTTCAACAAACTAATACATTATTTACTTGTAGCTTTTTAAATTATTATTAAAAATAAAAATAATAGCTGTGATTTGAGGTGATTTATTGGAATTAATTGATTTTAATTTGGATAACGTAATTTGAAAAATAAAAAAAGGAATATTCTTAAATTATTAATGCTAAAATTTAACAATCTTAATAAATATCGTATCGAATATCATTAATTAAAAATTAAATACAAAGTTTGTGTGTTCTTGAATTATTTCCAAATTGTTTTAGATTAAAATAGGCGTTTAATATAAAGTAAATTAATGTTTACATTCACAGTTACATTTGTGAATCAAATCACACTAATAAGAATTATTATATTCAAAATATTCATAAGGACAATAGTTTTGTTTTCTAAATCTACAGTCAAATTTTCATAAGAAGAGACTTAAAAAGATTAAAACACTGATAACTCTTCGCTATTATTGCGAGTGCTATTTTATGAGTAGGGCTATTTATAATATCTATCAAAAGTGACAGCTGCAAATCACATGACCTGACGTATGAATACTTGAAAGGTGATCTAGTAGCCTCTCTAGCAGTCAGATGAGATAGTTTCCACTAAAATGTGATCTTAGTTAAAAATATATTATAATTTTTATACTCTATTAGTGATTTAATGATTCAGTCTGAAAACACTAGTAAAACAATTTAAAGATTTTAAAGATTGGTAGATTTTCGAATTTTCAAACTATTCACGCTTTCCATTGGTCGAAAATAAATTTGGAAACTGTCCACTCCATGATAAAAGGAGCACATTATTCCCCGACAGGCTCTAGTACCGGATATTCCCACTAGGAAGCGTTGTGTGGTCTTCTTTTACCTATCCAGTCACCTGAATGAAGACTTGCTACCAACATCTTTTGTTACATCCTACAATGTGTTTTTTTCCTTCTTCTTAAATTTCCATTTGCACTGTGTAGACCCTCAAACGTTAACCTCAATACTTTGGACAGTTGATATACTCTCAGGATAGGAATGTTCTATATCACAAGAATATTGTAATGAAATCCATTTAATGAATAATATAATTTTTTTAAATGACACCCGTATCAGTGGATGAATGTTCTGAGGTGTCACTTGTGTTAGATTGGCCTGCTGATGACGGGGAGATCGGGCTTTCGAACCCTGGTCGGGTGTTTCGAGGATGCATTTCCCCTGAATGGTTTCCCACTCTTTTTTCCAAGCGAATTCTGGTAAATTACCTCTAAGATGCTTCCTTCCTCGTCACTACCCCATTAAAGTAATTATTATATATGCCTATAGCATGAACAAGTAGTAAATCAAGGTGATAAAAATAGTAATTAAAATACTAATTTATTCATAGGCACATCGATTGAAACCTCAGGCTCATCTAATTTACTTTTCAGGTTATGGGCTCAATCAGGGGAGAATTAAACTAAATTACTATCCACTCTTTCAAAAACGTAAACATTTCCTTTGAATTCTACAATCCCTATTCCCTACCCAACTAGCATTAATTAAAAAAGTAATATGATAATCCGGATGGATTTTAAAATGTGAGATTTAGGTGGAGAAAGTAGAACATATATTTACTTTTTTTTTTGTACTTTTGTTTTCCAATATTTTAGGGTTTCACCCTACCTGAAGATAAGCATATTAAAAACATACTTCATTATAATAATACATCAAATAGGTTATTAATAACTAGTTAGAACCACTTTTCCTACAAATTATGAGCAAAAAAAATATTTAATAAAATATTCGTTATTGTGAAACTATACTTGTACAAACGTGATCAACAATAGGTATTTTATTTAACTTCCTCAAACGTTTATACTTTAAATAAATTAATTAATTAATCTTTGTTCTAGGATTTTCAAATATTGGCTATTAAGAACTTAGCTTCTATTGTACTTCGCAACATCACTAGAAATGTAAATTAATCTTCATGGATATTTTTAATTTATTTAAAAAACTACTTAACTCATAGTAGGCCTTATGTCTAAGGTACTGTGAACCCAAAAAATATTGTTTGTTTTTAAGATATGTCTTTAAAAAAATCAGTAAATGGATTTATCAAATGGGCACTTAACGACTTTTTCCACCCTACCATATTTATTATTAGCTTTAACAGCTTCCCTTGCGTTATTTTTCATTCATAAAAGTGTTGCCATTCTTGTTAAACATTCCTTGAAGGAAATATATTCCCTTTTGTACTACTGTAGTGAAGGGCGGAGAAGGGAGAGGGGTAATGGGGAGGGAGGGCTATATTTCCCCTGTCAGGTTTAACAAATGCAAGAGCCATTGCCATTCATGTCACGGCAGAAGAATACGACAAATAGAAATAAAATTATTAGCGTGTCCAGAACCCTTGAATATTTTTGTAAAAAATGAAAACATTTTATACAGAAACATTCAACGTTCAAACGTTCAACATATACATAAATTGCCACAGATTTAGAAATAATAAAAAGGATTCGCATAAATTGGGCTTTTCATTACTCTAAGCCGGGATCCAAATTTGTTTAGAGGTTTAGAGGAACATGTTTCTTTCTAGTTGCTATCTATACGAGAGTATTATTTTATACAGAATTTCCCAAAAACTATTGTGCAGTAAAGTATTACAAAGTTTGTTTCCAACATCTGTTGAAGGAATAACTGCTGTGAGGTACATGGTACTTTACTGCACAGTAGCTTTTGGGATAACCTGTATGTGACACCGTATTAATCCACAGATATTGCTAAATTTGTATGGACACGTGATATGTGTGACTCTGGCCTATCTGGATGTGCTAGGGATGAATGCATAGCACTGTGGCTTCCCTATAATTCACCCTTATCATCCAGTTTATTCGAGAGTCCATCTCACTCCCGATTAACAAGAAAATTAGACACAAGTTCAAGTTCAAACCAGAAAATGTAGCCTAGCTCGATTTTTCTTCATTGCTCATTGACAACAGTTAAGTTTGGAACATTTTGAAGAAGTTTTCATTTTATTTTTATTTTATTTGGCTGTATTTTTTTTGTACTATAAACTGTTTCACTTTCCTCAATCCAACTATTTAAAAAATACATAATTTGCATATATATATATATATAAAACAGCTAGTTTGAGATATATACCCATTATTTACCTAAGTTAGGTGTTAACAGTCGGGCGAGATGGGCTTTTAAGATTGATAACTTAAGTTAGTGATAATCACAAATACCAGTAGCAGAATATTTGTATTAAAAATACAGTCAAATTTTCAAATGATTGTTTTATTATTATTATTATTATTATTATTATTATTACTTGGCGTTCTGTCTTACGTCAAGTCCATTCCTTTTGTCAGTAAACTTAGACCGCCAATACCTGCTCCTTCAGCTCCCAGAGTTTTCTTCTTACCTTCTAGTCACCTAACATGTGAATCTTACTTCTTCCTAATCTCCTCTTTCCCTCAACCTTTCCTTCTATGACGTCATGCAGAAGACAGTTCCTCCTAAGGATGTGTCCGATCCGGTTTGCTTTGTACCAAAAAATCCCATCAAAAAAGGTTCCCCTCTCATTCACTCTTTTCAAGACTTCATTTATAGCCCTGTCTGCTCACGTGATATTCTCAAGTCTTCTCCAGAACTACTTTCAAAGTTCTTTCAAGTATTTCTTTTCCATCTTCCTAAGAGTCTAAGTTTCTGCTCCATACAGCGCAGTGCTCCAAATGTAGCATTTCATCAGTTTCATAGTAGGGGCATGTTATCTGATAGCTATATAGTTTACAAGATCTAGTTCCATAGTAGGGGCATGTTATCTGATAGCTATATAGTTTACAAGATCTAGTTCCATAGTAGGGGCATGTTATCTGATAGCTATATAGGTTACAAGATATAGTTCCATAGTAGGGGCATGTTATCTGATAGCTATATAGGTTACAAGATCTAGTTCCATAGTAGGGGCATGTTATCTGATAGCTATATAGGTTACAAGATCTAGTTCCATAGTAGAGGCATGTTATCTGATAGCTATATAGTTTACAAGATCTAGTTCCATAGTAGGGGCATGTTATCTTATAGCTATACAGGTTACAAGATCTAGTTCCATAGTAGGGGCATGTTATCTGATAGCTATATAGGTTACAAGATCTAGTTCCATAGTAGGGGCATGTTATCTGATAGCTATATAGTTTACAAGATCTAGTTCCATAGTAGGGGCATGTTATCTGATAGCTATATAGGTTACAAGATCTAGTTCCATAGTAGGGGCATGTTATCTGATAGCTATATAGGTTACAAGATCTAGTTCCATAGTAGGGGCATGTTATCTGATAGCTATACAGGTTACAAGATCTAGTTCCATAGTAGGGGCATGTTATCTGATAGCTATACAGGTTATAAGATCTAGTTCCATAGTAGGGTCATGTTATTTGATAGCTATACAGGTTACAAGATCTAGTTCCATAGTAGGGGCATGTTATCTGATAGCTATATAGGTTACAAGATCTAGTTCCATAGTAGGGGCATGTTATCTGATAGCTATATAGTTTACAAGATCTAGTTCCATAGTAGGGGCATGTTATCTGATAGCTATATAGGTTACAAGATCTAGTTCCATAGTAGGGGCATGTTATCTGATAGCTATATAGGTTACAAGATCTAGTTCCATAGTAGGGGCATGTTATCTGATAGCTATACAGGTTACAAGATCTAGTTCCATAGTAGGGGCATGTTATCTGATAGCTATACAGGTTATAAGATCTAGTTCCATAGTAGGGGCATGTTATTTGATAGCTATACAGGTTACAAGATCTAGTTCCATAGTAGGGGCATGTTATCTGATAGCTATATAGGTTACAAGATCTAGTTCCATAGTAGGGGCATGTTATCTGATAGCTATACAGGTTACAAGATCTAGTTCCATAGTAGGGGCATGTTATCTGATAGCTATACAGGTTATAAGATCTAGTTCCATAGTAGGGGCATGTTATCTGATAGCTATACAGGTTACAAGATCTAGTTCCATAGTAGGGGCATGTTATCTGATAGCTATACAGGTTACAAGATCTAGTTCCATAGTAGGGGCATGTTATCTGATAGCTATATAGGTTACAAGATCTAGTTCCATAGTAGGGGCATGTTATCTGATAGCTATACAGGTTACAAGATCTAGTTCCATAGTAGGGGCATGTTATCTGATAGCTATACAGGTTACAAGATCTAGTTCCACGTGTCCACACGTCAAACCATGACGTGATCTGTTTTCACTCTTGATAGAAAAATAAAATATCACTGATAATAATATTAATGAAATGTTACTCTTTTCAAAGGGTCAATTATATAAGGCATCACTCTCATGTTAGACTCGCATGATAATGACTGGGAGATCTGGGTTTGAATCCCGGTTAGGTACACTGAGGGTGGTTTTTCCTAAATGATTTTCCACCCGCTTTCTCTCTCCACGCAAATGTAGATATTCTTCCTGTAAATTCAACCTCGTTTATCTCTAACCCACTGGTGTAATCAGTCCATAAGCGTGTAACCAGAATGGGTGGTACGACACGGTGCTAAAAAAAAGGTGACCACAAAAAAAAGTTCTTACCTACACATGAAGTCACATGACGATGCATAACTTTGTAAATCAATCAGCTATTTTTTTTTTAAGTGTACTTTCTGTGAAAGTTTATTCACATGCTCATTTGTCAAATATATTGAAAATCTTTTAGAAATAGATGCTCATGGCCTGAAACCGATTTTTCCGAAGAAACCCGGAGATGTTCATGAATAGAAAGTGGCATGAATGTTTGAGCAGTCGGGTCGATAAAGTCCTCAGGGTGTACTTGGCTCTCATGTGGAGGAAGGAAGATATACGTTTAAGTGCTCTATATCATAGTGTCTCTTAGAAAAAACCTTGTTTTTTATATTTTAAAACATACATCTTTACCAGAAGAACACACTATGTACAGCCTACTAAGTTTTTAAATTAATCGAATGTCTGAATTTGGTGAAATTCAACAATTTGTTTGTGAATTTTTCGTTTAGTAATATTATGTTAGCTCACATATTAAATATTAACTACCCTAAAATAAACAGTTGTAGGAAAAATTTAATTTTGGAATAGGACCAAGAATCCTCGAAATAATTACATCCTCAAAAATCTCAAAATCCTTGAATCCTTAAATCCTTGAAATCCACAAAATCCTTAAATCCTCTAAAATCACGAAATTCTTGAATCCTTAAATCCTCTAAAATAATGATATCCTATAATTTTTAAAGCCTTGAATATTTAGACCTTCGAATCCTTAAATCCTCTAACTCTTAGAGAATAGATTATATTGGACTAGAGATTCGAAATAATTTAAAATGCGTAGAGATACAACTTATACCACTTACTAGTAGGTAGTTAAGCCCCACCATTATATGAAATTCTAGTTAAGTTTGAGATAACCCCCAAAAAAATCTTGTCAGGTTAATTGAGGTATGTTTGACTGATCTCTACGTGTGGCAGTGTACGGGTTGGATCTCACCTATCAGATACTTTTGAAAAGGAGATGCACTTTACCAATTACTTTTTAATCTAGCCTTAAGGTAAAAATATTCTGAGCAGATCATGATTAAGAGGAAGATAGATAGATGTCGTGGTCTATCTGATAAACATACCGGGCAGCTTGATCCTCACTGCGAATATCGCTGCTCACAGTTGTTTTAAAACCCTGGCAGAAGCCACAGTGGAGGCGGAAACGCGGGGGGACGGGGACTGTGGAATATACTCCGCCCCCCCGGAAATAATTTGCATCTCCATGGAATAAATTTAATCTCTCCCCCCAAATATATTTAAAATCTTCTGATATTATCGAATATATTAAGCTGAATTATGGCTTTAAATCACACTACAAATTATTTCTAGATGTATTCAAATTTCACTTCAGGAGGCATCGAAATGTCCAAAAAAATAAATCAAGCAAGGAGCCCTCTAAATAACTTCTAGGGCCACCCAAAAATTTCTAGGTGAGGACCGCTACAACATATAGATGCATGTAATTGTGAAGAACTACCACGCGAGGTTCAGTTTAAATATTTTCTGAAATCATCCAATTTTCAAAATTATTCAGATGAGGATCATTCCATATAGCTTCTAAATACACAACATTAAAAAAAAGAGTGGCACAGAACTCCGCACGGACTATCTCATTCCATTGTTTAAAAATGGATATATTTACTCAGAACTCGTAATATATGTGAAACGAAATAATATACACTAGAAAACCCGAGTGAAAATTGCGTTATACTTACGTCAAATATTTTTTGACTCCCAGATTTAAATTTTATGATTTTCTTTTAAAATAATTTAAGTCCTCCCTCGTATATTCGGATCAAAAAAAGATCGATATTGGGTACATAAGTGTCAATACATCGTATTAAAATTTCAACTTCCGGTTAAAATTTTCGCCCATTTTATTAGGGGTTGCAAATCCTATGGTTATCGCATGTTTATTAAATTCCTCATTTACAAATCTAGACCAATAAAAAACTAATTGACTATTGAGATTAAAATGATAGAGTTAGATAATTGCTGTGCAAACATTTCCCCTAAGAGGTTAAAGAAAAAAGACAAACTTTTTGAGAAACTTACTATCTACTTACTCTATGGTATTAGAGAATTATCGCGAAAAAACCTTGCGTATTATTTTTCTACAACATATATGAGGTTCCACCGCCACATTGGGGAGACATTTACAAAAATTGATCTTTTTTTCTGTGTAGCATGCAATGGATCGTGAAAATAGTGATGATAGTGATGACGGATTTATTAACTGTTCTTTCATTGCGAACACTAGAGATCACGCTGTACTGTGTGAAAATCAAACATCAACAAATCACGCAAGACATACCTTTTATTTGGACTGTGATCTACCGAGCCGACCACTTCTTTTAGAACAAGTGACTCAGCTTAACCAATCACAGCCAAGGGGACCTTCACCATCGCTCTTCGCCACAATGATAAAAATATACAGCTATTAAGATATGCAGATGATCTAACTTTGCTGGAAAATATTAAGGAAAGTGTTAAAAGAAATGCATACATTTTATTAGAAGATAGTTAGAAAATAGTATTTTCATTGTTCACTTCTAAATCTAAGTATTATATATTATATATATATATATATATATATATCTAATTTATCGTCCTCAATCTGTGTTCTTTATATGATCATATATATATATATATATATATGATCATATAAAGAACACAGATTGAGGACGATAATTTAGAGATTACTGTGAGCAACAAGTTTAAATATTCAGTAACTATCTTAACTAGCAATAACGATATAAGATTGGCAATTATTAAACGAATACAGTCGGGAAATGTATGCTAATACTTGGTCCTTAAGTTGTTGACATCTTGTCTACTATCCAAAAATGTAAAATTGAGAATATACAAAATATTTATTTTACCGGCTGTTCTCTATGGGTGAGAAAAGGGATCTGTACTATAGCATTACGTGACGAAAACGAAATAATGATGTTCGAAAACAAGATATTTGGTTCAAAAAAGTGATGAAGCTACTGGGGAGTAGAGGAGATTACATGGTGATGAGATACATATACTGTACTCATCACAAGAGGATAATCAAGTCTCTTAGATTATGGTGAGAAGGACATGCAGTGTGAATTAATTAATCTAGAATCGTTTTCAGAGTATTGACTGGCAAACCCAATAGAAAGAGACCATTGGAAAGATTTAGACGCGGATGAGAGGATAACGTTAGAATGGACCTGAAAGAGATAAGGTGTAGTGAGATGGAATGGATAGTACTAGCTCAATATAGGGATAGGTGGCGTATTTTGTCATGAACTTTCGAGTTCCCAATGCCATAGAGTAAGTATTTTCAATCCAGCATATTACTACTCGTTCAGGTTTTACGCTTATGCAATAATTGCACCAATTATTTTAGGGATGAGGAAGGTTATATTTAGCGGAAGTGTACCCGAATTAGCGTAAAGGGAGAGTGGAAAACTATTTTTTTAAACCTTAGTACATCCGACTGAGATTTGAACCTTGATCTCCCCATCACTGGCAGTTTATTCTACTGAGTGGGTAGTGCCTTAGACCAGTGATTCTTAATCGGGGGGCTCAACAAGTTTTTTGGGAGGCCTCGGAAAAATAATTTAAAATGTTATTTGCTTATCACAGAAGTCAATTATTTTCAATTTTAGGTTTTGGAAGAAAGAATGCAATGATCGTAAGCATGTAAGTAAAGTACTCTTGATTTTCTGGGGTGATGGAGGGGAGGGGTAGCACGTATAATAGAAATCACGGATTGTACATATAATCCCCATCTGTTTACTATCGCCATTTAAAATTTGCTGCCTTTGTTTCTACCTATTTATGTGAAAAGGGATTTTTCACAATGATAAATACTAAAACGAGGCAGTGAAATCGACTCCGAATCGACTCCTGCATGCGAATAGCATTAGGTAATACAATTGAAACAAGGATAGACAAATTAGTGGAAAGTGTTTAACAGCAGAGGTCCCATCAAATACATTCAGGTAAGTTAATATGTTTTTTTTATAATCAGTAAATAAAGGCACTATTTTGGAATGAATCTTGATGAATAATATGTTAGTAAAAACTAAGGGCCATGCAAATATTTTAGAATATTTAGGGGGCCACGAGTAATAAAAGGTTAAGTACCACCGCCTTAGACCATGCGGCCACTGAAGTGGATATAAGTAAGTTAAGTTCCAACGTAGAGAACAAACTTAATAACCAGACAATATTAATTTAACACTCTACTGAATACTTTAGGGAGAAATCTCGTCTGGGCGTCATAGAAGGTAAGGCTGAGGGAAAGAGGAGCTTGTGAAGGAGGAGGATTCAAATATTGGATGGAGCAAAGAAGAAAATTTTGGGAAATGAAGGAGTAGACAGAGGACAGGGTGCATTAACAGTTCACTGACAAAAGGATTGACCTCTCGTAAGACAGAACACCTAGTAATAATAATGACTGTTATAATGAATGCATTTTTTTAATGTTTACATTTCTTTACTATTTTTATTTTTTACCTTTTTTATGTTTTAGGTTACAAAAGTTTAATAAATTTAAATAATAAGGCTTTAAAACATAAAAAAAAAATGTAACTGCAAGATAAAATATATTACCAGATAAAAAGAAAATATCAGTGAGCGTTCGACCCTAGAGTGAATCAAACCCCCTGTGGGAATCAATGATGAAGATCATAGGAACCAGACAGGAGGAGCAATTGGTATTAATGTTTGCGGGCAAGGCGAAGGGAATTGGGAAGTTTGGGGAGACAGGGAAAAGGTTGGAACGGGGTTGGGGGTAGGGGGGAAGGGTTTGACCAAAACTGCAGACGAGGATCCTGGATACGACCGCACACACAGAAACTGAGATAAATGATCGGGTCCCGCCCAAAAGCTACTACCGAACTAAATGACGTCACCCCCAGAGGATAGCAGACCTTGCGCCCGGGATGGCAGACAATTGATATTAATGACTGGTATCTAAGTGATACAGCGGTCAGCGGCAAATAGATGCGGTTTATAGAACCGACGGCGTCCTCTCTCGTCGTAGAATGGCCAAAGGGTGGTATCATAAAAGACTCCAGTCTCTGAGAAACTTCCTCGTGAACATGGGAAGCTATTCGGTCAGGGCTTTGGGATGAAACAAATGTCGAGATTTGTGAGAAGGAAATGGGTGTAGTGTATTTTAGAGGATTAGTATCACACGGGTAGAACTTTATCAAGGATTGGAAGGAAGGTATGTTAGATTCTCTTGCCAAATTGTAAAAGGGGCCAATGTCCACTATTATAGAACTACTGCTCAACATCAGCAATAACCAGCTGAAGGGCTATACCCAATTTCTGATTGTTAAAAATCAGTTTGTTGACTTAGAAGAACTCAATGCTATAAATATACAAATGAGAGAATATTATTTTGTAGTTTTATTATTGTTTTAACTTGAACTAAGGATTTAGCCTATATCCTCATATGTTACGTGCTTCGGTGGTTGAGCGGCCCAAGGCATCACTTTCACAATAGACTGGAGTGCTGATGATGGAGACATCGGGGATTAAACCCCAATCGGGTTTACTGAAGATTTTTTCTAAATGAATCTCCACTCTCCCTCCAATAAAATACAGTTACACCTTATTTAAATCAAATCTTCCACATACCTAGCACATCAGCGTAATTAGCTTAGTATATTTGAGTAGGGGAGAGTAGGGTAATATGAAGTGGCGGGCAAAATGACGCAGTGTTGTATTTGAGGTATTGATAGGTGCTGTCATATAGTGGATGATGATATGGTTCACATCGCAGTATGACAACACAACCAATCAAGATTTAGAGGTTGTACGGAGTTTAAGTTATTTTGTGGTATTTTCATTTAAAACGCCAAATTTAACACTATAAGAAGTAGAATTATTATTTTGAATATTTTGAAATATCACGGATTTACGAGAATAATACACATGCAATTATTTAATTTTATTAAAATACTAGCTGGTGTACCCGTTCTTCGCATGGGGAATCTATAAATTAACTTTTTATTGTTAGTATATAAAATTAACCATTGGAAAACGTAACTTAATCTTAAATTTTGTTTATATATGTATTAACTATTTGTTTGTCTAGATTGTGATACAACACTTGAAAGTAGCCAACATGGAGATATAATCTGAACGTGTTTTAAAGGCAAACATTTATTTTGAAGATTAAGTTATAACGTCTCTGTACAGTATATATGAAATCTTGCCTGTTGGTGTTAGAAAATAAAAAGAAGAGTGACACAGCATAAATGGTTGTTAGGGAATTAAAACGAATTAAAGTTATATAATAACAGTTTAAAGTCTGTGTGAAGAAATATTCAAACCCATAAATGAATTTTTACCTCAAAAACAAGTATACAAGGTTATCTATCATGCCAAAAACACTCAAAATAAGCATTTGAAACCAAATCGTGAGAGCCAATTGTAAAATGTTTCACGTTTTTGAAAAATCAACTATCAGTAAGCTACCCTTCAACGAATATTTGCCTAAAAACCAATTATATAATGATATTTGTCATTTAAAACAAATCCTAGCTATGCACTTCCGAAAAATTTGGGATTAAAAAAAACACTCCTCAGTAAACTACCGTTAATTAAAGGATTAGGGTAAAAAAATAGTTTTTTTTGTATAACCCTATAAAATCTAAATATTAAGTTTGAACAAATTCCATCAAACCGTTTTTAATACATAGTCAGGGATAGATAGATAAACAGACAGACATGGGGAGATAAAAAAAATTGTCAAATCTTATTTTTTTTGGATGGGGGAGTGAGGGAGGGAAGTCGTGTTCTATAAAAAGTAAAAATTTCATAATCTTAAGATGGGATTTTTTCACGATCACAATACTTTCTCTTGATATTATAAAGTGAAAATGAATTAAACAACCAATAAGAGAATACAACATTAATCACGTGGTTTAAGATGAAATATGTGAATATCAATTTTGTTGAATTTTATAAGAAAATATCTAGCCTTTGTGTTAACCGGACGTTCAAGCTATGGCCATGCGAGATCCCGGCACAATCAGTCAAGTGGTTTTTGAGTTAAAGAAGAACATACAAAGACCAAATCATTTTTAAATAGGCCCTGCCTATAATAGAGGTGAATATATGTGTGGGCGAGGTTCATTTTTTACAAACTATACAAGTATACATACTGAGGTAGTTTGATGAACAATTGCCGAGTGCGTCAAATTACCCTAATTGTGCGTTGTTTTACTCCAGTATATAAACTGACCACGTATTTTATGTTTAATGGAGAAAGCGCAATTTGATTTTAGAGCAGCAGCCATGTTTTCTTTAAATTTGGATAAATTCCCATAGACGAGTTTGAACCTGCTGATATTTTATACTACAAACCAAAGAGTCTTATAAATATGATTGATGAAGATGTATATGATCCATCAGCTTTGATAATTACCCAAATGAATGCACCTAGCACATCCGCATTTTCTATGGTTCAACTGAATTCCCCTTACCCGTCTACTCTTTCTGAATGCATTTGGCACGCCTGCATCTTCTATAGCTCTAATGAATGAAGCAAGGACGTATAAGTATTTAATCGTTCAAATGTGGAGTCATTAGGAATGTAGTTTTTGGGACAGCCTGGATAGCTTACACATGTGATATATATTATGTTGAAAAATAAACTATAATCATCAATATTAAATGGCTTTATAGAAATATTGTTCTGATATTTTTTTAAGAGGAAAATGTAACATATTTAAATATAATAGTCAATTAATTGTATTTATGTTTATTCCAGGGACTAACTTTTCTAGCTGTCAGATGAGGTTCTTCCTATGGAAATTGAACTTTAAAATTTAAATGTAGCTTATCGTACATTTAAAAATATTATATAGGCCTTATTCGTTATTTATGTTTTTTATACCTTATGTAAATGTGACTTCAAGCCCACACTACAATATTACCGTCCATTTAAGTGGTCATTAACAGAACCGAGTTCTTTTAGTTGAACAACTTTCACGGGTAATAAATACTAATTTTCAAGTGTTGAAACACGTGACACTAGTCCCGTAAGTAGCAGCAAGGGACGCTTTTATCTTAGTAAATTTAGATATGACAGTAATAATAATAAAAGAAGAAGATGTAAATGGTGTGTCTGTATCAAGAGAAAGGCAACGCAACGCAGATGATTGGACATGACGCCAACTCACCCTTAAACTGGCGATAGCGGCAAAAGGCAAAGTAAAAAAAAAAAAAAGACGGGACTTCTTGTTGTCACGCTGTTACCATTAAGACCTAATCCAAAATGTGATTTTTCAAACATATATACCTCTCTCCATCCCCACTCTCTAAACCCATCTGTGTGTTAGTGATCATGGAAAACACGTCTAGTGCAGATGCAGGCGGAAGGCTGTTATGCGGCTCATGTATTATTTCACCCACGAGGGGGAAAGGGATAGCCGATAATGTGGGCATCACCATTCATTACTTAGAGTGGTCGGTTGAGGACTGACATTCAACTGGTATTCTACGGTGGAGAGGGGTCCCGTACTTTATGAACTTGTGGGAAAAAATTCCATCTTATAGATGTTTATAAGACGATTAGAATAGTTACGTGCGTACTCTCGGTTTATCTTGCAATGTTAGCAAGCTTACCTCACTTGTTTCCACTATGGTGCAGCTGAGATTATAGGGTCACAGTGTGGTCCAGCCAAGGAAAGGTCGCTACCTTCCAGGCTAAACTAGGTGTACACTTCGTTAGCAACCTTACCTCGCTTATTTCCACTATGGTGAAACTTATATGATAGGGCCATAGTGGAGCCCATTAAGGTAAGAATGTAAGTTTTCACCGGAAACGGGGTATGCATCCTATCAAAGGTCATTGTACCTATCATAGGATAGGTACAGTCGCTTTGTCGTAAGAAGGGACATTAAGTTGGTAATGACATATTTTTTGCGGTCAATATTGCAAACATTTCACTATATTAATAACGTTATTGATAGTATATATATCAAAAGTGATAGCTGCAGATCACATGACTTGACGTTATGAATAGGTGAGAGTAGATAAAGTAACTTTTCCAGATGTCAGATAAGAACCTTCCAATGAAAACTGGACTTAATATATTGTAGCGCTATCGCTAATTTAGAAAGGGTATATGTTTGAAAGTTACTAAAACTTATTTTATAAATTCATACGTCAAGTCATGTAATATTGAGCTGTTAGTTTTGATAGTATCAGTAAAATCACATCGAATAATATTATTTGATAGGTCTATTGTAAAATGACATAAATGTTAACAAATAAATATTTTCTGAAAGGTACATTTGACAAATTATTACAAGAGTTAATAAAACTACTTTCATATAATCCAGCTTAAAATATTAATTTCTGTTTCTGTCATTTCTGACAGACTGATATAATAATAATAATAATAATAATAATAATAATAATAATAATAATAATAATAATAATAATAAGGAAAACTCTTTAACTATGTCATACAAAAAAGTTAACACCATCTAAGCCTACCTTCCTATCACAAACAATCAAGTTGTACTTTAATTTTTTTTAAATAGGACCAGTTCGAATGTAAATAAAATCCCTAATGCAAATAAAAATGTTGGATCTGTAAATTTATTTAATTAAAAATGAATCTTAGTGAGGATTTTTTAATTTATTAATAACTTATTTGATGTACAGTTAACCAAGTAAAAAGTCAACATCTGTGTGTAGATGAATGGTGTTAAGAAAACCCATGAAAGAAAAAAATTAACTAAATCACAGTATTACACCTTATCCCAGTTTGTAGCGTGTTTGTCTAGTAAGCTAAGGGGTCTGGTTCGATTCCCGGCATGACTATTAGGGAAATGTGGGTTTCACCTTTCATTGTGAAGAAATAATGGCCGGGGCTTGGTGTTGTGTCTGTTCTAGATTTAACCTAGTTCAAATGTCGTGTTCTGATATAAAATATTATTTTGTTCCGGAAGTGCACGTATTAAATAATGAACCACAATTGGTATAGTGGATAGCCGATATTTGGAAAGGGGAGAACTTTGTAACATATTTTCAGCGTGGATTAATTTAACTTAAACCAAATTATAATACAGTAAAAAAGGCTAAGAGCTGTTTTGTTTCGTTGTTATGCTGTATGTGTTTGCTGACATGTCAATATTGTTTAGTTTTGACTCGCGAATGCAGTGCCAATATCTTGTGTGAAATAATAGATATAGCTATGGTGATTATATATTTTTTCAAGCAGGACAAAATTATATCAAACTTGCCATTTATATGTTACAGAAAAATAAGGGATAGCTAGGTTTGATAGAGTAAAAATAATAGAGGTAGAGAAAAAAAAAGTTGAGAAACAAAACTATTGATCAAAGCTTGAATTAGCAAAGAAAAGGGTGTTAACACCAAGTTACATCAAGCATAATAAAACATTAATTTCATCGTCAATTTCAAGTAACAGATATTAATGTAAATACAAGCTCTGTTTGTACACATGGTTAAATAAAGATTGTAACTATTTTTTTTATTTTCATTAATGATTATAAATAAACTTTGGATAGTGGTTAAAAATCAGTTGTATACCTCAGTACAAAAGTTCTAAGAATATGTAACATTAAAATCAAGCAAATATTATGTGATATCAAGAAATCTCTTTGAGAGTTGTATGTAACAAAAACGTAAAACGTAGGAAAACAATGATTTAGATAGTATGATCTTTCTGAAAGGTATATTTCCCCACCCTTTCCATGGCCATTTATACAAACGTCATATTAGACAAGAACTTTAATTTTTATTGTAAGAGTACATAGTTTTTTGGTAACTTGAGCTTGTAAATACAACTGATAGTAAAATTAACGCACAAGAGGGAAGTTCCTTGCGCTAGCGCTGTTCAATTGAAAATACTATTTTATCTATGTAATTTAAACAAGAAGTACTTTTGGAAGTACTTGGTTGAAATCCAGTACCTATGGGTGTACTACCGCTTGTACTGACTTAAAAAAAAAACTATGATCACACTAGATAAAGGCCTTCACGGATTGACTTTACGTTGAAAATAAAATGAAAAACGACATATGTATTCCCCTTGAAAGCGCAAAGTAGACTTCCAGCAAGGCCGGCCAAGAACAGAGAAATGTAATACATCAGACACCTCGCAGCGTATTAATGGACCTTCCTGGAGATTAAATAAGGGACTAGGGAAATATCCCAACCAAGAGTAGAACGGTACCAAGAGGGTGCCCTATGGGGGAGGGGGGATAAGGGGGTTACTATCCCTTCCCCCCCGAGTAATGGACCTCCACAGGGTAGACGAAGAGCAGACGCGACCGCACCTCTCAAGTGGGGATTCTGATGATGGATTCTTCCTCGCCTGGCAAAGCATGTCTCCTTCCCCTAGGGTCACATTCTAATCTACTTCCATCCACTGTGGAGCTCCATTTCAACCCCTCTTACCCCCGCCTTTTCCTGTAACAACGTTGACCTCATCAGGCAAGAAAAGAGGGTGGGAATAACCTCCTCGCTCCCCCTACTACCCCTGTTTCTACTAGTATACACATTGTTTCTACGAGATCATACACGAGTTCAACATTTAGCGTCTATTCTCTCCTTCATACTATGCCAAGTATTAGCGTGTTGGAAACAACCTTATTTCCGTAGCAAGATATGGGCAATTTTGTCTTTAAAAAAGTATCAATAAAATCTTCAAGGTCATGTATTTGGTTGGCAGAGTAGGGTACGTATATTTGGATAACCATTCTCGGTAATAAAATGGAAATTTTTACTTCAAAATGATTATTAATGAATTCAATTAAAATATACTAATTGTTTATTAATTTGTTTCCAATAAGTTTTCATGAAAATGACCATACAAAATTAATGTACTCATTTTAATGAAGTGTAATTATTACTATTTGTTTATTGTATTCCGTGATATAGAGTCTCTTGTTTCTTATGTTTCAAATAAAATTTGGCTAAAAATTTGTCAACCTATATTTGTTGAGTAAATTTAATTTATAAACTTAAAAAACTATGCTAGCTGTGTATATGGACATTTTACAACTAGCGATACATTAATAGATAAAGGAAGTCAGATATTTGTTTAGTGTGTATATATTGTGTATATGTGTGTCTATGTAAAAAAAAGGAGGGGAGAACTAGAGTATCTATAGATAAAAAATTGTTTAAAATCAATACTATTAATTAAAACTGCCTTTTAATTGTTAATTCAAGGTCACACTGAATTACATAATGTAAATAATACCTCAATTCGCATTATTTTCACTGTCCATTTCAAGAAACAAATATCACTTTCAATAAAAACTCTTTTAGAACAAAAACACAAATACAATGAAATTTTAATACCTATTTTACTTTCACTAAATTTAAGAAGTCGGTTGCTAATCACTCCAATACAATACTTCAGTACAAAAGTTACAATAATACACAACATTTAAAGCAAAACCATTATTCTAGGAAAAAATAATATATAATATCAAGAAAATTAAACCTTCGTATTTTTTCCTCTTTTCGTGGGAATGTATGCAATATTGCATATTAGATGGTAACTTAAGTTATAAAATGTACGTGTAGATAGATTTGGCATATATTATCAATTGTAAATAGAATAAAAAAACTTAAAGGTCAAAGTTCCTTTAAAGTTCAATTAAAGTTCAATTAAAATATTAATTTCTCTAACAAACAAAAAAGTACTTTTGGAAGCAATTTGTTTAAAAGCATGCTATGGCCAGTATTGTTGGACAACAGTAAATCAGCGTATAAGACATTTTTATTCTGAAAAAAAAAACGTACATAGGCCACCATAACCGTAGTGGTTAGTCGTGAATAGCCGTGGCACTGAAATAGAGTTCCAGAAATACCACTATATTCAAAATATATGCAAAAAATTTACAGTTTAGGGTTCACAAATAAAACACCCATTAAAAGGTGAAGTGTCGCAGTTTTGAGATCAGTTTTGAGTTTTGAAACATAAATATACTCCAGTTCAAACAAATTAGGGATTTTTTTTTCAACCAAGAAATTCTCAAAACCATTTATGAATATTTTAGTGGTTTAGATTCTTGTAGAACTAATCTCCCTCATTGAGAAATTGCATTATGAGATCAAAAGTGAGGTCAACATGTCAGCATCTACTTAAAAAAGCTTACGTCTTTCCATCAGACACATATACAGTTGTACACACTGTTTTAGCTGTTATCTGGTTCGTAAAGTATAGTTTAAATTATATAGTAATATTACCAGATTCAATGGCCGAATAGCCTAAGGCGTCAATCTCATGTTGGACTGGCCTGCTGAAGACGGGGAGATTGGGGTTTGAATCCCAGTCAAGTCTACTGAGGGTGGGTTTTCCTAAGTGGTTCCTTACTCTTCTTCCACACAAATGAGGGTAAACTCCTCTAAAATGCTCCCTTACTCATAACTACCCATCAGAGTGATGATTATCATCATCATCATCATCATCATCATCATTATCATCATCATCACCGCGTCTTAGTACCCGTTCGGTTGTACGCACTTACGCTAATATGTAATGGTAGGGTGATTGTGAGATGAAATGGAGGACCTACAGTTTAACGTGGGATCCGAACCCCGGTGGAGGCCTGGCATCCCCCGTTCACAAGTTGTGATTAATACACCAGAGTGATTATTATATATTCATATAACCTGAACAGGTAATGGGGATGATTGTTTTTAAGAAGGAAATTAATTTAATTTTTTTAAAGCGAGTTATCATAATAAAATAAACATATATATCTGAACAGGAAGATTTGGTGCATGGTCCGGATTGCAATGTGGATGATCTGGAACTAACATTTGGTAGATGTTTATCAAGTGAAAGGATGGAGGTTGAAGATGGTGGCTGTGTTTTGAATTAATGGATATTATTTTTCTTAAAGGTAACATTTTTTCTTAAGGGCCACAAAATAATATTTTAAGAAAATTGTCAGATTATTTTAGTGCACTCGGTACTTTTGAAATCCCATTCCCTTATAGAGTGGTGCTGTGTGATAAAGCTGGGAAATAATCCATTCTTTCTTAGAAATTAGACCGCTTTCTCTGTCTTAAAAAAAATTGTAGCTAAGGCCGGTAAAATCTTGTAAGAATTGTCGTGTTCTTTATCGCTAGTTTGTTTTAGTCAAGTGTCATAAATCCTAAAACAAATAATATGTATTGTACAGTGGCTTGAGAAAGTGAGAACAAGTGACGTTCAGTGTGTTCTTTACTGTGGCCTATAAATTTAGAAAAAAGTTAATATTAAATATATTATGTTATGCTTCAATAACTCCTTTCAAATGGGTGGTGATCTGAGAAGAAATATGGAGTTAGGCCCGTATTCCTTATCCCGTTTGTCGTTATATTACCTCTGCGGCTCCCGTTCAACATCTGTGTGGGGGGGTTTAAACTAAAACATGTACTGAGAGCTCTAGCGGGTGGCTGTGTAACTATTACTCAACGAGACTTGTGTTGCTAACGATTTAGTTCTCACTGAAATTAACTGAGATGGTCGCTTACCCTCTTTCTCCCTTTCTCCCCCACACCTCTCTTAGAACGTTAACATGGTTTTTGCGAGTCTTAACAGAATGGAGAGTTCGTGTTCCCGGCGGTAGAAGCTATGTCTCATGCATACAAGTAGGGCACGCCCCTCCCCCCCTCCCCCCACAATTCCCTTATCCCCCTATCATTTGTACGGATGAGAGCGAGGTTTAGACAAACTACTTAGTCTGAAGAAATGAGTTGTTTATTTTTTCATGTCTCTGTTTCTATCTATAGTGGAATCGCGATAAGAAGGTAGCTGATATCTGACAGCTATCAATATTCTGGTGCGTCCAGAAGTGAAGTACGAATATCCTCTTCGGTGGTCGCATGGTCTAAGCCAAGGCGTCACTCTCGCAGTAGATTAGACTGATGATTATGATGGAGAGAACGAGGTTCAAATCCCAGTCGGATGTACTGGGAGTGTTTTTTTTTTTCCTAAGTATTATTTCACTATTTATATACGCAAACTCTTGTACATTTCCTCTAAATTCAACCTTCCTAATCCCAAACACAGAGTAATTAGTGTATGCGTATAGCCCAGATGCAGTGCAAAAATAAAGTACATAAGCAATATTTTATTAGAGGTATTTTAATGTGCACTTTCCGAACTGACTGTTTAGATCAGCTCATGACTTACACACTAACTTAAATCTAGAAGAAACTTAGCCCTCGGCCTTTAATTCATTGCTGTGGAAGGGGAGATCCGTATTTCACCGATGAAAATTTCTTTCGGCTATGCTGGGAATTGAACACGGGGTCTTTAGCTCAAAAAGGAAAATATGCTACCGACTAAGATAAGGTGCTGGGTAGTAAAAAAAAATGAAATAATATACCAGCCAGTGGTGTGCCATGTAGTTTTGCCAGGATAAGCATAGTTTGTTTAAACTGTAAATTATGATAATTTTATTATCATTCAGTCCCCCTTTGACTAATAATTAATGTTAAGGTTCCTTACCATGACGGATTATACTATCACCCTATCCTATAAGCTATACTATAGTGGAATAACTAATGGCCTACCTGAAAAGTACCGTACAAGGAAGACGAAGAGTACCTAAAATTGGATTGTATTTTCGTTGATACCCAAGTCAATAGAATTCACAGGTACAGTTTAAGAACTGTTATTACTCCATGGTACTATTGGTACAGAAAATATAGTTCACACCCTGATTTTAAACGTACCTCTAAGCGATGGGTCATCCATCGCATTTGGCGCAGTACACCTGAAAAAAAAGTAAGCACAAATAAAGTCAATGCAAACTTCCAAAGGTTTCTAAATAAGTTATATAAGAAAGTTGCAGAGCTGCGTAATGGAATGCTACCACGGTAAGAAATGTTTGTTGAAATTGCCCCTGGGATTTTGTTCTCACCCCCTTGGTTCTCATTTGACCAGAATCTGCATCTCACATAGGAATGTATTCCTGCTGATACCTGGCCGATGAGTGTTCTACTGAGTGATGAAAACGTATCTCAGGTAAGCAGACGAAACCATATCTGCTTCCTCTGGTAGCACTCCACGACACGACACTGCCATCAATGGCAAACTAAACTGAATTAGCTGGCCATTTAATTCACGACATGCTCACTGATGCGGGCCAATAGAGCTTACACCCAACCAAAATCATTGTTGAGGGAACTGCAGGTATTACGGAGAAAAGCTTAATATTTGCTCTCTTTCAGTTAAATGTTGCCAAATCTCCTCGCTCTCAGTTATGTCTGAAGGGTGATGGACTGAGGTAAGAAGGAGCCACTGACATCCTCGACTAACCAACGTTGCCAAACTTGTATTATATTTGATGGGAGATTGACAACATAAAAACGAGAGAATGACAACGCTGTTTCCCAATAGTAACCATGCAGTTGCCTCCACGATGATATTCAGTGTAGTGAGTGCTTTTATCTTCAAGTTCTACTTATACCCACCCCTCCCCCCATACAAACACACTTACAGATTCATTAAATTATATGCGTGAACTACGCATAAAAGTGTTAATATATGTGTCAGTTTCAATAGCCGACAAATGCACGACTTTTAATTAGGTCTACACTAAGTAACCATTCATTAAAAACAGTTTAAATGAATCAGGGTTCTTACATCCAAGACTTAACACATGTGAAATCTCGATACCACATATTTAATATCTGGATATCTTGAGATTATACTGTGATACAAATATTTAAACTAAACACAACACACACATTCAAGCGTGAGATTAATTAAAACGTTTTACATAATACAAACCTTTGTATGAAGACACAAACAGGCCCTACCCTATCCATTCGCTTGAATTAATCAACGCCTTCTTGTTATTAATATTTTCCACGCCTTATGTTCACTTGCCCCCATCCCCCATCATACCCCGCGTTTCACTAACACATGTAGCGCGACACAATATTAAAAGTAACAAAAGTAACGGCAGATGGGTAATGGCAGATAAATTAAAAGCCTTTCCTAATACGGGGCGGAGCAGAAAGACATGAAGAATAGAAAAGTGTGACAAATTGCGAGAAGAGGAAACGGTGAAGAAAAACAAAGTGATATTAATGATGATGCTAAGGGGGTATAGAGGAAGAAAATGGGAGGAGGGGTAAAGGTTGAGTAGGAAGGGTGTAAAAGTAACTTTTGTTACACAAGACGACAACGAAATGAAGATAAAGAGGGCTGGTGTTGAGAAAATGAGTCAACAAGAGGGCTCGCATATACTATTGGCCCAAATTCAAGAAGCCTTAAGGTCATTCGAGCGTAAAAAATGTATTGTACAGTTTTAACAAGCTATAAATGATGATTCGATGATTTCAAACAATTACAGTTCACAAGTTATATGGTGTAAAACTTGTCATTTTCTATGTTCATGTACTGTTATTAAGATAACCAGCCTCGTGATGTAATGGTCAAAGCCCCTGACTGCTGACCTAGAGGCCCTGGGTACCATTCCCAGCTGGTACCAGGGAATTTTCTTGAAAGAAGAGTATTCTCCATAGTATTCAGGGTTTGATTAATTAGACTTATCCCGGCACAGATTTATCTGATTTCCAAACCCTTCCTACACCTCTGACAAGACATCTTGTGAACGTGTGGAATGCCAGGCCGCCACCGTGGTTCGGATTCCACGTTAAACTGTAGGTCCTTCATTTCATCTCACAATCACCCTTCCATTACACATTAGCGTAAGTGCGTATAACCCAAACGGGTAGTAAGACGCGGTGCTAATAATAATAATTAGACTTAGCTAGGCTAAGATCTTCATTGGCTTTACCCCATCATATTAACTACCATTATCCTCTCACCTCATCAGGAACTCGAAAGAACCTCCAAGAAAAGAATGTACGATTAGTAAATGCGGGCATCCCCTGGGAAACGGCAGATTAATACTGGATCATATTTAAAAAAACTGGGATACGAATGGTGTTGTCATTGTTAAGTAAAGTAGTTATTTATTTTAACTAGACATTCATATGAAGTATACATAATGAATGATTGATAATCTGTTAAAGACAAATAATTTTAACATATAATAAGTTTAAAAGTGGTAAAATTACACAATTTTTAATTATATCTAAATACTGTTCTTTTTATATCCCGATAATTTGACTTTCACATTTTGTAGCATACAGTGTCATCATTTAGAGCTTGGTTTTCTTATTAACCTAACTCCACTCGTTAATTTTATCAATGTGTTCGAATTGATTATTGCAAATATTTATTTGAAATGTATATTTCATGAAATGTCTTGTTTAGAGTATGGCGACTGTAGAGACAACACAGACTAGCAGAAAATAATATGCCAGACCAAGGCAGAGGTTCAGATTGTAATCCCTAAGCTCCAAACTAGAGGGATTCAATACATAAATATAAACAAAATCTACAGTTAAAGAAAAATAAAATAGAATATAGAGGAGCGCGCAAAGTGAATAATCTAAAATTGTGAGTTATAAAATGCTGGACATTTAGCATGTCCCCAGCGCACGCAACTCACTCTTGTGAGTAGCGGGAAACAACGGTCCACCTTCTCAGGTTGCCTAACATATTAATATATAAAAAGGTTGAAGGCTAATCCCTCGCACCTTTTCTAGACATAGGGATAATATGGCGTAATTATGTAATAGAATAAATTCAAGTCTTAGAATCTTTTAGATTTAATTTATGCCAAACTTTATTAAATAATAAGCATATTATTTGAAGAGCATTTAATAATTCAGTTATATATATACTATCCAATAAAAACATTGTTCCATAAATATTTACTCTTTTCCTTCTAATCATTACGTTATTTATTATGTACCCTAAACATATTACGTAAATACAAATATTGATGCATAATATTAATTTAATATGATCATACGTCATACAGTAAATGATCTCTCCTAACTAACACATTTTTGATGTTGTTGCGAAAATGCCACATGTTACTAAAAGTTTTAGTTCCATCAAAAATACCTAATGCCAATACCATTTAACTTTAACGCTAATAACCTACTAGCAGAACTCACAATAGCCTTCGCCTATGTCCTAAACAAGGATTATAGTACTATTATAAATATCAAGGATATTTCCTAACATTACCCCATTAAGTTTGTTTATTTGTTACTATTTTGGCACAAAATAGATATTAACAAAACTATCCTAAAAATAACAATCGAGAAACTAGTAAAAAAAAATATAAAGTTAAGTTGATCTATATAATAATCTAGTGCAATACTCCATTCTACTAATATTGAAAATCTCGGCACCATATTTCAAACACTTTCCCACCTTAATGTTTACCAAACCCAAAATGCCACATTTGCAATAGAGATGAAATAAAGTTAATTTTGAAATTTTTGACTTTCAATCATTATGGATAATATTGAAAAGTTCTGATCTAACAACACTCTCAAATTTTCATATTTACTACACTCATCTAACCTAAATACTACTGAGAAACAAATAAAGTTAATTGGTTGAGTATAAAGTTCGCGCATAATGCCTAATATCCATAACACAGAAAATGTCTGACTTTACAATACTCTCATTATAAAGTAAATTAAAAGACGAAGATTTACGCAAATACTTTATAATTAAATTTGATAAAAGATCTAAAAAGAATTTTGACTAGTTCCCATAATTTACATTTAAACCGAAATTGGATTTTATTCTTACATTAACATAATATGTCCGTTACGCCGACGCTTAGTCCTACATGGTCGCAGCCAAGTCCAAGAGTGACGTCTTCCTCGACGGATGGTCTTTTATATGGCACACTCATCGAACAGGATAGGCACAAAGGAAGGGGGCGCGCCGGCAGAAGAACATTCTATATTATTCTGGCAAAGCCTGGCAGTTACCATCTTCTTCTCGTTTCTTGAAGTTGGGCGGATTGATCATGGTGGCGGTGGTGCCGGGCTCTAGTGGCGAGAGGCGGAACTTGGCTCAGTCTCTGCAGTTGTTCGCTTGTGGTTCGTGTAGTCGGATGTTCGTTTGCGCAAGGTGCTCGGCAAGATTAGTGGTATTGGGTAAGTGATGTTTATACTTGACTGTCCCCATTCTGTTGACTTGGAGCAATAATTGCTACAAGATAATCCCAACTAATGACATAATCAGGTAAAGTGGACGCCGACTTCCTTACTTGGTCTGTGTTGCCGGAATAGGCCGAAAAATTGCTACTGGCTATCTTTTCCAAGATGTTAAATTCCCTGCCAAAATGTCAAAGGGTAGAACAATCTTAGTAATTCTTATTGCCAAATGACCTTAAGGTAAACACAAAATGTTAGCCCAAGACATTTTAAATCCTTCCTCCCCCTCCCCCCACACCACTAGAAAATGTTTAGGGGCAAATATGGTCAAGAAAAATGTAATCTAGACAGTAGTAGACCTATAGGTAAGATCAGTACCCGCCTCAGTGGCGTAGTTAGCTAACGCGCTAGTTTCATGTTGAGCTGTACTACCAAGGACGGGCAGATCGAGTTTCGAATCTCGGTCGGGTGAACTGGGGTAGGTTTTTCCTAATCCACTCTCCCTCCACGTAAATGCGGGTTCACTTCCTCTATATTCAACTTTCCCAATTCCTAACCCAATAGCGTGATAAGTACTCAAGCGTATAGCCTGAACGGGTAGTAAGACGTGGGGCTAAAAAAAAAAAGGTAAGATCATCTGTGAGGCCAGAACGCCTGACTGATGGAGTTAAGGCCCTGCCTACCCTCCCTGGCGGCGTGTTGAGCTTTCAGCTCTAAAATAGATGGCGTTGCTAACGTTATACAAACTGGTGGATTCCAGCCATCAGGTTGGCAGAACTACTGGTTTGTTTAAACAATTGGGAGACTGGCGACCACGACCGGTAATCAGTAAAGGCAGCAAGCAAACTTTTTTCCAAGAATTGAGAGAGATAAGAAGTGTAGTGCCGGACCGTAAAGTGTGTAGGCGATCAAGTTTGACTAAACGTGGGGAGACATAACGTCAAGATACAATCACACTCTCGAGCAGAAAAATTAGCTTATTCATTCCACTCAGCTAGACGTCCATTAACCTGTAGTACCACTTTTGAATTTAGAACCTTTTGATGCCAAAGTTTAGTACTAGTTTTGTACCATTTTGTACCCGTACCCGTTTTGAGTAATTAGCATATCAAAGTGGTGACTCTAGGTTAATGCAGTTGTACCACTTTTGAATTTTGAACTTTTTTTGATGCTAAAGTTTTGTATCCGTACCCATTTTGAGTAATTAGCATATCAAAGTGGTGACTCAAGGTTAATGCTGTTTTACTACTTTTTAATTTTGAACTTTTTGATGCCAAAGTTTTGTACTAGTTTTGTACCGTTTTGTACCAGAAAGAAAAAGTATTGTACCCGTACCCGTTTTGAGTAATTAGCATATCAAAGTGAGTACTCCACGTACTCCAGGTAAATGCGGTTGTACCCCTTTTGATTTAGAACTTTTTTTGATGCCAAAGTTTTGTAATAGTTTTGTACCGTTTTGTAACACAAATAAGTTTTGTACCCGTACTCATTTTCAGTAATTAGCATATCAAAGTGGTGACTCCAGGTTAATGCTGTTGTACCACTTTTGAATTTTTTGATGCCAAAGTTTTGTACTAGTTTTGTACCGTTTTGTAACACAAATAAGTTTTGTACCCGTACCCATTTTGAGTAATTAGCATATCAAAGTGGTGACTCCAGGTTAATGCTGTTGTACCACTTTTGAATTTTTTCATGCCAAAGTTTTGTACTAGTTCTGTACCGTTTTGTACCACAAAGAGAAAGTTTTGTACCCGTACCCATTTTGAGTAATTAGCATATCAAAGTGTCACGTGACTCCAGGTTAATGCTGTTGTACCACTATTGAAATTTTTTCAAATAAATATCTGGTGAGGGTAGTGATAAATAATAATCTACACTTATTTATCAGAGAAAAATGTATTTAAGGTAAAATTAGAGATAACTTAGTTTTGAAGGTTTTGTCACTAACTATAATAAATAACCTATACGATTGAGTATGTAGCCTACGATTTTGTCGTACCATTTATTTGAGTTTATTAGTAAGAAGGTAAATTAAAAAATAACTAAAATTTAATGTGCTAAATTTGGCCACTGTGCTTTGGCTAATTTTTAAAATTTAAAGGCTAAGGAGGCAATAACATATTTTAAAAGCAGTTTCATTTCGAAGACTATAACAATTTTGACTATAAATATATCTGTTATTTTTATTACTGATATTACCACGTCATACTACCTGTTCATGTTATACGCATATATGATAATCTAATTGGGTGGTAATGAGGAAAGAAGCATTTGAGAGGTTATCTACTAGCATTTTTATTTTGGAAGATGGGGAAACAATTTAGGAAAAACTACCCTCAATAGACTCGACCAGGATTTGCACCCCAAGTGCTCCGCTATCAGCAGGCCAATTTAACACTAGTGACACCTTAGACCACTCAGCCACTGAAGTGGGTATCTGTTATTTAATACGGTGTTTACAGTTTTCAAACATCTATAGGATTTACACAATTTTCCAGAAATAAATGTTTTTGGGAATAATTTTTTATCCTATTGGTAGAGTTTAACTTGAGTAATATCTCCATGGTGTCAGCCTGCAAGCAGGCTATACCAATCGAGAGGCTGCCGTATGTTGGCAAAGATAGGGCCAACATTTTCAAGCTGAGGGTGCCATGTGGTTAGCACAACGAGCCCTCCAGACTTCTATCTCAGTTTTCTAGACTGAAGCGCTACTTATTCATTCAATTATCTCCTCATTTGTCCTCACGAGGTTGATTTTGGTTCCGTTTCAGACCCACTGCTTCACAGACAGAATTAGGGGCACTGGGGATCGAACTTGGGACTTCAGTATCTGAAGACAGTAAATCTGACCACTATACAACAGAGGCGGTCGGGTATCAAATACTTACTTACTTACTTTATGGCATAGGGAACACAAAAGTTCATTAATTTTAATGGTTTTAATTATATATTTACTTATCATCGGCTTCATGTCGTGGTCAATATTGCTAAAGTGCTATGACTGAGCACTGAGTGCTGAGTGCGTAAATTAATCAGCTCAATAACTTGACTAGTTCGATTCCCTGTTAGGTTGAAATTACTTAGTACTAGCGTGATACGAACTCGGCCAAGGCACAAGAGATTTTGAACATACAATAAGTGCGTTACAGAGTGTTAGTAACATTTACTTTCAGCTAAGAGCTTTTCTTAAAAAAAAAAGTACTTGAAATATCAGAATAATCGCTGCATTGTTATATAGAGGTATTTATTTGTATCTTAATTTTGATATTATTTCTACAGTAAATAAAATAGTATCGCTGCTCATCCATTGTACTTAAATTAGTAGATACAGATAGCCTAAGCGCCAGTAATATGCATACCATTAAAAAAAACTTACCCTTTACTACAAGAAGTTAAATAATCAATTATATCTTTGATTTTCTTTGTGCGCCCTTTCTTCATAAACTTGTTATTCACAAGGATATAAAATAATATTTTGTAAAAACTTCTCCACCTCAAAATTTATACAATCCATTGGATTTTGTTCGAAAGCAAAAAGGTCACATATTGTTAATTATATAAAAAGTAATCACCGTGGGTACTTATTGTTCGGGATTCGATACATTTCTTCCAAAACGAGCGCACAAACTGCGAGAATGCAACAGGTTCAAATTAAAAGTAATCACATTTAACACGCTAATAAAATAAAATTAACATTTTCACATCTTGACTACCAAAAACTTCGTTCATTAACTTTTTGAAAAATAACTTACTCCAAAGTCCAATGAGAGTCAAATCCTAGACCGTAAAATAAAAACTAGTATATAAAATTATACTGAGAACGTCTCCAAATTACATTTAGTCCAAACTTTATTTAAAATAACTATGTTTGATATGAGCAGGAATGTTTATTTTTATTTATTATAATAGTGGATTAAAAATTCAATGTACAGTAGTTTTCATTTACTTTGAATATTAACACTTATTATTACAACGTGTAGTGCTAAAGAATGAGAAAACTCAAGAAAGAATATAAGATAAGAGTGAAGAATTTTACATGTTTTACTGTCTCAGTTAAATAAGGGCTAATGTCATAGAACTTTGTGTATGGAGAAGCATGTGGCTTTTTCTTTGAAAATAATGTATCACTAGAGTAATACTCTCATTGAAGTAAGTAGGGACCAACTATATTTATTCACACAGCAGGAAGACTTTGTGAGTATTTTAGTTACTGAATATATTAAGATGTTTAATTGTTTATATTTAATTACGCAAATTTTCATAATTGGACATTGGCCCTTCTTATCCTAACGTACATGGTATTAATGTTTCTTTGGCTCAAGAAGGTCACAGAGATTAGTTTAACCCTCCATTGCCGCCTGCATTCCGATACAGCAGGTTAGCCAACGCTTGCAAAATGATACTAGCTTGTAAATGGGTAATGATCATACTAACGGCACCTATTATCAGCTATGACAACTAGTTGCAGAAGGAAAAGTTTTATCTAAAACCATGTATTTTGACTATAGAGTCGACTTGGGAGTCGTTAGAGCTCAATATCGTCGTGATTATTGAAGCTAACCCAATTTAAAAAATATGTCTAAAAAGAAAAAGAAATTATTCATTAAATAGTATGTTATAAACAAACACTCTAGCTTAATTGTACAAAGAAAATAAATAAATCCATTAATAATTTTTGTTTTCCCATTTAAAATGCATTGAAATGGAAACATTTTAATGAAAATATTTCAATAACTATTTTTAGCATGGTTTGAAAATTCCATAAGAATTATGAAAGATGCCCAGATATGTTACTAAAATAAATAAAAAACAACAAGGTTGAATTATTAAATATATTTTGTTCTAAATTCTTTTGTTTAGAACCGTGCATTTATGGGTAGGCAGGGCCTTAAGCACCTAACCCAGAGTGGTTGCACCAGGGTTGGTTCATAACGTTTGTGAGTTTTAATTTTGTTTTATGAAAAATGCTGTGACAAACTAGTTAACATAAAATCCTCATCCTATTACCTAGGTTAGATGCTTCGACGATTTAAGCAACTAAAGCGATCCTAGCATTAACACGTATGATTAATAATACATGCCTATAACCCGGGTCTTACTTTTATTACACTCAGTTTCTTTTTTGGTTTAGTGTCTTACTACATGTTGAGGTTATATGCATGTTGATTAATTACGCTAGTTAATTAGGGGTGAGGAAAGCAGAATTATAAGGGAAGTGTACCCGCATTTGCGTGGATTAAGAGTGGAAAACCGTTTGAGAAAAAAACCTCAGTACGCCCGACCGGTATTAGAGCCCTAAACTCCCTGTCATCAGCAGCATGGTCTGCCAAGAGTGACGCCTTATACCATACGGCCACCAAGGTGGGTCACTCAATATTAAAGGACAGTGCCAAAGTTTATATTTCTTTTTGGAAAAGTCTTAAAAGATGGAGGTAAATGATAACATCAATTGTTTAATGTGTTTATTATTCTAATATTTTTCAGTGGCGTGTCATGGTGTGTCGCCAGAGTGAGCGCAACTTGTTCAAACCGTAGCTGTGATCTGTTCTCATCACTCATTGGCCGCGTATCAAAGAGCATACGTTCTCATGTGAGGTATGTAGAGTGGAAATAAACTATGTATGTGTGGTCAAATGAGGATCAAATGGGGAAGAACATGTCACAAGTCCTTTTTTTTTTTTTTAAATCTCAGCGGTTCTTAGCAACACTCCACGAAACGCCACTGGTATTGCTGTACTATACACGCCATCCAAACAATACTTGACCACTGAACCAAAAGGATACTCTCCCTCACTAGGAACTGGGAAGTATAATAAATATTGTACACGTGTAACTGTCATCTTCCCTTAGAATCCAAGGCTAGTGTTCATGAAGAGGTTGTTTGACGTTTTAATTTTCCCACGATCTTTTCATGTGAATGTGGATGCATACATTTCATCCACTGTCCTTAAATTAGTGTAAGGGTACGGCCAGACTGAGCGCGCGAGCGACTAAAATATAAAATAGAACACATTGGTTGTAATGGGGGTGGCCACACTGGAGCGAGCGAGCGAGCGAGCGCGCGAGCGACTGAGCGCGCGCGCTTGAAAGATAGAACTGGTTCTATTTTTCAAGCGCGCGCGCTCGACCCGGTACAGTCTAGTTTACAGGCGCTAGGCAATATTATTGTATGTTGGTTCATTGAGTGCTGGGGAAACTTCTCATTTTGACATGATATTTGACTTTTTTCTATCAGTGATAGGTTTAACACACTTGCTATTAATGGCCCGGTGACCTGGCGGTCTAGGGGTAAGGTGTCAGACTTCTGTGCTGGAGGTCTGGGGCTCAATCCTCGGTCCCGGCACAGATTTATCTGATTACCAAACCCTTCCTTCACCTCTGGCAAGACATCTTGTGAATGTGGGGAAAGCCAGGCCTCCACCGTGGTTCGGATTCCACGTTAAACTGTAGGTCCTTCATTTCATCTCACAATCACCCTACCATTACACATTAGCGTAAGTGCATATAACCCGAACGGGAAGTAAGATGCGGTGCTAATAATAATAATAATAATAATAATGGCCTAATTTAATTGGTAAGACCATAAATAATATAATGTATATATGTAAACCCGATATGTTAAAATACTTCAATATTATAATCAAAGTAGGCCTTTACAAATAAGAATCACCATTAGTTTGGAGAGAGTATGAAAAAACCACAACAATAAATAAGTTTTAAAAATCACCTTCAGTTCACTGAGCCAAGATTCGAACCTTTGCCTCCTAGTCAAAAGTTATCGAGTGCAACGCACCATTCTGCCACTGGTGCGGCAAATCTGATTTTAAAACACTTCAGTACAGTACCATACGCATTTCTCAATTTATTAATTGGATGCACTTCTACTTTTTTCTTTTTTATAAATACACAATATTTTCTGTAAGAATTTTCGAGGAGCAGAGATGTACTAAGTGTGTTTGACAGAGACATCTTCTCTAACTAGGGGGGAGGGGGGGGGGCGGTGACCTAGTGGTCTAGGGGTAAGGTGTCAGACTTCTGTGCTGGCAGCCCGGGTTCAATCCTCGGTCCCGGCACAGATTTATCTTATTTCCAAACCCTTCCTTCACCTCTGACAAGACATCTTGTGAATGTAGGGAATGCCAGGCCACCACCGTGGTTCGGATTCCACGTTAAACTGTAGGTCCTTCATTTCATCTCACAATAACCCTACCATTACACATTAGCGTAAGTGCGTATAACCCGAACGGGTAGTAAGACGCGGTGCTAATAATAATCTAACTAGGGTCCGCTAATTACGCGCTCGCTCGCTCGCGCGCTCGCTCGCACGCTTGGCAGTCTGGCCGAACCCTCATACGTACTAGTATTGGTTTTACAGCTGTCAATTTTGATAGTTTTGAGAACTCTCATATGAAATAATGACATTTGTATATCATGTACCATCATATAAATCATGTTATATACTGCGGTCAATTTATAGAAGTAATCAATACCTATCATTGTCGTTTTATAAAAAAAATTGTATTCTCTAAAAGTTTATTTCTACTAAAATTCAACTGAACACACACAGCCCAAATGTTTATATTTTTATAATTTGGATTGCAAGACGATTCCGTATACAAATATTAATAACCTTAGTTATATCCACTTGATATCGAACCATTGTCTTTTAGACTGATCAAACAGCCTAACCACTTATTTCACGGGGAATACATAAATGTCCTCCCACTTTTATGAATGTGAAATGGAATGTTAATACTGGTAGGATATTTTTGTCTATGTAAAAAAAAAGATAGAATACATTTCTATGAAGAATATGTCTTCCAGACGATGTTTGGTCTGACATTCTTTCATCTTGTTCGTATAAAGTAGCCCACCTGAGGACGCTACAAGCGGACGGGGGCTCAACTAACTCACATTAATCTTAGTCAGTTGTGGTTGGATGCCACATATTCGAGCAGTGACATCATATACCACTATGGAAACAGTTTTTTTTAAGAGAAGGCATAACATTATTCCTTTACGAGAGAGTTTTTAACGAATATGTTTGCCACAACTACGCAAATGGAAGAGTTTGATGACATTTAGTTATTGAATTGAATTAAAAATATTTAGTCAAGTCGTTTAGTGGTTTAACTAATTTTATTTTTTATTTTACGATTATTTTTGCTGATATTCAGTCTACACTGGTACGTATGATAAAGATAACAAAATATTTCAAACGGAACTTACTTTTTTTCATACAATCTCATCTTTGTTATGTCGTCAAAAGAATACAAAAGCTTGAAACTTTGTTGAGTGTAGTGTAGAGTTCTCGTATGCTTTTGTTTGTTTGTACGTATAGAGTGTGTGTGTGTGTGTGTGTGTTAGTTTGTATCCTTGTTGAAACTGCAGAGGGCGGGAGGAGTTGATAACTTGTCTCTGGAGCGTCTTGGGACAAGCTAAAGGCAGTCGTTGAAAGAGGGAACAGACCAAAGTTAGCAAGAAGGAGACTTTTAGCGAAGATTAATTACCTCAGCGACACATCTTCCCTCCCCCTCTCCCTTGTCACAGACTTCTAATCATCCGATGACTTATTACTCTATCGGCTCCTACAGAGTATAAGGAATAGGATAGAAAAGGAGTGAGGAGGGGTGTAGGGATATAGGAATTTTAACTAACGACATCTTCGTCGTCTACTCTGTTTTCTTGTTCGATGACGAGTTAGCACGTCTGGGAAGTAATTACTAGCAAAGTATAGTTGAGATTAGTACAGTCGTATGTTTATTAATAAAGAGCTAGAAATAAGCCTGTATATATATAGTTTAGTCATACTTTATTGCATGTTTTTTTGTGTGTGTGCATTGTGGCCTTCTACTCATACGAGATATTTGCGTATTTACTATCATGTAATAAATATGTGGAAGATAAAATTTTAGAGGAAATTTACACGCATTTGGGTGGAAAGGAGATTGTAAAACCATTTATAAAAAAAAAACTAGCCCCAAAAGACCAGACTGGGATTCAAGCCTGGATATTCCCTTCATCAGCAGACAAGTCTAACACGAGAGTGATGCCTTAGGCCATGCGGCCATGAAAGTGATTTATATGGAAGGAATCCTTTTTGACACTTTTAAAAAGTTGCTAAAATAATGTCCATATGTTCATAAATTAAGTCATTCTGAATGCAGCCATCACCTTTAATGTGTAGTATCAATACCCAATGAATTTTTTAGCACTGCTTCTTACTATTGGTCCATGTTATAAGTTATGCATATGATGTTATAATTACACTGATGAGTTAGGGAGAAGGAAGGTTACATATAAAAGCAGTGTACCCACATTTGCTTGGAGGTAGAATAGAAAATCAGTTTAGGGAAAACTACCCTAAGTACACCCGACCAGGATTCAAACCCCAATTTCCCTGTCATCGTACATTCTAGTATATTGCGAGACTGACGCATGATATGAAACAATATAATAAAATGCTATTACTGTTGACTGAGAGAAAATGTGTTTGCATTTTCTGAAACCTTCCTATCAAAACCTTATTTTTAGGGTTGTGGGTTTGTTTACATGAGAGGAACTGTCATAATATCAGGATACTTGACTATCTCTCTAATATTTGCCTGAGAAATTGTCAAGATATTACAAATTCAAATCAGCCGAATTTCAAATAAAAAACTTAAGACGTGAAATTACCATTGGAAGATCCTACCATTTCCTTGCATTTCAAAATTTATTTCCTCTTCTTCAAACAGGAAGGCAGTATCCCGCGACTATGAACCAACCATATGAATTGGAGTTTTTTCTATATTGGCATGTAAAGCTAAAAAAAGGGGGGGATGGGGTAAGAAGGGGGTAGGTTTAATACCAACCCAAAACCATCTTCTAGAGTTACTTCTATTCCGAAAAGGGGGTGCAAGGGGGGGGGGGGGGACGGAGACGAGCAAACAAAAAATAAAACCAACCTCTGTTATATCCCGTGATTACCAATGCAGTTCTTCTCAATTTCTACTTTATTCTAAAACGTCCGCCTATATCCACAATCCACCACCCCTACTCCTCCACCCCGTTTCACAACGTCATTTAAAAAAAAAAAGTCTATCTACTACTCGTTTCCGGTCGGAATCCAATTTGTGGAAATTCTGTGAGGATGCGAGCACCCCTCAGAAAGAAGCCATCGGCTTTCTTTTAGGATCTCCATCCGATTGCATCATCAACATCTTCTTCTTATCTACACATACTTCTTTATCTCTTTTCTTCGTCACACTTACCCCTTGCTAAATATATAGCTATCTATCTAACAGCCCTTTACATTGCATTGCTTCAGATGTGTAAAGGCTTTCCAAAAGAAACGCCATTTTCATCCTTATAGAGGTTATGTTAAAGAAAAATAAACCTTTCCTCTGTCTTATTTTTTTTTCTTTCTTTCTTTCTTTCTGTCTTAGAACCATCATCTGCTTTCTCGTCTACATATACGATTCTAAGCAATAGAAACTTATTTTAATATTGTTGAAAGTTTTTGGGTGGCTTGGGACGAGAGGGTGTATGGGGGGGGGGGGGGGTTGAAGAGGTTTAATGAATATTTCATGATATGCGTAGTCTTACTTATATAGGATACATCTTCATTCCCGAGAAAAAAAAAACTTACCCAACCAACTATAGTTCCTTTTCTTTCGGGTTTTATCTTGCTCCTTATATCTTGTTTATCCTCTTTTTTTTTACTTCAACAAATTTTTTTTTTGTCATTCGTCTTTTACCTTACTTATCCTGTACTTAACCTTTCTTTTAAAAAAAATTCATTTCCATGTGGGTTTTTTAAAGATAAGTTCTATTCTACTTCACAAACCCAAGAGCCCGTTTTTCTTTCTTCTTTTATTTCACCCTCCCCATGCACCTTTTATCGTATTCGCACGGAATAAATGTGTTGTCGAATGCGGCAGCCATGCATCCCGGGTAGTTTAGAATCCTCCTCATAGCCTACCCACACCCTACCACCTTCTCTCAACCCAATACATCTCCGCGATGTATCCGATGAGAGTACAGCGATTGGTTGAGGGGGATTTGCATGTTTAAAGAAAAATAAGAAGAAGTCTTGATGATAGGGAATACTACTATCGAAGAACGTGCAGTACATAAAATTCTAGCTACGCTTTAACCAAATGGAAAATAGAGAAGGGGAGATGGATGGGGGACTGAGTGGGGAAAAAATCCACAAGGAAAAAATAACACACGCTCAACAAGAATCTTATACGTAAATGTATATTTTTTTGTTAAAAAAACTTTATCTTTGAATAGTAGTTCAGGCTTCATCCGTAAGCCAGATTGTTTAGTCAGGAGAGGTGCTATGATTTGGAGTTTATGATAACCTCTCTTATAAGTGCTGTCTGTCTATGGCACTGATAACCTCTTTTATAGATGCTGTCCACCTATAGCTTGAATTTTAAGTTTGGCCCTAAGTTTCTACATACTAAGTCATAAATGTAAATCAGATTATAAGAAACATATGCTACAAAAGTAAGATAATTTTGCTTGTGTGGTTGTCATTCCCCATTTGATACATAACATCCTAATAATTTTTAGTTATTTTTTTATTTAGGACTCCAAACTCCAGTTAGCCGATCAATTTGCTTATAAACGCAATAATTTATTTGTTATTTAAAATTAGTTTACTATCAATACATTTTTTTTTTTCAGAGAAGCCTTGTTATATTGTACGTTTTTTCCACAAATGTATATACTATTTGAAAGTACCTATCGATCCACTTGTCATAAATAGCTCTACTATTGTCATATCTTTGCCAAAAGAAATGGGAATTTGTTTCCCTGTTATATCTTATGTCAAACAGAAATGTTAACTTATGTAAATCCCGTCTATGCTATGTTTCACTGACTCCTTCCCTCTATTCTCGTCTACACAGCGAGAGTGCTATAACTCATTATTTGGTTGGTTGTTTTTCCTTCTGTGACACTTAAAGGTTTATTTTATGTTCAGATTTGGGGGAATAAATATGTATTTTATGCTGCCTGTTAAAGCCCTGGTGAGTTTCAATACTTCAAAAAGGAAATATCTTAAAAAATAAAAAAAATAAACGAAAGAAACGCGGAAGACACTCTGTGGGACATATCCGACTGTAGCGCTGCCAAGCGGATGAAGTTAAGAAAGAGGGCACGGTGGATCAGCCACCATCCAATGTATATCTATATTTTAAGAGTGTTATAATAAATAAACGCAATATTATTTTACTTAATTACTCTGTGGGATTAGGAACTCAAAATTTCAATGCCGCACTTACAAAATTACGCCCCCTATCCCTATCTTGAGCTGGTTCTATCCAGTCCAACTTATTACACTCCATCCCTATCTTGAGCTAGTTCTATCCAGTCCACCTTATTACACTCCATCCCTATCTTGAGCTGGTTCTATCCAGTCCAACTTATTACACTCCATCCCTATCTTGAGCTAGTTCTATCCAGTCCACCTTATTACACTCCATCCCTATCTTGAGCTAGTTCTATGCAGTCCCCCTCATCCCATCCTATATATTTCAGGTCCATTCCAATGTTATCTTTCCATCTGGATCAGGCTCTTCCCATTGGGTTTGCCACTAAATAATACACTGAGCACGGTTCTAAATTTTCACATTTACGCTGCATGTCCTACTCACGGTAATCTACGAGATTTCACTACCCTAACAATCTCTTGTGGTGAGTACAGGGCATGTAGCTCATCATTGTGTAACCTACTCCAATCTTCTGTATCCTCATCCCTTTTTCAACCAATTGTTCTAAGCACCTTGTTTTCAAAAACCCTAAATTTATTTTTGTAATGTAAGTTAAGATACCGTGGAGAACAAACGGTAAAACTATTGTTTGTGATTAACAAGATTTTTGAGGAGTGTATAATTCAATTTGTAGCGTATGAATATATTTAAAACAATATTTATTATAATATATTAATACTCAAATCGTGAAGTTATGTTTGGGTACCTTGCTATAGATATGAGTTTCTCCTAGTGACCGATTGGTTAAAAAAGCTGATAAAAGCTCTAAGCTACCTTGGCTAGTGTATAAAATATGATTATGTTGGTTAATCATAATGTTTATATATTTTTTTTAAATCTAGTTTTATGGTTTACTGTGTAGTATAACCTTACTGTATTGAAATAACCTATTAGAAAGCGTTAGCAAAAAAGTCCAAGTTTTTGATATGGGTATAGTGCAGTAACATACGGTCTGAGGACTCATTTTATCTTGCCCGCAAAATATTTAGCAATCAAGTGTATTAACATAAATATTATTTTACTATTTTATACTTAAAAAATTTAAGTTAAAATCTTAGCCTCAATTTTTTTTCTAAACTGGCCTACCAACCTTTATTTCATCATATAATTCATAATAATTTAATAAATCTAATTTTTTTAACCTTCATAATCAATTAAAAAATTACAGCCTCATTTATAAGCAAACATAACAAAATAATATCCAAGAAAATGTGTTGTTCATTGTCATTTAATGTATAAATCTTGTATTGTAGATTTACACTTTTAATCTCACTTCGTTTTGTCTGAAGGGTGTGTTTCTTTGAAAGTTATTTTATTTTACAAACCTTTGCAGTTTTTATTTTGTATTAAACCAATTATATTAATTTATTTGTTTTCTTAAAACATAGAACTACTACATATTAATGACTGCTTGATAAGTATCACCCTAAAGTGACAAACTACTATTTATTTTTCTATTAACTACTTTTTAAAATAAAAGTAAGGCAAAAGGCTAAATAAGGACCACAACTATTGTTGACACTTTTCAAAAAGCATAACAAATGATTTAATGTCAAAATTGACTAATTTTTAAACAAGTCGGGTCTTGCACTTTCTATGGTGTTTCAATTACAGGTGTTTCGCTCTAATTCACAAACAAGAAATTTATTAGGGCGTGTGTTCTATATATATATAACCCCGGGTTTAGGAAAATTAATGCTAAACATAACTAATAACACTAATAAGTAAGGATCTAATTACAATAGCTCTAACAATATTTTGATCAGTGTTTGATAGTGATCTGAAACATCTCATATGAACTTTCTAATTTGTTAATGGGTTAATTAAGGTATCCTTTCAATAAAAAAAAATCTCAATATGACTTTTAAATTAATTGAAAACCAGCGGGGCTATTTACTGATTAAATAGAAGTATGAATCCATAAACAAAAACTATAACATATTAATTTTTATTTTAAGGTCAAATATTTTAACACCTTAACCACGTTACTAACCATTTCTGGCTGATCCAATTTTCTCTATTAATTATTAGTAGCCCACTTCAGTGGACGCTTGGTCTAAGGCGTCACTATCGTAATAGATTGAACTGGCGATTACAGGGACATCAAGGTTAAAATATCTGTAGGGTATACTGCAGGTGGTTTTTCCTAAATGGTTTTCCACTCTCCTTCCACAACAATGTAGGTACTATTTCATATAAACTCAACCTTTCTCATATCTAGAACACTGGCGAACTTTTACAGATGCGTATAGTTTGAATGGGTAGTCAGATGTGATGCCAAAATATATATTTAAATATATTTGTTAGTAAATTTTTATTTTAGTTTTATACAGACCTATACGAATGAACATTTTTACCTTCCCTCAACACCTCGGAGAAAAAGTATTGTGATCGTCAAAAAACTTGATCTCGAGATTTTGATAAATGTCGAGGTTTATAAACCGCTGAAACAAAATAAAGTTATTTCCACGATGACTTTCGTCTGTAACTCAAGCTAGAGCTGAACATATTTTACAGCTTTGGTTATAACCTGGTATCTGTGGTGTTCATAAGGTGTTTATGGAATTAGATGTCCAACCCTTAATTTAAGAGTATTTTACTGAAGGGCAAAAATATAACAAAAGAATCGATTTTTTTTAAATCACTGTAATGATTTTGATTAAATTTTATAAATAGGCAATTTCCATTTCCTCATGAAAATGAGTTTGAGGTTACATAACATAAGAGAGATTTTCCTATTTTCACCATTTCTCTGTAACGATTTAGGGTACGAAATATCTTACCATTGTATTGAAATGTATTTTTATAGAACCAATAATTTCTGAGCAATAATCATATGTATATACTTTTTAATTCAGGTCTGAAAATGAATTTAATTCTTATGTTCTTTGGTGGAAAAAGATGTTTCTCTTTTCTAAATTTTTCTGTAACAGTGTTCCTAGTTCCTAGTTCCTAATGCCATAGAGTAAGTAACAATGTATATTCTTTAATGTGTGATATTTGAGGAAGTGTTTCTACAGCAATGTATAGACGTCTTATTATTTAGTTTACCGAATCACCATATATTTTTAAATATAATATAAGTTTTAACCAAATCTACTAAGGATTCAAATAATATTTATTTCACCGATATCTAAGAACAAATATGTATGTTATTGTATCTTGTGTTTCTCCAATCCTAAATTCACTTCTCGGGGTCAACTTTTTATTTGCACAAAATAAGCTGTGCCAGAGATAATGTTGACTTATGTTATGAAGAAATGGTAGAAGGAAGGGAAAGGTCCTTTCCTTTCTCCCCAAACATCATCTCCACATGGTGTGGTCCCAAGTCAGGACCTGACGGCTCATAAATCCGTCCACACTCACATCTAGAATCACATTCTCATATCTGCCCTAGTATCATCTTCATAGGGTGATCCCAAAATATAGGATGGGTCAAAACACTCGTATTTATAGTTGGGTCTAGTCGTCTTATTATTCAACCATTTTTTCCATTCACGTCCATATTTGAGATGAAAAATTTCGGGTGGATTCTAATCGGAAAATTGTCCGCAGTGGCGTCTTGCGGCCTACTAAGTAGGTTAATGGGTTGAGTTGAGAGAGGTGTTTCCCTAAAGCCTATTAAATAGGTAAGATACAAGGGGAAATGAGGAAAAGTTTAGTTCTAGCACAAATTGAGTTAGTGCTGCCACCTATTAGAGAATAATAATACATTTATAATACACTTTATATTATGGTTGAGAGAAGTCTCTGTTATATTTAAATTAATTAAAACATTTATTTAGTGGGTTCTTATGTGGTTTGAGATATAAAAGTTGTTGTAATGGAAAATGGGTATAATGTGACTTTCTCCTTTTCCCCCCTGTAACTTTCATATATACGCAAAGCCATAAAATATTGTGTTGTGGGATGATTGGGGGGGGGGGGGAAGGAAGGGGGCAAATATTTCTAGTAAATATCTAAGCCAATCTTAATTAAAATTACTTTTTATTTACATTAAATGATGATATACTCCCAAACAAATAAGGGCAATTAGAGTGAACACATTTCATGGTATATTTTTCAGATCATTAAATCCTTAAGAAGGAGATATATTTAAGTACAATACTAGCTCAATTATCTGACACGATGAGAACCAGCCTAGTGCCGGATTACTGGCAGTAAAAACAAAAATTATTTAGTGTCTTTGTTAAAAGTCAAAATTTAATGTTAAATTTAAAAATTGGGATATCGTGCTTGTATTAGTTGAATTTGAATAGTTACAATATTTTCAAAAAAATCAATAAAACGTAAATATTTGAAAATAAATATATTTAATAACTAAATCATAATATAAAGAGGAAAAATAAGAAGAGAGATGATTCAATAGTAGATATTTATTTGGTGAATAATAGACAATAAAGGGACGGAAATAATTATAAGGTGTTTCCTTAAATAGATCATGATTTTTTTGTGATTAGAGATAACGCTGATTATATAACGTCCGACAGGGCAGAATTTGTAAGGATTACTGACAGAAAATATTTTAGGATTTAGAAATACATGAGAAGGCACAATCATTCTCACATATAACAGGGCAAATTGATCTATCAGAGTGACGCCCTATTTTATCTCGACCTTCCAGCATTTCGTCAATCTCTCTGTCTACTTGTTCCACGATTACTGGCAAATTCTTCTACCAATTTTAATGAAATTTGGTAGGAACATTCCATGGACTTGACCTGAATTACGTAATTTTCTTTTCCAATTGTATCTATTGAATACAGAATGCCTAAGTCATGTGAACAACGATTATTCTCTAGGGTTATGTTTTACTTTTGATTATAGTATTCATTTATCTGTATAACTTTATAACTAAGGAAAAATATCAAATTCAATTCCAAGAAAAAGTTATAGGATATATTTAAACTTTGAATCCAAAGATAAATGTTAAAATGGGAGTGTAGGAGAAGCGTGTAGAGGTAAATGTTTTTTGCAGTTTTTATTAAAAAAACTTCTTTTGGTCAAAATACATCAAGTAATTCTTCAGTAGAAACAGAGAGTTCAGTTTATTCAAATGGTGATTTCAACAGTTCTTGAATATCTGTCAAGGGTGTCTAGAAATTTAATGATCACTATTTCTCTTCATTTAAAAAGTTTCTCATCTAATGCCGCTATGCTCGTGACAGATATTCGACAACTGTTAATATCACCAGGTGAACAAATTAAACTTTGTTTTTACTGAAACAGTATTTTTATTTCTCTGTACATTGCACTCCCACCTTAAGACTGTCGTAACGATAGTAACATTACACAATTATTCTTAACACGATGTACTTAGAATGTTTTGAATGTATGGAGTGAGATCTTTTGTTCACAGAACTAATAATAATAATAATAATAATAATAATAATAATAATAATCTGCAAATCTCTGACTTGCATCCAAATGTTTTAGTCTTCGTGAGCTACGTCGTCCTCCGCCAAATCCGCGCCATATGACCGGTTTCGTTGGCCAATCCCTCTAGTTTGGCGTCTCCGGATAATGTGTTCCTATTCACTCTATACGAGCCAGTCACTCAGGGTGTCGTATTAATGTAAAACCTAGTTACATATTCATGTAATCAAAGTTTTGTGTGTACTATACATGCACATACAAAGTGTTATTAGTCCGAGTAGAAGGATAATCTGCATGAATGGCGGCCGAGAGTGAGTGGTGGTGAGGAAAGGGTGGGGGGAGGGGGGGCTAGGTAGGGGGCCTTGTTATGAAGTAGTGTGTCTACTTGTTACCTACTCCCTCTATACCCTTTTATCCCCTTCTCTTACACGCAGACATTGTGTAGTCCAAAGCTGTGGAACATTTGACTAGTTTTCGATGAAGAAGAGATGGCCCCTCTGAGTGTACCCCCCCCCCCTAAACCACCCTCTTGTCCAACGCCCACGTTGATCCTTTCATAGATCCTAGATATACATTCTCTTCTCCTCTCATCTACTGAGTGATCGACAAGTCTTGAAGTTCTGACGATTATGAAACCAAAAGACCGGAAAATATTGTGTGTGTGTTGTGTCCCAATTTTTGGCGCCAATCCTCAATCATATTGTGAAGTCATCAGAGTCTCTCTTTTTAAGTAACACTTTGGTTTCGAATACCATTGAGGTACACATTTTAATCTCCGCAAGGTTAGAAGGGATGTGAACTAAGAATTATTAAAAAGATCCATGAAAAATGTTTGTAAGATTAATACAAAATATTTACCATAGCAACTATTAGGCTTAAGCAATTTATAGGCTACATGTTAATGCAACACCTCATCGGCCTTTTAAGTCAAAGGTCAAGAATTTAATTCGAGGTAGAGTAAAACCAAAAGATCATCTTCTTTCTTGGTTATGGAACTAATGGTCGTGGGATTGATGTGTGTTTGTTCTGGAGCTAAGCTACAGTTCGGTTGAGATACCAAGTAACTTTTTTTTTTAAAATAATGGTTTAAGCTACTAAATCGATGCTCATATATTCATATGTCAAGTCATGCAATCTGTATCAGTCCAGTTTGATGAATAGAAACAATACTTATAAAATAATACAGTAAAATTGTGTCAATGTTGAACACAAAATAATTTGTATTTATTAAAGTTTTTTCGTACATGAATACTATTATTATAGTTTATAAGTCACGTGTTAATTATAATCATTTGGTTTGTAAAGTGTTTGTTAACTTATAATTATTGTTTTTTAACTCTCACATACAAAGTTTTTAATCAACTATTTATAAAAGAGGAAATGGTTTACTGTTTTATAATTAGCGTGGACTTTCTAAATATACAGCTCGACAACTTCAAATTAAAATTAGCATGACTGAGCCAGATTAGTTAAAGTTCACAATATATGTATTAAGATTCAGGTACTAATAAGAGTACTAAGCCATTTAAACATACCCCTTAATAGATGATATAAATAATTTTTAAAATAAAAATATATTTAAATAAACATTTTTTAATTAATACTATTAACACAATAAGTATTAAGGTCGGAGTGTAGCAAACGCGAGTTAATGACAGTGTTTTTGCAATTTTTTTATAGCGAACGTTTTATGGCCAAAATAAATAAAATAGTGCTTCATTACAAACATAAAGTTTAATTGTATTCTTATGGTGACCTCAACAGTTCTCAAATATGTCATGATCATAGCAGAATTAGATGAGAAACTTTTTAAATCAAGAGAAAAAGGGGTCGTAAAATTCCAGAATGTACTAGACAGATATTCAGCAACTTTTGATATAACCATAAGAATAAAATTAAACTTTATGGTCCTACCGAGGAACTATTTAATTTAATTTGTCAAAAAAAAAAACTATTGCTATAAAAACTGAAAACTGCCTTTAGTTTGCGTTCTCTTTATTATTATTATTATTATTATTATTATTATTATTTTTATTATTTTTATTATTATTAGCACCATGTCTTACTACCCGTTCGGGTTATACGCACTTACGCTAATGTGTAATGGTAGGGTGACTTCAAGATGAAATGGAGGACCTACAGTTTAACGTGGGATCCGAACCACGGTGGAGGCCTGGAATTCCCCACATTCACAAGTTGTTTCTCTTTATTCCCATCTTAAAGACTTAATTTGTATGGTAGGGTATCTTAGAAAAAAATTGGTGAGCATATGTAAGGCTAGAGGCTAAATAGCTAACATAGTAACCATTCACCCACCGTTGCGGATCTAGATGAGCTAGATGCAATAATGATCAATCGGTATATAGGCCTACTACGTTCTTTGCCATGGTTTCACAATCATCAATCTTTCATTCAGCTTTGAATCTTCGGGGTTGGGGATATGTTTGAGGAAAGGGGGTTGGGCAATAAACCTTCTCAAAATTCATGAACACATTTTGTAAATGAAATAGTAATAGCTAAAAGAAATACAATCACCATAATGGCGACTATGATTGAACTTTATAAAGGCAGTGAAAGGGAGTTGATTCCATCTACTATAATAGTAAATTAGTTTATGAGTAGATGATTAATAAAATAAAGTGGTGTACATTTACAAAGACGATTATATCTTCATGTATATATAGTTTAAAGTGTGTTGTTAAATTAATTTGGTTTAAACTTGAATTCTAAAATTAGTGATCTATTTGCAAATGTAGGTTAGATTTGGGACGCTCTGACCCTCTATTCCTCGAATCCCTCTCTATGTATTATAGAGATTTGAGATTCGTAGAGATCTAAACAAAAGTATATAAGTTACATATTTATGAAAGTCTTGATTTGAAATCACAATTTAAACAATTAGTTAGAGTTCTTATGTAGATGTGTGCATTTGGGAAAATAACAAAATCACAAAAAAGGACAAAATTATATTAATATAGTTATTAATTTACCAAAGAGGCCCATTTGTTTTTTCATGACGTGATGGGATATGACAAAAAAAAATAGCTTTAGTCAATGGTAACAAGCCTTTGACAACTTAAAAAAAATCAATTGTATATACTTAAGTGTACTAAAACTGTTCATTTTAAAGATTTGAATTTGTATTCGAGATTTAAAAGAAAATTTAAGATTAGGATTCGAGAGATCTAGGATTAAACCCATCTTATATATATAAGTGTAAAACCATTTAGAAAAAAACACCCTCAGTACATCCGACCACGATTCAAACCCTGATCTCCCCGTCATTGAGAGTCTAGTCTATTGCAAGAAGGACGCCTTAGACCAAGGTTGGCGAAACTTTTCCGACCAGTGTGTCAATTGAGGACTGACTGAACTTTGAACTAGTCTAGCTTGTTTCACATATTTGCATTAATTAATGTATATTTAAAAATATAAAAAAGGTTGAATATTATGAAACGTAATGAATTACGCAAATCAAATTGTAAATATTATAGTCGTCATGCCTAAACTTTAAAAAAGAAAAATTCATTAACTTGTCAAAATGAGTGTCTTGGAAAATATTATCAAATAACTTGAAGTAAAAACAATGAAACACCTTCAGTGAAAAAAATACAATATATAGATTTATATGATACAATAAAAAATATAGTACATTAGAATTTGAAACATGTTTTTGTATTATGATAGCCAAGATAACGGTGTTCGGTTATTAACTTGTTGTCTTCAACAGTACAAAAGAACACTTTAGGTACGAACCGAGATGATTTCTAATCATTTTTTTAGCGAAGTTCATTGTGACATGACACTGAATAATATGGCTGTTGAAATATTATTGATTTAAACCCAAGTTGATTTTTTTCATGTCGGCGTGCCACACGAATCGTGTCCACGTACCATTACCATCCTTTGTTTTAGACCACCATGCTGCCACTGAAGTGGGTACAAACACATTATAAAATCACACTAATATTATAGTAAAATGTTATCAATGTTAAATTACTGTCAACATTGATAACGTGTTAGTATATTATTAGTGTAATTTTATACGAATTGATATTGATGATATATAAAAAGTGACAGCTGCTGTATATCACATGACTTGACCTATAGTATAAATACCTGACAATATGTAATTTTCATTTATTTGAGGTATTTATGGTGCATTTTCTGAACCGACTGATTATATCACCACGTGGATTATAAACTAACTTAAATTTGGAGCATACACAACATTTAGCCCCCTGCCGTTAATTCATTACTGTGAAAGGGGAAACCGTCAATTCCCCAAGGCTATATCTTTCAGCCATTACAAGAATCGAACCCGGGACACTTAGCTCAGTAGACAGACACGCTACCGCCTGAGATAAGGTGTCGGACCACGTGGTAGGAGATCTAGTAAATCTAGTAAATATTTTAGCTGTCAGACAAGATCCTTTCTAAGAAAATTGGACTGTACGGAGACACACTACCAACAGCATCTAAAAGGAATCCACCCTCCACAAATATTGAAATAAAGTCAGATATCCGCGTAAATAAGAGAGATACAACGCCAATGTGTGTACAAAGTCGAGAGTGCAGCCAATGAATGTTAAAAAGCCTGTGTCTGCAACCTAACCGTATCACGTGTGAAAACTAGAATTGTTACTAGAAAGAGTGGGTGAAGGGATAGAAAAAAAAAACACCTCCATCGAATGATCATTGCAAGGTTAGAGTGGTGGGTTGTTAGTGTGGGGGTGGGGGAGGATGAAGGGGGTAACAAGAAATGGGCGGACTGTACTTAAATTTAGCTGGGTTTAGCCTTAAATCTGGTCCTGTACATCTCTTTTTATTACAGGACCTCTGGTATTTTTTCCTGTCCCTTGTCCAACGAACCGTGTGTGTGTGTGTGTGTGTGTCTGTATTTTTTTAACATTGTTTTATCCTTCTCACTCTGAGCAACCGCCCACCCGAAACACATCGCTAGCTTCCCATACAACTGTCCAGGCGCCACAATGGCTGCAAATATACTAACCAACAGAAAGTCATTGTTGCACAAGCAGATTTGTTACCAGAAAACACACGGAAAATTGGGAGAGGGGTGGGTGTGGGGAAACAGGGGAGGGGGGTAGAAGGGAGCACAGGACCCGGACAAACTCTGTATTTTATGTGAGGTAGTAAAACGCACACATGAACACACACACATACACATACACATATATAGAAACACGGGGAGGAAAAAATGTGAAAAAACCTCACGTTTGTTTTTTGCAAAAGAAAAAAATATATATACTGGGAATGGTCACTTGTATAGGTTTCAGCCAAACGATGTACAGATCCCAGAGAAAGGTTATTTTAAGGGGGGGGGGATTTTTGGATAGGGGGTGAGGGAAGCTATGAATCTTTCACAGTTGAACCATTGGTCACAGGTTCCTAGTTTGATAACATCCCCATTGTTTCGCAGGAAAGATAAAAAAAAAAGAAGAGGTGAACAAGTATTGATTGTAAAAAAAAAATGAATTTAAATGCTTAGTAGGCCTATTGGATAATTTGTGTCAAGAATTTACTTGCAATTTTTATTTCGGAGAGGTACACGATTCGGAATAGTTTTTTATGTGTCTGTTTTTTTAACGGAGGCTTTGTTTTTGTTTAGAATCTACGAAGGACGTTCCATAGTGTTTACCACCCTCTCATACCCCCTTTAAAAAAAAAAGACAACATACATAACAGAAACAGAAGTTCTTGTATTTTAAGCAGAGAGAAATATGGTTCTGTGAAGCCAGAGTGGTTCAAGTTGGCTCGTTAACCTTTGATAAAGGTACAGTACCTTGAACTGGTTCGTTGTAAATTAGCAAATAAAGTTATATCAAAATATGGGTGAACTTTATTTTAGGGAAAGATGGAGAGGGGAGGAGGCGGAAAAAACCAACAAAACTAAACAAGAGTGAAAAAGGCATCCTCTGCTTTGAAATAAATACCATTCAAATTATCCGACGAGAACCAAAAACAAGACCTGCACTTCTGTCTTTTGAGCGTTAGTAGAAGTTTTAACTCTGTGATGATAATAGTCTAACTATGCTAATATGAAGGTGAGAATTAACTTTGGGTAGGTTATAGATATAGATATCATCACCACGTCTTTCTAACCATTCAAATTATATACATGCATACTAAATACACTAATATGTTAAGGATTATGAAGGTTGAATTGATATGACATGTACTCGCATCTACGTGGAGGTAGAGCAGAAAACCCTTTAGGACATAACATCCTCAATACATATGGCCAGGATCCAAACCCTGATATCCCTGTAATCGGCAGTCCAGTATATCGGGAGAGTGAAGCCTTTGGCCAAAGGTGAGTAACCTTTTGGTATTGGATTCTCCATAAGGTCGCACACTTCACGTAAGATACATTTTGGTATATAGGTATAAAGTATATATCGATCGAAAAGAGCGGTTCATCTTTAAACATAATACTTTAAAAGGAAAATTTTTTAAATTTAAATTAATTAAAATACAAATCGTTTGTGAATATAAAGGATGAAGATAACTTATTGACGAAATATGCAAAAAGATCGCACCGAACACTTCAAAAATCCGTGGATTCCTCATCCTTGGCTTAAACCATTCGAACACCGAAACTCCTAACACAATGAAAATAGAATGAGGGTGACCAGTAACTGTATTACAAACTTATACCATCTGGTAGTATAAGTGTACCATAGGGGTCGCTGACAAGATTCCATGTGGCCCCCCGAGCCCTGTTCCCCCCCGCGGGACGCCTGACCTATCTCAACACATTTCCTCATACCCCACCTTACACAAAGAACGATACGAAACGGATCGCCTTTCTAACCATTCATCCTCGTAAACGGCATAATATATTTGATGTCATACTAATAGTTAAGATAAAGTTAACTTGCCTTTTTATATTTTAAAAAAGTTAACATTTTCTTATCTTGAAAATGTAAGCCGTTTTCGTATTCTTGTATATATTTTTAAAGATAGAATGCTTGAATCTTCAATTCGTCGAGTCCTATTGAATTACAGTATCGCGAATAAAATTATAAAGACCTTTACTTCAAACAACAAAAATACTTAGCACCGCGTCTTAATACCCATCCGAATTATACGATAAAGAAATAATTACGCTAATGGGTTAGGGAATTGGTAAGGTTGAATATAGATGAAGTGTACCCGCATTTTCGTGAAGGAAAAGTGGAAAACCATTATGTAAAAACACCCCCAGTTCACCAGAGAAAGATTCGAACCTCAATATCCCCGTCCTCGGCAGTTTAGCTCAACACGGAACTAGCGTGTTAACTAACTATGCCACCGAGGTGGGTTCAAATAAAAATTTTAAGCAATTCGGTAAAAGGAATTATATAAACCTGTGTAACTGGGAAAGTAACAAACTCACAAATAATGAAAAAAAAAAAAATATGATAGCTAATTTACATAAAAAGTGTTATATTTGTTGTCTATGTCGTAATATAAATAGCATATATCATTTGTCAGTGTCACCAAGTCTAAAACAGCTTATTTTAAATTATATTTTGAAAAATAGGTATTTTCACTTTAACTAAAATTTTACATTTTTAAAGATTCCAGATTCGAGTGAAAAAATTAAGATTCAGATTCGATAAATACAAGATCTGACCCAACTTTATTTTATTTATTTTTTAACTATACGATAAAGTATGTTATGGCTGTACCAGTGTCGTGTCATAGTGTTTTGCCAGGATAAGCAGAGATAGTTTTAACAAGGGACAAGAAATTTCATCATAACAATACGAACCTAAAATAACAAGTAAAACAATAATTTCACCCGCTAAGAGTAGGCCTACATACACGTCTCATCTGAAGAAGTCTTTTCAGTAAAACACGAACTGAAAACATACGTCTCACACACCTGGCATGTCTATCCAGAAATAATACAAACTTACTTTTTACGTGATTTCAAGGGAGCCTTGTTTTCTTAAACATAATAACACTCCCCATCCCACAAACCACCTTAAGTCCAACCATGAAATTCAAAAAAATAAGAGGGGAAGTGCGGGGGGAGAGGGGGGTAAGAGATGGGAGATCAACATGGGGGTAGTTTTGTATGCTTACCAAATAGATGACTAAGATGAAACATTTCTAACCACCAACAACGATGAAAAATTGTTTGAGTTGGGTCGGGAGGGGAAGGGGGGTGGGGGGGTTGAAGAAGGTGCATTCACACATTGTCATATTAGAAGCCCGACTCTCCTTTCTATACATTGTATTCATTAGCGACTCTGTTGCTGTAGATTAATGTTTAGGACATCACGCTGTGCTTAAAAATACCACTGTGAAGTCGTAAAAGGTTTTGGATAATATTATATTTGACTTTAGAAAAAAAAAGGCAAGACATCTTTGTGTCGTTCCGTTGATGTTCTGCTACTTTTGGGCCATGCTGATGACTGAATAACACACACCTAAGCCCACTTCGATGGCGGAATAGTCTAAGACGTCATTCTATTATTAGACAGGCCTGCTGATAAACGGAAGATTGGAATTTGAGTCCTGATAGGGTCTATTTAAGGTGTTATTTTTCTTTAATAGTTTCCCACTCTGCTTCCGCTTAAATTTGGTTAGATTACCTCTAAAATGGTTTCTTCCTAATATATATCCTAATAGCCTAATTATCATATATGCGTATAACCTGAACAGATATTAAGACGACGTGATTTTAAAAAATATGGTACACTGTGGCGCAGCTTGTAAAATAGAGCCACACTCTATTCAGTCAAGATAGGACTGCTGTATTTTAGTGTAAAGGGAATGAACTTGTGATATGTTCCTCCACACACACTATCCTAACTTGACCAATCGTATGTTATAGAGACTGCCCTATATGTATCACACGAGAGTGGGCTTCATTAGTACCTGGACCAATTAGTGCTCTAATGAGTGATTAGAACCATTCCCAGGTAAGGTTTGAACAAACTCGGACTATCCTGGCAACACAACATGACATGACACTGATGTGCAATTTAAGAGCGTCCGTCATACAGGCCCAACTAAGCTCCCGTCTCACACCCACGTGCGTGCGTGCGTGTGTGTGTGCGCGCGCGCGCGCGGTACGGGAGCAAAAGGGGAAAAGAAAAGATCTACAACATGCCGAAAATGTGTGCTATGCATTCGTATTTGAATAATTACTTGAAATTTTCCGTGGTGACAATGGAGGACAAAGCGACAAAATTTCTTGTTAATAACTACGGCATGACCCTATTATGAAAGAATGAAGATTTGTGCACAGTGCTTATCTGTGAAGCCATTCTAAAATTGTCAAAACCGGCCTTTTAAATGTAGTTTTTATCTAAATATTATTTAATATGTCAACGATGTTCAGTTATAGAAATCTCTATTAGCTCTTTATCTTCATTAATGTTTAATCAGAAATGATCCAGATGCAATGGTGTTTTTGTAAGTTTGTGATCTATAGCTGAATGTAATATCACAGAATTGATTGGCATGTGATATACAATCTTAAGTATAACTCCTTAAACCCAAAATTTTCTCATCATACCTTTAATACTTCGACGTCGTCTCTTCCCCCCCCCCCCCCTTCCTCTCTTGTATGAGGGATCAACAAAAACCTATATATATAATCAAACTTCCCTATAATTTCTCAGATTCCTGGTTTTCCAATTCAGGACATCCAGGAATTCATAGGGAACAATTCCTGACGATTATGATGCAGGAAGCATCCAACAGTCCCCCCTAAACTTCCTTTTTCTTACGGGGGTATTTATAACCCAAGAAGGGGAATGTCAAATATTTCAAATTTCAAATGTTGAGGAATGCTACAGATTGAAATCAAGACCCAAGAATTTCGATTACGTGATAAAATGGAACCGAATAATTCAATAAGCATTTTCAAGAACTATTAATTTGGTAAATTTATGCAGACACACATTTCTAATAATTAATAATATTATTATATTTTAACTTGTTATCATAAATAATTTTATAAGCGTTGTTTGAAATAAGAAATTAATTTCTTTAACAGCTGTGTAGATGAATTAAAATCTACGATTCATCCTCATGGTAAAAATCAACTTTGTCAACTTTATTGCTCAATTAATCAAAGGGTTCGCAGTAAAGCCCAGTGTAAATACAGAAGTTTTGTGATTTTTATCAACTGTCAGTTCATTACTAGAATATTTAAAACGTTGATTTGATAACCCTTCAACTCGATTGCTGGGGAGTCGATAGTGCCCAGGGTAAGTAAACGATTGGCGCCCTTTGAAATCTGTATGACTGAATTTTCTACAATGATATTCAAATGGCTACTCGTTATAGTACCAGTTACAAAATAATAAAAGTAAAATTATATTTTATTGTTAATAACATTAATTCATCTTGTTTCTAATAATACTTATGAATTTGACGCCCAAGCCACGCGCACCACCTGCCTCACCCTAATTTACACCACTGCCTCAAAATAATTGCTTTTAATTAAAAAAAAAATTAAAATATGTTTGGCAGCTTCATTTTCTTCTTCTTAGGTCAACAAACCGAAGGTTGTTTTGATGTTATTTCTATCCATCCACGTCGCTTCCACTTCCCCTGGTGAGTGCTGCCTGCACCATCTGGTAGAAATAATATGTACTAATGGAGTTCAGGAAGTGTGGTGGTTTTCCTTTGCCTTTCACACTTAATTTCTATGAGTGATCACGAAAGTGCCTACCAATTTCACCAGAAAAATATTTGAACATGCCTTCCAGGGTTCTTTCACCCACCACAGCCAACAAAGGACTGACGGCTTTACTTCCATCCGAAGGAAGGTGTGCTACGGATATTTATCGTTCAAGATAAATCCATCAACCTCAGCTGGGCTTGAACCCACCAACATCCGGCTTGAGGAGAGCATTTTACCCCAAAACTACCGAGATCGACTGGTTTGGCATAAGCTCGAGGAATTGCTATCGAAATAAATTGATGTTTTATCGAAATACGACTTCTCCTTTGACAAATGTTGAAAAGCAGTTGGGTAAAATTCTTAGTATCATTTTCGAATGGTGTCGCTTCAAGTCTTAAACACTGTATATAAATAGGCCAAACTCACATTGTTCGTCATATCACCTTAAAAGGATATTTAATAAGATGTTCATATTAATAAAATGAATAATTTGTTTGTCTGTCATGAGAATTGATATCTACCGCACGCAGAGGTCTGACATTTTAAAAATGATTAGCTCCTGCGCACGAATGTGTACTTCTCAAAGCCGGAATTTTAATATTTTTACTAATTGCTTTTAAATTAATTAAAAACCCAGTTAGAAGCAAAAAAAAAAGGCTCGGAATAATCAAGATCCGTGGCTAATACAATCTGGCCTAACATGTATTATAATAATGTCAAAGTAATAGGGATAATAATATAGCTTTGCTTAGGCCAGTTTCCTACGATCATTTATAAAATTGGCCAGCCAAAGTCCAACCTGCTGGCTAAACGACAAAGTAGAATGATCAATGTTGACCACCAACGTAATTTGTTTGTATTTTCTAAAAGGCTCATACTTTTTTCACTAACCTCTCAAGTCCAATTTTCAAAGAGTTTGTCACAGAGAGGTGTGATAATGTCCTCACCCTCTCAAAAACAACTGCCACGGTCAAGAGCGCCTCGTCAGTTACCACCCGAGATAAGATCGTCCTGAAAGGAGAGGTTATGTCGTCACTCACGTTTGACGCCAAAATAAAGGACCACACGTATCAACAGTTGCTAACTGTCCTATCTCTGAAGTTAGTGTGGGATTGAAGAGAACATGAGAAAGGGTCGTCAGTACTTTTTGCTATATTTTATACAAAAAATCTATTTTCGGCAAAATAAATCAAATATTGCGGTAGTAAAAACATAGAGTTTTATATTCTACGCATGGTGCAATCAACAGTTCTTGAATATCAGTCATGATTACTGCGTAATTTGACCAGAATATTTTCTTTTCATTTAAGAACCGTTGAGATGACCATGTGTAGAAAATTAAGTATGTGGGTCTATTGGAGAAATTATTGATTTTATTAAGGCTATCAATAATTATTTTTCTAAATATATAAAAAATATGTAGCCTACCTTAAACGCGCTTTCCCTTCCACCCCACCTTAACTTATTTGAGTGGTGTCAATCAGAAGCCTTATGAACCCTGGTTTAACTCCATAATATTTACTATTTGTAAACTCCCATCTTTTTCCTCACACCCTCACAACCACATACACACACCTTACGTGTCTCTATCATCCGGGATATTCACAGTTAATAAATGCACAAGGGGTTTAAGGAGGAGGAAGGCATAGTTTAGAGGAAACGTACCGTAATTTGATTTTAGTAATCATGGTAGGCCATCTAGAAAAAATAATCTCCCATACACCCGTCCGGGATTCAAACTTGCCACCGTAAATCTGGAGTAGTTGAACCTTACCTTTTATTCAGTCTGCGTGACCACCTATGCAGGAAGTTTGTCTTGTACTTTATTGTTTTGTTTTTTCTCGACGTCTTACGACCCGTTTGGGCTGTACGCACATGTAGTCTACTAATTATACTAATGTGTTCAGAACGAGGAAAGTTGAATGCAGAGAAAGTGTAACCGAATTTATGTGGGGGAAGATGGGAAAGACATTTAGTAAAAACCACCATCAATATACCTGGCCGTGATTCGATGTATTCGTGATTCTAAGTGGGTCGTTTGTCATGTTATCATGTTAGAAAATATGTAGTTGCTATGGATAAGTTTGTAGTATTAGTTCAAGTTAATGTAAATTCTGATATATTTTTGATATCTAGAAAGAGTAAAACCAAATGCCTGAATAGAAACAAAGTAATGTCTAGTAGCCAGGCAATCATTGCAGTGAGGCGTACAAATAAATAAAACTAGTCATGTTACATAGTTGCTTAAATGGTTCCAACTCGTTTGAAACTGGTTTGATGTTTTCTTGTATATTTTTAAGATCAGTTGAAATGTTTTTTATTATTTTATTTTTTTATGATTGTACGGCGGTACCCACAGATTAACAAATTAAGTCTGATGAAAACAATATCTAAATATAATTAAAGTTAATTCACTCGTCAATACACTTAAGGACTCCCCTCTAATGCCTTATGTCACATTTTTGTGTGTAGTTTAAATAAGAACCTGTGATTATTTTACTTTTCCATATAAAACGTATTTAAACTGTGATAATTTTAATTGGTCTGTTTGTTTACATATATATATAAAATATATATATATATATATATATATATATATATATGTGCTCAGAAATACATCTAAAACGGCTTGATGGAGTTGGTTCAAACTTGATAAGGGATTTTTTATATGCTAGACTTCAAATTAATGATAGAAAACTAATAACATTTTTCAAAATTCAATTTTTTTTCGAAAATTACTAGCTATTTTATTAAAATGAATATGTGGCTTGTTTTAAATGACAAATAACAATGTATACCTCTTTTTTAGGGGAAGAGTTATTAATTAATAATAATTTTATAATTATTATTAGCACCACGTCTTACTACCTGTTCGGGTTGTACGCACTTACGCTAATGTGCAATGGTAGGGTGATTGTGAGATGAAATGGAGGACCTACAGTTTAACGTGGGATCCGAATCACGGTTGAGGCTGGCATTCTACACATTCACAAGTTATGATTAATACATTTCTTGTCAGAGGTTAAGGAATGGTTTGGTAGTCAGATAGATCTGTACCGGGACCGAGGATTGAACCCCGGACCCCAGCACAGAAGTCTGATACCTTACCCTTAGATCGCTAGGTCACCAATAGTAATTTAATGATAACTAAGTTTACAAAAATAATATTTTACGAAAAAGGCTAATATATACTCTTAAATTGGTATCTGAGGAGAGCTTACGTAATAATAAAGTATGTTCATTTTTCTAAAAAAGAAAGAAAGAATTTGCGATAGTTCTGATGATACATTTGCGAAAGTTTTTAATAAAAATATTGTGATATAATGTGTGTTTAAATTTATGTCTGGAGTGATTCATTTTTTTATTTGGCAACCATGTCTTACTACCCGTTCGGGTTATACGCCTAAGTACTAATCACGCTAAGGAGCTATGAATCGGGAAGGTTGAATATAGAGGAGGTGAACCCGCATTTATGTGGAGGGAGAGTGGAGAACCATTAGGAAAAACCACCCCCAGTTCACCCGAACGAGATTCGAACCTTGATCTTCCCGTCCTCGGCAGTCTAGATCAACACTAAATATCGCGTTAGCTAACTACGCCAACAAGGTGGGTAGTGTTTCGTATGATCTTAAAAATAATGTTTTTTGTTTTGTGATTTTAGGGAAAAAATTAATAGTGGTAGTTAACTGATGATTTATTTTTGAAAATGTAGTTACAAACTTTAATAGACTAGTAGAAAGTAAGTATAAACGTGTCGTAATATTTATTTTATTTTTAACAGGGAAGTGTACACTATTTTTTAAAGCGAAATATTCCTTTATAAGCGCTCATTTTACGCAACATCTTGGTACATTTTTTTTTTGTGGTTTGGATTTTTTTTTTTTCAAAAAAAGATTTACTTTAAAAAACTAAGAGACGTGATCCGTGTAACACCTTGACAAAGACATCAAGTACAGACTTTCTGTCAAAGTATAAAAAGGGGGAGGGAGGGTAGAAAGAATGAGGCGAGACAAGAAATATGTTAACCAAGCATTCCTGTACAAAAATAAGAACCATCACTCAATAGCCTAGTAACTAATTGCCATAGGTAAAAGAAGTTTGCTTGTATAAATAATACAAGTAAAATGAACAAGAACGCCAGACATCTTTGTGGGTGTGTGTTGTGGGGGGGGGGGGGGGGGAGAGAGAGAAAGATAGAGTAAAAAAACACGTTCCTATTAATACTCAGCCCGGTTCGATGGGGAAGTAAGCAGACTCGTTAAAAATATTTGAAGAGAAGAAGTCACAGTTAAGAATAACATTTGTTCACTAAAGTTACATGTTTTTCTTTTGACGCTTCAAGTGTTAAGAGATGGATGTTTTTATTTTTTAGTCCCTACGAATCTCTCTCTCTCTAGCAAACGTTAATGAAACACTTCTCTCTCTCTACCTTGAGCAAAAATAACTTGACGGTCGGGGGCAGTGAAGACATTATTTGAAAATTAGAATTGATCAAACTCACGTTAATAAACATACACTTTAAAACTATAATAAATTTAATAAATTTAAATTTAAAACTGCACTAATAATTTTTAACTATGTCGGTATACACTTCATGGTATAACGTGTTTTTCTCGCAGTAGACTAGACTGCCAATGACGGGGAGATCAAGGTTTGAATATTGATCGGGAGTATTGATGTTTTTTCCTAAACAGTTTTCCACTCTTCCTCAACGTAAATGCGGGTACACTTCCTATAAATATAACCTACTTAAACTTGATGCATCTGAGCTCTTTAATCACTATCACACTTAGACGACAATGTGCAATACAAAATAGAAAAAGGAGAGGGGGGGGGCGGACAAGTGAGTCACCCTGCGAGGACTATCTATGTATCCCTCTTCCGCTATCGATTACACACACTCTACTATTTTCGCCTTGACTGCATTGACATAAATTTCCAAATTTTATTTTCTTATTTTTTATGGACAAATGTTATCATGATCATTATTAAACTACATCCTGGCGGGAAGATTTTACATAAAATTATCGTGAATAAACCAAATAGCCCTCGTTGTAGAGGATTAAAAAAATAGTTCACAATAATTAGCAATGCTATATTTTTAAAACCAACAAAATATAACATAAAAAAACATTAACATGGGAAATTGTATCTTGCCTTTTCGACAAGTCATGGATGGGCAACGTTCTTAAGATGAAAATTTCCCCGGATGTACCGTCCATTGCTATTTTTTAAGCCATGGTTTTTTATTGCGTATTAGTACCCATTCGGGGTATACATATACAGTAATTACGCTAATGGAACAGATATAGAGAATGTAGATATTTGTTAGAATAAATCCCCAAATTCGCGTGGAGGGAGAGCAGGAAACCATTTAGGAAAAATAAAACACCCTCAGCGTAACGAACCGGGATTTGAGCCCTAATCCGTCCGTCATCTGAAATCCAAACTAAAGCAATAGTGACGTTAAAAATTGCGAACACCGATGCGAGCCCAGCTATGTTGAAAGTTGATAACATTTTCAGACTTTTAATATAATATACATCCAAAAATAAAGATTTTTTTTCTCTCTCTCAGAATAATTGTAACGTTTCTGTGATATCTTTACTGCGCAACTCAAGACCTGCAGCTGTTTAGAATTCAAGTCATTCTGTCTTTCATTGTCGTAACAACAGAAATTGTTTTTAATATTGTCGCCTCATACTTTTGCTACAGTTTAGCTTGATTATTTAACATTTGCATTCAATGACACGCCTTAAAAAAAAGTAGAAGCAAGAGTACAACTTTATCCTTGTTGACATGATGATATTTTCAAGCTTAGCTCCTGGGGATCCCACACTGTCATTAACAGGACCCTAATTTTTTATATGTCATCTTTTATTTTTTGGTGCATTAAAGACAATGCACATGTGTACATACGTTATGGATCCTCTCTGGCTGTGTGAAATCTTTGCTAAAGGTCATTTTTGGTCATTTTTGGATTTTCAGGTCATATTTTCTTGGTTTGAATCCTTATTTTTGGGTAATTTTTAAAGAAATTTAGTTCTTTTTAGAAAATTTTGGATACAGCTTAAGCATTTATGTCAAATAAGACTATATTAAATACTATATATATATTTTATAAATGCATAATTACTCAAACACAATGTTTTTAATCACACAATTGCTGGAATAGGAAAATAAGCAGGTATTTGTATATAAATATTATATCTATCAGAATTAAAGAGTTTACCTGTTATAGGTTTTTCATTATATTTTTTAGTTTACATTTGTAAAGTGCGCGTTTGATTTAGTCGTGTGCATTCATTACTAGTTATTCTTTTAAATTCTAGGTCATTCTTTGTAAATTTGAAGTCATTTTTAGAATGTCTAGACCCTTTTAAGATCATTTTTGGGTCATCCAGGTTGTTGTCATTAAAATATCATAGATACGTTTGTCTTTTATCCCGAACGTTTTAGTAATCATTTGGGTTCGATACTTGAAATGTATTAACTACGAGGAAGGTAAAATTTGAAATTAAAGCTACCCGCATTTGCAACGAATTAAAATAGAAAATCATTTTGGGGAAAATAACTTCCTCAGGTAAGCCCGACCTAGATTAAAACCCCGATCTCCCCATCACTGGCAATCCGGTCAAACAACAGTGTGATGGGTTGGACGATTTGACCACCAATGGGGGTAATGTATTGTAACTTTTTCCCTGCTTCACGTATTACTACCCGTCCGGGCTTTTCGCAACCTAGTTACAATTATAGTTTAGGTATGATACAACAGGAGTTTTGAGAAATTGTTCCCTCACTCATGGGGAGGAAGAATGGAAAACAATTTAGGTAAAAAAAAAACACCAGGAAACGGCAGGAATTCAAACCCCCGACAAACCAGAGAAAATGCGTTTGACACTTAGTCCACGTTCAGGCCATAGACATTTAAAATAAGTAGAGCATGGTTTAGGGTCTTTTTGTGCCCCAATCTACTTATAAACTTTTCTCAAAAGTCCCGTGAGTCTACTTTTGCTTCCTTGCTCTCCTAGCTCCCCGTTTGTACATCATATATCAAATGCCGTAGCCAGGGGGGGTTTTGGGGGTTCGAAGTCAAATCCCCCCCCCCCCCCCAAATTTTTTGAACAAAATATGTAGGACTTTATTTATGGTTCAAACAATATCAACATTAAGATACAAGTATAAATTAAGGGGCTGTGTTACCATAAAAAGCACTTCAAAGAGCTTCTAGAGGTGTTTAATATCTAGAAATTTCCTAGCCTATTGAAGTTAAGGGGTTTGCAGTTAGGGAGTTATGTTGCCATAAATACACTTCAGATAGTTTTTAGAGGTGTTTAATATTTAGAAATTTTCCTAACTTTCAGCAGTTAGGGGGTTATGTTGCCATATGAAAATACTTCAGATAGCTTTTAGAGGTGTTTATCATTTGAAATGTTTTCTAGTCTCTCGCTTTCTAGAACCCCCTCCAACCCCCCTCCTGAAATTATTGGCTGGCTAAAGTCTTGTATGTATCTATTCATTAAAATCAACAATTTCTCAAATATGTATACCCCCACACTTCTAATAAATGGTACGCAACTCCACATCAACTTTCTCGCTTTATTGTTTAGAAATGGAGGTATTTACTCAAAATTCGTAATATAATAATATAATATACACTAGAAAACCCGAGATAAAATTGCGCTAGAAATACATAAAACATTCTTTATTCATACTTTTAGATGTAATTATTTTATTTTTAAAAATTAACTTCTTCATTTGTATATTTGGACCAATAAAAGATATTAATATTGGATCCCCAAGAAACAACATTTCGTATTAAAATTTGCGTCATTTTACTAGGGGATGCACATCTTATGGTTATCGCATTTCTATTAAATTTGTCTTTTATAATATTTGACAAATAAAATAGGTAATTATCGACTACCATATTGAGTCTAAAATGAGAGAGATAGAATCGTTAGAGCCAATTTTGAGAAAATGGAACTTTTTCTTTTCATCCTCTAATAAACTGCTATTAATTTTAGGGTTAGAAAGACACACATACTGCGTTGCAAAAACAACTTTTTAGGGTCCGGGGGGCCATGAAACGTCGACATACATCAACATCTCGAGCTAGATTTTTTGAAGGTCGTTAATACTTTCCCTTAAAGTGTTGGCAAAGTTTAAAGACAAATTTATTTGTGTATAGCTTGAAAACTTTTAGTTTTATAAGAATATTTATCAAGTAAAATATGTTTCTTATTAATATATCCACATGTATGCAATGATAAGTAATTTCATATCTTAAATACTTACGGAGCTAACATTAAAAATTAGAATTTATGCATCAGACCGGAACCCTTAAAGTCATTTTGACGAAAAGTTGAGGGTAGCCATTTGGTTTGTAATATTAATCAAAGCTTATAAATGAAATCTAATCAAAATCGTTAAAGCCAATCTTGATAAAAATCAATTTAATCTCTTTCCATTCTTAGCTCGAGGTACAGACTAACAGACAGATGGACAAACAGATAGATGGCATTGGGAAAACCACTTTTCAGGGTTAGGGCGGTCATGAGACGCTGACATCCATCAAAATCTCGAATTCAATTTTATTTACAATCACAATACGTGCTCTAACTGTAAGGTAGCGAGAAAGTAAAAATATTGATATTGGGTCCACAAGGGTCAACACTTCGTATTTAAATGTCGAATTCCGGTTTAAAATTTTCAACATTTTATTAAGGGTTGCACAGCTTATGGTTATTAAATTGCTATTACATTAATCATTTATCAATTTTGACCAATACAATAGGTAAATATCGACTATTGAATCTAAAATGATAAAGATAGATCATTGTTGTAAAAACATTTCTCCTGAGAGGTTGAAAGAAAGAGAACATAACCTTTTTGAGACTTACCCATCTCTTATTCTATGGTATTAGAGAATTATTGCGTTAAGACTTAAGTAGTATCTCTTTAAAACTAAAGCTTACAAAATTGTATTAATATATTTGCCAATATCTCAGAAACAGTTTTATAAAAATATTTTCATATAAGAGTATTTTATTTTTACATGTACTTCAATTTTGCAATGTTAAGTTATTTAGTATTTCAAATAGTTGCAGAGATACAGAAATGTCCGCTTCTGTAAAGTACCCTAAAAGTAGTTTTCATGCTAAAATGAAAATAGCCAGTTTATTTATAATCTTAATCAACTCTTAGATACGAATATTAATCAAAATGGTTAGAGCCGATTTTGGGAAAATCAATTTTCTCTCTTTTCACTTTTTTTATTAAACTATTCTTATTTTTGGGGTTAAAAAGACAGACAGTCAGTCAGACAGACATCATTGCAAATACCACTTTTTCAGATACGGGGGGGTCATGAAACGTTTTCATGAAAATTTCGAGTTCAATTTTTTTGACGATCACAATACTTTCTCTACCTAGAAGTTAGCGAGAAAGTAAAAAAAAGTATATTTTCTTATTGAACTATTTCATATTTTAAAACATAGGCCTAACTGATTATAACTTATTGTTATTTTGATCACATTTAAATATTATTTGAGGGTATTTGGCATATTTGCGAGTTTAAAAGACCCAAATCTCAATCATGATCGCCCACTTGCTGACCCCTACTCTAGGGGATATTTAAATAATGTGTGTGTGAATGATTTTAGTAGACCCATTTATCCATTTATTATTATGTAACTACTATTTGACACATATTAATCTACTAAAAATATTGTATTTTTTAAATTCCCATTAAAGTATTTATTACATGTGGTTTTAGTTTTTAAGCAAGATGTTTTAACGACTCACAACAACACAGTTTCTACACACAGGAAATAATATTTTCCTATATATAGGCTCATGATATTTGGGGACGGACAATACTTCTAAAAAGGTATTGGTAAATAGGTCAGAAAAATCCATGTAGGCCTATTTTATAAGAGCCAATTAATTATAAAAAATAAAGAATGAGTAAAATAAATTTTTATATCAATATACATATATAATTTGGGGATTGAGTAAAATAAATATTTTTGATAAATAACAATCTACAGAAGGAAAATATAACATGTAGAACTTAGAAAATAATATTCAGGTTAACAGTGTACGTGTATAAAACAGTAACACCAACTGTTCAACAGTATTTTCTTTCTCGAGTTTTTCATGACAGAAATAATGTCCTTTCACGGAGGGCACCAGGGTACATTAACAAGAAGACTTGATGTCGTTTTCAGCTTGATATTACTACGACTACAACCGACTATAATAACTTCCATACTTTTCTACTTGTGCTTGCTCGAGAAATAGAAGAAGGGGTGGGCGGGAAGGGGTTAAAAAACACTTGTCGCTAAAAAAAAGTCGTGACTCTGCATACTAATTCCAGATAGAAAAACTTGTCACTTGAATAATTAAAACATCTAATAACATAAAAGTTGTACCAGCAAGCAATATGGTTTACACCCCTAACGAACAATGTTCCCCAGTCGGTTTTAACTTATACCAAAGCTACCAGGGAGTTTTTCAAAAATACAAGGAAGTGCTGCTATATTTTTCTTTTAGAATTTTAATTTCTTTAATAAAAAAGGAGTGTATTTTTTTGTTACATTGTGAATAATAAACCGTTAACTACATTAATTTATATTTATTTTATTTGAGGTATTTAACGGGAACTTTCTTAAACAACTGATCACATCAGCACACAATCTAGAATAAACAAAACACCCTAACCCCAGCCATTAACTCATCAAACTTAAAGGGGAGCCCCACCATTTAGGAGAGTTCACCATCAGGTACACCTGACAAGGGATTCGAACCCCGATCTCCCTGTCACCAACAATCCGGTATAACACAAGAGTGAAACGTTATACCGCAAGATCACTGGTGTGGGTATTTATCTAATTAAGTTGTAATATTATCAAACTTAACAAAATCTATCTCAGTGAACTCTCCGAATAGATATAAATGAATCAAAACATTTTCTTTACTTTAAAAAAGTGGTGGCATATTCATAAATGTGATAAAACATTAAAAACCAAATCACTTTTCCTGTATATATGTTACTGTGAGTGTGCTGAATTCGCTATTTTGTAAAATAACCAGTGAATGTATAGAATCACCGAAAGCTATGGGTTATTTAACAAATAATAGGATTTATCTAAATTTACCAGTGATTTTATAAATTTACCTATGCATTTTGGTGAAAGTATGAAACATGAACTATATTATCTACATTTACCGGTGATTTTACAAAAATATCTAGTGTATGTGGATAAAAATATAGAACATAAGTTCAAACTAACCTAGTATAACCTAACCTGAAGTCTGTTAATCGTAGGAATTGTTTCTTAAAGGCCTTTTCCTACCAGAAATCTATTATATAGTAGGATATTGGTAGGAAAAAAGACCTTTAAGTGAGTAATTCCACCGTGAATGGGATATAGACTATTCTAAGCTTGTATATACTAACCTAACTTGCTTATACTAACCTAACCAAACCTAATCTTGACGTTACTTATTAACATTCACTGGTGGTTGATGGTAATTTTGTAAGCTCACCGGTGATTTTGTAAAATTTCGGTGAGTATGAGAAATAGTAAAGATTTTTCTACATTCCTTAAATGAACCACTAGCTTTGTATAATCACCGGTGACTTTAAAACATCTCACACTCATTTTTTTAGCACAACGTCTTACTACTTATTCGGGTTAGGGCCTTTGCGCTTATGCACCAATTATGCAAGTAGGTTAGGAATGAGAAAGGTTGAATTGAGTATAAATGTACCTTCATTCACATGGAGTGAGAGAGAGGGTGGGGAAACCATTTGGGGAAAACCACCTGTAGTACACCTGGCAGGGATTGAACCATGATCTCCCCGTTGTCGTCAAACTAGTCTATTGCGAGAGTAGCTCTTTAGACCATGCAGCCACCAAAGCAGGTCATGCCAAAATGATGATTATTTAAGTGGCTTATAAAAGATCATCATAATAATAGGAAATATATTGAATGATAAACCATATGACCCGCTTAGTGTTAAAACCCAATAAATCAAAATTATATTTATATGAGACAGTTTCATAGCTTGGGTGGAAGGGTTTGTCTACACATAACTTTAATTTATGATTCATTCATTCAATTCCAGCCTAGGGAAAATCAAACCAGAACCATTATACAATCCAGTCTGTCCTATTTGCGTCTCTCTCTCTTTCTCATACATTATATGCATGTATACGAGGTCTGTAGTTGTCCACTAACAAGGCCACCACTATCGGATATATGTGTATGTCGTAACACGCACTATACTCTCCACAAACATACCCCCACCCCCTTTTACTACCCCCTTTGTACCCCCTCCACACTCCCCTCGTAAAAGCCCCATCCTAACCTCTTCACTATCGCATTCACTTTCCAAATTGGATTGCGCTTTATCGGGTCACCAGACCCCTAGCGACAATAATTACCCAGCCCCCCACCTCTCCCTACCCGCCATCACATCTGGTCCACCTAATGCAAACTCCACCCCTTCATCCGAACCTGACAATCCCCCGCACAAACTCGACCGATCCACCCACCCTCGGGTTTTTTTTTCCATAGGACCCGACCAAAAGCGTGTAAACTGTCACCGAACCCGATCGTGAAACTCGAAAAGATCGATGAGGGCGAGGGGGGGAGGCGGGGGAGAGAAAGAGAGGGGTACTGCTTTTGCGATAGAATCCCAATTGAAATGGATATGAAATTAAAGAGTCCACACGAGGTGGTTAATTGGACATCTGTGTATACAGGATGCTGGGTGAAGGGGCGGACTCAGAAGAAGAACGGTATAAATGACATACAACTCATTTAATGTGCCAATGCGTCAAGATGTTTAATTGACAAAGTAGGATAGGCGGAGGGGAGGGGGGGCACGTAAAGTAAATTTTAGGATTTCAAATTCTTAGAAATACTCAATCGTACCAATTCGCCAATTTACAGTCTTTAAAACTCTGTTCATTTTTTGAAAGAAAAAAAACCCTACCTTTTTTTTTAACCTTACATTTCGGTCTAATCGAGATTAATAAAATAATTATTTTAAGTTATTAAGTGTTTTTGTATTAATTTATAATGAATGTATATATAGTAAGATAATTAAAAAATACTAAATTTTATTAATTTATATAGGCTACATAGTTAGGACAGAAAATATTACTCGTGCCAAAATAAGTAAATAAAAAGTGAATAAGTATTTGGAGGAAGAACAGCTTACTTAAAAAAAAGTTGAATTTTTAAATGGAACAAAAGGAATGACCTAGATCAAATTGATCTAAAATATTATACTAGTTCATATATTTTTGATATGTCTTAAAATTGATTCAAATCTGAGTTGAAGGTTTATTTTTTAATGATCTTAAATAATTATGAGTGCCCAAAGGGGTAGTAAGACGCAGTGCTAAATATTAAATTATTATTAAATAATTATGATAAAGTTAGTGCTAGTAGTAAAAACAATTCAGGATCATAAAGCAGTACAAAAACTGACTCCATTAAATTGAGACAGCCATGGTTCCTTTTTTTTCTATGTTTACGTTTCCTTCCACTTTTCCATTTATCTCATGATTTTCTATTTTCAAATAATTACCAAATGTTCACATTCGAAAAACTTTTTGCAGCCCCCACCATAGCTTCATGGTTGAGTGGTAAGGGTGTTAAGCTGAAAATACAGATGATCCTAGTTTGAGAATCAAAAATAGTTTTGCTTGACTTCCACATATCTCTAAGTCTACCACCCGCCTTGGTGGCGTAGTTGGCTAACGCACTAGTTTCGTGTTGAGCTTAACTGCTGAGGACGGGGAGATAGAGGTTCGAATCTCGGTCGGGTGAACTGTGGGTAGTTTTCCCTAAATGGGTTTCCACTCTCTCTCCAAGCAAATGCGGTTTCACTTCCTATAAATTCAACCTTTCCCAATTCCTAATCAATTAGTACTTAGGCGTATAACCCAAAAGGGTAGTCAGATGAGATGCTAATATATAAATAAGTATACCCAGATATCCCTTGAAAGTTGCAAATTATTGTTCCTATAACTGTTTTATTATGTGCTACGTGGTAAGTCCTTGAATTAGTTATAACCTTTTGATATAACCGCGTGTTTAAAATTACCCATCAAATAGATCATAATTTTTTTTTCATCGTAGCATCTTTAGATTTTCTTTATTCTTTTCTAAATTACACACTTAAGCCAATCGTTATTATATACTAATCTATTTCAACCTTGTGTAGTAATATTATAGTAGGAAATAAGTCATTTAACAGTTGGAAAGTCAATAAAATTATCTTGAAGCATTCATACGGCAAATTATATAATCTTCTACTACTAGATTTTATATTTAGTATCAATATCAACCCGTTTCTATGGCTTAATGATTTAAGGCACTACTCTTGCAATATAATTACGGGAATATTGGGGTTCAAATCCTGATCGGGTTACCTAAGGGTGGTTTATCCTGAATGATCTACCCCCCTCCCTTCACGCGAATGTGGGTAAATTTCCTCTAAAACCAAACTTAATCATCCATAACCCATTAGCTTAATTAGCATGGGGTATACACGTGCAAAACCAAAACGGGCAATAAAAACGCCGTGGAAGAATTAATGCTGCCCCCCAAAAAAATTTATTATTTTTTGTATTTTCAAGCAGTTCTTCTTATCATAATCCTTTGACGTCTACAGTTGAGCAACCTTCTTCAGTGACCGATTATTCTTAAGGCATCTCTCTCGTGATGAACTGGCCTTCTGACTACGAGGGGAGAGGGGTCTAAACCCAAGCTGGATCCACTAAGGGTAGTTTTTCCTAAATGATTTCCCACTCTCTTTCCATCCAAATGTGGGTAGATTACCTCTAAACAGAGCTTCTTTCCTTATCATTACCACATTAGATTAATTATCGTATATGCCTACAACCTGAACAGTTATCAAGATGTGGTGATGAAAAAATATTATACATTTTAGCGAATTAATACCCTACACTCCGTATAGTCAGTTTATGTTCCAAGCAGATTCGACACAAAGTGAGGGACGTTGTTTCCTAACAGTTTCATCAAATAACGGTCCAAAACAAGTGAGAATCACATGCACATGGGCCTATTTTATCTTTCCCCCGAAAGCTATCCAATTTGTATTATATACACTGGACTAAATATATACACACACGCGCTCTGCAACGGTTTAAATTAAAGCAAACAAAAACAAAATGCACAGCTCCTTTCGTAAACAAAAAAAAAAGGGAGCAATTTGCTTTTGTTACTCCAATTTAGTCGCGGGCACAATGGCAAATCAGTGTAGAGATATATTTAAAAAAAGCATTTTGAAAACATAAATTTAATTTTTGACTAATAAATTATTCAAATTAGGATATGAATGAATAATTTTACTAAATACCCTCCCTCATCACTGTTATGTATACCCTTATATATGAAGACCTTTTATTACAATTTTTAGTCCAATACCTTAGATCAGTTGGTAGTGTCTTCCTACTGAGCTAAGGGTCCCCGGTTCGATCCCCTGCATTGCTGAAAATTGATCAATGATGAAAATATGGGTTTACCCTTTAATATTGATAAATTAACGGCAGAGGATTGATTGTTTTGCCTGTCGTGGGTCTTACGTTAGATTATAGGACGTATGAAGCTACGAAAGACTTAGCCAGCCGGTAGTGGAAAACATTTTAGCGATCGACTTCTGATGTTTTATGCACGGTTTCTGTAATGAAAATACCTTTAAAATGGATTTTGATCACAAGCCCAGTGATGGACCTAATACTGGAAATTGGAATGAAGTTTCTTAAATTATTTTTTTATCACCCCCGCTTCTTACTGCCGGTTCAGGTCATACGCATATGTGCTATTTAAGCTAACGAGTTAAGGATGAGGAAGGTTGAATTAAGAGGATACCCGTATTTGCGCGACCTAGTGTTAAACCATTTAGAAAACAAAAAACAAAAAAAAACACCCTCAATGAATCCAACCGGAATTCAAACCCCGATTTCTTTGTCATCAGCAGTCTTGTAAATTGTGAGAGTGAGGATTTAGAACATGTGAACACCGAAGCAAATAGTTTGATTTAATTTTCAATAAATCCCAGCGCCAGATATCATTAGGTAGGAACGGGAGATTAGTTTGATAAGCGGGAATATTATATCGAACATAACAAAGCAAGAAACAGCACATTATTTGTTGAACATAGTTTTCTTTTGTACTGCTTCTTAGTACCCCTTCGAGAAAATATTAATTACGAGAGGGGGGCTAAAGGTGAGGAAGATAGCGTTTCAGAAGAAATGTACCCACAGTTGTATGGAGAAAGATAGATAGAATAGGAAAATATTAAGGAAAAATACTACCCTGTGTACAACCGATCGGGATTCGGAACGATACCTCTCCGTTACCATGAACCCAAAACCAATTTTAGTTTTAGTAGTTACACTTAAAAAAATAAAAAAAATAAAAACAGTCGGAATTCATGTTCGGATGATCTCGAGTCAAAACAACTCGACATTTTGACGGTGTAAAGCGTCGTGACGCCGCAAGGGGTTGAAACACATCGCGCACACATACACACGCACTTGTGTCGATAAACCGGTGAGTCTCCGGATTATCGGGTGGGTTTTGACAGCGCTGGGGTTCTGCTGATAGCGGGTCCCACGTTACGGTGGCTTCGTGGCTGTTGGTTAGGGGGGATTGGGGGTAACGTAGGAGTGAGTAAGGGGGGAGGGGACTGTTTGTTCCACACTCAGCGTCAACACGAAGGGAATATTCACAAACATAAAATTATTTCATATATATATAAAGAAGATAATTACTAATGTGTCAATAAAAATGATATATTGTTTATGATTTTCCCCTATCGCTACCTAGCCAGGAAATATTTTCATGTTGTTTTTTCGTTTACATATTCAATACGATAATGTATTATTTAGGGGTGGGAGTGTTCGGAAAAAAATATACAACAAAAACTGCAAATTTTCTACAATATTTATATAATATAATTAATTCAAAATGCTTTTATTTGGTCGAATGCTTTTCATAACTCAGAAATTAGTATATTTGTATTTGTATATCAGGAATTATTCTTTCAAGGATTGTTTTTGTTCTTTAATGCCTCTTATTAATTTAATATTAGCTAAACAACTGTCAATTGTTTTTAGTAACCAGCATATTGTTATTCATATGAATTAATATATTTTTATATACACAATGAAATCAATATTACAAAAGTGACCACGCACATACAATTAAACTGACCGGCTCTCTTTCTATATTTGCTCGTAATTATTTATTAATGTCGATTTAAACACTATCCACGATTAGTAAGTAACATATTGAACACGCCTTAAGGTGGAATTGAAGGGAACTTTAGGTAAGGCATGTTTTTCTTGCAATTTTTAAAAATATTTTCTTTTGGACACCAGAAATAACAAAAGTATTCCAGTAGGTATCCTGGAATTTGACAATAACTTTTTCTCTTCATTTCAAAACTTTATCATTACTCATTAGATTCCATTATTTTCATGACACTATTCAATGGCTGTTGATATTACTTTTGTGCATATAATTAAAATATTGAGGATCTATTTTATTTATATTATAATATAATAATATTTAGCACCGCGTCTTACTACCCGTTCGGGTTATACGCTTTAAGTACTAATTACGCTAATGGATTAGGAATTGAGAAGGATGAATTTAGAGGAAGTGAACCCGCATTTACGTGGAGAGAAAGTGGAAAACCATTTAGGAAAAACCACCCCCAGTTTACCAGACCTGAGATTCGAACCTCAATCTCCCCATCCTAGGCAGTCTAACGCACATTAAACTAGCACGTTAGCGAATTACGCCACCAAGGCGGGTAGGATGGTACCTACTTGGGGTATGAGATACAAAAGCTGTCGTCCTATGAAATGTGCCTAGTATGATTTTATCCCTTCACTCCCCCCGCCGTAACCTCATTATGCATATCGAATTCCAGGGATATTCCTGACACTACCTACCCCCACTTATTTCTAAACCTTTGACAGACACCTCTGTCTGCGTGCCCACTGGTGTGCATTGGGCCTATCCCCCAGGGTGTGAGAGCATGCTAGGTAAGAGTAATTCTATGATCATTATAAGTAGTTCAGTAGGCGCTGGAAGCTCCAATCATTTTGAAAGGCATGTATTATTATATTATTATTATTAGCACCACGTCTTACTACCCGTTCGGGTTATACGCACTTACGCTAATGTGTAATGGTAGGGTGATTGTGAGATGAAATGAAGGACCCACAGTTTAACGTGGAATCCGAACCACGGTGGAAGCCTGGCATTCCCCACATTCACAAGATGTCTTGTCAAGAGGTGAAGGAAGGGTTTGGTAATCAGATAAATCTGTGCCGGGACCAAGGATTGAACCCCAGACCCCCAACACAGAAGTCTGACACCTTACCCCTAGACCACCAGGTCACCTGAAACGCTTGTAAAAATAGTTAATTAAAACGTTTTATGGACATATTGTTAGCGCAACAAAAGGGATTATACTAAAACAATTACCTTAGCTCAATCAGTAGCGCGTCTAACTACCGGTTTCGATTCGCGGCATGGCCGAATAATGAACTTATTCTAAAGTGATCTGTAGGCTTCCACTTCCACAGTGATAAATTAACCACTGGGGGATGGATTTTTATCATATAATATTAGTAATGATAATGATAAAATAATAACACCTACTTCGGTGGCAGCATGGTCTAAGTTGTCACTCTCACAATAGACTAGACTGCCTATGACAAGGAGATTGGGGCTTAAATCGCATTAAGATGTATTGAGGGTTGTTTTCATTATTTTATTTTCCACTCTCACTACACGCAAATGCAGGTAATTTACTCTAGATTAACCCTTCCTTATTCCTAGCTCATTTGCGTAGGTATTACTTATGCGCATAACCTGAACAGATAATAGGACGAGGTGATAAATATAAAAAAAATAACACTCGAACTGACGGTGAAGTTAAGGCTTGTGATTTTTCTTACACCTAAGCAAATAGGCTTAAGTTAGTTTATAGGTTATTGCTGATATAATAAGTCAGTTCAGAAAGTGCATGTTAAAATACCTCAAATAAAAAAATTTGAAACCAATCAAATCAGATAATTTTTTTTTATCACGCTTACATTTTATTACATTTCCTCGACTGCTACACATTTTCTATGGTCTGTTTAGCTTACGACTTGGGGTGGGGGGAAAGGGGGGAAATTCCCTCCCAAAATATATATTTCCTCCTTTTACAACCAAGACTCCAAGTCATAACTCAAAACTTCTGTTAGTGGCCTAGAAAAAAACACAACACCGCTACAACATACAATGAAAAAGATACACCAAACACAATTTTTACCCACCTAAAAAACTCTCATAACGCTGTAAGGTTGTATTATTCCTATTTTTTTTACCAATAGACAACAAAAGAAGATGCGAAGTCCTCCAGGGCATTATCTTTTTCAATAGGGATACTTCCATAGCAGCAGTATCTTCTCTTTTCTTTTTTCTTTCTTTTTTGCGGTCCAGACGTTTCCAAGGATTTTATTCTTTCCCCTTCACCCTTCATTCCCTTCTTCATCCTCACTGGTCTATAATATAACACGTATCGGGAGATGTTTCTATTCGGACAACGTCTTGTGATTCTGCTGCCCTCTACATGACCATATTGTGGACCGCAGCTCAGCAGGTACTTCCAATACAGCGGGACAACGAATTCAGGAGCGGGTCTTTTACTTTATCACTTAGCGAGAAGTATGAAAAGTGTGGAGATTTTTTACTTCCAGAATCTAGATTATTAGCGATTAGTCAGCGTGTTATGGTCTTACGTTGGTCCCTTTGTATGTATTTTTGTCTCTCTGCAGGTATGTATGTATGTATGTATATCTCTCTGCAGGTATGTATGTATGTATGTATGTATGTATGTATATCTCTCTGCAGGTATGTATGTATGTATGTATGTATGTATGTATGTCCCTCCGTATGTGTCTGTCCTTTGTATGTCTGTTTATCCCTTGTGTGTTTGTTCCTTTTATATATGTCTGTCTCTTGTATGTCCATCTCTGTCCCTATAATAATGTAATTAGGCCTACAATATTGTAAATCAAGACCAAGTTATGTGTCCAGCTCATTTATGAATGAAGTTGCAGGAATTTTGAATCTGCTTTTCATAGTGTGGGCTTAAGCCGAAAGCCTCGACCAGCGATAAATTATCAATCGCTGTCGGGCCACACGGCTTAGAATAAAATGGTCTGTGTCGTTTTCTGGAACTACTTCTCTATTCTGTACAATCTTACACTCCCTTTCACCCATCAATTAAAAAAAAGGACTGTAGTAATAAAACATTTGTAAATTTTTAATTTATTCATATTTCAATCATTCTGAAGGCTGCTTTTGGAACAAATAATTATTAAATTGATATTAAAAATTCATTGGCCGATAGTTTTTCGGATTCTCCTGTATCTAAATTTAAAAAAAAATCAACCTAATTTGTTTTGGGAACGAGCTCTTCGTTGTAAAGTTAAGATAATTTGGAGCTAATTTTATATAGATAAAGAATAAATAAGAAATACTATTTTGCATGCACAATAAACTTGGCACACAAAAATTCATGAGGCGAGAGCTAATTTAGTTACTTTTTATGACTGGTTTCATGAATAATATGAGTAGAATTATTGGAGAGTAAGAATGTATTGGTGTCCAAAGATATTATAACGATATTATTAAGTATAGATTTTTTTCTCACTTCCCTAAGCGCGTCAACTCAAATGTGACGCAATATCGGCACACCCCTTGAGGTAAAATGTGTGTGGTCAACTTGTCCCCTCGGAAACCCCCAACCACCCCTCTATGATCCAATATTGTCGAAAGCCGCTCTGGTCTGTACTGTAGTGTCGTGATCCAATAACATATTGTTAGAGAGTCTCACAATGCGATCCGAGAGTCGCCATATTGAAAGAAGAGCGAACTTACTTGACCATCATTGACTTCTGTTCGTTCCACCATCAGAGGAACCTTTTTTTCTATATCTCTCTCTCTTTGCTTTGTCCATAACTACGAGGAGAGAAAAATATTTTTATCTTATTTTACCAAATTCTCATCCCCCACCCCCCTTCTTGCTAAAAAAAACGCTTTTGTTTTGAAACACCTACATAAAAAAAATGAAAATAGCTTTATTATAAATATATAAGTTCACCCCCTCCCCCTAAATTACAAACACTCACATCAAAAAATTAAAGTAAATATTTCAACACAATTTAACCTACTTCCACATGTAGTCTATTGGAATTAAATAGGTACCAAATTATTTAACTCATTTATTAGTAAACTAACCATGCAGAGTACCCCCACTTAAGCGGGGGAAAAAACATTATTTCGACAATCAGATGAAAAACTCTCCAATTATATACTAAACATAATTTTGTCATAAATGTTAAAAAAAATGTCACAAAATTAAGTCATCAGAAAAATTACCTCATGTAACAATTATTTCTTTAAACACATATTTTTTTAATTTGCCATCTTAAACAATTTTCATTATATCCATTTTGAAATACTCTGTTGAAATCATTTTAGATATTTTTTACCTACAAAAACTCAAACTACCGTTAATTTTAGGGTTATGATTAAAATCAAAGACATGACGGAGAGGTGTGGAAATATCTTAACATCAAGTATGAATGAAATTCGTTTAAACATTTGGTTTATAGCCACGAATACAGACATACATAGATAGATATAATTATATTAAGAACATATTTTTGAATTTAGGGGGACATAAAATGTCAAATTCATCATAATCTTGAGGGTGAAAATGTTCACGATTACAATACTTTCACTTTATGAGAAAAGAAACAGAATTAATTTCTGATAATTATCTTAATAAAACTCAATGAATTACCAACCAGTTTCAAAAATACCAAACATCAACCAAAAACCAATAACACGACATTTTTATGGACAACATAATTTATAGTTAAATTTGATACTCCTTGATTTTTTTTTTATGGATTTTCCTTAAAGTATCGACCTTGGTAAGTGAGAAATTGCCACGCAGACGTTCAGCTCTAACACATTATTATTATTATTATTATTATCACCGCGTCTTACTACCCGTTCGGGTTATACGCTCTTACGCTAATGTGTAATGGTAGGGTGATTATGAGATGAAATGAAGGACCTACAGTTTAACGTGGGATTCGAACCACGGTGGAGGCCTGGCATTCCACACATTCACAAGTTGTGATAATACACGTCTTGTCCGAGGTGAAGGAAGGGTTTGGTAATCAGATATACCTGTGCCGGAACTGAGAATTGAACCCTGGACTCCAGCACAGAAGTCCGACAACTTACCCCTAAACCACCAGGTCCCCCCCGATAATTTGGTGTGAACCATATTTTGAAATAACGCGTCGTAGAATTAAATAAAGTCGAAAGTTGTTACCACGGCTCGTTTTCCTAAAAAGCCCTATATTTATACTTTTATTAATAGAAAGCAATTTGTGAAATATTACATCAGTTCATATTCAAAGATTAAAAATGGGTCTAGATTTAGCATTTCTCTACCAAACGCAGTAATTTTGTGATTGGCTCCCAAAATAAAATGTCAAGATATTTGACAACTAAAGGCGAACTTTTCTCTTTACCTTGAGTAAGAAGTTTCGTAGCTTTCTTTCCCTCTTTCCTAATTACATGACAAAGGGTGGTTGTAGATGAAGGGTGAAAGGTGAAAGGGAGTATAAGCTAAGACAAAATAAAGAAGTAGTACCAGAAAATGACACACACTGTGTGGCCTGAAAGCGATTGATACTTTCTTCCTGACCAAGGCAGCCGCCTTGAAACAAGTACTGTCTAGTAAAGTATTAAATACATTGGAAAATATATTGATAGCTTCCAAAAACAAAACAAAACTCTGTCATATCATTGAAACTGTAGCCAAGACCCAAAATCACGCAAAAATCTATTTCGTCGGTTTATTTTCCCTAGTTTATTTGTTTTACTATAAATGCAACACGCATTACACAACACGTTGAAAAGTTGCTTAACAGCACGGCGCAATATTTGATCAACTTTGTTGCAGTCAAATTTTGAAAGGGCTGGAAATGATTTATCAGTTACCAAAGATACTAAAAACAATCTTTATGTATTCATACGTCAAAAATTCATGTTTTCTGAAGCTGTCACTTTTAATATATAATAAATACATAAACATACATACACACACACACACACACACACCACACACATATATACATACATACATACCTCTATTTCATATTAGCGTAAGTACGTATAACCCGAACGGCTAGTAAGACGCGGTAATAATATAATAATAAGAAGAAAAGAAGAAGAGAATCTGTGCATATAGCAACAAAAAAACACCGTACTTGATTCATCTTCACTAACTTTCCCCACACTTCCATTACCTTGCATACTCCCTTCACCTCAAAAACATTCATTCACCGAATCATACATGGCATTTTCTACTTAAAATTCTTAATTTTTATTTTATTAATACATTCTTCTACAAAATTTAGCAAAGTCTTACCTGGCCTAGTTGATCTACACACTTTATCTTCATACATTTACTTGGTTACTCAATCCACATTCACACTCTCAACATTCTCAAACCAACTTAAGACTAATCTTTCACATTGATCTGTTGGATTCCCTTTCAAACCACACTCCTTCAGTAGCCATTCATTACTGACTGTTCATAAAAGATTTCCACATACATTTCTAAGATATCTCATCCCATCCGCATTCACCTTGCTCTTGTGTTTATCCTGACAAACCTACGCTTCACATCCATAAAGCAGTGTTGAGGTTAACACAATTTTGTATACCGACATCTTCGCAGTACTCCACGCACAATACATCCAATTACTTTCCGAGATGTATTCATCCGTCTGTCGATTTTACCATCTATCCTTCCATTTTTTACAGAACATTCTGCCCAGATACACAAACTCATTCACTTGTTCTAGCAATTTTCCATTTATATTAATATGACTATCAGTTCCTGATCCGTTTTTATAAACCAAACTATCACCTTAGTTTAGAAGAACCATTCTGCCTGTCACGACATTCAAACAATTTAATGCATTCTGCAAGTCACTTTCATTCTCACCGATAATACGGCATCATCTCCATATAGCATCACTCTGACATTCACATTGTCCAGATGTACGTCAACCGCGTCTTCTCAAGCATCCCTCATACACTTATTCATTAATACATTAAACAATCATGGCGACATAACACAACCTTGTAATCCACTTTCAGTGTCCAACTGTTCGTTCAAAGATCTATCCACCCTAACGCCCGTTTTACTTCTATCATACACCGCCATAATTGGGTTTACTAACCATGAATCCACACCATAATCTTTTAGAACATTCCATAAAACACTGCTATTCTTACGATCGTTTGCTTTCTCCAGATCAACAAATACACAATACACATTTTTCCTTAATTCCATACATTTTTCAATCGGTTGTTGTAGTAATCATAAAATAACCCTAAACATTTACTAAAATTTATCAGTGTTAAATGAAAAAAAAAAAGTGTTTGTATTTTCTTAAAGCTCATACTAAAATCCTCCTATACACTACATATTGACATATAGTAAGTTTTATTTTTGGAATATTACGAGGGTATGGAAGGGTTTATAAACACAAAAAGGTACAAACAAATTATTAATTACACTTTAAAATAGTATTAACCGAGATAAGTTATTTTACAAGAAATCTCTAAGTCGCGTAAATAAAATGTAAAATGTACCATATTAGTTTCAATAAGCCACACACGTAGGGCTAATTTAATATATTTTAAAATTAAAATATAAATTTGTGTAGCACTAAAAGGCGTAAAAGAAATCAACAAATGCTTGCCTTCCATACGAAGCCACCAATTCAATAAATTACACTTTGATTTTAATTTTTTTCCTCGGGTTTTGTGTTTTTCAAATAGTTCTATTACCTCTCCCTTGTCAATCTAGCTATAAAATTAAATATTTATAAAATTTATTTTATCTAACTTTTTTAGCACCATATTTTATTCACCATTTGGGGTAGTAATTATGTTAATGGTTTTATGAATTAGGGAGGTTATACTTAGAGGAAGTGTACCCATATTTTCTTGGAGGAAGAGTGGAAAACCATTTTGAAAAACCACGTTCAGTAATCCCAACCAAGATTTCAACCTGGCTCTCCCCGTCATCGGCAGTCTAGTCTACTGCGAGAGTGACGCCTTAAGCCATGCGGCCAACGAAGCTGGTTTTAATGGTTTCTACTTTCTTTCTTATGATATTTATTTATATAGGTGTCTTGATACATAGAGAAGGAGAGAGTAGAAATAATTTACATTTATATAGAGAACAAATATGATTATAAAACCAACAAAATGTTTCCAAGTAACACATACTTTGTATTATGCCAGCAAAAAGAACAAAGAAGACGTACACTGAAACCATGAAACAAAAACCTCGTCTGGCCAAAATCATGACTTTCTCCCTCAAATTATCTTCTCAATGAAACTCACCCCATCTCCTCCAGACCATCCTAAAATGTAACCCTATTGTCCCAAAAAGTATGTGGTGGGTAGTTAAATCGTCCCTCTTCGTAAGTCTCTCCTCCCCTCACCAACCAATACTCCACCCTCACTCTCAACCACCTTACCGACCATGTTTGTTTAGGTAAGTTACTGGATAGCCTGATTCCCCCCCCCCCCCTTCCCCCGATAATAAACGAGCCGTAGCTAACCTGGGGATCGGTCGAAAGAAGTGTGTGACCATTACCGGGTTGCAGTTTGTGCTAGTCTTGACTATTACCCTCCCCTGGCTATTGTAGACATGAGGGGAAGCTTAGAAGGGCAATGGCTTAAGTCGCACATGAGGAACCTTGTTTTGAGTTTGATAACTACATTTGATTACACAAATAACAAAATCACCCCCTTCAGGTTAATTTCTATGCATCCAAGAGCTGTTTTCATTCAAATGAGCTTTATTGTCTCGGCTCTTAAGATGGGAGGAACGCCAGAAAAATACTTAGGTGTTTTTTTTTTCAGTTATATCAAAACTCTTTTGATCAAAATAAATAAAATATTTTTCAAGTAAAACAATAGAGTTTAATTTTCTTCATATGGTGATATTAACAGTTGTTGAATATCTCTCACGAGCATAGCGGCATTAGATGAGAACCTTTTCAAACGAAGAGGAAAAGTTCTAACTTAACTCAAGGACACCCTTGACAGATATTCCAGAATAGTGAAGGTCGCAATGTTAAGAAAATTAAACATTATATTTGTACATAAGCAATATTTGATTTATTTTAGGCAAAAAAATGTTTTGCTATTTGAACAATAAACACTGCCCTTAATTCACGTTCCCTACATCCCTCACTTAAATGGTTGGTAACATATATATGGTGCAACTTTTATGGAAAGGGCATTATTTTATCAGTTTCAAATGCTGCTAAATTTACTTTCATTTAGTCATAAGTCAAGTCATGTTATCTGCAGCTATTACATTTTGAAATAGTAACAATCAATTCTGGGAGCTTAAGGAGGCAAAAGACAAGGCGCATTGGGGGGTCTAATTTCACTGACAAAAGGAATGAACCCGTCGTAAGAATATCTCCAAAAAATTCTCATCGGATTTGAAGTTGGTATTTTTCCTTGGTAATCAAGTTATAAGTTATAAAATAAATATTAATACCATATTAAATAGTACATTATATTTATAGAGAATAATCATTGTTTACTCGGTTTAAGATGTCAGTCTCAAAATAGGTGTCAAAAATTAAAAACTAATGCTCTAGGTACTCAATTGAGTGCTTACAATTTTAAATTCTAATCACCCCATTTTAGTGACCGCCATATTGAAAAGAATAGCCAGATTGAAAAACTATGTACCTGGATCATTAGGTCTAGTTTCAAAGAAATTCCCTTCAAAATGTCATAAAAATTGGCCAAGCCAATTACTTAAGCCTTTTCCTCGGTTGAAATTTTCCCTGTTTATTATTATAATATCTATATTTAATTATTAGGAATACTTATCGTGTGCATTTTAAGCCAATTTGATGGTATGGCAACAAATTTAAAAACTAACTTCACCTTATAATAGACACAACACCTAGCCCTCAGACCATTAATTCATGTCTAGTGGAAGGGGTGTCTAAAATTCACTACAGATACCTTAATTTTTTTAGCTATGCCAGGCATCGAACCAGAGACTCCTTTACTTAAGTATACAGATGATTTACAGACTGAGCTGTGAACCATAATTATTTTATTCTGGAATAAATTATTTTAATTTTTTTTTATCGCCACGTCTTTACTATCCAATCGGTTAATACACCTAGCTTCTAATACGCTAATAGGTTAAGGGGGAATAAGGATAAATTTTAAAGAAAGTGTACCCGCATTTGCATAGAGGGAGGGTGGAAAGCCATTTAAAAAAACTCTTAGAATGTCCGTCAGGAATTAGAACGTTTATCTCCGGGTCATCCGCAGAGAGGGATGCTTGTAGAACATACGTTCCTTCGAAGCAGGTTTTAATAAGTATTTTTTTTTTAATTTAATGGTCGAAGAAGGGAAAGTAGGTGAGGGGTAGGGGTAGAGTCAGAGCACACCAAAGCAACATGTATGAACATGATTCGTTTCTCCACTGGAGTTAAAATAGTTTTAGATGGTAGTAAGTGGGATGGAAGGGGGTGGGGGGAGCCCAAGAGGCGTAACCCAATCCGACTTGATTAAAAGGTGATGCTCTAGCATGGGGTGGGGGTGGTTTGAGGGCGAGCGGTGGTATAGATGGGGCTGTGGGGGTGGTGGTAAGGGTAAGGGAAATAAAGTCGGCAGCGAGCAGCATTAAACGGGATGAGTCAATTTGATTGTGCTTCCTTCTCTTCTTCTTCTTTTTTTTTCCTCTCCCCCTCTTAACCGCTCTTTTCCGTACGGGGCAGGAATAAATTGATTTCGGTTGAATCACCTCCTTTTCTTTTTTTTCTTTTTCCTCTCTCCGGACTTGGAAGCACAGCCATGTCCAGAGTTGGGAAGCCCTCATGACAAGCTTAGTAAAGCCGTGTAGCTTACTGAGTACGAGTGTTTAGATGAAGCCGATCAGCTGATGGTGTCATTTACCACCTGCCTGGTTTTTAAGTCTCTAAAACAAAGGTTCCCAACCTGGTTTCGTGAAGAGTCCTTAAATTACTTAAAGAGTTTTTTAGGGGGTGGTGGAGGTAGAGGAGGTTCAGTATTTTCTTACTTTTTTTTATGAGGTTAGGGGAAAATAATCCATCTTACGTAAGGTTTCTTATCAATGTTTATGATGAGTTGGAATCTAGAAAGACAAATTTTTGTCAGAAAATAAAAATAGAAGTTCTAAAAATCTCACATAGCTATATTTTATTTACTTATGATGTGCTACACTACACCTAAATTTACTAAAATTTCATATCATTCACTTTATTACTAATACTTATGTCTAAAAATAGCTAAACGAATACAATTATGTAATTTAAAAAATTGATAAAAATTACATAAGATAAAAAGGTTTCTAAAATCACGAAAAAAAAGTGTTACATAATTCAAGGACGACCCCGAAGGGGTCCAAGAAACAAATCTAAATATCTAGCTATCTTTTATGTGTGTTTTCATATAATGTTAATTATATTAGTTGTTCACAATTTTCTTAAATATATGGGCGTTTATTTCCACTACTATCAGACTAAATATGTTTTTTATTTTATTAATATGAAATTGGTTACATAGAATACCAGAAATGAGTGCGTAGATATTTAATCTCTCTTCGTATGGCGGTGGAGGTTAGGAGAGCTACGACAAAATTGGCTTCAGCTGGGCCGCGTTATGGAAAAGGCTGGGAAACACTTTGTCTAAAACCACATCACATCGATGTGGATTGAATCAATGATCACCTATTAAAAAACATATCAAAGATGTCCTAAGTAGGATTTTGGTTATTGGAAACCTATCTCAGACCATTAATTTTACACTCCCTGAATGTTAATTCCATGATGAATGCATTGTAACAGATTATATTAACAGCTAGGCCTACTGATTCTTTTTCTATTTGCTTTTATGTTCATTCTCTTTTTTCCCAAATTCTAACTAGAATTTAATTTTTGAGCTTGTTAGGAAAAATGTAGATTATAATTAGTAAACTAGATTAATCGACCCAACTCTGGAATATATATATATATAGGCATATATATATGTAGAACAGTTTTTGCACCAATACCTTAAACTATTGCAAAATAGCCCGTTTCAGTGGCCAAACGTTATAACACGTCACTTTCATGCTAAACTGGATTGCCATTGAAGGGGATATCGAGGTTTGAATCCCAGTTGGGTGTACTCCAGACTTTTTTTTAATATATGGTTACCCACATTCCCTCACTGCAAACGCGAATACATTTCCTTTGAAATTACACCATCCTTATCCTTACCTCATTGGTGTGGTTAATATTTGCGTATAAATCGAACGGGGACTAACACATTGTGGAAAACAAACAATAAAACACTTCGAATATTAGATTAATCTAGTCATCCTCTTCTAACAATTAAAGATTAGTGATTGAAACCTCTCCGGCATCAATATTTGATAATAATAATAATAATAATAATAAACAAGGCACTTGTGAAGGGTGGATGATAAGGGATGTCACCAGGGGGTAGGGAGGGATTGGGGGTAGGGGGTAGATGAAGCTACAGGAATATAAGATGAGTCCTGGTAGGGTGTCAAATCAGCTAAGAACACGCGTCCCGGATTACGGGGTGGATTGATAAAGGGATATAAGAGGAGAAGGGGGGGAAGCCGTACCCCACCTCCCCCCTTTTCTATCACTTGGTTATAATGCACTGGTATATTGGTCACGTGACACAAAGCTAAGTGACATTAGTCAATCGTAAAGACAATACTCGGTTGAAGAGTCCAGTATCAATATTGGCTGAACTTATCAAATAGGATGAACGGTGGAGGGGGCTGTTATGCGTGCAAGAGGGGTATAAATAAAGGGTATTCTAACTTTTTGATATTCTGGTCACACGGACAGATAAAATATACTACTTAGTCGATCTCATTACACCCTATCTCAATCTTTAGCTAGTTATATCCAGTTCACCTCATTACAGCCGTATCTATCCAGAGATAGTTATATCCAGTCCTCCTCATTACACCGTATTCCTATCTTGAGCTAATAATAAAAATTTGATTCAGTCACTGTTCCCACAACTACATAACTAGACTATATATAATTATTTTTAACAATTGCTTGAACATTTTATTTGAAGCCAAGAAGTCAAGCTCTTAATAATAAATTGTAGGTCGAGATACCTTTTTTGAGATTTTTATGAATCTCTCGAATACAACAGGATTTTAAGGATTCAGGGAATGGAGGATTCGAGTGTTCCATCTCTTATAGGCGCTCTCTCTCTCTCTCTCTCTCTTCTCTCCTATATATATATATATATATATATATATATATATATATATATATATATATATATATATCACACCGACATACTCCCCTTTTACTCCCACAGAAACCAAATAAAGTTTTTGATCTCCCCTTTACTGCTAGCACAAGACACAGGATTAACTTTTACGGGCGAGGTTTTGTGTATCTAACGCATGATGTGTGTGTGTATATATATGTATATGTATATGATGAGGTAGGGGCCTATTGCAGTTCTGCATGGCTTCATCCCTGTGATTATACGTCACAACTGTTCTACATAGGGATACAACTCTCCTATAACCAACCCTTATACATCTCTAGGACCCTCTACACCCTCCCTTCCTCCCCCTTTTTCGAAAAAGATTACTTACTATTAACACAAGTAGGGAAATGAATGACGTCACAAAGGGATATTAAAATAAGCCCACCGGACTCGTAAAAACAAACAAAATGCTGTACTTGATATCTTAAGTACGATTTGATAGAGTAATTTGAACAAAATGTGTTCAAATATTGAATGTCATTTGATATCTACGTAGGACTCGAGAGGTTTTGATTATTTAATTTCATGTTATATTAAACTTTGATTTTATCTGTAAATTATATTTGAGTCGCTAAATAAAGAGACATGAAAAAAAATACTTTTAATTTCTTTGGACCCTCGGAAAGAGGAGTATTGTGATCGTAAAAAAAACCTCTAAATTTTGAGAATGTAGAAGATACATGACCTCCTGAACTGAAAAATTTATTTTTGCAATGATGCCTGCCTGCCTTAATGTATGTCGTCTGTGTGTTTGAGTGTTTATATCTTGGCCTATAACCGAAAACATTTCACCTGTCGGGCTAAAACTTGGTATCTAGGGGATTCATAATGTCCCCCCATACAAATAAGGTTAGTTTACTTACTGGAGTTTAAAAAGAGAAGAAGAACGATTTTCTCAAAATTCACTCAAATGATTGGATCTTTTATCCAAGCATTATTTAACATTACAAAAAACAATATGGGTACTCTCGTTTTTCCATGAAAATGAATTTAAGGGTACTTTTATACGAGCAGAAATTTTCAATCTTGATCATATCTTCGCAACTATTTGAGGTACTAGATAACTTATCATTGTAAAGTTGAAATAAGATGAAATATAAAAATCTTTTGCCTGTAATATATTTTTTATGAGACAAATAATCTCCGAGTAAATTTATATTAAGTATTTTCTTATGGAACACTCTGGAATGTGAAATTGATCGTTGTGCTCTTTGGTGGATAGATATGGTCCTCTTTTCTCGATGTTTCTGTAACAGTGTATATTATTTCATGTATGCTCTTTGGTGGTGTTTCTAAAACACCGTTTATTATTTAGTTTCACAAATCTTAAGAGTTTTTTTAATTAATCTTCTCTATTTTAAGATAAAAGAAAGATAAGGTTTGTGCGGGGCACCTTGCAATTTTTCTTTTGAACCACTTCTTATTTCTACTTCTGACTACCCACAAATTTACACTGTTGGGGGTAGGGATGAGAAACGTAGAATTCAAGGTAGAGTGGGAAACCATTTAGAATAAAACACCATAAATACACCGACTGGGACTCTAAACCCCCTACCAACCTGTGACGGGCAAACCAGACTAGATGAGATGGGTGTCCAATCCACATGCCTAACGATGAATATGTCCTACTTCATTAAACATATTGTTAAATAATCTTCTCTAATAAAGTTTTGACGCATGTACTCTTCATCTACCTTAGAACTACTTTTAAGTATACACTCGCCAAACCATATGATCTGAAAGATCATGCGTTGATCTGTTATCACTTTTGCCGGTCAAAACTTTCATAACAAACAAATTGTTTTTAATTATGTTTTTCTATTAACCGTTTATACATCTTCTGCTAGCTGTTACTTACCAACAATCCTACGGTGAATGGACTCTACTAAACTTACCTTACACTATTCCACTATGGTGCAGCTTATAGCCAGGGTAGGACTGCTACCTTACAGGGTAAACAAAGGTTATATTTTGATTTAGTCTTTAGTTCTCGCTCTCAGGCCGAAAGAGTAAGAGAAGGTCGGTGGATATACCGTGTCCTAAGAATACGAGGTAGAACTCCTGCTCCGAGTTCAGTTTGAATCCCATCTCGGGTCGTAATAAGAGTAGAGCTCCGATGTTTGCTGGTCATAGTTCAAGCCACGGTACTGGTGGTTTTAGTTCCGTGACACTTGAGAAAGCATGGACAAGAAACGGTCCGGGGCTCGATGACAAACGAGCTATTATTGCTATTATTATGAATACCTTATGTGTACAAACAAATTTTATAGAAATGGTATTTTAGAAAATAAAAACTTGTTACTATATTATTAGTGTTATTTGATAGATAATGATACTATCTATCAAAAGTGATAGCTGCAGATCTCATGACTTGACGTATGAATACGTGAAAGTAGATCTAGTAGCTTGACTAGCGTTAAGATAATGTCCTTCCTATGAAGATTTTACTGTACTTAACGAAGTTTCTGGACCATTCAAACTTTTCGGGTGTGACATTCTCTCTCGATATTTATTTATTGATTGGTAAAGCCAATGAAACCATGCAGTAGACTATTCTTTACAAATTATTTTCAGTTTCTAGTGTTTTGGGTCTACGACGGAATACTCAAATAATTGAGATATTACCAATAAGATTTTGAGCTTAGGTTAAATACTTGTCGAAACCTTTGATAATATACCAGTTTGGTCTTTACTGGAATTAACACAAAACTATTTCCTATAACCTATGCATATATATAGATCTAGACTTGTTAACATAGTTTTAAAAGATGATATTCTCCACTTTAAAAATAAATTAAAAAAACATATTTTGGCTAATAACTAAGAATTAAATGCCCGGAAAACTAAAGGCAACTGGTAAGACATATAGGAGCGTATCTTTGTGAATATATATATATTTTTTCATTTCATTTATTTGAGGTAGGCCCTATTTAACGTGCATGTTCTCAACTGACTGATTTTATCAGCACATGAGTTATAAATTAACCTAAATCTAGAACAAACACAACATCTATCCCCCAGCCGTTAATTCATCACTATGAAAGGGGAACCCCATATTTTACCAATGATACATATTTCGGCCATGCCAGGAATGGAGCCCGAGACCCTTAGCTCAGTAGGCAGACACGTTTCTGACTGAGATAAGTTGTTGGATTCGAATGATATAATTTAATAGGGGGACTGTGGGTCATAAAACAAATTGTATTTTAATTCGTATTTTCTTATTCTCCTGTTTGTTCTACTGCCATACATTTCTGCCCGGTAAAGTTATATACCCATTTGGTTTTCATGGAGTTTCTTCTCGATTATTTTAGCACCTTAAGTTCAGATTCAACGTTATTAAACATGAGTTTTAATATAGGAGAAGGTTGGATTAACGTCAAAACAGTAAACATACGTGTTCGACAGTAATAGCCACTCTGCTTCATTTGCCATTACTTTTGTTTTGGAGACTTTTAATTCAAAAGCCGTCGCAACTTTATGAACGCATGTTTATGCAGTGAAAATAAAACACGAAAGAGAGTAAAAGTTTTTAAACCCTCCAATAAAAGTGTGTATGTGTGAAGAGGGGGGCAGAGGAGGAAAGTCCCCACTTTTGTTGGTGACATGCCTTACTCGTCACTTGCCTGTGGAACTGACAATGTAACAGTGGACAAACTGACAAAGTGAAAAAAAAAAGAGTGAAACTGAAAGGAAATAATTCTCGATTAAAACGCGTCATGTCCAAAAATCCTAAAAGCTTGAATCACGACAAATTTGAAGAATAAATATTTGGGTGAAATCTGTCAGTTTTTGGTTTACTGCTGCCTTTCCTATACCTAGTTTTAAATATTAAAATACTTTAATTAGATAGCATTGGTGACAAATGGTATTTTAAACAGTAAAAAAATCGCTCGTGTTTAAATGTGAAACTAAGGCTTTTAATCTTAGTGTGGCTAAAAAAAAAGTCTAAACGCTGAGCCCTGGGGGCATTCCTGTTTATTTTTTAGAGCCACACACACACACACATGAAATCGGACCAGCGAGATCGTTTATTAAATTACCGTCGACGATCGTTAGCTCCACCTACTGGTCAACACTATGGACACGCCCAGGAGGGAAGGAAAATAGAACAATATAAAAAAAGTACAAAAACAAAACGAGTGAGAGAGAAACTAGAGTGAAAAAAATATTATCGATCTGGGCGGAGCTTGTTAGGTAAAAATTAGTGGCCATAAAGAGCGGTGTAATAGTGTAATGCTAAGTGATGTGTCAAAGAAAAGGGGTAGGGGCGACTACGGGGTGAGGGGTAATAGGGGGAATAAGGGAGGATACGGTGGTCAATACCTAAATTAGGAAACATTCATCGAGGCCATTCATGGGTTTTAAGGTGGGTGTGTAGGATCGTGAAAAAAGGCCTGTGATTTTGCAGCTTTTTTAACATAGCATTTTTTTTTGCCAGAATAAATAAAATATTGCTCCAATATAAACCGGGCTTAATTTTCTTCGTATGGTGTTATCAACATTGTTGAATATTTGTCATTAGCATGGCCGCATTAGATGACAAACTTTTTAAATGACGGGTAAAGGTTGTTATTAAATTCCAGGACACCCTTGACCGATATTCAAGAGCTGTTTATGTCACCATGTGAAGAAAACTAGACTATATATGTGACTAAAGAAGCAATGTTGGATTTTGAACAACAAACGTTTTACTATAAAAAGCTGCCAAAACACTGAATAAATGCTACTTATAGTATTTCATAGATAAAGTCAGATTGCCATAGAACCCCTCCGTGCCGTGACGTGCTGCCAGGAAAGCAGAGCTAGTTAAAACTAAAAGCCTGTGTTTATGTTCTCCCCACTCAGTCCACATTTGACCAATCAAACAGGATCTTCTCTGCATACCTGTCCAATGATTGTTCTACTGAGTGATTAGAACAATTCAAAGGTAAAGTTTAACTAAACACTGCTTGCCCTGGCAACATTAAAAACACGACACTGTAAATCACACCTTGAAATTCATTATAATAATATAGGGCTTATTAATATTTTAATATAGGAACAACTTTCAATCTTAAATTTTTAACCTATCTAAATTACCAAAGAATATTCAATAAAATGGTAGGCCTACCAAAAACGGTTTTTCCCCCTAACGTACATCCAGGAAAGTTAGGGGTTTGAATTTTCCGTCGATTCCAAAAGACACGGCGACTAGAGAGTACCCACACCTCCTTTGCCACTAATCACTGCGATTCAATTAGAAGCTTCCACCAATTTGGCCCAATCAACAAAGAGAAAAAGAAAGAGAATGGTTGGGGGTCAGGGTCAGGAAGGAGACTGGTGGGATGGGGGCAAGGGAGCTTGTAGGTCTGTCTTTCTTCAAATAAAGATTAGCGGTTGCATCTGAAAGGGGGTTTGATTGGAAGGTGTGGGGATAGGAGTGGAGGTGGGGGTGACCGGTCCGAACACATTTTCCCGCCCTTTTCATGCTCATTGAAAGCTGGAACTCTACGATTTTTGATTTCCAGTTGGCTAATTAAAGAGGTTCAGCTGCATAACATGGCAAGTGACAATGCACACACTTACTCTTCATGTGAGAAATAATATTTAGGCTTTTAGTTAAATTAGAAGAAAAATGACGCATCAACGCTGGAATTTAAACGTAAACATTAATTTAGGAGTGTGGTGACGCGATAAAAGGTTGGCGTTTTAATTTTTTTTTAATCAATACTTGTTTAGGCCAAAATAAATAAAATAGAAACATGTATTTTACATTTCTTCCCATGATGATATCAACAGTTGTTGAATATCTGTCGTGAGCCTGGCAATATTAGATGATAAACTTTTTTAAATTAAGAGAAAAAGTTGTCATTAAATTCCAGGACACATGTGACAGATATTCAACAACTGTTGATATCACAATATGAAGAAAATTAAACTATGTTTCTTTTGGAGTAATATTTGATCTATTTTGGTAAAAAAAAAGTTTTTATAAAAAAATTCAAAAAAATCTTTAGTTGAATCCCCCACACACTCACCTTAAAATGCCGATTCTGTTCCTCTCGCTACCCTGAAAGATACAATACTTGTTCGAGTTGATTAATACTCTAATGGGGCAGGAGTGCGGAAGAAGGCATTTTAGAGGTATTCTAGACGCATTTACGTGGAAGGAGAGTGAGAAACCATTAAGGATAAACCACCCCTAGTATATCCAACCGGGACTCGAACATTGATCTCCCCGTCATCAAAAGGCCAGTCTAATACGAGAGTGACGCCTTATTAGGTTAGATCATTCAGACATTGAGGCGGGTGTAGCTTATTATATAAGACCATAGTGTACTCAGTCAAGGTGTAAACATTATTGCACTTGTTTAAATATAATACTGTCAAGAGTTTGTATTTTATATAATACGTATTCTAGTTCTTAAAATCTATTTTGATGTAGTAAAATGTTTAATAAAAACAATAGTTGTGTAATATTTCTCAAGAACATATTTTTGTATTATATTAAATAGTTCAAACGAAACTTTTAAAAAAAATTGTTATTTAACTCGCTCAATATATGTATACTGTTATGACGTGAGTGTGTATCGAAATGAAATCTAACTCAACTGTGCTGATCTTGCAAACAATTAAAATAAATTATCTTGATTTCGTTTGCAGACCTATTATGAAATAAAAACGTTAGTTAAGTTCTTGGTAAAACAAATAGTTTATCTGGTCGCAATCATACTTCGTAAAGTAGATTCAAGAGTAAAAACATATTTATTTACAGTGTGTAAAAGTAAACCTGAAATAATACTCTTGTATAAGCTATATTAAAGAATTACTTGTTACCATGACTTTGTGGGTTAAGTTAACGACGCTGCCTGCACTTGACGCACCTAAACGTTATAAGTACTCTAACTTAGACGCTACTCCAATACATAGAGAGAGGAGTAAAAATAAGCAGTTCACTTTGTGAGGCCTTTTATTATATATGCTGATAACACTTCTCCACTTCCTCTGACGAGTATATAGACTCACTCTACTATGTGTGCCTAGACATTTTTAGATTGCATTTCAAAATGATTATTCTCTTGTTTCCTATTCTAGATAGACATTGAAGCATAGCATATATTTAATGTTAGGTTTTTCAGAATTTTTGAGTCACAATGAAGGACATACTGAACTTCTCTTTTCCTCATTTTCTCAAACCAGGATAGCATACATATTGTGTTTATAGGATTTACGACCCTGACATAAAAACTAGCAACTGAGATACAGGATCTTCTTACAAAAGATTTTTCTAGTCTGAGTTGTAGTTTCTTAAGGCAGTGAAAACGAACTTGGCTGATAACTTTTTAACAAGGGAAATCGTCCAAGGAGAGTGGACCCTCCTTTGTGCCGTGGGGGTGGCAGGAGCCCACGTGACTGTTATCGGAGTAACACTCGCAGTCAAGCCACCAACCAGAATGGACGTGTGATAGGTTCGCGCGGTCGAAGGGTATGGAGGTGAAATATTCACTCCAATCAACTTGCATCTGCAATAGTCAGTCATTAAATGTAAACCAATATCAAAATGTCTAATAAATAAACCCAATTTATTAATTTGTGTTATTTTATTTAAATCAAAACCATTATAATCGTTGGTATGGGACCTGAAACTACCTGACACCCGAACACAATATATACATTAAATTTAGTTCTGATGTACGTGAATCCAGGGTTATCAGATCGTATACTAGTCAGTTCTCTTTCACGCTTTACAATTTCTGTCGTAAGAGTTTTTGTCGTGTGACTACTAATACATTAGGTGGTATGGAGTATTTCACAGTATCCAGCTGTTTAGTCGTCCGATCATAAGTCGTGGCCGACTCGTTTAGCAGTCGGATGTCCTCACTATAATATCCGATTGTCGTGCCCGTAGTTTGGTCGGATGACTTATAACTTGTAGTGGAATGTTGGGGGAGAGGGGGGGGGCAGGGGGGATTGACACCTTTCACACAATCTTACTAATCAGCTTTTAGCAGCTCTGTGCCGGCTTACTGTCGTAATAACTCAGTGATAGCTAGTCAAAGTAAAAAAATAGTGAGTGAAGTTGACACTGATGTATTGATTTCGTTAGTGGAGTACATGGTGGCTAAATACTGTATTGGCACTAGTACAGTACAGCTTCACACATAATAGGACCATAACATTTTTAAGGTGTTCTATACGAAGAATAAAAATTAAAAAAAATTCTCGAATAAAGCTTAAGCAGTAAAAAATGTGATTAACATTTCAGAAAACATTCTAAATTTGAGAGTAAGGAGCGATATTTACTATAAGATATAAGACTTAGAGATATTTGTCAAATATATTGGTTCAAGTTACAATATTAATAGAAATTATGAAACTCGTATGACCATATCGTGTGAAAGCCCTCTTAAGATCGCACTCGTACGACAAAAATCGTAAAGTGTGAAAGAGCTGTCAGGTTCCGAATCAAGGACGTCCGAGGTAGATGCAACGCATGCCGTTTTAACATATAATTCCATGGACTTTTGTAAACTTATATCATGGCAGTAAGAGTCGTACAGACCTTTTTAGTGAATTAACCCAAAAGCCGAGTTCTATAAGATTTTTTTTAAAAAACACTCCAAGATAATAAAAAATTCTAACAACGTTAGATTATCTTTAGATTTATTTAAAAATTTCTACGGTTATCGTTTCAATGTTATATATTTAAAACTGCCGGAATAAAACTCAAATTAGCTGACATGGGAAATACCATCTCGACTTCCCGTTAAGTCACTAATAGGCAAAGTTCGCACACTACAATTAACTCTTAAGTGTTGGTGCACACCAATTGTTCGTATCGCGTTGGTACCTATTGGTATTGAAAACTAAATAAATAACTTTGCAAATAATAGTTGTAAATATTTTGTAATTTATTAGAAAATAGTTATGACTTTTTGAATTATTAAAAAGATGATTTTAATGATTTTAGCATGTGTGTATCTTAATAACGTTTAAGATTTTTTCCATTTTCTAATAATAAATAATAACTAAGGGAAACTTTGCAAAATGAATTTAAATAAATGGTACAACACAATCGCAGAAACTTTCTCATTTTGTGTATATATTTATACCTTTGAAGAAATTTAAAAAAATAATAGGTTTTTAGTAAACTACACTTTAGCTTTTTTTCCTCATAAAAACCAACTCATCTTTTAATCACAAAAACTAATATACATAAATTATTTAATACATATCTATAATATATATATTTTATATATAATATATTATATATATATATAACATAACAAATTGCTAAAATAGTTTTTATATATATAAAAAAATTGCTCAAAATAGTTTTAGTAGAATTCAAAATATCAAAAATAAGTTAAGCCTATTTGTGAACCATCTGAAAATTATTTTAAATTGTAAAAATAAAAATTGTATCCTATTTATGATTAAAACTTATTTAGAGATTACTATTTTGAACTTAATCTTCTTCAAAACCATTTCCAAAAAAATTCAAATTTTCTATAAATTGTTGTGAGTGAACTACCCTTGAATTAATTTATTTTATAAAAATAAATACACATTTTTCATGTAAAATAGTCCCCGAAACTTATTTTGAACAAATCGTTAAAGTTATTTTCAAAATAATTCAAATTTTACAAAATTCTGTCTTCAAGGAAATACTATAAGATGATATATATTTTAGAAACAAATAGTATATTTAACTATTTATAATGTAAAAATCATGCGAACAAATACCCATTTTGAAACAAATCCCTAGTGTGATTTTTTGTAAATATTCAAATTAAACAAAAACATCAGTAAACTTTCTTTAAACAAATTTTTTCCTAAAAACAAATACACAGTTATATGTGTCATTTAAGACAATTACCAATATATATTTTTAAAAATTCATTCAAGCCTTTCCTAAAATATTTCAACTTTTTAAAAATCACTACCAGTAATCTACCCTTTATTTATTATTTGAATGTTTAACTGCTCCTTATATATTAATTTTAAACAAAATCCTTAAAGGCATTATGAAAAATTGGTAATTAAAAATACTCCAATTCGTAAAATACCCTTAATATGAAGGTTAGGGTCAAAATCCACCAACTTTCACAAGATATATCCCTATAAATTCTAAACATCAAATTTAACATAATCAATCAAAATGTTTTGTATCCGCGATCAGAGAGAGACAGACAGTCAGACATAATTTAAAATCCACTGTCTTGGGTTCGGACACACATAAAATGTAAAGATTCATCATAATTTAGAGTTCTAAAATTTTCATGATTACAATACTTTTGATTGATATGATAAAGTAAATATAAAATTTTCAAAAATTAGTCATCAATAAACTACTATTGAATGTTTATATAAACATTAAAATACATCCTATTATCTAAAAATCCTACCGAATAGGCTACCATGCCAAACCAAATTCTTAGAGCCATTTTTAAAATAGGTAAACTTTTTGAAAAATCACTCATAAGTAACCCTATCTAAAAACAAATTGTAACCACAAAAACTAGGCTAGTGTGTTATTCCCTCCCAATATACTCATAGCCTACATTACAATTTGTCATGTAAACACTCCCAAGATACTACACATAAACGGGTGACCTAGCAGACTAGGGGTGGGTAAGGTGTCAGACTATTGTACTGGGGGTTCGGGGTACAATCCTCGGTCCCGACACAGATTTATATGATTGCCAAACCCTTCCTTTACCTCTGACAAGACGTGTATTAACCACAACTTGTGAATGTGGGGAATTCCAGGCCTCAACCGTGGTTCGGATACCACGTTAAACTGAGGGTCCTCTATTTCATCGATTAGCTTTTCATTGATTGGTGCTTTGTTAGGTTATTTGGGCTAATCCAATGTCAACAAGCTTTTTGCCTTAAGGGGCTCAAAGACCATAAAAATTGGTGCACTTCAGATAAACTCCAAAGGAGGTAAACAAATTCAACCATTGCGTTTTCAGTACGTAGCCTTCCTTCTTACCCCCCAGCATACCACCTTTCCAATATAACTGAAAGCGAGGAAATTTGGCAACAGTTAACTGAAAGATAGGAATATATATTTTTTCTCTATAAGACCTCCAGCCCACTCAGAGTGGTACTCGATGTATCATATTCGAGCCTGGGTCTGACCAAAGCCAAGCACAGACGTAAGATACAGTCAACTTTAGAGCTGGTAATCTTAATAATAAAGTCAAATGATTTCATGTGTGAGAAACTATATGATTGACATGGTAGTGGAAGTAGAGCTTATGTTCTAGAATCATTTATAGCTCTTTAGTCATTACTAGAGAGAAAGCATTATCTAATACTACTGTCAAACTTGTAAATGAAAATAATAGAGGTGGTTTTCCTGGTGAAAGCTAAGGACTTATTTTATAGCCATTCTTCCACTTTAATAGACCATTGTAATATACAATTTCTGTAAATTTGTAAAGATAAACACTTTTGATGTTTTTGAATAGTTTGAGATTATCATAAAACAATAAATAATTCCAAGAATGTTTGTACTACACGCCACTGCTATTCTATCACCGATATTAAGTATGACCAAGTCAGTACCCAAATAAACCCCTACCCATTTCCTACCCTCTTTTAGCTAGCCAACATAGCCCGGCTTCCAAGAACGCCCACAGTTTTTCAATTACAACCAGCTCTCAATCATATTTTCTACTACAACAAAAATGACCAAATCCCGTGCACTAAGACAATGGGTAGCAACCAATTGGACAGGAGCACTTGATTCATAAGGCCACGCCCCCTTTTTTTTAGATCGTGATACCTTGGTTCGTGTCAAGTACTTTCAACATTTGTGTGCAATTGGTTTTGTTATCTTTCTACCTTTAACGGTATGAGCATTAGTGTTGGTTGAACACTGTATATACTGTACACCCATTATATAAAGTAAAAAATATATTTGCCTGTAAGCCATACAAGATCGGAAGGATTAATGATAATCACGGGATCTAAGGCGTTAGGCTCACAATAGGCTGAATTTGTCAAAGACGAAGAATACGAGGTTTGCATCTTGACCGAGTGCTCTTGATTTGGTTTTTAAAACATACGGTTTCCCCGTCATCTTTTTTACGTCAATGAGAGTACGCTTACTTTCAAATACCTTCCTCATCTCTACCTCTAAGAGAGTGGCGTGTCGTGGTGTATTCAGAGGGTAGTAACATTTTGTTAGAACTGTGGTCGTTATATTTTCTAGTATACTCAGTCCACATTTGACCAACCACACATAGATTCTTCTCTACATACCTCACATGAGAATTTATGTTCATTGATACCTGACTAATGAGTGCTGTTCTGTCTAATGAAAACATAACTAGGGCAACTCGATCTAACATAACCAAAACTCGATCTGCTCACCCTGGAAATACCTTACCCCAGTGGCGGCTCGTGTATAAGCACTACGGAACTACAGCACCCCCTATTTCCACTTAATATTATCGATTACATTTAATACAATGAGTCCTCTTTTATTTAATTCTTTTTTTTTTGTAGTACAATATATATTCCTTAAGCTTAATGTCAGTACTTCAGTAGCCATCCCCAGTTTATGAAAAAATACAAAAATCTTTGTATGGAAATGTGCGCTTCACAGTGCTAGCGACGTGGTGTTTGACTGTTGTGCGCATGCGTACATAGGAAAGGGGTGGAGAGGAAGGCGGGACTGCCAGGTAGAGAGAGTACTGTTGCTCTCGCAGTGCCGGCTCTGGCGTGATGGTGGAAGGAAGTTTTTTTTTTACACTCAGCGTATGTTGTGCTTAAAAATCGTGTACCATATTCTTGTGTGATAAAGTGTAGAAGAGAGTATAATTAGATTATTATTATCTTCCAGCTATTCTGTTTGATTAATTTTTTCTGTTATTTTATTTAACAGAAAGACTAAATGCGCTTGTATTACTTTCAATGGAGAAAAATTTCCTCAATTGTCATCCAGAGATCAAGGAGAAAATTATTGAACTTTTGGCGCAAATTAAAACAAGAAGGAAAGATTTTATTTTTAAATAAATAGATCAAGCTTGAACTGTAACAATCTAAGTTAAAGTAAGTAAAAAATTATTTATTTTTTTGTTAAGATTTTATAAAGTCCCTGAATAAATTTTCTATTATACATTTGTTTTTACACAATTTTAAAACAACGGCTAAACATTTTCTGGAGCAGCACCCCCACTAATTTTAGCTTCGAGCCGCTACTACCTTACCCCTGCTTTTTTTTTTTAGCACAACGTCTTACTACCTGTTTGTGTTATACGCCGTTACTTCTACTAATATTTTAAAGTGAACACGATCTGTTTGACCTTTATTAAAACCTAATTTATGCCTAATTATCCATCAAATTTTTACTCTTCCTCTTATTTTACTTTCTCTTGACCCTCTGGAGAGAGAAGTATTGTGTCTGTCTGACTGTCTGTGTATCTGTATCTAGACCTAGATTTGAAAACATTTTACCGATTGGGCTAAAACTTGGTTTTCATAAGTTTTTCTCAAGAAATTTTATGAATTAGATATCCTACCCTAAAATTAAAGGTAGTTTACTGAAGGCTAAAATAGAGAACAAAATCAATTTTCTCGAAAATTGCTATTGTAATCGATACGGCATAAATTGATTCGTTTGTTTGTTTAACACTTGTTATGTTGTGGATTGCGAGTTATAAAACGAGCGTTGCAAGGTGTTTCTATTAGTTAGTAAACAATATAACACTTGCGCTGACAACTTAAACAGTGTCATCATTCTTCACGGTAAATCAGACTAGGAGGCAGGATAAATAGTAATATATTTGAGCTAACTGGGCTGACAACTCAACAGCGAACCTGAGGGTCACGCTGCCCATTTTGGGAGCTACGCGGGTTAGGATGCCAGATCGACGAGTTCTTTCATACATTTTAATATTTCTTATCAACATCACATTTTGTAAAATATCATGGTAGTATAGTAAAAACATGAAAACCCAAGCCAAACGTAAATTACGAACCCACACAGTTATATTTCCAGTTACCGCCCTTTTCTCGGCACAACATATACTAAAATTTTAAGTCCCCAAAAGGGGTTGGGGAGTGGTGGGTGAACCTATAAATAATTTGATTAAATTTTGTATTCAGACACTTTTTAACATTAAAACAAAATAGAAGAACTTATTTTCTCATAAAAAAATACTTTGAGGATACTTTAGTTGAGCAGAAATTTACAATTTTGATCATATCTGTGCGTCTATTTGATATATAAAATAACTCATCATAGAAAAGTTGTAGTGTGTACTATTAAAATTAAAAATCTTAGTTTGAAATTTTTTTTTATAGAACCAATAGTTTCTGAGCTTTAAGCCAATATATATATATTTTATATTTGAAATATGTAAATATTTTTAATTCTTTTGTGGATAGAGATGATCTCTTTTCTCAATGTTTCTGTAACAGTTATATTAGTAAATATCTCTATATTAAGAGAAAATATGTTCGGTGCAGTAATTAATGAACAAGTCTTTAGTCCAACACCTTATTAAGGTGGTAGCCGTCTATGAGTAAAGAACCTTTTCTCAATTTCCGGCATAGTATACATATTTATCCTTGGTGAACTTGGGGATTTCTCTTTCATTGTTATGAAGTAACGGCAGGGGGCCTTGGTGTTGTGTTTGTTATTTTTGTTTATTATTTTGTCACCAAATCACACAAATCGTTTGGCTATACTCATATGTAATTACGCTGATATGTTAGCTTAGAGGAACATTAATTTAGAGGAAACGTACCCACATTTGCGTGGAAAACCATTTAGGAAAAAAATAGCCACAGTACACATGACCGGGAGTCAAACTCCAATAGTTCCATCTATTTCAAAAGCGATACCTTTAACCATTACATTTTAGAATCAATTTATCTTATTAGTCATGTGCGGATATTGTAATCTGTCAATTCAGAAAGTGAGCCGCTAAAGACCCAATATAAATAAATGTAAAATAGCTCTAGACAATAGTAAATAATTATTGTAATTAACCCCTTCCTCCCCCACATAAACTAACCCCTCCCCCACACATAAACATCAACTAAGCCGCATAATAAAACACATCTACAGACAAGGGGAGCAATGGGTGAGCGTGCAGTTACCTAATGTTTTTTTTTCCTTTTCAAATCGCACGCGACGACGCCCGACACGCTGTAAAAGCGTCAATCACTGCGACGCGTGGTGAAGCTAACTAAAGTCGACGCCTCCTACCCAATTATGTGTTCGACTGCCACTATAATAGGGCGTCCTTCCTCTACTCCCCTCCCAACCGTTCTTACAGAAATAGTTTTAAAGAAGTGAAAAAAGAGTATGTGATTCTTTTTTTTTTAAGACCCATTCACTTGAAGGTTTATTTTGGTTCGCATTGCGTTTAGTTGATATCATTAATATTTTTAGCAAATATTTCTAGACCAATTTGTAAGCTATTAGAATACAAAGTTAATCATTCAACGATGCCGGGATTTGATTTTCAGGTCAGCGGGAAGGTAAAAATTTAAGTATCACATCGATTGTGTACCCACCCACAGAGGGGGATTTACGTATAAACCAACTAGGCACCGGCCTAAGGCGGCAGATTTTAGGGGTGGCAAATTTTGAATGACGAAAAAAAAGTATATAATTTTTTCTGCCAGTTAAAATAATTTTATCGCTTCATCGTGTGTGTGATTGTTGTGGTTTGCTGTATCTGCGTGCCAACATGACAGAGTATCGCCTTAATTCACTGACAATAGTCTTAATTGAAGCTCACTTATTAGACCAAAGGTATTTGTCTGGCATCATCGATCAGTTCACTCAGCAGAAATCAAGGCGAAAGATATTAATATTGACTATTTTTTTTATTGTGTACATGCTAATATTTTATCTGTAGCAACAAGTTCTACAGTCTTAATGCAGACATATTTTAAATTTTATAATATTGAATCTGTGTGTTTTGTAAGACGGTTTATTTCAATTTTTAGGTCTTTACTTAGATTCTTACTACTTTTAAAACCTCACTATAATAAATAATAAAATAATGTAAGTACTTTTTATCTGTCATTCCACATATATCACTTGTATATATGGTATATATGTGTCAGTGTATGATTTGTGGTAGGAAGGAAACGGGGATTTAGAAGGTTAGAAACTAAGGTAGGGAAAGTGGGTGGAAAATTATATAGTGCCTATGAGTGGCAGAGTCGTAAATCCGCCCTTGCCCACCAAACCCTTCCTTTACCTTTGACAAGACGTGTATTAATCACAACTTGTGAATGTGGGAATGCCAAGCCGCCACCGTGGTTCGGATTCCAAGTTAAACTGCAGGTCCTCCATTTCATCCTACAATAAGCCTACCATTACACATTAGTGTAAGGCGTACAACCCGAACGGGTAGTAAGACGGCGCTAATAATAATAATAATAATAGCGTACACAGCACTGTGGCCTTTATTTATTTATTTTAGCACCACGTCTTACTACCCATTCAGCTTACTAAAGTAAATAGTACATATGCGTGTAAGTTGGAGAGAAAGAAGGTTTAATTTAGAGGAAGTGTACCCGCATTTGCGTGTAGGGTGTAACACATTTAGGTAAAACTACCCATATTACACATATGACCGTGATTCGAACCCAGATCTTCCCATCATCGGCAATCCACTTTGTTGCAAGTGTGACGCCTTACCCATTCGGCCACCGCAGCGCAAAACAAAAATAATATGAATAGTGATAAAAAAAACAGAGAAAACCATATTACAACTAAACATATCATGGTTCTCGTGTGTATATGTCTCTCTCTTCAAAGATTAATGTGTGTGACATGACCACGACTTCTAATGCGCCACAGATAAAACACACACATGTCCGTATGTGGGGGAGATATTGACAAAAAAATAATATAAAAAAACAGTAGCGAATAATAGGATACACTATAAATAAAACTGTTCATAACAGAACCTAAAAAAACATGCAGTTATCTAAAGAAAAGGTTGACAACAATAGGAGTCATTCACTTCCCTATCGTCCTTATTATTATACCAAAAGTAGCACCTTAATTAACATAATTATCACATTAAAAATCTTTCAATAGACGCTCGCACAAAGGGAAGAGCGTCCCACAAGGTTTCATTTTTGACACCTTCCTAGGTTTTTTTATTTTCCCTAAGATAAACGATGTTAAAAAGAAGTCTTGTAGTTGTTCTTTTTATTTACATGTCCCTGCGAGTTGTTTTTTTAAAGCCACCATTTTATTGGTGTGGTTTGTTTGCATCCGTTTATCATCAGATAATCTCGGCGATGTATGACAGATGCTACCGTCAAAGAAAAATGGATCTCAACAATGATAAGCTACTAGAAGTTTAATTATTTGCTTTATCACCTTGTCCTATACTACACGTTCAGATTGTAAATATATGCAATAATTACGCTAATGAGTGAGGAATGAGGAAGGCTTAAATTAGAATAGGTATTGCCGCATTCACTTGAAGTGAGAGTGTAAAACTATTTAGGAAAACAGAAAAACTCACTACACCCAACAGGTATTCGAACCCCAATCCTTCCATCATCGGCAGTTCAGTCTATTGCGAGAGTGTCACCTTAGACCATGGTCCCACCGAAACAGGTTATAATATAATTATTCCTCAAGATATCACTTAAAATCTATTGGTATGTCTGTCCTGTTTTACCGACAAACACAAGCTTTTTTTTTCTTCATGTTATGACTTCTAAAACCCCCTAAAACCAACACCTTCTTCCGACGACCATGCAATACACCGCTGGTGGACCCTCGCCACCCCCATTTGACGCTTATACACAACAGAGCGGTGTAGTTACTGTTATGTATGACTGTTGTGTTTTATTACCACGGGTGTTTGTCATATGGGCTACTCTTCAGGGCGGAATGTGAGAGGGTGTGGGGAAGGGGTTGGTCGCATACATCACGACTCTTTATCCTCCCCACAATACCGGTCCATTCACACAGCCTCCTCTCCAAATAGAGGGTGAGGGGGTGGTATTCTTCTGAATCATTATCCCCTTCCCTACCGCTTGACAAACCGACGCTACCACACACAGAACTCATCCTTCATATGTGTTTTACCTACACAATACGGACAGGAGCAAATGTTTCAAGTCGATACATTTGGAAAGATATCGTAACAGCCTCATTGTGTCTAGAACAGTGTCCACCCTTCCTGCAGTGTGTGCCATCATTCACCAGTTTAAAAAAAAAAAGGGTGTACTTTATCAGCACTTTATAGAAAAGAGTTAAATTAATACGACTTTTAAGTTAACCATAACCTAGAACATATAATTGTACCCATTACTTCCAGGATTTGTTAATTGAAGGGTATTTTATGTGTATTTAGCTTACCTTGAAAGTTAGCGGTTTTATCGTGATGGAATACTAATTTATACTAATATACTAATTTAACTCATAACTAACCGCTTCGGTGGCCACGTGGTCTAACGCGTTACTCTTGCAGTAGACGAGACTGTCGATGACGGAGTGATCTAGGTTCGAATATCGCTCGGGTGTACCAAGGGTGTTTTTATAAAATGGTGTTCCACTCTCTTTCTCTCTCTCCACGCAAATGCTGGTACACTTCCTATAAATATAACCTCCCTAATCCCTAAATTCACTTTTGTAATTAGTACATAATCGTATGGCCAGAACGGTGTGGTGCGGTGATTAGAAAAACTAAAAGTTGAAAAAAATGCTTTGTATGGAACAAATAAAATTATAATTAGTATAGCCAAGTTTAGTTTTAATTTTCTACACTTCGTAATCTTAAAAGTTCTTAAATATTTATCATGAGCATAGTGGTTACATGAACATAAATTTTATAAACAAAGACAAAAAAAAAAGTCCAGTTCCAATTCTACGATGTTCATGACAAATATTCGATAACTGTTAAAAATTAATAGGTGTAGAAATTTAAACTAAAAGTATCTGCTGAAACAATAGGCATGTTCAATTTGGGCTAAAAAATGTTGTTTTGTTGAAAAAAAAAAAACACTGTCCTTTATTTACTCTCCCTTTAATCTATCTCTTCTTGGAAAATTCAAACCAATCCAACCAAAAACCACGCTGGACGACAGAGACACACACACACAACTCAAGCAGCAAGCAAGCAGTCGCACCAGTTAGTAATCCAACGAATGTCCGCAGCTTATTTCCCAGGAGAGTATCAAGAGGAAGAGGTTGGCCAGGAGCTACTAGTCCGGGAGTCATAACACCGTGTCTCTTTGGCCACAGTGTCTGACATGGAAGACTGAAGACAAGTTGCTAAGGAGAGTAATTTTACAGAGAGAAAGAGAGACCGGTGAAGAAAGGAGGGGGACCGGTAAGATTATCAAGATGCCTAGACAAAGGATAACACGAGAAAACTAAACTGGAGAAAATATAATACAATACAGAGAAAAAGAACAAAACTTTTTTTCTTAAATTATTTATTTACTTGAGGTATTTAACGTGTAGTACGTCTGGTACATAGAAAAATCTGCACTTTTTGATTGGAATATGCAACTTTCTGTGGTCAGAAATGAGGTCAAAAATGATCTTTTCAGATAGGGAGTCACATTAAAATCCGTGAAAGACGCCAAAATGGCGGCTATTTATGGCCGCCATTTTGATATCCTAGGATGTGTTGTATCTCAGCTCCTAATGGTTCTATTTTAATTTTGCTTTTTTTGTTTGAAAGCTCTTATTAAGCACATTTTTTAATCATACTTACTTTCCCCCAAACCTTAAGGCTTCCGTATGATTAAAAAATATTTACCTTGATTTTAGTGTTCGTCTTGTAATTTTATTTGTTTTTGTTTTTTGTGTGTAAAATATACACATATACTCATATACTCATATACATCACTTAACCTTCTTTTTTGTAGATTAGACTGAATTGAATCCCTATCAAAATGACTTCAAGGTGCCTGCGGCTGACAAATGTTGGCTTTGTATCTCCACTTAAGCTTCATGTTGTGGACTGCACCAAATGTTGTATTTGTCAAAAATCTAGAGATGAAGACTTGATTTGTCCAGCCTTACACACTTCCAAAGCACTTGTTGGTGCTGGCTACAGGGTGCTTTCAGAAAATTTAACAGTATTTAAGAATCTTGGTGCATTGCCCCATGGTTTGGATGTACAAAAGTTCAATGAGGTTGAAGGTATAGAAAAAACAAAGAAAAAAGCAAAGTGGCATAAAAAGTGCGCACTTAACTTCAACAGAACAAAACTATCCAGGGCAAAGAAACGCAAACGTTTATACTCTTTGAGGTGACCTGGTGGTCTAGGGGTAAGGTGTCAGACTTCTATGCTGGCGGCCGGGGTTCAATCCTCGGTCCCGGCAAAGATTTATCTGATTACCCAAACCCTTCCTTCACCTCTGACAAGACATCTTGTGAACGTGGGGAATGCCAGGCCTCCACCGTGGTTCGGATTCCACGTTAAACTGTAGGTCCTCCATTTCATCTCACAATCACCCACCATTACACATTAGCGTAAGTGCGTATAACCCGAACGGGTAGTAAGACGCGGTGCTAATAATAATAATAATAATAATAATATACTCTTTGACAAATGATTCACCTGAGAACAGTCCACATACTTTATTAGTGCCAGATAAAAAAAACCCAAGGAATATTCGTTATTCCACATCATTTATTAGAATGAAAGATGAAATATGTTTTATATGCAATCAAAAGGGCACTACTCGAAAACCTCTGGACAATATTGATTCTCTATACAAGGATAAACTTAAGAGATGAGCCGATATTACCAATATCACAAACCTTAAAGTATTCCTAAAGGGTAGCGTTTTGGTTGCTAAGGAAACAAAGTACCCATCGAAGTGCTACACAAATTTGACCGTTTGGCTGAGAACATCAATCGGAGTACAAGAAGAAGAGGTCAACTCTATCTGCAAGAGTATGGCATTTGCTTCCGTTGCACGCTTCATAAGAGAGAAAAACAAGGCTTCTGAATCTGATAATACTGAGATTGTATTCAAAATGGCTCACTTAAGGACTATGTATGCAAACAGCTTTGCAAATATTCTGGGAATGAAAAGTAAAGTTCTTCCAAATACATATAGCACCCGTTTACGTGAGTAAATTCTCGATCACCTCCCACGATTCAAAGCTCAACTTTCAGGTTCTTTAATCGTAATGGTGATAATATTTTTCAATATGTTCATTATGAAAACCTTTATGATGATGCTGTTGCATGTGAAAGATTTATTAAACAAATTAGAAAGATAATAGCCCAGCAAAATGTTACGTTTGATGGTCATATGAACGATGATAAACAAGCTGCAAGCGTTCCTCCAGTACTTATTGTTTTATTGTGTTCTTTACTTCATAGTTATACTTCAGCAGAAAACGAGACTAAACCAAATCAGTCTGCTTTGACTATCAACCAATTAATAGTTTTCAACCACAGTGAAAACATTTCAAAAGGCAACATTATTCGTCATAAGAAAAGTAATGAATATCCAGTTCCATTATACATGGGCCTGTCTATAATTGGAAAACACGAAATAATACAATAATTGAAAACATGCATAAAAGAGGCCTCTCAATATCACCAAACTGCATTCGCTGTGGATCAGGCTCATGTGCAAAACAATGCTGTCATAAAAGGAAATGGTTTTGCTGGAGATATCGGGGATCGAATTCTGGTCGCATCTACTGTGGTGGTTTTTCCTAGATGGTTTCCCACACTCCTTACAAGCAAATGAGGGTAAATTAACTGTAAAACGCTTCCTTTCTCGTCCTTACCCCAAAAGAGTAAAGGGATTCGAACACCAATCTCCTTGTTCTCGGAAATCTGGTGTCGATTAAGAGGGGTGCTGTTGACTACGTGACCATCAAAGTATGGAGAGGGGGAAGGGATAAAATAAATAATGATGCAAAGAAGATTTAGGGTGATAAATTTAAAACTAAAGAAAAACCATAAGACGCGATGAGGATGGAGGAGGTATATCATACAGATATTTGAGAAAGAAGATCTGAATTTGTGGAAAACACAAGACGTGATAAAACAAAAGTGTAGTTCTTAGAATGATAGACCTGTTCAGTGAGACAAAGAAAAATATATATAGAGGGAGATGATGCCAGAAAGAGTGATGATGGTGTGGAAAGGAAGGTGAACAAGAGGCCCAGGCACGCGCTGCGCTTATGGCCCACTTGATTAGCTTTCGGAGTTCGCAGTTACCACAAGACCACTCTCCCCATACTTTATACCACATCGTCCATGCCACGTGACGCCACATCCAGGGGGATGGAGGGGCAATCAAACGTCTCAGGCACTTCAGTTCACACACACACACACACAAACACACACACACGTCACAACTTCTGACAAAAAGCAGGTCAAGCTACCGTTCAATTTTCTTCTGAAGAACCTTATTTGATATCAAGAAAATTTACTATAAATACTTTCAAATATTCATATGTCAATTCATGTGATCTGCAGCAGTTACTTTTGATGGATATTAACGATACTTATACAATAACATTAATAACCTTGTCGACCTACTTCAGTGGTTGAAAGGTCTAAGGCGTCACTCGTATTATATTGACCTGCTGATGGAGAGATTGGAATTCGAATTCCTGTCGTATCCACAGAGGTTGGTTTTTCTTAAATAGTTTCACAATCTTCTTCCGCGCAAATAAGGCTAGACTATCTCTAAGATACTTCTTTCTCTATGCCTACCCCATTATAGTAATTACTATGATACATGCTTATAACAAGAACAGGTAGGAAAACGCGATGAAAAAAATAGATAGAAAAATTAAGAACCTTTGAAAATTGATGTAGAATTTCAGTTGTTACATGTTCTGCATGGAGGGCACCAAATTCACAATAGCCGGGCCATCCAATAATTCCAATAAGAAGTATTATGGGGTATTAACAATTTTTTGACGATTCCAACCAGTACATCACGTCGTGCAAACAAACCTAAAGCCCATTCCAGTTTGCCTGAATTTAAATCACGAACCTATTTGTTTTCACCCATATTGATATTCACTGAAATGTTACAAACTTATCTTGAAGAGAATGCGAACGCGTCGTCTCAAAACTGACCTAATTACTTTAGTTTCCTTAGACTAAGTTATTTATTACGCCTGAGCTAACCGTAAATCTAGAAAATGTCTTCATCTGAGGCAGAGGACGTTGAGGTGATGGTAATTAGACGGTCCAAGAGGGTTTCGATATTATATTGGACCAGGTTGTACATGGCACCCATTACTCCCGGCTCGAGCGAATAAAAGCCCTTGAACCAGAAGGGACAGCTAGAAAGATTCCCGACCTGGAAGCACTCGCAGGAGATATTTCACCGTTCTCACACCTGCTGGTGGCGTTTTATCACTGGCTGCAGCGACGACACAGATTCACGATTCGGGAGAGCATTAGACGGGACCGCTGCTCCTCGGAGGGGGCGTACATTCGGATGAAGAGGAAAGTGGGTACCCGCGGGCAAAGGGAATAATGGTGAGCACGTGGACAAGAGCGGTCATCTTGGTGGTGTTTATACTCACATTAGGAGGAAAGTGGGTGCCCACGTAGAGAAGAGAATATCGGTGAGCACGTGGAAAGGGGTGTTAGTCTCATACACTAACTTGGGGAGGAATTGAGGACCCGTGGAGAGAAGAGACGGCCAGGGAGCACACGGTGAAGGATGTTAATCTCGTCTGGTTTCTCTCAATCTAAAAGTTTATATTCAAATGCCACGATAACAAATATTAAAGATATTTTGAGATTGTTAATGTAAAAAATTAAATTGAACATAACAAATTAAGCAATATGTTATTTGTTGTGCCCAAAATATGGGTTTTTCGTTATTAAAAAAAAAGACTCCATAGAAACCACTGATATTTACTCGCGTCCACTACAACCCCTAAACATAAATTGAGCACTCGATTCGATTGGACCTCACGGTCTCGACGTGAACGGAGTGTACCGATGACGGTATGAGAAATGGCGCAGTTACGTGAAGACACGTGTTAATATATAGCGGAACAAGTCGACGACAACTTCACCCTGCCGAGCTCGCAGCGGTGACACCGGACGCAAGTGTGTGCGTCTTTGTTTTGGCCGAGTTTTCAAAATTAATTTAATCAGTCATTTATTTTGGCGAGTGCTCTGGTCTGTGTTAGTGTGTTGTTTGTGACTTTTTTTTAATGGTGACGACTCTATTCTGTTATCTCTCTCCCCCTCCACATCCCCCCCCCACCCCGAGTTTTTCACGCGCAGTTGCATGGAACCCACCTTGCGACTGTAATTATTATTATTTTGGTTCACCGCATTTTACTATCCATTTTGGCTATTAGCTATATTCACGCAAATTGGGTAGGAACGGTGAAGGTTGAAATTTACAGTAAATGTAAACGCATTTGAGTCAAAGGAATATGGGAAAACTTTTAGGGAAAAAAAACAACCTGTGTACATCCAGCCGGAATTAAAATCCGCAAACCCCCCTCCCGATTCTGGTATATTAGACCATTCTAATCTGACGTTTACTCCGCGTGCCCACCGATGTAACTCTATAATATATAGGGCCTATTTAATGCTATGGAATTTAAAATTATTAATGTATATTTAAATGATTTAAAAACTCTCTCAGATGTGTATGTGGGTTAGAGAAATACTCAAATCAGTACTTATTAAATTATATAAATAATACTTAGCACCACGTCTTACTACCCATTCAAGCTATACGCTTAAGTACTAATTAGACTAATGGATTAGGATTTGGGAAGTTTGAATATAGAGGAAGTGAACCCAAATTTGCGTAGAGGGAGAGTGGAAAGCCATTCAGGAAAACCCACCCCTAGTTCACCCGAGCGAGATTCGAACCTCGATTTCTCCGTCCACGGCAGTCTAGCTCAACATGAAACTTGAGCGTTAGCCAACTATGCCACTGAGGTAGGTAAATTATATAAATAAAAATAAAAATCAAACAATCAAGTACCGGTATTTAATGTGATGTAACAGTTTCAAAATGTGCTATTTATAATGTGTCTTTGGCTATTAAAAAAATTATGTACACACTAAAGGTAAACTATATTATGTTTTGATGTGTGTGTGTGTGTGTGTGTTTATGACTTCAGGCCGAGTGGTAATAATAAAAGTATTCCAGAGGAGCAGACCAGTCGTATTTATCTAACTGCCCGTGAATTTGCTAACCCTGCCTTAGACCATTCAAACCATTAATTCAGGTTGAATTAGATTAAATATAATCGTTTGAGGGGGCTATAGTCATGTCACCATTAGAAGAATCTTTTAGAACGTTTTTTATAAAAATAAATTAAGCTTTACCATAATTGAAAGCCGGTCACTATAATAATTATCTCAAACCCATTCAAAATTCCACCACAATTTTAAAAGTTACAGCTAAAGAATAAATACTACACCAAATCAGATTATTACTCTCTCTCTATCTTACAGGTAGAGAAAGTATGGTACGCAATTACATATATTTTTGTTTATATTATTAAAATTAGAGGTCAATTATCATTATTATTTAGCACGCGTCTTACTACTCGTTCGGGTTATACGCTTAAGTACTAATTACACTAATAGATTAGGAATTGGGAAGGTTGAAATAAAGGAAGTGAACCCGCATTTGCGTGGAAAACCATTTAGGAAAAACCACCCCCAGTTCACCCGACCGAGATTCGAACCTCGATCTCCCCGTCCTCAGCAGTCGGGCTCAACACGACAAGCGCGTTAGCCAACTACGCCACCGAGGCGGGTATTAGAGGTCAAATCTTCTGTCATGTTTTAAAGTTTTATTACTTCCTACTAATTTGATTTTACCTTTAAAAAAGCAACAACAAATAGTAAAAAACTAGTATTCACTAAAGTTATTATTGCACTTTTACATTCTTTCATTAGTTATTGATTACTTAGATTTCTTTCTACTTCCCTCCATTCATCTCTAGTAATATAATTTTAATAAATTGGAACATGTAAAGCAGATCACAGTTTCCAAGCTGTCAGCAAATGGTTCAAATACCATTTTATTAAGGTCTTTTAAACATTAAACTGTTTGAAATGCTCTTAGGTGGACAAAGATGTGCCTCTTTTCTCATTGATTCTATATCATTGTATATTATTTTATTCGTGTTCTTATGTGGAGTGGTGATGATACTATGTACATTATTCCGTTCAGAAATCTTACGAGTTTATAGAAAGAGAGAGAAAGTCTGTTCGGTGCGCCGTACCATTTATTTTTTCAAATTATTCTTTAAGATTCTTCCAACGTTAATTAGATTATATTTATAGTTGTTACATAAGGACACAGTTGCTTTCAAATTAAACCTAATCTATCAATTTTGAAATAAAATTTGTACCCATAATTTATAGCACACTTCCGTCCAAATGGGTAGTATAAGTTATTTGTATGTATTAAACTATGCATAATATTCCTATAAATAGCATATAATGGTGCGATTATATAAAACCATTAGCCAAATTAGCCTACTTGTAAAAATTAATTTTGATTATCCTCGTTAGCATAAGTAATATTTAGATTTATATAGTAGCTTAGAGTAATGTTGTGAATAGGCCAAAACGGCATTCAGTCCAAATTTCATCAACGAACCTTTTAGAAAATATAGACAATTTGCTGCCATTAATGGTAACATTTAAATACAGTAGTGTATTTAATAGATATTGATAATATATATCAAAAGTGACAGCTGAAGATCATATGACTTGGCGTATGAGACGTGAAAGTATATATAGTAAGTTCTCCATCTGTTAGATAGGGTTCTTAGTAAGTAATTTGACCTATATATCACAAATTAATATAATTTGCATTTTTTCTATATTTTAAAATATATTTTATACAAAGAAATATCAAGAAACTTTTTTTATAAATACATCAAAGAAATGTGTTTGGAAGAATCAATGACAGCTGCCAGAGGGTTGAGGGGGAGGGGTAAGAAGAAGATAAGATTGAAAAGGTAGTGCTGTAAGGTTTTCCGGTGGAGCCTGGAACTAAACCCAGGTCCAATTACGAGTCGTATCACTGTAGACAAGACGAACAATGGCATGGCATAAAAATAAATAGTAACAACAAAGAACACGGCAATGACAAAAACTGAATCGTAAGGGAGGTGGGGGGGGGGGGGGGGGGGGAGAGAGAAGGTATAAAGCGCTGAATCTTCTGATTCCGATAGGGTTTCAAGAGTCAATAGTAAAAAAATAGTATGTTTTTTTACCTTCTCTTTTATTTTTGTGTAGAAAAAGGAAAAAAAAATCTGCCCTGATGGATTTTCTGGTTGACGTTTTCTTACAACTAACATCGCCTCAAGTTGCTGATCTTCCAACTTACAGTCACTTTAAAATAAAAACTATATAATAGAAATGGGAAGGACAATTATTTGAACTAATAATAAATATGAGAGGAGGGAGGGTAAATACAATTTTTTTAAGTCTTTCTCGTCCACTTTGGTAGTCAAATGGACGATCTGACAGAAATTTTCAGTCTATCATGTAAGAAAACTACATCGTTTCAAAAGTCGATATTTGAGTCTTGTTAGCTTGCACGCACGCACGCACGCACACACACACACACATTTATTATATATAATATATATATATATATATATATATATATATATATATATATTAAATAAGTACTTTCGATTTTTTTTTAGTGTGACCAAATTTAGGTTGATTGATTGGAGAGATTTAAATACGTAGTTCAATATGAAAATATACATTTAATTATTCTATATTTTTCTATAAAGTTTGGGACAGTTATTATTGAAGGAATGATTGAATTTTAGGATTTTAGGGAAATATAAAAGATGTATAGACCAAAAAATGCAAACATAGATTAGGGAAACTATGGAAGATAATGGGACTTTTGATAAGTTTATAATTTGATCGGGTCCGAAAAGGTTGCCAACCCCTGGTCTAAGGCAATGCTATTTAACAGTTTTTGTTCACGTACGCCCACATATAATTAATTTTTAACTGTGTATCCTCAAAGTTGTTGGCGCATAATGTATGATATACATATTCTATATTATAAATTTAAAATAAAACGGGCTCTTCCAGACCACATGTCCTTAAAGTGGGAGTGTAGGAGAAACACGAACTAAAAAAAAGTATTTTACAGTTTTTATAGCAAACTTCTTTTGTCAAAAGAAATAAAATATTTCTCCAGTAGAAACATAGAGTTTAACTTTCTTCACCTGGTGATATTAATAGCTGTTCTTGTCAAGTATGTCCTTGAATTATTTAATGACAAATTTTCTCTTCATTTAAAAAGTTTCTCATCTAATGCCACTATGCTAGTGACAGATATTCAACAACTGTTGATATCACCATATGAATAAAATTAAACTATGTCTCTACTGTAGCAATATTTTATTTATTTTGGCTAAAAAAGGTTTTGCTATAAAACCTGCAAACACATGCGTACATGCGTATAATCCAAACGGGTTAGTAAAGTAAGATGCGATTGGGGAAAATACATATGTATTATCCTCCACAAAATTAAGGCAAGAATTAAATCGTTTGGTGGAACAGAGATTTCATTGTCACGAAAAAAACAAAACACAAAATAGTTTTGTTCTGAACAAATTTTGGATAGAAATAATTTTGGTAAAATCTATTTTATAGCTATATTTATAGTTGAAAACATGTTTTCCATTTGTTTGTTTCAAAATAAGCACCAAGCTTTTAATTTATATGTATACGAATCATTTTCCAAATATAATTATATTCTTGTTCGTAGCAATGATGAACACAAATTCCATGTGGAGGTAAGCGCTACGTTACTATTTATTTCGTTTTATTTGTCATAGCTATTTGAATACAAGTTTCTCTACTGAATTATCTATAAAAAAAATCACTGTTGTGTTTAGAGGATTAAAATGCATGCATAAGCATCGTTAGGCATGCGGACTAGACATCAATCCCATTTACTCTATTTTTTTACATTGACAAGCAGATTGGGGTTGAATCCCAGATGGATATGATGAGGATATATATTCTTCTTAAATTGATTCTCTATCTCACTTGACGGAAATGCGTTTCTCATCCCTATCCCCAATAATGTTGTAAATGTGGGTAGTCCATATGCGAAAAAAATTCTTTAAAAAAAGAAACTTGGTGATATCTTCAAGGGAATTATGGTACTTATATTTTGTGTCAATGACTGTACAGATCAGGAAGACATAGTAAGGGAAAGAAACAAACAAACATAGTCTGAAGAAAACACAAGAAGAAATATATATATAAGTAAAATTGATGGAACCAAACAAAGTAAAGAAAGCAAATTTGTTTTGTGAAGAACTTAAAAAAAAAATTACTACTGAATTGATACAAAGTTAAAGGCCCCTGGTGGTGGAATACTATACTAGGTACAGAATGCCAACAAAATGGGCCAAAATTTCAAACACACAATTTTCTAACTCCTGTGTCCTAGCCAAGATTTTATTACTTTTTGTTGTCTTGTTCATTGGAGAGCAAAATGAAGTCCAATTTTCTTAGAACGAGCCTTTTTAAAAAAAATACAACATATTATTTATTTCTGTTAACACTGATCAATGATCACATTTTAGTATATTACTGGTGATATTTTATACGTTTTAATGGTATCGATAAAAAGTAACTTGACATGACGTATAACTAGACGAAGTAGAGCTAGTAACTTATCTAGCTGTCAGTAACTTATCAGCTTTTCTTTGAAAATTGACTACTAGTGACGTAGCATCAAAGTCAAGATAGGATCTACGTTTTATTTGACGAGTTTTAAAGGTATAACATTTCCAAATAAACATTTAAATAATTCTAAAAATAACCATGATATCACAAAATGAGTTTTTTTAAATGTTTTATTGGTAAACGTGTTAATGAAAGAGATTTTTAGTTTCGTAATAACTCAAATAAAAATTTCCAAAGTTAATATATTTCAATTTAATGAATAATTTCAGAATATTGAACTCAATATATCCACATGCGTTAGAAAATCTTATCACACACCTGGGTGAGCGCTTATTTATTTTTTATGTTGTTTACATCGATGCTCTTGTTCATTGTCCTGCACCCCTATTGCAAATACTTGTGAAATATAACAACTACGAAGAATTCTGTCTGTCTTTCTCTCTCCCTTCCTTTTGGAACCTTATGGAAGCATAATACAAACATGGCGAAATAGAAGGAATATAAAAAAGCTTCTAGAATGATTTTTGTCTAAATATATATTAGAAAAGAAGGTTCCCTACCTCATTCGGTCAACAACCTTACAGCAGAACAGTCTGCGACGCGCTAATCCATTATATTTAAGCTGTCGTGCCTACATACAAATAAATTTCGTCAACAAAACTATATATATAAGATTAAAACCTTACCTGTAATAAAATAAAGATGACGTCAATACAATTAATTAAAATAAAATAAGACTATAAGGAACCCCAACAAGAAGAAGCCAAATCTTCCAACTTGGCTTCATAATCACGTGAGAACACAGGAAGAATAACCTTATAAGTGACTCGACAACGAGGGGACTCCCGTAAAAAAATAATGTTTACAAAGTGTTTAAAACTAAAGATATTTGATTTATACTCTAGAATAGTTTGTAAGAATCTTCCTGCCAGGAAGTAGATTAAAAATATCCGCGGAAGCAGAGTAGGATAGGAAAAAAGAAATAAAATATTTTGAAATGCTAATTGATGCTGTTCGGGTGTAAATAGGCTAGTGACTACCCATCCTCGTCAACGGAAAGGGGGATGTGTTATCAGAAGATAAACAAGAGGCCTAGCATAGTAAACTGCTCATTTTCTTCCTTCTTTTTCTATTTAGTGCATTGAAGTCTAAGGACGGTATGCAAGAACGTAGGGGACCAAATTTTTAACCTATGATGACGCAAGTAAACCCAGCTAGTGTCAACAAGGCATCCACTGTCAAGTTCTTGCATACGGCTCTAAATGTGATATTGCTTAGATTGCTTAGGTGCGTCAAGCTAAGATGCAACCCTCTTCACGTCTTAAAATAAGAATTGTAATTTAGTCTTGTCATGTTACATAGAACTTTATTAATTCAAACAAATTCTCTAGGAAGGATCTTACCATCCTTAAAGGTAAAAATGTCAGATTTCCTCCTGACCTTTTCTAAGCAGACACACACATAAAAAAAAGGTAGTGGGGTGACATTAGGGCTCGTCCCGTTTCTGATGATTATCTACACCAAAATTCACCCCTTTTACTCTTTAATAACACGTGTTTTAGTGTTATAACTCATCAATATGTTTCTATCTCCAAATTTATACATCTAAACGATCTCTTCAGAAAGTTATTTTCTCTTATCAAAGTGTACATCAGGTCAAGTTTAGTTCCTCATTCTATTTTCTTTTTAAAAATGAATTCCTTACTTTCCAGATAGTTTAGATTGAATATAATAAGTAATAAAATTTCATATTCCATCAAAATGACAAAGCGTTAAGTCATGTAACTTAAGTTTAAAAATAATGTTTTAAAATTGAAGATGATATACAACTTCAGTTGATTTATAACCCATATTTATGGGGTAAAAATACATGTTTAATCAGCGTGCAGAATTCTTCCGTTTTCTTTTTCATCTACTCGATGACCTTAATTTTAAGCTTTCAGTTAAATGTCTCAAATTAACAAATATTCCAGTATTTTTACTAGATTATGCAAAATTGTCTGTATTCCCCAGTTGTTTTTTTCAGACACAAAAAGTCCTTGTTTTAACTTGGGTCTTCCAGTTTTCCAGGTGTGAGGCAACCTTGTTACTACCCTTTTGGGTCATACATATATTCATGAAGAACATATATGTACAAATAATTCTAATTCGTAAGTGATAAGGTTGAATTTAGAGTAAATGTACCTGCATTTGCATGGAGAGAAAAATTATATAAAAGCTTTTGTGGAAAACCACCGTCAGTACACCTGACCAGGATTCAATCCACGGTCTCCCCGTCATCGGCAGTCAATTTTATTTCAGAAGTATCGACTCTAAACCAGTTATCGGTAACAGGTCGATAGTGATAGACAAGTCGATCTCACAATAATTTTCTTTAGTGTTTTAAGGTGGGAGTGTAGTGAACGTGAGAAAAGGCTAGAGTTTTTGTAGTTTTTATAGAAAAGCTTTTTGGGGGTGGGAAAACTAAATTAAATATTACTACAGTAGAAATATAGAGTTTATTTTCTTCATATGATGACAACAGTTTTTGGATAACTGTTAAGGGTGTCCTGGAATATAATGACGACTGTTTCTCTTAAATTTAAAAATTTCTCATCTAATGCTGCTATGATCATGACAGATTTATAGATAAATATAGTGAACTTTGATCTATGGTGGCAACACTGCTATGGTTTTATACAATCCTTAAACTGTTTCTAAAGGTGTCGATAAAAGAATTAAAACATACAATTCTAGTGTAATAGGACTTGCTGAAAAAACAAAACCTTATGAAGCTTAAACCGAGTAAGTAAATGTAAGATTCCTATTTTTTTTAAACGGAAAGAGAACTTTAAAGAGGTTGAAACAATTTGGATGATTCACCCTCATTAAAACTGGAATAAGCTCCCAGAAATTGCCTTTGGACACATATGTGAAAACAGTTTTTAATCTCTATAAAGTAATAATTCATAAAACCAGAGAAACTTACCAACACAGAGATTTTGAAGCTGGGAAGAACCTTATCAAATAGCTACACCCCCAGGTACCTATGACCATGTGAGCCAGGTTTAGCTCCGCGTGGACTGTGGGTGGCGGTGGTACACCACAGATACCCACACATGACTATGTGAGCCAGGTTTAGCTCCGCGTGGACTGTGGGTGGCGGTGGTACACCACAGATACCCACACATGACCATGTGAGCCAGGTTTAGTTCCTCGTGGACTGTGGGTGGCGGTGGTACACCACAGATACCCGCACATGACCGTGTGAGCCAGGTTTAACTCCGCGGGGACTGTGGGTGGTGGTGGTACACCACAGATACCCGCACATGACCGTGTGAGCCAGGTTTAACTCCGCGTGGACTGTGGGTGGCGGTAGTACACCGCCAGGTACAAGGGCCACTGTATCGCAACTCGGCATCATCTAGTGACCCCAGTGCAACTCCCGAGAGCAATAAATCCACCTGTAAGATACCACATAACCTCTTTGTTGCAGTTGTAAATACATCGGAGTAACAGCGTCTGTTCCGGTCTGTTGTGTCTCTTGCCTCCAGACAGACTCCCCGTTGCTCGTTGGTGATTGAAAGACAGACAATAGAGGCAATGGTCTCTGGTTCGATTAAACTGGTACCCGGATTTTTCCGTGCTTAATTCAGTAAGAGTCAACTAATATACCTAGTTGACCAAAATATATCATGATGACTATTAGCAAAACAAGCAACTATCATAGAAAATATACGTTATTTGGTAGGTGCGCAGGTCATTACTTTCAGACATGTTTTTAAGTACACACACATGTGCAGAAAAAATATCCCTATTAATATAAATTGCAAATTTAATAGCGCTATCCATCCAAAAAAGAAGTTAAATCAAAATATTCAATTATGGGCTAGTGCAGCATCCATCAACATCTCGGGTTGGATTTTTTTGACGGTTTCATTAATTTACCTAAGTGTTCGAAAATTTAAAATATATATATTTGTGTATGGATTGAAAACAGTTTGTTTTATAAAAATATATTTGAAGTAAAAGATGTATATTATAATATTATAAATAGATCAACATGCACGAAATGATAAGTAATTTTATATCTCAAAGACTTACGGGGATATAATTTAAAACTAGAATCTACGTATCAGACCGAAACCCTTAAAGTCAGTTTGACAAAAAATTGAGAGTAGCCATTTGGTTTGTAATATTGATCAAAGCTTTGAAATGAGATTTATTCAAAATCGTTGAAGCCGATTTTGATGACATCAATTTTTTTCTCTTCCCGCCCTTTAAGAAACTACCCTTAATTTTAGGGTTGGATATCCAATTCCAAAAACCCTCGGGGCAACCCCATGAAAAACCCAGATAGCAAGTCTTAGCCCAATCTGTAAAATAGTTTAGGCTCTAGCCTCAGGTACAAACTGACAGATAGATGGACGGACAGACAGACAGATGGCATTGCGAAAGCCATTTTTTCGGATTCGGGGGACCATGAAACCTTGACGTTTATCAAAATATCGATCTAGATTATTTTTTACGATCACAATACTTTATCTAACAGTAAAATAGCGAGAAAGTAAACATATTGATATTGGGTCCCCAGGAGTAAACACTTTGTATTAAAATGTCAACTTCCGGTTTAAAAGTTTTGACAATTTGTTAGGGGTTATACATCTTATGGTTATCACATTGCTATTAAATTCCTCATTTATAAATTTTGACCAATAAAATAGGTAAATATTGACTATTGGGACTAAAATGATAAGATAGGGTAAATGTTTGTACAGCAATGATCTAAGAGATTGAAAGAAAATTAAACTTTTTGAGAGACTAACTTATTTGCTTACTCTATGGCATTAGAGAATTATTTCGCTAAAATTAAGTAGTATCTCTTTACAACTAAAGTTCACAAAACTGTATTAATATATTTGCCAATATCTCAGAAACTATTGGTTTTAGAAAAATATATTTAATATAAAAGTTTTTTATTTTTGATAGTCCTACAATTTTGCAATGAAAAGTTATTTAGTATCTCAAATGGTTGCGGAGATTGGATAATTTCCGCTTTTGTAAGGTACCCTAAAATACATTTTCATGGGAAAATGGAAATAGCCATATTATTTATAATCTTAATCAACTCCTAGATACGAATTTTAATCAAAATCGTTAGAGCCAAATTAGAGAAATTTTTTTTTTCTATTTTCGCTTTTTATTAAACTACTCTAATTTTAGGGTTAAACAGACACACAGAGATACGGCATTGCAAAAGCCAATTTTTAGGGTGTGGGGGGTCATTAGACGTTGACATCCATCAACATTTCAGATTAGTCTTTTTCTTTACGGCCACTGTACTTTAACTTCTGTGTTCGAAAAGTTAAATTATATTTGTGTATAGTTTGAAAGTTATTGGTTTTATAAAAATATGTTTCAAATAAAATATTTGTATTATAAATAGTTCTACATATTTGCAATGATAAGTAATTTCATATCTCAAATAATTTCTGAGATATAATTAAAAAAAATAGATATTACGCATCAGACCGAAACCCATAAAGTCATTTTGCCGAAATATTGAGAGTAGCCATTTTGATTGTAATATATTTATAAATGTTTATAAGTGAAATTTGATCAAAATCGCTAGAGCTAACTTTTAGAAAATCGATTTATCTCTTATTTCTCTTCAGTAAAGTACCACTAAATTTAGGGTTAGATATCCAATTCCAAAAATTTCTCGGGGCAACCCTATGAAAACCCTAGATACCAAGTTTTAGCCCGATCGGTAAAATAGTTAGGGCTCTAGTCCGAGTTATAGACAGACAGACGGAAATTAATAAACCACTTGTTAGGATTCGTGGGGTCATGAAACGTCTACATTCATCAAAATCTCAAGTTCGATTTTTTTGACCATCAAAATGCTTCCTATAATGTAAAAGAGCGATAAAATAAAAATGGGGCCATTCTGGAAAAAAATATCGATAAAAAAGTTCAATTTAATATTTCTCCTATAGTTTTATTAGTTTAGTTAAATGATGACAGTTGTTTTTTGCTATATCTTTTGCAGTTAGTATATAATCAGTTGTGTTTGCCTTAGGTTGCCGACCTTAGGGCTAATAGATGTAATTATATTGCAATGAATAGCTACTTGCTAAAAACAAAATTGAAATTGACATATCCAGAATCATATCGAACAAATTTACAAATGGACCGAAAAACTTCTAAAAATCCAGGCACAAAATTTTAAAACACACAATTAATGAATGTTATAAATATGGAGAAACACCTCTGTGGTCTGTCTAGTGATCAGAGTTTATGGTTACAGATTGAGAGAACCAGAGCTCGATCCCCGCCGCTTACAGATTTTCTGTAAAGCAGTGGATTTGAAATGGGGTCAACCTCACGCGTATGATCGAGAATGTACTTGAATGAATACTTAGTGGGTTTAGGGATAGATAACTGAGATCGATGGCTGGAGGGTCCGTTGTGCTGACCACATTAAGCCGTCTATCCACATAGGTTGACACTATCTTTGCCAACAGACGGTGGCCGCTCTGTCGGTATGACTTGACCGCGGGCTTACGCCTAGGATTTATATAAAACTAGATAGCTGTTGCCCGCGGCTTTGCTCGCGTGGAAGTTGATTATATACAAATACGAAAATATACATATGTATTTACAGATTAATTTAAAATATTACGTTACGTTGATGACCATAACTTGACCTCAGATCAAAAATAATGCAAGTCCGATACAAACTTTCACCCCCTTTTTCATCCCTTATTAAATAAAATTTCCAAAATTCCTGAAACACGTATTTATTTGTTTTACGTCAATAACCAAATACAAAATTTTGTTTATGTAACTTTCAAAATGACGGACTTTCATACATATTTCATACATATACATACATATATCATCCCCTATTTTGACCCCTTTGGGATGGAATTTTCTAAAATCCTTTCTTAGTGGGTGCCTACATAACAAAATGAATATACATTCCGAATTTCATGCTTGTAGCCTTGATAGTTTGCGCTCGGCGATGATGAATCAGTCAGTCAGTCAGGACATGTTATTTTATAAGTATAGATAAATATAAAGTTTGCATCGTATAAAACAGTTTCGTCATACTGTATAGTTAAATGTTTGATTAGGCCTCATGTCTAAATTTTGCCATTTTTCTTAGTAAAAACCTTAGCACATGTTCTAATAAGTAGATTTTTTTAAACTGTGTTTTTCCTTTTATTTTATTAGGTATATTTGATGGATCATCAAAGATACATAATGTTTTTACTATCAATTAACTTTAATAAAAAAATATGACGGTGTATTACCATCCTAAATACAAGAGTTTTTTTCCTCGTGTAACAAATTTGATACTTGAATGGAATTCAAACGGAATCTAATTTTAGCACACAGTCCTTTATATTCGATTGTGTGTTTCCCTTGAAACCGAGTGCATAGTTCGTCAGTTTTACAATTAGTTCTCTTCTGTGTGGTCCAGTTTCATGATGATTGATAACCCTTGAGGAGTCTCAATGAAGTTTTGATCGACATATCATTATCATTTTCTAGTGATCCAACTGCTTTTATTCAAATGTATCTCCATAGGATTAGATTGAATAAAAAGGGAGGTTTGTAGAGCAAAAATTATAACCAGAAACCAGAGAATATGTAAATTACCATTCTACAAGTAATTATCTTTACTATTAAATATAATGTTATCATTAATAAACGAAGATATTCCGTGGGAAAAAAAAATACCATAGTTAAACTGTCAAAGATTCGGGGCCTGAACCCTCTATTAACTGAGTCAAATTCACTAAAATTATATCTTCATACATCACTAGACCCCAGTTACAAGAGAAGGAATTAATAACTACCTTTACCAAGTTTAATACATATCCCTGGTGACCTGGTGGTCTAGGGTAAGGTGTCGGACTTCTATGCTGGCGGCCAGGGTTCAATCCTCGGTCCGGCACAGATTTATCTGATTACCAAACCCTTCCTTCACCTCTGACAAAAACACTTGTGAATGTGGGAATGCCAGGCCTCCACCGTGGTTCGATTCCACGTTAAACTGTAGGTCCTTCATTTCATCTCACAATCACCCTACCATTACACATTAGCGTAAGTGCGTATAACCCGAACGGGTAGTAAGACGCGGTGCTAATAATAATAATAATACATATCTAATTTCGTTCAAAGTTATCCCAACTACTATTTAATAGATTCATCAAAAGCAGTGGTACCCAAACTTTTATGATCACGACGTAAAATGTAATCTTTCATTGGCCGGCGAATGGACATTTAGAGCCCCTTTTAGTAAATACATATTTATTGTGGTCACACTTGATAACATTTTACCATATTATTACTAATTATTAGTATTATTTTAGAAGTATTGATAAGATCTATCAAAAGTGATAAATGCAGATTACAAGACTTGATGTATGAATACGTGAAATTAAATATAGTAACTTTTTCTAGCTTTTAGATTGTTCCGTTCTCAAGAAAACTTGAGTATAGTTCCAATTGTATATATTCTGATAAATAGTTACTACCAAATTAAACAAGATATACACAAACTTTATTTTATTTGAGTAACTAATATCTTAATCTCTATTTGCATACATTCACTATTGGGTCAGCAATGAGGAAGGTTACATTCAGAATAAATGTATTTTCATTTGCATGTAGGGATAGCAGAAAACAATTTAAGAAAAGCCACACTCAATACACCCATTTGGGATTCGAACCCCAGCCTCTCTGTCACTGGTAAACGAGACGCTAACTAATAATACGGTAACCCCACATTTAAAAAATATATTTATGTTTAAATGAAGAGCATTGAATCCAAGGGCTTTCATTGAAGTATTTATATTATATGGTCTACAACAAACCCAAAGTTAGACATACATTCAACCACTGAGCGCTGTAGTCGATATGTGGATGCTAATGAAAAACATTTATTGTTTATGGTGTTGAGGAGGCCGTCTCGGTAAGCGATAAATTGCCACACAGACATTCAGCCCTAGCTCAATACTTAATTTTAAGATGCCTTATTTCAAAATATGGTTCTTGCCAAAATAAAGTTGAAAGATTCCAACATATCTCTTATTTCTTAACCATTCTATAATATGAGTTTTATTTTTATAAATAAATTTGTAAAGATATAACATTAGCTCATTTAAGCCATTTTCAACTATTTTTTAAGCAAAGTTGCGGTTATATGCGATTGTACTATGATTTAGCCTTCCTTTAACAACGACAGTAATTTTTTGATGGGTTCACAAGAGAAAATTTTAAGATATTTGAGAACCAGTCGACAGATTTTGACTTATCTTGAAATAAGAAATGTCGTAGTTTGCTTTCCAATATTTCTTATTTACATGGCAAAGAATGGTTGTAGGTGAAGGGTTAAAGAGAATATAATTGTTGACAGAATAGAATAGTGATTCCATAAAACGACACAAGACCACAGTATTTAAGCCGTGTGGTCTGACAGCGATTGATACTTTCTCGCTAACCAAGGCAGCCGCCTTATTATATTTTATAACTTGGGATAATTTTATTGCATTCATTAGGAAACAAAAATTAAAAATTAAATAAAGATTTTCCATCTCACATGTCTAGGTACTGATTCAAGTTCCTAATATCGCAGCTATATAACGATGAAAACTTGATCATACAGTGAAAGGCCCACACACCGCCATTAATTGACCTCCAAACAACCACAACTGATGGTCATGTCCGACGTCTCCAGCTATTTTATCTAATTTATTTATCCCCTCTATTTACAATCAACCCCACTCCCCTCCAACTATTAAATCACTAACCGTTTGATAAGACCCGTGTTTGTTAGGACACGATTATTTGCCGGGAGAGATTAACTACAGTCTGATTTTCATAGGAAGACCGTTATTTGAAAACTTGGAACCCATATTGCCACAATGACATTAAGAAATATATAATTATTGGATTTACAATATTAGTCAGTTTAGTTAATAATATTAATATAAATTATATAAATCGATAAGGAATTATTATTGGAAATTTTTAACCCTTTAGATGAACTTTATAATCACTCATCAAAAGTACCAGTCTTTCCCGGGATAGCCGCGAAGTGAATTGCGTGACTTCCACTAGGTGATGCTTTTCTTTGCTTCAAACAGACAGGGAAAAAAAATCGTTTATAGTAAAGTTTAAAAAGTGTAGCCAGAAATTAAAAATTCCAGCTTCAATGTGCACATGTTTGTACACAGGGGACTACTAATTTTAAAATTACTTTGTAAAATTGCTTTGTAGTATCTCTGAAAATGTTCATGACAGACAAAGAAATTCTTCATTTTATTAATATATTTTAAATAATACATATTTCTAGAATGTCAAATCTTAATGATTTTCAATCAATATCATTGGTCGAAAGTTGGCTCTTATAAAAATCTTCCGTCGGACATAAGCTTCTTGAATATTTTAAATATTCTCTAGCTTTTGATGTGCAGTGGATCTTCTCTTTGGAATATCCTCAAGACCTATGATAAAACCACGTGGATATGGTAAAATGGCATCTATTTTGTCCACATAATATGTTTGTATTTTCCGAAGACTTATCCAACACCTTAGCTTAGTCGGTAACATATTTGTCTACTGAGTTAATCAATCGTGCCATTTTCAATTCTTGACAGACATGGGTGAACAATTTATAGTTGTTGGAATGTGGGTTTCCCATTTAATAGCGATGAATTAACGGCAAGGAGGCTGGATGTTGTGTCTGTTTTAGGTTAAAATTAGTTTTTAAGTCGTGTCCTGAAGTTCTTCCTATGACAAAATTAGACTGTACACCCAGTTGGAAGTCGAACCCCGTCCTAATCTTAACCAACAACCCAAACGTGTCGAACATAAGGTTTTGTCCACGTGCTCACCGAAGTGGGTATTTGATATTTGTTACCCACTACTATCGTCATACTTTGAACAGGCCCGGTTTTTAAAAAGGTCACTCACCCTGTATAAGGTTGAATACGAGACTAATAGGCCTATACCATTTGAACAGACCGGAAAAGGGACATAAACTATCTTGGAAGCGAGGCAAATGTTGATAAGGAAAGCTGTTCTCGTCAATAAATTTAAAATTGTTTCTTACTAATTGATGACGCAAATGAATGTCCTTTATCAAACTTCACATGAATTAAACTCCCACCATTATAGTCTTATCAATCTATGAATTGACAAAAGAGGTCATAATTAAATTATATTTTATTTTAAATTTTCTGTATCTTAATCAGCCATGATACATTTTTATCTCAACACTGAAAGGGCTCTATTAATTACGTCTTATTTAAAATTATTTTGGTTGGCTGAATTAATTTAAAACTTAATCCTCTTGTCATATTTAGATTTTTTGACTTATAATAGGCCTATAAACAAAGAAAAGGAAGGAGGGGTTTTAGAGATAATCTACCATCATCTCTATGGAAAGAGAGTGAGAAACCTTTTAGGAAAAAACACCTTCAGTAGACACTGATGGGATTCGAGTCCCGATATCCTCATCCTTTGTCAGCCAGTTTAACACGAGAGCGACGCCTTAGACCATTTGGCTGCTGAATCAGGTAAAATATATATTTTTTAGCACCGCTTCTTACTACCCGTTCAGCTTATACGCTTGTGTACAAATTATTCTAATGGTTTTAGGGATGAGGAAGGTCATATTTATAGGAAGTGTAGCCGCATTTGCGTGGAGAGAAAGCGTGGAAAATCATCTTGAAAACCTATCAGTACATCCAACTGAGATTTGAACCTCAATCTCCTCGTCATCGGCAGTCTATTCTACTGCGAGAGGAGTGCCGTAGACCATGCGGCCACCGAAGTGTTTTATTATTATTATTATTATTAGCACCGCGTCTTACTACCCGTTCGGGTTATACGCACCCGAAGTGTGTTAAAATCTCATTAAAATTATCATAATCGTGATCAATGCTTAAGATAAAAGTGTCCTTATAATTGTATGTAAGCCTGTAAGAGTTTTTATTAAATGAAGGATATAGACTAGGGGATGAGAAGGCTCAAAGTCACAATACACACATTTTCGAAGACAACTTTTATATCTCAGACACCATAACATCCACAGCTAATACTTGAAAAAAATAACTAAATTAGACCTCTAATCATATTTAGAGTGTACTAAAAAGGTATCCTGATTGTTTAACAGATGGAAGCACCAACTTAAATTGAGTTAAAATTGTTAATTTCCCCTTTTAGCGCTATACCTTTCAAATCTAATTAAACTGATAAATCAAAAATATATTTAAAACTAAGTTTATTTTTAAAATTTCATAATCGTTAGGGTTTTTATTAAAGTACATACACACATACAGGCAGAATGAAGGCCAAAACCCTTTTTTTCAGAGTAGAGGGCACATAAAATGTACCATTTAATCCAGATTTTATATAAAATCCTATAAGCAGGCCATGTTTCGAGTCTTACAACCCATACTTGTTATAGGCATATCTACACTATTGGGGATGGAATAAGAAAGTTACAATTACGAAAAAGTGCACTATTATTTGCGTGTGAGAAACCATTAAAATAAAATCAACCCAACCGGGAGTCGAATCCCCACTCCTAACATCACTATACTCAGAAAACCAGACAAGATCAGACTGATACCTTTGTAGGTGTACCCTTTGTTACGGGCTCACTATCACAATACTTTATCTATATTCCACATGGGTAATAGAGTGGAAACAGACTTGAAACACAATACTTGTGTAACACAAGTCTTGTCAAGTTGACACAACCTAACACAAACCTGTTCTGTTCTTACAAGTAACAGTCCAATTTTAGTAGGAAAATCCTTGATAGCTAAAAAAGCTACTAGATCTACTTTCACGTATTCATACGGCAAATTATGTTCTCTGCGTGTCATTTTTGATAGATATAATCAATAATCATGAAATAACACTTAAAATATATTAAAATTTTACCGATGTTGACAGCAAAAAAGTTTGTAAGCTATTTTCTAAAAGTTGTTTCTTTCTATCAAAACCCAACTACCTTAATCAAACTTAAAACACCAAAATCTAGCCCCAGGAATTTTAGTAGGATACAAAAATAAACACAAACATTGTCATTCATGAGTTACTATTTGGTACATAATCATTCTCAACAAAGGATGTAGAGATTTGGCCTTGATGAAGGTCAAATCATTGGACTGCTTTCAAAGTGCTACCCTCATTAAAATTTTAATTTCATGCCCTCAAAACGTTTTTACTTCACAATGATCACAAAATCGCCTTCATTCAAACATTATGGCAATTTATTTACGTGTTTATAGCTTTATTTACCTAACACAGCACTAAAAAAGATGGGCGTAGCAAAATAGCGGGATAAAAACTTTTAAGATTTTTTTTGTTTGTTTTTTTAAATCTAGCGCTTAGCTTTACGACCTCGAAAACGTATTTCTACAATTTGTCAGAACCACCCAAAATAATGCTTCATTATAGTGCTGCACTCAATACAAAGAAACTCTTTTTTACTAGACTACAAAAAACAAAAAGAGCTGTTTCAAAATATATTATCATTTTTTCAAGCAGCCTTAATCTTATGTTTCCTTTTCTCTTTCTCTACCCCCCCTTCTCCCCCACCAAACTAAACCAACAATAATTTGTTTATTTCTGTTTTGACTACATCATAAACATTTTGAGGATATGTCTTTTTTCTTGCATCAATATCACTTTTGTAGGTTATTATTTACTATATTTATCATCATCATAATCTAGGGGTCAAAAAATGTTCACAACTAAAATACTCCATCTATATTAAATGGTAAAAAACTATTTCAGCATAGTTATAGGTATATAAATAACTAGATAGCTGTTGCCCGCGGCTTTGCTCGCGTGGAAGTTGATTATATACAAATACAAAAATATACATATGTATTTACAGATTAATTTAAAATATTATGTTACGTTGATGACCATAACTCGACCTCAGATCAAAAATAATGCAAGTCCGATACAAACTTTCACCCCCTTTTTCATCCCTTATTAAATAAAATTTCCAAAATTCCTGAAACACGTATTTATTTGTTTTACGTCAATAACCTAAATACAAAATTTTGTTTATGTAACTTTCCAAATGACGGACTTTCATACATATTATCATACATATTATCATCCCCTATTTTGACCCCTTTGGGGTGGAATTTTCTAAAATCCTTTCTTAGTGGGTGCCTACATAACAAAATGAATATACAGTCCGAATTTCATGCTTGTAGCCTTGATAGTTTGCGCTCGGCGATGATGAATCAGTCAGTCAGTCAGTCAGTCAATCAATCAGGACATGTTATTTTATAAGTATAGATGGCGGAGTCTCACATAGAACGCAATACACATACAAACTAGCCTACTGGTATGTTATAAATATAAGAATGATATAAAATGAGCCCTGAATTCCTTAAGAAGCCTACTTTCAACCACCAAGATTTATTAAAACTCACTAAAATTGGCATTTGTAAATATTATTAGATTTATAAATTACTAACAGAAGTTTGATTCAAACATACAGAATAAAAATTCTTAATTTTATTTATTTCACCCCATTATTTAATATATTTCAAAAAATATAACCAAAAAATTTAAATTACATATTTGAGGTTCATATGTTTGTGCACAGGGGCTACTAATTTTAAAATGTCAGCCCTCTTGGTGCTGTATAGGTACATCGCTTAATGCTCATGACAGAACGACAGATAAACAAACTCTTCAAATCTCTCTTTACATAATTAATAAAATTGATAAAGCATGTAAATACTATTGAAATATATATTTTTTTACGACATTGTGTCAAAATGAGTTTCCATTTTTCAAATAACGGGACTTTCTATGAAACTCAGATTGTATGCAGTTTATGTGTACACAAAGAGTTAGAATAATTAAGAGTTCGCGTAGAATTGCTTGGAAAAATGTTAATAATTTGTATGACCTATTTATTAAAAGTGACAACGTTATAAAACAAGGATTGCCCAAGAAGACCAAGTAAGTTACACATTTGAAGAAAAAAAAATAACAAAACGAATACTCATCGTCATGAAAGTTGTATTTTGACACACAAACATACAGTGTGAAAAACAACGACGGGGGGAAAGGAGCTCTAGATAAGTTCTATATTTTGATAGTTTTTAAAATCTTAACTTTTTTCGCACAAACTAAAATTTATATCTAAAAATCAATCAGCCAAAACTATTATCTATGCTTTTAATGAGGATTACTCCATCTCTATATAATATTCTGAAAATTTAAAAATGAAACCTGGACACGGGAATAGAGCCAAAGGTCCCGGGTTCGGTTCCCGTGTCCAGGTGTAATTTTTCAATTTTCAGAATATGATAAAATAAATATTGATTCATCCGTTAGGTTTAGTATAATTTTTTAGCTTTATTTATCGCAGCAGCTCTTTAATATGGGTCAGGTATTGTGGCATTAGAGTGGAAACGTTTTAAATTGAGAGGAAAAAACAGTTTTGCTCAAATTTCACGAGGCTCATGATGGATATTTTAGAACTGCTGATGTGTTGAAAGTATAAATAAACTTATATAGTGAAGAAATATTTGATTTGTACAAACAAATATCTAACTATTAGCATTACGAAACAAAGCACCTTAACTCCCATTCCCGAGGGCACCTCCATCCTTACCCCCATTTTGATTTGACAGCTTCACCTACTTGGGTGAATTCGAAGCGTTTCGTGAAGCGGGTTTCATCTTAACTTTTCGAACCTAGACACTAAGCACCATCACACTTAAACGACTATGTACTAAATTAAAATAAGCGGGAATAAAATGAGCGGTTTGCCCTGCGAGGCCTCTTGTTTGTCTACTGACTACATATATCCCTCTACCACTGACGATTATACACACTCATCCCACTATTTGCGCTTGACCGCATTGACTTGCATTCCAAAATTATTTTTTCCTTGTTTCTTGTTATAAATTGACAGATTATTCCACTGAATTTTTTAACCTACATCGTGACAAGAAGACTCCTACTGACCATTTTCGTAAATAAACTAAAGAGCCAGTGGTTTTTGTTTCAATCTTTAAAACTTGCCAAATAAAACATAAATATATATTGTGAAATCCTAATCGAATCTCGGTGGGGTATATATTTTTCACGTGTGTTTTATCACTGACCTCAGGTTGATGAGCACGTGGACCAAATGTTAAGGCTGAGTATTATGATTTGATAGTGATGGTGAGGTTAGGGTTAGAATACCCGGCCTAGTTGATAGTGATGAGGTTAGGGTTAGAATACCCGGCCTATTTGATAGTGATGGTGAGGTTAGGGTTAAAATACCCGGCCTATTTGATAGTGATGGAGAGGTTAGGGTTTGAATAACCGGCCTATTTGACCAAGGGTGTCTTCTATCCTAAATTATTTTCTTCCCAAATGCAATATTCCTCCAAGAAAACTCTGGAATATTTCCCATATAACTCTTCCTTCCTCATAACTACCCAATTAGTGTGGTTAAATAAGGACAGCTCGGATGGGTAGTAAGATGAGGTGTATAAAAAACATCAGCATATGTATCCTTGTGGTTCTCCCTACCCCTATTCCCTACAGTTTGTGGTTTTATTATTGTCTTATTATCAATCCGGGCTAGGGAGGAGACAGGTTGAAGTTAAAGGAAATGTGCCTTCATTTGCGTGGAGGAAGAATTTAGGGAAAACCTACCCTCAACACACCAGACCGGTGATTGAACCTCTATCACCTCCCTCTCATCGTCAGTTCAATCTAACACGATAGTGAGGCGTAAGTTAGGCCATGACGCCAACGAAGCAGGTCTAAAGCCAGATTATTACCTTTTGAGCTATCCGCCTAGTCCTTTCCCGATCGTTACCAGTTACGGCGGTCGCATGGTTCTAATTAATCACTCTCGAGAAAAACTAGATTGTCCATGACAGGGGTATCGGGGTTTGAATCCCAGTCGTGTGTGACAAAGTGTTTTTATCCAAATGGAGTTCCACTTTTCTTCCACGCAAATGCCAGTATACTTCTTCTACAATTCATCCTTTCTTATCTCTAACCCATTAGCTTATGCGTACAAACCGAGTGGGTAGTGTGTAAAACACAGTGTTAAAAAAAAGTCATTTATGGCATTGATGTTGGACGCACTATTAAAATATCCATCCCTAAGCCAAATTTATGTTAGACAAGTTTTTTTTCTGCTGTCTGCTAGGTTTTTACCCCTGTTCCGGGGCAAATATTAGTTATTTGTTATGGTCGTGTGTCAAGAAGAGTTGTGGGAGCAACGACAAGGGTCGAATGGGGGATTGACAAATACCAGAACACATTACGGTTAGTTTATGGTTTCCACTTAGTGTAAGGTCATGGATGAAATAATGATGCCCGTGGGTTTGGATTAGAAGAAATTGCATTTTTTTTATTTTTACAATTTATGGGGGTGAATTATTTCCTCTCCAAATCTTTTGACAATATTTCTTCTAAACCACTTCGGTGGCCGCATGGTCTAAGGCATCACTTGACTGTCGATAACGGGGAGAGTGGGGCTCGAATCCCAGTCTGGTGTACTGAGGGTGGTTTTTCACTACCTCCACGCAAATGTGGGTACACTTCCTATAAATTTATCATTTCTAGTCTCCAACACATTAACGTAATTTGTACATATGCGTATAAGCCAAACGGGTAGTAATAGCTGGTGCTAGAAAAAGACATAAGGCCCGGACGGTGTGGTAAGAAGCGGAGAGGAAAATATCATATGGTTAGCAAGGATACTAAACACAAGCTAAAGACTATGAATTACAATAACTGTGGAGAAAAGGTTGGGTTTCGAATCCCGGTCAAGATGAACTAAGGTTCTTTATTCTCAGAAATGTTTTACGTTCTTCTTCCACGCAAGTGCGGGAGAGTTTATTTTAAATTCTACCTTCTCATTAGTGTATGTTTTTGATCATGATTTATAGCATCACCCACCTCGGTGGCGTAGTTAGCTAACGCGCTAGTTTCGTGTTGAGCTAGACCAATGAGGACGGGGAGATCAAAGTTTGAATATCGGTCGGGTGAACGGTTTTTTTCCCTAAATTGTTTTCCATTCTCCCTCCAGGCAAATGCGGGTTCACTTCCTCTAAATTCAAAATTCCCCATTCCTAACTCATTAGCGTGATTAGTACTTAAGCGTATAGCCCAAACGAGTAGTAAGACGTGGGGCTAGATTAAAAAACTTGAAATTTCAAACCCAGCTCACTTGGTAAGTTGAAAAAGGTCTTTTCACGCTTCTGACAATATAGACTACCTCTGAGCAAAGGTACGCAAAAATACAGTGTTTTTGAATTTTTTTTATAGTAAAACATTTTTTTGGCCAAAATAAATAAAATGTTGCTATAGCTGTCATGAGTATAGAAGCATAAGATGACAACCTTTTAAATGAAGAGAAAAAGTTGTCATTATCCTCGACAGATATTCAAGAACTGTTGATATAGCCCTGTGAAGAAAATTAAACTTTTGTAACAAACCAATATTTTGCTTTATTTTTACCGGAAAAATTGTTTTGAAATTAAAACTGCAAAAAATACTTACCTTTTCTCGCGTCCCCTTCCATCCTTCCTTACCTTAAAATCTTGCAACGATCAAAACTAAGGGCCAGATTCATGGTAAGACATTATATCTAAAGTGTGGCACTATACTAGATAAAATTCATTCAAGACACCACCTAAACTCCGCTAAGTTAATTTAATAAATACTAATATGAAAATAATAGTCAATTGAAACTACATGGGTCACCAAAAGGGGAAATTATATTTAGGGTCACGATCAAAAAAAGTTTTGGAAACACTGCCTCACAGGGTAAACATAGGGTATATGACTGTGAGGATTTTTTTGATCAGCCTGTCTTACTACTTACTAAGGTTATACGAATATATACTAATTACGCTAGTGACCTTGGGGATGAGGGAGGTAGAATTTAGAGGAAGTATGCTAATTTGGAAAAAACCACCCTCAGTACATCCAAGAGGGATTCGAACCCCTGCCATAAGCAGTCTAGTCTATAGCAAAAGTAAGGCTTAAAACATGTGACCCCCGAAGCGCGCACGCACGCACGCACGCACGCACACACACACACACACACACACATATATATGAGTAAATTTCGGGTGGGTGATAAGACACGTGGTATGGTAGTATAACTAATGATACAAGAATGTGTTATAGTAAAATAAAAAGTACGGGTACAGATTATTACATAGCTCTAACTTAATATTTTAAATAGATAATATTAATAAAATAATATCCAAGTTATGCTATTTTGTAGTTAATGATAATATATATCAAAAGTGGCAGCTCAAGATCACATGACTTTAGGTATAAACATGTGAGAATCAATTTGGTAATTTGTTGTATTCAGATACATCCACTAGTTAGAAAAACGTGTTGTACCTTACTGCCACAAAACAGGGGTTGTCTAGAAACAAAGTAACAACGCAACAAAAGTTTATAAAACATTTTATATAGGCATACGCCAAATTATGTGATATGCAGTTGTAACTTTTGATAGATAGTAACAATAACACCAAAATAATATTGATAATATAATAAAATGTATTAATGCTGACACTAAAAAAAGATCGTATTTCTAAAATGTTCTTCTTACTGCGTTCTAACTATACGTACTGTTTACTTATTATTAGAGAATGAGCTCAGTGTTTTGATGATGGTTATGATGATAATGGTAGGGAAAGCAAAGTTGTAGAAGGGGGAGGTGGGGCTGCAGTGGAAGGTTTATGAATAAGGGTAGAAGTCACAGAGGTCACGTCACTTGAAACTAAACGTAAACATTGCTACAGTTTTGTAAGAGGGTGTGAATAAAGAAACTACTCCGCCTGTCGACAATTTGTGGATCTGGATGGACCCCGCGTCTGGTTTGTGTAGCCAAGGAAAAACAGGGAAACAGGAAAGAGAGGGGTTGGAGGGGAAGGAGAATAAGGTCCTTTGGGTCACATGTGTCTATCCCTAAATCCAGTGAAGGCTTCTAAATACCGAGAATACGGAAAGCATATTTTGATCGGCATATAATTTGGAAATATTCTTGAAATATTTGCAGAATATCCTCCAAATTAATATTTTGAACACCACGTCTTACCACCAGTTTGGTATACACACATATGTTCAACTTACGTTAGTGTGTTAGGGATGATAAAGGTTGAATATTGAGGACGTGTATTCACATCTGCGTGAAGGAAGATTGTAAAACCACAAGTAAAATCGACCTTCAGTACTCCTGATCGAGATTCGAACCTCGATATCCCCCCATCAGCAGTCCATTCTATTGCAAGAGTGAAGTCTTAGACATCACTCTAAGCCATAAATACACCAGATGGTGAGTAGATCAAGGTTCGAATCCTGGGTGGGTGTATTGAGGGCTTAGTTTTTTTCCCTAAATGGTCTCCCAATTTTACCCCCGAGAAACTATGGGTAATTTTTCCTATAAATTTGACCTTCTCAACCCAAATACGTTTGAACTTTAAAGTAGATCTAATTGTTTTTCTAGCTGTCACGTATATCCACTCGTGGGATAGTCGGTTTATACGAGTGTACCGCAACATGTGTGACCCACTACAGCGGTGAAGAAGAGACATACAAACAATGGGGGGGGGGGGAGTCCATGTAAACATGTGTCCAAAGATCCCAGCTTCGATTCCTGTGAACAGGTATCTTTTTATAATTTAATGACTATGATATTTATATGTAGCTATAACTGTATTTTACAACTATAACAGCTTGCATATTTAATATATAGTATAATAAGTACTCAAAATGGTCTCCTTCAGCCTCGATGCAAGCATTGCAATGTATTTTTGAAAGAGCGGTACTCAACGACACGACTACGGTAAGCTCGCATTCAGCCCAGAGATGGTCATTTTGAGCACGTCCTATGTTAAGTAGCTCCACATTACTAGGGTACAATCATGAATATAGATCGGAAACGAGATCAAATGGGACACACGTTTGTACCAAATTTTTTCGTTGTTTTAGTGTCTCCGGTCCACCGGTGAAGTGGGCCCCCCATGTTAGGGTACATTCTGTAAAGACTTACCTCATAGTTAGAGCCAATGGAATGTTTAAGTTGAATACAGGCCTACCTTAAGTTCAGCTGAAGTTTAATTGAGATGTAACCCACTACTGTGGCCGCATGGTCTCAGTCGGGTGCACACTGAGTTTTTTTTCAAAATGGTTTTCCACTCTCCATCCATATGGGTACACATCCTCACAATATACCTTCCTAATCCCTAAAGCCACTAGCGTAATTAGTACATAAGCACCTAAACCGAACGGATAGTGAGACGCTGTGTTAGAAAATAATAAATTGAGATGACTTATGAACACTACCAACAAATATAAGCCAACGTGTATGCCAATGGGCTAACTTCGATAAGCCCAAAATAAACTTCAAAGCGAATGATGATATCTTTAGTAAGTAAGGCGGCGACGATTTGTGAAATGCTTAAAGCGTGTCATCTGGCATTCCTTACATACTTGTTAAAACAATATATCTGTGTAAGATTGTGTTTGTGTATGCATATATATATAAAAAGACCAGAGGACACAAGAAAAATGTTGCTCAAGATAAACATTCCAAGTAAATCAATTTCCACAGAAATTATGAGTATCCCCTGATCTGGACCAAATGTTAAGGGAGGAGCTTCATATCGGTTCTAATAAATCTGTTGTGTGTGTCTCACTAATCACAGATAGCATGTAGAGGACCTACCCCTCCCCCCTCATATCAGGACGAAGAGGGGGCAGTGTGTAGCATATAAACAACCCAGCGGGACTGGGCTACCCTGGAATCTTGGAAGGAACAAGCGAGGAATAGATGCTTTCCTATAATTATTATTATTAAATAATTGGTGCGGTGCACCAACAAACCTCTCTGTTTCTCTTTTACCTTAAAAAAGACATTTACCAAAAACTCGTGAAATAAAATATTACACGTTTTTGCAGAAACATGACAACAAAGAGCATTATTGAAATAATATACTCTTACAAAGACATTGAGAAAAGAGGAATAAGTTTGTCCACCAAAGAGTATTACAACCATTTTCACATTTCTAAAACCTAAAAATAATATTTGCTTATAGGTCAGAAACTATTAGTTTTATCAAAATATATACCAAATAAAAGATTTTCATCTTTTATAAAAGTACAACATTACAATAAAATAAGTTATTTCTTAGCTCAAAAAATTGCAGCGATCTGATCAAAATTGTAGATTTCTCTTGATGTAAAGTTCCCTCAAAGTCATTTTCATGGAGAAATGAAAATTGCAATTTTGTATGTAACGTTAAACAGTACTTAGACACCAAATTTAACTAACATTGTTAGAACGAATTTCAAGAAAGTTTATTTTTCTCTTTATGGCCTACAGTAAACTAACCTTAATTTAAGATTAGATATCTAATTCCAACCCTATGAAAGTCCTAAATACCAAATTTTAGCTCCTTCAGTAAAATAGTTTCGGCTCTAGGCAAAGATACAGACAGACAGCCAGACATAATCACGAAAACAACTTCTTGTTTTAGGGTGTCATGAAACATCGACAGTCATCAAAATCTCAAGCTCTATTTTTTGACGATCATAATATTTCTCTCTTCGAGTGGTCGGGAAAAGATAAAACTACCTACCGGTGCAAAGCTACGATCGAACCACACCATATATCTAAGAGATGCTTTCTCCCTTCTTAACTTAAGAGAGATTGGAATGAGTGTACAGCTTGTTTTATTTTAAAATAATTATTTTTCAATTTCATTGGGTTTTTTTAAAATATGATAAAACCATTACAGTGGTCTAATTTTTAACTCTAAAGTATAATACTGAAGACTGTACCGCGATACGACGCCATGTTTGATCTGTATTATCTGCCATAATTAAGTATTACACGTAGGCTCAGAAGAGGGGCTCTTAAATAAATTCAGGTGTTGTTCTACCCATTTGAAATCTTAGAGAAAACGTGTCTAGATTTGTATGTAAAATTTCACCAATATTTAAATCAGTAGTTTTGCGTGTCGTGATGCCAGGGAAAGCAGTTTTATTTTAATCTGTACTTGTGATGTGTTCTCACTCGGTACCACACTCGTTGCCCATTAATTACCAACAAATAAACTCGCATGTAAGGTTTGTAGATGAGAGCCAATGTATGAATGGTCAAATAGGAACCTAGGGTGATAGAACATATCACATATACAGTTTAAATACGCTCTTATTAACCCGATTGAAAAATATTAACTTAGATTAATTGGTCCTTAATTTAAATTTTAAAGTAGAGAACAGAAATACAATGAAACTTCAATTTTTTCCCAAAATATTTTCATTTCCGTGAAATTTTTTTGACAAAAAAATATATATACATTATGTGTTTGACGATTTCATTATTTCTAGTCAGCATTAGTATTATATATATATATATATATATATATATATATATATATATATATTATATATATATATATATATATATATAACTAGCCCCATAGAGTCAAATTTTAATAGAAAGACATCTATAAAAGATACTATATCTGCTTTCACTTATTCATACGTCAAGTTATGTGATCTCCAGCTGTCACTTTAGGTAGATATTATCAATACCTATAAAGTAATATTAGTAATATAATAAAAAAAATTCAATGTTGACCGCCATAAAATATATTAACAACGTCATAGAAGGAAAGGTTGAGGGAAGGAGAATTCAAATATTAAATTAAATGAAGGAAATAAGAACATTCTGGGTGCTGAAAGAGAAGGCAGACAGGGTGCATCGGTGGTCTAACTTATATAGGACAGAGCACCTAATAATAATTTAATGATAAAATAATAAAAATAATAATATAATGATAAAATAATAAAACCATGATAAAATAATAATAATACAATGATAAAATAATAAAATATAATGATAAAATGATGATAATAATATAATTCTATAAAAAGCCCTTTCTATGAAAATTGGATTGTATAAAAAGATTATTTCTAAAAGTTAATCTAGTAATAATAGCACAACCTTTTTCACATGTTACAACTAATGTTAGAAAAGTCGCCTGTCGCTTGATTAACTCGGATAGGAGTAGAGTTCTTTGGCGACTTGTACCGACCGACCTCATAAGTTTGAACCGTATTTTTAGTGCGCGGTGAGACTGCACACTAGTGCTGATTCTCCTCCTGTCCTGAGCCAAGCACGAAGTCAGGAGCGAATGTGTATACACATTAGTGGAAAAGGGAAAGTGTTATCAGCAGGTAGACAAGAAACCTCGCAGGGTGATTCGCTCATTTTCTTTTCTCTTTTTCTATTTCTTACTTTTGTCGCCTAAGGGCCGGTCTTATGACTATCGGATAAATATTGCTATTGGGAGGTTAAAGTTATCTACCAGATAAAATTTATCAGCCATTTAAATGTTTTACGCGTCTTACGAACTGAATTTATCTGCCAGACAGCCATCTGTAGGATAAATAGATTTGTATGCAGAGCACGCAAGGTTGGTACTGTTTTTACTGGTGCGCGCATGGATATAATAAGCCCTGCTGATAGCGCTTGAACCTAGCGAGTGGTAAGAACGCTCAACATTTGTTAAATAATGGCGGCTAAACGAGTGTGAGGAAACAGATGGCGTCACGTGGGCACAGAAACAAAGATGTCTTGCAAATACTAATTTCGGTGTCTGCCAAAATGTGGGCAATAGTTGGTACAACGATTACAAAATTTCATTTATTGTACTCACATTTTGATAATTTGTTCTTATATAAATATAACTCTACAAATAGATTTTCAGTTAATATAAAACGGAATTAAATGTTCTAGCTTTATATAGTTAGAGCCAAGATTTTAACCTAAAACAGATTCTGATAGGTGAAACCTCATTAAAAACAACATGTCACTATGGCAACACCCATTTTAACTGTCAGATAAAAGTTATCAGATACTTAAACCTCCCGATAAAAAAGTGTTGGATAAATACATTTTATCTGGCGGATAAATACTATCTGGCAGTCATAAGACGCATTTTTAACTTATCCACCGATAGAAAATATTTATCTACAAGATTAATATTTATCCAGGAGTCATAAGACCGGCCCTAAGTGTAATAATGCTTAGGTTCATAAAGGTAAGATGCAACCCGATCCGCAAAATAGCTTCGAATTCGCCCAAGAAGGCAACGTCTTTAAGGGTCCCTCCCGGTAACTAAGAAAATGCAAGGAATATTGGACGACGCCAAGTGACGATCAGACGAGGATGCCAAATCTCTCATTCAAGATTAAGTCTCTCCCCAGCTTAGCCATACTCAAAAATATAAATAAAAAGTTAGCCTAGTTTTTAGCCTCACGCAATCTGGCACCAGGTAAAAATTAGAATTACATATGTATCCTTAAATCGGTTAGAGATTGGTTGGTATATGACTTACTTTAGGTTGACGAGCACTGGAAACTTTATGTTAGTTAGATGGATCAAAAGCTCTTCTTCACTAAACTATAAGCTTGTTACTCTCGTACTTTATACCCTAAGTAGCCTTACTGTTTAAGGTCCATTTGTTGTAATCCTGAATCGAATCGTTACATTGTTGTAAATGGACTGCCAACTATAACAATTGATAAAAAACGGACAGTACTTAGCACCTCCTAATGACCCATAAGTTTATTATATATACACACAACTTATATATATATATATATATTAGTGCCACGTCTTACTATTCGTCAGGGCTGTACGCATATTTATTTTTATTATTATTATTATTATTATTTAGCACCGCGTCTTACTAGCCGTTCGGGTTATACGCTTAAGTACTAGTTACACTAATGGATTAGGAATTGGGAAGGTTGAATTAAGGGAAGTGAACCCGCATTTGCGTGGAGGGAGAGTGGAAAACCATTTAGGAAAAACCACCCCCAGTTCACCCGACCGAGATTCGAACCTCGATCTCCCCGTCCTCAGCAGTCGGGCTCAACACGACAAGCGCGTTAGCCAACTACGCCACCGAGGTGGGTCGCATAAAATTGATTACCCTAATGTGTTGAAGCTCAGTAAGGTTATGTTAGAGGACGTTTACCCACATTTACGTGGAGAGAGAATGGAAAACCAACTTTGAAAAAAAACACCCTCAGTAAACCGAGATTCAAGCCCTGGTCGAATAAATTTAAAGTATTACGTAACTGTTAAGTTAATTACCTGAAATTCTAGATGATGATGATGATGATGATGATGATAGTGTGGTGGTGGTGGTGGGGGGGGATTTATGCCAATGTATGTTATCTTTTTATGGAAGGGAGTCAAACAGCTATCACGACACTTGAAAAAAATATTAAAAAATTAAGTGTTTTATTATCCTTTGAGTTGTTTAGTTTCTGGAACACCATTCTTGACTGATTTTATATTATATTTTATAATCCTTATTACATGCTTATACATGTTTTGAAGCATGCTTGTATAATTTATAGGACTTATATACAGTTGAATTTTACAATGAACCAAGATACATGGAAAACAAACTCGAGAAAAAGCGGAAAAACTGTTTCTGTCAAATATTTTATAATTTATACTATAAATTCTTTTTATAAAGTGTTCATCTATTGAATATATTAAATTATATATATATATATATATATATATATATATAAAGTAGAAAAGTAGAGAAAGTAGAGTAAAAAACCATTTGATCCTGGGTTAATAAATATTCATCAAATAATATTTAGATAAAATACGTCTTAATTTTGGCAAAACTTACTTTATATAAATTGTACAGCCATATGAGAAATCCTTCCAATAAAAGAAGTTTCCCCAACCCTGATCTAGGGCTATGTTTGTACCAGAACGGGAGAACCTTCCTCCAAGATACATTCCTTGGTGGAGCCTCCTCCCCGTCAAACATTCCGGCCTCCTCGTGTGTTTTGATTCCTGCCAGTACAAGACATCTATATTTCAGCAGCCACACACTGCCGAGGATGCAAACGATATTTTGTGGCAGACACTTTTAAAAAGAAAGAAGTGCTTGTTTGTTTGTGTGTTTGTTGAGGCATCTTCCTAACATTGTGGCACAAACACACCCACCCGAAGAATTAAGACGGGATGTCACAGACATCCATTTTTTTTCTCCCCCCACTGAGTTTTAGCACCCGTTTGGGTTGCACGCATGCAGTAATTACGCTAATTGAATAGGGAGAGAGAAAGTAAGAAATAATTTATGAAAAAAAATATCTCAGTACACCCAATTAGGATTCAAATTATTAACTCCCAGCCATCGTTAGAGATGTGAGATGGAAAATTTTCCATTTTGTAAAATGTTCCCATATTTTTTCCTCCTGTGGGTGTCAACACCTTAAACATCATCAAACGAGCTTTGGTGGCCACATGGTCTAACGTGCTACTCTCGCAATAGACTAGATTACCGATGTCAGGGAGATCGGTGTTCGATACCAGTTGGTTGCAGTGAGAGAGGTTTTTCCTAAATAGTTTTCCAACCTCACGGGTGCAATTCCTCTTAATTCAACCTTCCTCATCCCTAACACATTAGTGTAATTAGTATATAGGCGTACAACCCGAACGCGTAGTAAAACGTTGTGCTGTAGTAAAGAAACAAATTAATTCGAGCCGTTGTTGACCTGTTATGTTCATAAATTATACTTCAATTTTTTTTATCGTCAATTAGATAGTTAAAATAATTTTAAGGTTGGCCCAAAATTTGTACACCCCCCTTCCCACTATCCATCGTGTTTCCTATCTATCCCTACCTGTCCTTCACCCCCATGCACCTATCTTATAACCCACTCGTATCTTAACACACTATATTTTGAAGTACAATAGGCTCTAGGTGTCACCTCAACAATTTAACTCCTCCACAGCAAGCCACCACTGCGGAAAATTTTCCGATTCAAAACTTTCCAATTCAAAATTGGAAAATTTTTCATTGACGCCTTCCAGTACGGACTTCTTACCAAAATCTGTGTGTGTGTGTGTGTGTGTGTGTGTGTGTGTGTGGGAGAGAGAGAGAGAGAGAGAGAGAGAGAGAAAGAAAAGCAGTAAAATTAGCAAAATATTTTTTATGGACGTCTGCAATCAAAAAATTAATATCTGCTGACGAATTCTTTTTGACATGATTTAAAACTAAAAGTATTAAAACAATATTACAGGATTGAGGTTTTAAAAATATCATCTTAAAATAACCATTTATCCTCCCCTCTCTTAAAAAAAAGCGCTTAATGTTATGAAGGGCTGGTCTCATGACTCTTAGATAAATATTAATCTGGCTGATAAATATTTGTATCTGGTTGATAAGTTAAAAGTGCGTCTATGACTGCTAGATAGCATTTATCTGCCGGATAAAATGTATTTACCCATCACATTTTTATCAGGTGGTATAAGTAACTGATAACTTTTATTTGAAAGTTCAAATGGGTGTTGCCATAGTGAAGTGTTGTTTTTCATGAGGTTTCGCCTGTCAGAATGTATTTTTAGGTTAAAATCTTGGTTCACGTGTTTAGTAAGCACAGGCCCAGGCTCTAACTATATAAAGTTAGAACATTTAATTCCCTTTTATAAAAACTGACACCTATTTGTAGAGTTATAGTTGCATAAGAACCAATTAATTATTTAAATGTGATTACAATAAATGAAATTTTTAAACGTTGATCCAAACTATTGGCCACATTTTGGTAAACACCGAAATTTGTACTTGCAAGACGAGCTTCTGCACCCACGTGACGCCATCTGTTTCCTCTACTCGTTTAGCCGTCATGATTTAACAAATGTGGAACGTTGTAGCCACTAGCCAGGTTTTAGCGGTAGTAGCAGGGTTTATACGCATGCTCGTACCATTAAAAACAGTACCAACCATTGAGTTTTTCTGCATAAAAATATATTTATCCTACACATAGCTATCCGGTAGATAAATTTAGTTGATAATACGCGTAAAATATTAAAGTGGCTGCTAACCTTTATCTGGTCGCTAACTTTAACCTCCTTACAGCAATATTTATGCGGTAGTCATAAGACCAGCCCTTAAAAAAAAAAAAGTGTAGTTGTCCCATAATTTTTTATTATATCTAAAGATATTATTCAAATTAGCTAACTTGTTTATTAGATAAAAAAAGGGTGATATTTGGCCAAAAATGTTTTCGTTCAACATATTCTTTTATTAATATTATTATTATTATTTATTATTATTATTAGGTGTTCTGTCTTATAACAGGTCCAATCCTTTCGTTAATAAACTTTGACCACCTCCGTCTCTTCCGTCAATTCCCAGAATTTTCTTATTTCCTTCAAGTCACCCAATATTTAAAACCTCCTCTTTCTCTCAATCTTTTCTTCTATGACTTCTTGCAGAAAACAGTTATTCCTAAGAATGTGTCAAAATATAGCTAGTGTATATTTATGGATCCACTTTTTTTTTTCAAGCATCGCATCTAACTACTTGCTCAAGGCTATATGCATATGTTCTAATTACGCTAATGAGCTAGGGATGAAGAAGTTTGTAATTAGTGGAAGTGTACCCACATTTGAGTGGAAAACAATCTAGGGAAAGCCACCCTGAGTTCACCCAAGCAAGATTTAAGCCCTGATATCCCCATAATCGGCAGTCTAGTCTATTGTGAGAGTGACGTCTTAGATCATGGGGCCACCGAAGCAGGTGATGAACCCTCTTAATTTCCACTTCTACTCCGTGTGTATATATTACATGTTTACTCTCCCCTGTAATTAGGTTCATTCTTCAAGCCACTGAGGAGAGAGTTATAGGAAAGCCCATACTTACTGGAGCATTTAACAAAGAAGACAACATTTGTCACGTGGGTTGATTGGTGACAGACCAATATTTCAAAACGGCCACTTATTTTGGCATCAGCTTTTATTTTATCATCAATATTACTTTTTATTCACCTTCAACTGTCCAAAATACCCCGCATCGATGATCACGTCAGCAAAAGCGTATATCACGTAGGTTGTGGTTTTATGGAGATCAGGGTTTGAATCCCAGCCGGTTGGATTGAGTTGGTGGTCTCTAAAGATATTCTTTCCCTACACATAACTGCAGACACATTTCCTCTTAGATTTACCTACTCTACTCTTAATAATGCAAATTCCCGTTTCGGTGGTTGAGTTGTCTAAGGCGTCACTTTCGCAATAGACTAGACCGCCGACGACGGGGAGATTAGGGTTCATATCTCTGTCGAGTGTACTGAGGTTTTTTTTTCCGAGTGATTTTCCACTCACCCTCCACACAAATGTGGGTACACTTCCTATTCAATTCAACCTTATTCATCCTTAACACATTAGTGTAATTGGGGGATTATATAAGCGTAGATCCGGACGGGTTGTAGGCCCCCTAAAACGCAAGGATAATATTTAATGCAAACAGAATTTGAACTAAACATTTTGTTTATTTTTAGAAAATAAAAGTTATTTGAATATTAATATTTTATATTTTTGAGATGTTTCTCATTATATCTTAAGCTCTTACAATTAAGTGATCATCAAAATATATTATAATGAATGTTAAAGAAAATGTGCCCCAAAAAATCTTTCCATAAAGTTTAAACTCTTTAATGGTGTTATTTTGTTATGGCTATAATATTCAGTTTAGATAGAGAGAATGTCATTAACAGATAGTAAAACATTCTAGACATAATGGTTTGGACTATAAAGCCAACTCCTCAAAACAATACCTCATATTATTCCAGCCAAACAACCTGTTTCTTTTATGTCCACTTTTATGAAATTGTCAATCTTTTTCTAAACGGAGGGGAGGTTTATATATATATATATTTTTTTACAAAGATACAAATCATAGCTACATAATATTATTAATGTTGAACTAGGTTTTTAAAATGTGTACACAAAAGAACACTTAAATTTGGTTGTAAAACATAAGTATTCAAACACGAGTGATAAAATAAAATAAACAAACTTTTTATTTTCCTTTCTTAACACACAGAAAATGTTATATTTAATCAAATAGCTAAAATACTTCACCAAGCAAACTTTTGTCATTTCATACTTAATAAATATTATTAATAATAATCTTAATGTAATAATAATCTATTTAAAAATGTTTAACATCGCGTTTTACTACCCATTCGGGCTGTGTACATAATATGTAGCTTACTACTACTACTACTAACTACTATTACGACGACTACTACCGATACAATACTGTGCGTGGTGCACAAAGATGTTGATAGAGCTAAACAAATGTTGCAGCATGATTCAGGATATAAAACTGTATTCATGATAAATCAATAATTAACAATGAAAAAACCCCGCAAACAATGCATATCAGAGTAGAGCACGTAAAAAAGTAAAAAAATATATATAAAAAGCCATTACTTAGCTTGTTTACATAATATGAAACTGTGTAACTGCTCAACATTTACGCAAGAGGGACTATATAATTATCTTGAGCAAATTCTTGATTCACTTTTGAAATGGAATACTTATATAGATTTAATAAGTACGAAGTTAAGGGTGGGAATTGTAAATATATGTATACTAGAGGTGTGCGAAGCTTCAAAACAAACACCAACTTCTACTTTGTTTCTAAACAAATTCCGGCTTCGAAGTTTCATCAGTAAAAATATAGATAGATAAAATACTCAATTTATGTTCAAATGTAGCCATTATGAACGGTTTCATACATTACCAATTAATAATGATATGGAAAAAATCTGAATAAATTGAACTGAATATTATGATAATAACTTGATTAGTCAGATTAACACAAAATATTAAAAACCATTGTACAATAAAACATTGTCCAAGTGATTTTAGTATATGAGGTAATATAAATAACAACGATATAATATTTTTTCAAACATAAAACAATAAAAAGAAAATATTCAATTTCGATTCGGCATCGAGAATATTCATATATTCGATTCGAGTTCGCATCGAATTGAAAAGTGGACCCTTTTCACAGCCCTAATGTATATTAAAACAATATGTTACATTTGATATTCTAAAAATAGTATATCATGCGATAGTTGAATAACTAATAATAGGCTATGGTATTAATTCCTGGGGAAAGATGAGTGATGGGTATTTAAATACAACTAAAACTCTTAAAATAATGAGTGAATATAACAATAGTACAAAAACCACGAATAAGTAATGGAACTATTGACAGTAAAATATATATAAAATTATAAATTAATAATTATTTACTACTACTCAGAAAATATTAATTAAGACAAGCTCATAGTCACAACACCAGAAAATAACAGTATGAATTACTATATTTATATTAATATTATTATATTAATATACACTGCGTTTACTAATGATGGGTACACATATTTTATATTATACCGAATAACTCTTTTGGTGAAAATATAACATTAACAAACTTTGGAAAATAAATAAAAAATGTCTAAATAGTTCACAGATTTAAGGTGGGATTGAAGGGGACGCGAGAAAAGGCTAGTATTTTTGCATGCAGTTTTAGGGCAAAACATCTGTTTGGCCAAAATAAATAGAATACTACTCCAGTTCAGACCTAGAGTTCAATTTTCTTCACGTGGTGATATCAACAGCGGTTGTTAAATATATTTCATAAACATAGCGGCATTATCTAAAAACTTTAAATTAAGAGAAAAAGTTGTCATTAAGTTCCACAACAACTTTGAAATATATTTTAAAAAAAAAATTGAGGTCACCATGTGAAGAAAATTAAATTCTATGTTTTGCTAGAGCAATATTTTATTTATTTTGGCCAAAAATAAAATATTTTGCTATAAAAACTTCGAAAACACTGGCCTTTTCTCACGTCACTTCTATCACACCTTAGTGAAATAATAATATTAGAGGGACTAAATAGGACAAGTAAGCTATGAAATGGACTTCAGAGTGAATATTAAATAAAAAGGGATGTAAAAGATTTGAGAAACTTAAAATGAGTATTAGACTTATGTTATGTTTTAAGTATGGACTTAAAGAATTGTAAGATTTTCATCATGTCTTTATACTATTACATGTATCAACGACATTTAAAGTGAGGCACCAGCTTATAAGCACATTGTGCCTAGTTAGACTATGTTTAGTGAGTAAATATGAACTAATGATGCAATAAAAACTACTACTACCACCACCACACCACCTGCTTCAGTGGCCGAATAATCGAAGGAAGGAGTGGCCGAACGTTTTGATCTAGTGATCTACTCCAGTGAAGGAAAATACTTTGAGATCTACTACGGAACCATAGGCTTATTTTGTTTGTAACATTGGTAAACAATTAATAACCCATTTTGTGTTGTTTTAATGGTAAAATTAAATTGCATAAAGAACTAATAGTCCTTTAACAGACTTAAAGGTGACCTGGTGGTCAAGGGGTAAGGTGTCAGACTTCTGTGCTGGCGGCCGGGGTTCAATCCTCGGTCCCGGCACAGATTTATCTGATTTCCAAACCCTTCCTTCACCTCTGACAAGACATCTTGTGAATGTGAGGAATGCCAGGCCACCACCGTGGTTCGGATTCCACGTTAAACTGTAGGTCCTTCATTTCATCTCACAATCACCCTACCTTTACACATTAGCGTAAGTGCGTATAACCCAAAACGAGTAGTAAGACGCGGTGCTAATAATAATAATAATAATAATAATAATAATAATAATAATAAACAACAGACTGAAACTGAGTTTTTCATCAAAACACATAATAAATACATAATGCCTCGTAATCTTAAAGTAATTTATGAACCATCTGTCTACCAAACTATCCTGTCATAAACGGCAGTATTGTACATAGTTATCAGTCAAACAGCTTCGATATTTAGATTTTCTAATGTTGACTTAGAGAAAAATCTGTAAAGCCTCTCTTTCATTTTATTTCTCTCAATCTTTTTTAATCGATCGACCAGAAGATCGAACAACCAGCGGTCGCGGTTGACCAGTAGAGAGCGATCAACTGTTTAGCCACCTTAGAGCAAATCACTGTCGGGTCTACAGAGGGTAATTTTTCCTAAATGGTTTCCCGCTCTCTTTCCAAGCAAATAAAGGTAGATTATCACTAAAATGATTCCTTCCTAATCTCTACCCCATTTGAGTAATTATTATATTATATGTTTACAACCAGAATGGTAGTAAGTAAGCCACGGTGATAAAAAACTAATAAAAACGTAGCTTGTGTCAAGTATGAGTAAACTGATTTTTCTAAAATGAGCTTTTTTTAAATCAATTTTTCACATTTTCTGCCACATTAGTATTATACAAGATATTTTAGGCCAGTATCACTGTATTATTTTGTATACGTTTTATTTAATTTTATTTATTTTAGGTGTTAACGAGCATTTTCTGAACCGACTGATTATATTAGCACACGACTTAATAACTAGCTCACATCAATAATAGAACAACATCAAGTCTCCAGCCGTTAATTCATCACCGTTAAAGGGTAAACCCACATTTCACCAATATAAAGTTTTCGGACATGCCATGAATCGAACCCGGGAACTTCAGTTCAATAGACATACACGCTACCAACTGAGCTAAAGTGTCGGACTTACATGTCATTAATATCATTAATATTATTTTATAAATATTAGATAGAATTGATCAAAAACAACAGATGCACATCACATGACTTGACGTTTGAATACGGGAAAGAAGACCTATTAGCTTTTCTAACCTTCCACTGAGACTCTTCCTATTAAAATTGGACTGTATTATCAGTGTTGCAATTAAACTTATCAATATGCTTACAATAAAAAAATATGTTTTTGCAAGCAAACATTTCTTGGAATTACAGGACGATAACCTTTACTACATTCACCACAAGAGTTATATTAGTTATTGCACGCTTTATCTAATGTATGCGCTTAAATATTAAATGGAATATATAATCTGGCCAATATCTACATTGCCATTATCATACAACACGACTGTGGTATCATTAATTTCGCTGACATAAAATATGTGATTCCATTTAGTATTTTGATATAATTTTTTTTAAGAAACATAATTTATGAATAACAATATCTTCCATGTGACTTTAGATAGTTTTTCATATTCTTCAGATTATCTTAAAAAAAATTGTACGATGACCTATACAAACTTTCTCTCTATTTAACCTTAAAATAAAGTCATTTACGAAAAAAACTCGTGAGATTTGTGAAACTAAATAAATATAAATTGTTTAAAAAACACTCTACCAAAGAGCATATACGAAAGAATATACACTGTTATATAAACAAAAGAAGAATATATCTCTCCACTAAAGAGCATAAAAATCAATTTCAATTTCCAAACAACTCCATAATAAAATATTTTTTATGGCTCAGAAACTATTGGTACTAAAAAAAAATTATTTCAACTAAAGGATTTTTTACTTTTAATAGTACCACAATTTCACAATGATAAGTTATTTTGTGTCTCAAATAGTTGTAGAGACATGATCAAAATTGGAAATTTCTACTTACGTAAAGTACCCACAAAGTCATTTACTTAGGAAAATGAGAGTTACCAAATTGTTTGTAATGTTGAACAGTGACTATGTACAATATTTATTTAATATCGTCATGGCGGATTAGGATAAAATCGATTTTTCTCTTTTTGTCCTTCAGTAGCCTAATCATAAACTTAGGTTGGATATCTAATTCTAAAAATTTATCTGGTAAATCTTATGAAAATTTTAAATACCAAGTGCTAGCCCGATCGGTAAATGGTTTCAGTTATAGACGTATATACAGATAAACAGAATCGCAAAACCAGTTTTTTTTATTTCAGCTGGTCATAAAATATTGACATTTATCATTCTCTCAAGTTCAATTTTTTTGACGATTAAAATATCCAAGTAGTAATAATAATGAAAAAATGTATTAAAGTATGTCATTATAAAAACTATATACAAAGTAACTACGTTAATTTAAAAAATGTGTCATGAACTTAGGGCTTTGTGAGAATAAGGCTTAGGGGTTGCAAGTTTAACGAAGGATTCTGGTTCAACATGTTAAAAATAATCTATACTAATATTATAAAGAGGAAAGATTTGATTTTTTTTTTGTAATGGATAAACTCAAAAACTACTGAACCGATTTTAAAAATTCTTTCACCAATATAAAGCTACATTATCAGCGAGTAACATAGGCTATATTTTATTTTGAAAATTAAGTTTATTCTTCATAAAAATGTCAATAGTATCTTATATAGTCGTTGGAAGAAAAAGTTGTTGAAGGAAAAGTGGGGTTGGGGTTGGTGAAGGGGGCGGAGGGGGGTGAGGAAAGAGGAATAAGATAGATAAAAAGAGGGAGGGGGCTATACAGGGATGGTTGGACTGTATTATATAAAAAAAAGTAAAACTTTTGTTTTTATATTGACATGGTGGATGATTTGAAGCTTTGTTTTACAGGATTCTTTACAATATATAAATATAACAAAGAGGATATCTTACTGGAATTCAAACCCAAATGGAATTATTTTTATTTTTAAAAAATTCCAAAAACTGTTGACCAGCAAGTTGAGTTTGGAAGTGAGGAAGAAACTGATAAATGCCACATTTGGAGCATTGTGCTGTATTTAGCAGAAACTTGGACTCTTAAGGAAGATGAAAAATAAATACTTGGAGAGCTTTTAAATATGGTGCTGGAGAAGATTTGAAAAGAGCAGGTGGACAGACAGGGCGACAAATGAAGAAGTCCTAATAAGAGGGGATGATAAGAACAATTTTGGATGTGATTCCTAGGTACACAGCAAAATGGATTGGACATACATCCTTAGGAGGGATTTGTCTTTTGCACAACGTCATGGAAGGAAAGATTGAGGGAAAGAGACCCTTAGGAAGAAAGAGATTAAAATGTTGGATGACTTAAAGGAAAGAATAAAATTCTAGGAGCTAAAGGAGGAGATAGAAGGCAGGCGCATTGACAGTTCACTGACAACAGCAATGGACCTGTCGTAAGACAGAATATTTATTAATAATAAGTTACATAGTTTTTAAAAATATAATAATAAATATACAAGGGGAAAGTGTTATGGTAGATTTGAGCTAAGTTACTTGTACAGTTCTATACTTGATAAACACCACACTATATACTGAAAAAACATTCATAGGAAACAAAACTAAGCATAAGCGTACTGCCTCCAGTTATTTAATTTTATATTGTTGTAACAAACAGCTACTTACTCGTCATGACAATATAAAGAGAACTTTATACCTCTTACAAATGCACAAACAACGAAACAAAGAACCATAAAGCACTTTTTACACTAAGATTACACGAACTGCTGCGTATTCTAAGACTAAAAGATTGCAAAAGTCATAAGTGAACGCGCAGAACGAAGACACAGAACATTACCATACTAATGAAAAGGCAAGTAGAGCTTTACTCTGATATGGGCCTTTAAGACAAGGAATAATTTTCACCCCACCACCCACCCTTCCTCAAACCCCGCCCCAAGAAACCCCATTTAACTCCACCGCTACCTAATCTTTCTTTGTAAAGCTACATTGTACCAAACATTGGTCTTTTTTGAAGGAAAAAAAGGGGGACGCGAGATAGAAGATAAAAAAAATACACCCTAAGACAATTTTAAATGTGTCCTTGTATTTAAAACAACTGTAAATGCTTTACGTTGTAAAGGATTAAAGTTTCACCTAAAGATACCGCCAAAGTTGATGGCGAGAAGCGAAGCAGTGATGCCCAAACTTTCTCCAGTCGTGTATCTCTTTTGAGGCCATGATCTAACCAAAGTTAGCCTGACAGCTCTCCATTAAAGAAATAAAAAAGAAACATACCTTGTTTGTGGTAGAATTATTGTCAGAATTATAGTATATTAAGATTTTGGTAGGAAGAACAGTAGAAGCTAGTTTCCTAAGTTATTAAAACAATTTTAATATAGTTATACATCAAGTCTTGTTATCCGCAGCTGTCAATTTTAATCAATAGTATCAATAACTATAAAATAACACAAATAAAATAGTAAACTATCATCATTATTGGCCGCAAAGAAATGTGCTTGAATTTTCTCTACTGTTCTCTTAAACAAAATCAGGGTAACTGTAGTAGGATTTTGGTATGAAAAAATACTTTCCAGATCCTCCTTCCTACCATAGACAGTGTATACCTTCCATCCTTGTAAAGTATAAGTTGTCGTTTTAAATTTTAACAAAGCTATAAACAAAGCCAAAGAAAGGCTTAAAATAAGTAAATTATACATCACGTAAAAATTTGCATTATTTTCTTTAATCAAATTTTCTACTATTAAAAAATAATTCTAACTAATAAAATTAAGTGGTACCTCATGCACCCTTGAAATTGTTCACGTTCACTTAGTTGTAGCGTGGAATGTTGCCAGGGTTGCAAGGTTCGTATAAACTGTATCTGTCAGTGTTCACATCATTCGATAGAACACGCATCGTTCAGGCATCAACGTAAATACATTCCCTTGTGAAGTATGTGGAGAAGAGTATACGTATGATATGCATAATGGGGAGCGAGTGGCTCATAACATAACACAAGTACAGTTTTAACAAGATCGTCTTACCCCGGCAACACTCCACGAATCTCCACTGTCCCACAGGTCGATGCATATCCGAAACGGAAAGAGGAATTTTTAAAATATTATAAAAAAAACATGAAAAAAGTGTTCTGTGCTCTGATTAGCTTTCCAATAATGGACGTCTATCGCAGCCAGCACTATATTTAGGTCTAACCAAAACAATGTTAGCCAAAATTAAGTCTATTTTGGTAACTTCAACAGTGTATTCTGCATGTTTTCAAGATAAGTTTCTCCTCTAAGAGATGCTCATTAAAACTACCACGAGATAGAAAGAGAAAAAACAAAGTCTGTAGGAGTTGTTTTTTCTTCTCTCTCTCTTTGTTGAAAAAGGAGGCGTTATTCCGCGAGAATAATATATCTGTATCGTGTGTAAAATATGGCCACTATTCATTAAGAGGGCGCGGAGGGCCTTTGCCGCTTGTGAGAACAGTTCGCAGATAGCAACGTCTTAACACGGATTACGGTACTTAGAGACTTACAAATTATACACGGTGGTGACAACTCAAGGGCGACGAAGACAGCCCCCCCCCCCTTGCTTGAATGGAAGAGGAAGTGGTCCTCTTAGCTCTGTTATAGGTGATATATTGGAACTTTGTACCGAACGCGGCGTCCTCGAGGAAGACTGATGTAACTCCAGCGTCGTGTCTTCGCTGTCATCCGTTTTGGTGCGGTAATTTATATGGGACAGAAAATCTAACTACTTAGTTTTATAGGTTGATGTGGTCCAAGAGCTTTGTAATTGTAGGACAATGACTACCTGGTGTGTCACGGGTTGTTATGGTTGTAATCAAATCCCACAAAAAGTATTTTCAGCATTTTTTACTGATTTTACCCCGTATAACACCCATTATACTCATTTTTCACTTTCACGCCTTTTTAACTAAACCTCTTTGCTTAGAGATAAAACTATTGTATCCTTTTTCCCCTTATTGCTCCGTTTAACCTTTTTATCCTCTTTACCCTTTCCTACCCGTTTACGCGTTTTATCCCGTTAACCTTTTACCCTTGCTTTACCTTTTTTACTATTTATTTTTTGCCCTTTTTTAACCATTTCTACCCCTTTTGCCCTTCATACTGTTTCTGTTTAACTGTTTTTTAATATATTGGTCGTTTTTGGACATTTTTTCAATTGTTGAGCTTTTGGCCCTATCTCCCTTTTTAATTATATTTACTTTTTACCATTTTTATACCACTTTTAACGTTTTTACCTTGAAGTAATAAACTTTTTGCCCTTATCTCCCTTACCCATTTCACCCTTTCCACTCTGTTTACGATTTTTATCCCTTTTTACTCTTTCTTTCCCTTTTTACCACTTTTGTGGTTTTTAAAATCTTTTTATATTTTTTATTTCTTTTACCGCTTTTGGCCTTTATACCCTTTTTTTCTTAATGATTTACTTTATGCCCTCTTTACACTTTTTGCCCTTTTTTACCTTACTTCCCTTTTTGATTAGATTTACTTTTTATCATTTTTACCCTTCAACCATTTTACCCTATAACCTTTTACCCTTTACCCATTTTACCCTATAACCTTTTCCCCGTAATACCCTTTCTACACTAAACTCTCTAGACCTCACATTATTTATACCCTACAAAGGCCCAGATTAACACTTTTGGGGGGCCCCGTGCCAAGTAGAACTTGGGGCCCTTAAAAGTTAATTACCCAATGAATGATTATGAATCTTTCATATACTATATAAATCATACATGGATAATTTTATTTAGAGACAAACTTTTTTTTTGGAAACGTTTAGCAATCATAGTGAGTACCGTGAGTGTTATTATTAACATAAAAAAAATATTGTAAAGACTCCTGTAAAACAAAGTTTCAAATCATCCTTCATGTCAATATAAAACCAATTTTTTTTAACTTTTTTTTTAAATACAGTCCTACCATCACTGTATAGCCCCCTCCCTCTTTTTATCCTCCCTCCTATTTTCATCTTATTCCTCTTTCCTCACCCCCTACCCCCCCACCGACCTCTTCAACAACCCCACTTTCCCTTCAACAACCTTTTTTTCCCCAACGACTATATAATATACTATCGACATTTTTATGAGGAATAAATTAAATTTTCAACATAAAATACAGCCTATGTTACTCGCTGATAATGTATCTTTATATTGGCGAAAGACATTTTTAAATCGGTCTAGTAGTTTTTGAGTTTATCCATTACAAACAAAAAAACAAAAAATCAAATCTTTCCTCTTTATAATATTAGTATAGATAATACTATAGTAACTATAAAACTATAAAGTCTATTATATAACGAGTGTATTATAGTACTGTAAAATAATAGCTTATAACATAATAATACTGGACATTACATAATTATAGACAATTGTGTGTAGTCTACCATCTGTAGATAAAATAGTAGTAGTATAGTAAAAAGTGTTTTATTTTACGGTTTTTCCACGTCGTATTTAGTTAGTTCTTCAATTCTAATAATTTTATATTTTAACTCAAAAATTTTTTTGTTAAAAAAAAATGGGTGACCTGGTGGTCTAGGGGTAAGGTGTCAGACTTCTGTGCTGGCGGCCGGGGTTCAATCCCCGGTCCCGGCACAGATTTATATGATTTCCAAACCCTTCCTTCACCTCTGACAAGACATCTTGTGAATGTGAGGAATGCCAGGCCTCCACCGTGGTTCGGATTCCACGTTAAACTGTAGGTCCTTCATTTCATCTCACAATCACCCTACCATTACACATTAGCTTAAGTGCGTATAACCCGAACGGGTAGTAAGACGTGGTGCTAATAATAATAATAATAATTTTGTCAAAATATTATTATTATGATTATTATTAGCACCGCGTCTTACTACCCGTTCGGGTTGTACGCACTTACGCTAATGTGTAATGGTAGGGTGATTGTGAGATGAAATGAAGGACTTACAGTTTAACGTTTGTCAAAATAAAATCGATGTTTATTTTTCTGTCAAAAGCCAACGGTACCGTCTGCAGATATGTAGTATTTCCGGTTTGTCAAAAGCAAAGGTTGCGTTAATTTATAAGTACGGACTGTCGGACTCCAAGTCATACCAGGGTAACAGTTCCCTTCAATTAGGGAGTTTCTGGATTTGTTTGAGCTAAAATTAACGAAAAAACATAATAATATTGAAATATAATATTATCACAAAATAAATATGACAAATCAAAGTGATGTATTTCCCAGGTGGCTGGGGGCCCCTAACCTTGGGGGTTCCTGTGTATGGAACATGCCTTAATCCGGGCCTGACCCCTTTTAGCCTCTTTACCCTTCCTTCCCCGCTTATGATTTATACCTTTTTTTCCGCTTCTTTAGTCAAAATATTATATTTTAGTTTTTGTTATAGTTTTTTATAACTGTATTTTTATCTAAATCATCCACAACTCAGGCTATTTGGATTATTCAAGAAAATGGTCTGCAGGAATCTTCCTGTCAGGATATAGATTAAAAAATTATGTGAAATCATATCTAGAGTAATAAATAATTAAAAGGTGATTTTGAGATTCAAGTCAATGCTGTCTAGGCTCGAATAGTAGAGCGGGTGTGTATAGTAGTCAGCAGAAGAGGGGAGGTGTTAGCATACATACAAACAAGAGATATCACAGGGTAAACGGCTCCTTTCCTTCCCTCTCTTTATATTTCGTACATCGACGCCTAAGTGCGATACAGCTTTGAGTGCTTAGGCGCGTCAAGTTAAGATGCAACACGCTTTGAAAAATATCTTCGAAATCTCCAAGTTAGGGCAACGTCGTTAATAAGTGTAGGATATAAGTTTAACATGATTTTATTAGGGAAGAATTTTTAGAAAATACAAATGTTCAGAATGTTCAAATATGTTCAAAAGACAACAACTCACTTCTGTGGTCGAATGATCCAAGGGGTCATTCTCACATAAACTGAACGGTCCACGACCGGGAGATTAGGGTTTGAATCCCGGTGTGGATGTTCTGTAGATTTTATTTTCTATATAATGTCCTACTCAATCTCCAAAAATGTGGGTACACTACCTCTAAACTCAGCCTTCCTCATCCCCAACATAGTTAGTAGCCTAAAGACGCGTATAGCCCTAACAGGTAATAAAAGGTGTTGTTTAAATAAAAAAGCCAATGATAATTTTTTTTCTATCGCTATCCCCATCCTTTGGATTAAGCCTTTTTGCTTACACTTTCTATCTACCCCTCGGAGAGAGAAGTATTGTGATCGTTAAAAAAAATTGAACTTTGAAATTTTGATAAATGTCGACTCGTTGACACGTTGTTTTTGCTAAGCCGATCTGTGTCTGTCACAGCCTGGAGACGAAACCACCCGCCTCGGTGGCGTAGTTGGCTAACGCGCTAGTCATGTTGAGCTCGACTGCTGAGGACGGGGACATCGAGGTTCGAATCTCGGTCGGGTTAGCTGGGGGTGGTTTTTCCTAAATGGTTTTCCACGCAAATGCGGGTTCACTTCCTCTAATTCAATCTTCCCAATTCCTAATCCATCAGCGTAATTAGTACTTAAAGCGTATAACCCGAACGGGTAGTAAGACGTGGTGCTAGATATTATTATTATTATTATGGAGACGAAACCATTTTACTAATCGGGATAAAATATGTATATATGATTTTCATAAGGTTCCTCCAAACTATTTTTAGAATTACATATCCAACCTTAAAATTAAGGGTAATCTAATGAAAGGGCTAAAAGAGAAAGAATCCATTTCCTCAAAATCCGTTCTAACTAGTTTGATTAAATTTTCTATACATACATTGTTTAACTTGACAAACCAAATGGGAATTCTCATTTTCCTAGGAAAAAGGGTACTTTACATAAGTATAAATTCCAACTTTGGGCACATTATCTTCATAACTGTTTGATATATGAAATAATTTATCACTCTAAAGTGGTAATACTATTAAAAATGAAAACAAATTATTGAAAAATACTTTTTATAAAACCTGTAGTTTATGAGCTATAAGCAAAAGTATATGTATATGTATTTTTATAAAGCTCTTTGAAAACAGAAATTCATTGCTATGCTCTTTGGTGGACAGAGATAGGCCTATTTCTCTTTTTTCACTGTTTCTGAACAGTGTATGTATGAGTACATATTATTTAATTTATATTCTTTGGTGGAGTGTTTCTGCAAATATTTATAATATTATTTTATTTCACGAATCTTATGAACTTTTAGTAACTGTTTATTTCAAGAGCTATAATAGAGAGGAAGTCTTTGCAGTACAAATTACAATATTTTTCTTCTTGATTTGAAGATTGAGATTAAAACTAAAAACGTAAATAATGTGGGTGAAAGCCGATAAAGCAGACCTTTGTTTGTAAATACTACCAGTCAAACCCGAAGTAAAACCATGATGACCTCTACTAGCACAAACCCTTCAACACAATAGTTATTAGAACGATCCATTACAACATTCTTGCATAGGAAAACGTAAGTTTATCTTCAGAAGCCTTTTGGGGGCATTTCACTTTGTAGAACAACATTCGTACACGCCTCCCCTCTCTCGTCTCAGTCCCTTTGTTGTAGGTCATGGTATGGTACTTCATCGCTTGAAACACTTCATTGGATGTAATCTTCCGAGTCGACATTCGAGTATTATAAATTCATGGGGGAGGGGGAGTGGTAAGAAGCTTTTGGAGATATGTTAAGTCATTTTGTAAAGGGCGCAACAAAAGGGGGGAGGGAGGGGTTGAAAGGGATATATAGAAGCACTACTAGCTATCAGACAAGGAATTAATTATAGAACATCTAGAACTAACATTTTGGATGTATGGAGGCGATGACACGATGGCAATGGAAATTATGATCCGAGAGAGACGCACACAGCTCTGTAAGAACTTAGAATTAATTGTGTTACATTGTTGTAACTCTGAGTGCCTTCTCTTCCCATTGTTGCTTCTTGGTGGCGTATATCGCTGACAATAGATTACCATTAGTGAACCGTGTAACGATGTTATTATACTTGCATTGTTGGCCTGGTTATTTGAGACGAGGGAAGGGGCGGGGTAGGTTTTTGTTTCTTCAGATGAGTCAAATTCGCTTAGGTTTTGGCGTTGCTTGATTATGAGCGTTATGTTGAATGGCTTCATTTGCAGTCCACCGAATTAATGTGTGATGGGATGGGTGGACGGGGGGAATAGGAGGGAAACCAGTCTCAAAAATTAATCCTGGATGTTTTATCAAGAAGATTACAACGTTGTAAAGTTACTCTCTTTGTGCTATGTAGATATAAAGTTTCTTGTTGTTTTAAATAAGTTTGCTACATTATGGATACGATTAATAAAATTGTGGTGTCTATTAAACGTAATTAGATAAGCAACTATGTGGATTGTGAAGTAGCCTTTTTACTTGCCTTTTTTTATAATATTGGGCGTAGTTTTTTTTATCGAAGGTAGGTTTGCCATGATTGGTCCGATTGATATCAAGACATCGTGTTTTAAGAAGGGAATATAATCTCAATAAATGTACGTACTTTAATATTGGTGTTTGCGACTAGCTGCTCAGTAATCAAAGTAAGAATGGGTACATTGCATACAATCGAATTTTATTTGGAATGACTTTTTATAAAATACAAACATTGTTAGAACTGATATTTATTGAAAATCACAGTTGCATATTACATGATTTGACGTATTAAAACGTGAAAGTAGATCTCATAACTCTTTTTATTGCTAGATAAGGCCTTTTTCTATAAAATCTGGACTGTAATATGATTCAGAAAGGAATAATGTGTAAGAAAATAGAACACATTTATTTACGGTTAAGTATTATACAGTTTGGATTTACTACTAGTGGATTTGTGCTCACCAGTTGTCTACTAGTGAACAATCTTAAATAACAGGCGAACCAAGATGGCTCTAGTTGAAAGTTTATTCTCAAAGCTAGAAGTCCCGGGAAATTTTAATCCAATATCCAGATCATTTTTCACTTGATTTAATTCTTATTGATATTTATTAAGCTGATGGAGGAATCTTTTTTTTTTACTGTTAAATCTTAAGGTGGGAGTGTAGAGAACGCGATAAAAGGGCAATGGTTTTGCAATTTTATAGCAAAACATTTTCTTGGCAAATATAATTCAACTTATGTTTCCAGTAGAAACAAAGTTTTTCTTCAAATGGGGGACTCAACAGTTCTTGAATACCTGTCAGGGGTGTCGTGGAATTTAATGACATATTTTTCTATTCATTTAAAAAGTTTGTCATCTAAAGCAGTTATGCTAATGACAGATATTCAACACCTGTTGATATATCAATGTGGAAAAAAAAAATGTTCCTACTGGAGCAAAATTGTGTGTGTTTTGACCAAAAAACTTTTCTGCCATATTATATAGTATTATTATTAGCACCGCGTCTTACTACCCGTTCGGGTTATACGCACTTACGCTAATGTGTAATGGTAGGGTGATTGTGAGATAAAATGAAGGACCTACTGTTTAACGTGGAATCCGAACCACGGTGGTGGCCTGCATTCCCCACATTCACAAGATGTCTTGTCAGAGGTGAAGGAAGGGTTTGTAAATCAGATAAATCTGTGCCGGGACGAGGATTGAACCCCGGCCGCCAGCACAGAAGTCTGACACCTTACCCCTAGACCACCAGGTCACCTTTTCTGCTATAAAAACTGCAAAAAAAACACCTTTTAACGCGTCCCCTACAATTCCACCTTAAACTTAAATAGTAATTAATAATAATAATACAAGAGTAGTAAATTCATGAAGCAAAAATTGGAAAACTTCTGTAGGGTAAGCAAAGAGCTCTTATAATCCGTTGGTTCCCCAAACCCACCCTTATGGTCCCATCTTCCCCCCCCCCCCCAAAGTCTTCATGAGAGATGTGTGTGCAATAGGGCAAGGGTACAGCTATAGAAAGAGGACTAGTAGAAATTAATTTGAGAACGTCAACTACCACGATAGTGCTGGCACACACATTCTTTCCTGAATATTTGTCATATTCAGACGCTATAATTCATTATGGAGGACGCCTCTGAAGCCATTAAGGGGTGCTAGAATGCTTGGAGGAGGGGGAGGTTCAGTTCTGGGGTAGGGAAGAGGGAATCTGTTAAAATACATGGAGGGGGGTTTCATATGACCCAGATAATGATCCTCTGAGGAATAAAAAATAATACTATTGTTAGGTTTATATAATTTAGGTCAGGGATGTAGTCCATTTCCAAGAAGTTTCAATTTTGAGCTTAAACTATCGGTTCAAAGTTTGTGGTGGGGTTTCAAGAACATTTAGGGAAACTATAGCCATTTTTTGCTCTTTAACGTTAGTGTAACTCTGTATTTTTGCAGATTTTATAGAAAAAAAATTGGGCCCGTGTGGATAAAATACTGCTTCAGTGGATACTTTTAATTTTCTACAATTGTAATCTCAAAAATTCTTCAATATTTGTCATAGGCATCACAGAACTTAAAATTGACCTTTTTAAATTAGGGGAAGAGTCATGTTCAAATTTAAGGATATCCATGACAGAAATCCAAGAAATATTGAATCTACTTTATGTAGAAAATAAAACTAAACGTAGGCCTATTTTTACTAAAGGAATATTTTATTTGTTTCGTATAAAGTCTAAAAGTGTTTTTAAAAATTAAAATAGTAAAAACATTAGCTCATGGTCCCTTCCATCCCACCTTGACTATTGAGACATAACCTCTAAAGTGATTGTTTACACCACCCCCCATCCAGGGTCTTGGCATGTTTCTGGTTGGGTCACAATTTTGTTTAGTGCTGGGGGTATTTTTTTCCCTACTAGGATTTGAACGCTTGTATGTTATCAAGGGGTTGCGATGTTCCCAAAGACAAAAATTGAGGTCAAACCCTGACAAAGGTTGAACTCGCTGTTCTTAAGACGATATCCTTTCAACTTACTTATTTCATGTACAGACCCAACTAAAAGCAGACTTTAATTCTCGGTCATTAACGACGTAGTTAGTTTAGCGCCGATTAAAATATGAGTAGCAACCTTGCTAAGAACCCCTTTCATAAAACGATAATGATTTTTAATCACCATACTTTTCTTTTGTTTGATTAAATAAAGCGCGATCATAATCCAACAAGGAAAACTTAACAAAAAAAACAACACACATACACACACAAAAAGCCCACGCAAGTTTAACTACCTTACAGCAACTAATAAGAGTGTAATGTTAATCTCCTAGAACCCAATGAAATAACTTTCAAACCATTTTACGAGCCCTACCCACTCGTCTACCGTCCTCCTTTGAAAACGCGCTCTTTACTAGGTAGTAAATTTACAGAGCCGTAAATTCAACCCCTTCCAGCTACTATTCTCTTCAACTGCCCCCGCCCCCTCTGCACTCACTCACACACACTCTCTCTCCCTCTTTTAATATTAGATTTACTTGGTTGTTACTTGTAGATGTATTTCAATGCTTCCTTGTATAGCGAGCTGTTGTCGAGAGATTTGTGCAAGATGCTAAAAACACCAACTGTGTTACTGCTTCCTCCTGACTGAATATTGTGCTTACGTCGAAGGAGTTAAAAGTAAAGCGTTGGAGGGGGGGGGGGGTGAAGGTTTCAAACTCTAACCATTCTATGTGTCTCTCCTTCTAGAAATGACAAAAGAAAGCTTAAGGTGGGAATACAAGGAACGTGAGAAAAGGTATTTTCTTTTTGCCGTTTTTACAGTAAAACTATTTCTGGTCAAAATAAATCAAAAGATTGCTTCTATACAAGCATAGAGTTTAATTTTCTTCACAAGGCGATATCAACAATTCTTAAATATCTATCAAGGGTGTCCTGAAATTTCACGAGAAACTTTTACTCTTCATTTAAAAAGTTTGTTAGATAATGTCACTATGCTACAATGACAGATATTCAACGGCTGTTTATATCATCATGTGAAGGAAATTAAACTATTAGTTGTATATAAGCGCTAATTGATTAGTTTTGACAAAAAAAAATTGTTTTTCTCTAAAAGCTGCAAACACAATTACTCTTTCTCGCGTTCTCTGGATCCCCACCTTAAACTGTATGCTGTGCATTTGCAAAATTAAGCTCCTTATACGGCCTCAGGAGGTAACAGGAGGCAGGAAAAGCAGCAGAAAAAGGGTTAGTTTGTAAGTGCTATATTTGAGTGTAAACTAAGCATAGAACGATGTTGTGTGATGTGTAAAATAAGATCGGGAGGGGTGGGGGGGGCGAGGGGGTGGAACAGCGTAGTAAGAATGGGTGTAAAAGAGAATAGAGTGAGTGTATGTATGTATGTATAGATGTGTGATGAAGAAAAGGGATGTTATGGATTGTTAGAAGATATGAAATGGAAAATTGAGTGGAGTGACGAGGTTGGGGATGGGAGGAGGGCTTTGGGGGTCTTTAGAGAGAGGATGAAAGAGGAGAATTTTTTCAAAGGGGGTAAAAGTGGGTTTTTTTTTTTTTTTAGAGAATGAGAAAAGCTGTAAAACGTCTCATAACGTTGGAGAAATAAGGAGTCATTCCAAAGACTACGAGAGGCGAAAGGTCTTAATGCTTTCTTTCTGCTTCGCCATACCAAGGAACGCGTCAAAAAAACTGTTGAGTAGGGGGTAGTAGGAGCTAGTAAGGAGGGGGGAGGGGTTGGATAGTGCCAAAAGTGGGGAGGGGACGGGTTCGTATTCATAACTTGTGTATGAAAAGGAGTAAGGAACGTTCATAAGGCTGATTATGAGATGAAGTTTAATACTTAGTGTGTAGAAGGAGGTGGCAGAAGGCTTTGAAGGGGAGAGGGGCAGGGCGGGGAAGAAAAGAGGTTTTGAGTTGAGCAAGCTCTCACCCGCACAACCTCCACCCCTTCCCCATCTTCTAGCGTAACGTTCCGACAACTTTGCAATAAGCTTCCAATTCCGTTGCCTTCATCATATAAGCAAGGTCTTTTATGCCTCGTATACTAGGAGTATGATGGCCTAATATGAAACCTTCTCTTTCTCCCTCTTTATACAGTCATGTTTCTTTCTCTATCACTCTTGCTTCATCCTTTTTTCTTTAAGTTCCGCTTTCTGTTGAAACACTTGCTTGGAAGTGAAATGTAATAGAGAAAACTCTAGTCACTCCCGTCCCAAGTAACTAATGTATGAAGTTTACTGCCATGTTATTTAATATATATATATATACATACTATATACTCAGTAAATACAAACCCCTAACGTGACACGCAGACTAAACATAAAGATCGTCTAGTCTGGTTCACCGGTGACCAAGGAGGTTAGGGTTTGAATTCCAGCCAGATATACTAATTGTTTTTTTTACCTCCCTAAATGTTTTCTATTTTTCCATTCTACGAATTATACACTCCCTTTAAGTTATATATCTTCCTTGGCGCTACCACATTATAATTGACACTTAACTAGGGTTAGGGTGACCTGGTGGTCTAGGGGTAGGTGTCAGACTTCTATGCTGGCGCCGGTTCAATCCTCGTCCCTGCAAAGATTTATCTGATTACAAACCCTTCCTTCCCTCTGACAAGACATCTTGTGAATGTGGGAATGCCAGGCCTCCACGTGGTTCGGATTCCACGTTAAACTGTAGGTCCTTCATTCATTCACATCACCCTACCATTACACATTAGCGTAAGTGCGTATAACCCGAATGGGTAGTAAGACGCCGTGATAATAATAATAATAATAATATAACTAGGGGTAGGGGGAAAAGGAGGCCTGAAAGGGAACAAGACTAAAGCCAATCTCCCTCGATGGAATAGTTAGCTAACACGCTAGTTTAGTGTTGAGATAGACTGCCGAGTACGGGAAGATCGAGGTTTGAATCTCAGTCGGGTGAACTGAGGGTGTTTTTTCATAAATGGCTTTCCACTCTCCCTCCACGAAAATTCGAGTTTACTTCCTCTAAATTCAACCTTCCCAATTCTTAACCCATTAGCGTAATTAGTAGGCTACTTAAGCGTATAATCCGAACGGGTAATAAGACACGGTGCTAAAAAAAACTAACTAAAGGCACGTACAGTAAACCCATAGCTTGTTTGGTGCTGTCTGACAGCTCACAGCTGACTTCTGACATTCAACATTTAGGTATATACCTAAATTTGACTGTCAGAAGTGACAGCTGCTAAACACGTGTTTTTGCAGATCATATGGTTAGGCGTAGAGATACATAATTTGGTATGGTAACTTTTCAAAGCCGTCAGCTCTTAGCTGTGAACTGTCAGTCAGCACCAAAGAAGTCATGGGGCTACTGTATTTCTGCTTACTCTCGACTCTTCAGAGAGAGAAATATTGGGACCTACAAAAAAATTGGACTCAAGATTTTCAAAAATGTTTAAGTTATATGCCCCCCTTGAAACTGAAAAAATTGTTTTTACGATGACATCTTTCTGTGTGTCTGTATAATCTGTGTCTGTATAATCTGTGTGTGTGTCTGTATAATGTGTGTGTATATCAGTGTAGAGACGATACCAGTCTGGCTAAAACTTAATATCCAAGGTTTTCATGTGGTTCTCACAAGGTGTTTTTGAAATTAGATTTCCAGCCCTAAATGTAAGGTTAGTTTTCTAGGTGCCAAAAGAAAAGAACAAACTTTTTGAAATTACTCTCATGATTTCGATAAAAATCCGTATATAGGCACTGTTTAACATTACAAACAAACTGAAGCAGCTTATTTCCTGGAAAAAAAATTTACTTGGTGAAGAGGGTACTTTACATTAGTGGACATCTCAAAAAGTCTTGATCATACCTACGCATCTCTTTGAGATACGAGATAACTTTTCATTACAAAGTTGTAATACAGTACCAGTTAAGATTAATAAAGCTCATTTGAAATTTATTTTTAAAAAACCAGGTAGTTTATGATATTGACAAAATTCTTTTTAGATTTGAGCTTTAAGAGAATTGATTTTTATGATCTTTGGTGAACAGGAATGTTACTTTTTTCCCAATATTTTTCCCTTTTACTGTATTTTATTTCGTTTATGCTCTTTGGTGAAAAGTTCCTGCGACTATGTATATTATTTCGTTTCAAAGATCTTACGAGTTTTGAGTAAATATCTTCATTTTTAGGTAAAGATGCCATGCACCATACTTTTTTTAAAAGTTTTTATAATAACAAATACTTTTTGCTTAAACAAATAAACTATTGGTTCAGTAGATCCGTTTATTTCGATTTTTTACACATGGTAGTCACAACAGTTATTTAATATATATATTTTTTTTTAGCACCACATCTCACTACCCGTTTTGGTTTTAGGCCTGTGTACTAGTTACACTAAAGGTTAGGAATTATGAAAGATTGAGTGGAAATGCACCCACATTAGCGTGGAGGGAATGTGGAAAACAATTTAGGAAAAAACTACCCTCAGTGCACCCAACCTTGATCGAGCCCCGATCTACCTGTCTTCTGCAGTTTAGTCAAACACAAAAGCAGCGCGTTGGACCACATGATTACCGAAGCGGGTCTTTAATATTTGTCAAGGACCTCATGAAATTTAAACGGGATTTTTTAAATAAGAGGTAAAGGCCCCACTCTAATTTCCCTAATCCCATGACAAATATTTAACAGCTCTTAAATCACTTTACGGAGACAGTAAAAATAAATGTCGCCTAAATATGGAGGCAATTTTTAAAATTTATTTTAGCTCAAAGTATTTTTACTTATGAAAACTACAAAAATGAGAAATTTAACCACGTCTTATCCCATTCCACCCTAACATACTCTTAACACATTATAATCATTTAAAAAATAAATATTGCACGGTAGGTAAATAATGAGCCTATATTGAAAGTCGTGGTTTAATCTGTGACAATAATTCTCTAGATAGGGTCTACAAATAATTTTAAGCCAACATCAGAGTAACCTCCAAAATTCAACGAACCTGTTGTCAAAGTAGGATAATTCATACAAAGCAATTGATCGGTAAAGGCGAAAAGGGGAGGGGGGGGGGGCAATCATTTTCCAGGACAATAATTTGTATAATTCAAACCCCATGAAAACCCCAGCAGTTTATTTTTAAAATTAGTTTAAATATGACAGATACCTCTTTTAACCATTATCTAAGCTCTAACAAATGGTAGCACTAAGTCAATTTGGGTTGTGATTGGAGTCCCCTCCTTTTCCCCTTGTACCACTCAGTTATGATGATACCCGCATCGGTGGCTACGTGGTATAACACGTCCTGCTCGTGTTAGACTGGTTTGCTGGTAACAGGAATATCGGGGTTCAAATCCTGGTCGGGTATATTATTATTATTATTATTATCATTATCAGCACCGCGTCTTACTAGCCGTTCGGGTTATAGAGTCCGTTCACCGTAGGAATTGTTTTCTGAAAGCCCTTTTTCCCTATCAAAAATCTATTATATAGTAGGATATTGGTAGTAAAAGAGACCTTTCAGAGAGTAATTCCTACCGTGAATGAAGTACGCACTTACGCTAATGTGTAATGAATAATAGGGTGATTGTGAGATAAAATAGAGGACCTACAGTTTAACGTGGAATCCGAACCATGGTGGAGGCCTGGAATTCCACACATTCACAAGTTGTGATTAATACACGTCTTGTCAGAGGTGAAGGAAGGGTTTTGCCGGGACCTAGGATTGAGCCCCAGACCCCAGCATGGAAGTCCAACACCATATCCCTAGACCGCCAGGTCACCTTGGTCGGGAATAATGAGGGTGGTTTTTCTAAATGGTTTATCACTCTTACACTCCATGCAAACGCGAGTACATTTCCTATAAAATTTTATATTCCTTAATTATATTCAACTAGCGTTTCTACTCAAGTAGCTATTTCGTATAGCCAGAACGGGTACTAAGACACAGTGGAGGGGGGAGGGAGGATAGGGCTGGATTTCTCAGGTCTAAAGCGGCCCTATTCTGGAGGCAGCATGGTATTACGACACATTTTTTTCTATTGTATTGATTGTGATTCATATTTTAATATTTCATTCACCACATGGAAGTGTATCGTCCTCGGCTCGTCCCCCACAACAATACTATCTATTGTGCATCATCCTTCGACTTCCTCTGGTAGAAATAACTTAGTTGTTTCTTCATTTATATAAGAAATGCTTCCAGAGCAGATATCTTCAACACCAACTAGTGTTAATTTAGGTAACAGTGACATTAACATACCTCTAGCACTATATCCCAATGATGATGTAAAATGTACGATTGCAATAGGAGTAAGACCATAAAATGTAGCTGTCAATAACCAGGGGCACATTTTCGCACCTAGTAAGTACCCATACCTGTGGCGGGAAATTAATGACGAATTACGAGATTATGTGGCGATTCACGGTGTTGAACAAAACTTGGACGCAGACTTCGGTGTTTAAAAGTGCAAGTATCCTGATAAAGAAAGACATTACAAGGCACATCAACAATGAGTGAGGACAAGTTATCGGACATGGCACTGTTAAACATTGAGGGAAAGATGCTGAAGGATATTGTGAATTCCAACGACATTATCAATGCCTTTGCCCAACGAAAGGCAAGAAAGGCCTTCCTAAAATAGGAAATGACAGCGAAAGGACAAGTGATGAAGTGAGTTAAATTCATAAATATTAACATTTGTAGATTTTAGCATTTTTATAAGAAGTTTAATAAATGAGTGCATTTTGTTATAACTTAATGTATAATGTATAGTAGCATAGGCCTACATTTTGTTAATCATAAAATATTCGGTATTTAAAAATATTTAAAGTTCGTAGTTTTGACTTTCTCGCTATCTCACAGGTAGAGAAAGTATTGTAATCGTCAAAAAAGATCTAACTCAAGATTTTGATGAATCCCGAAGTTTCATGACCCCGAATCCGAAAAAAGTGTTTTTTTGAATTTCCGCCTGTCTGTCTGTACCTCCGATTAGAGCCTAACCTATTTTACCGATCAGGCTAAAACCCAGTATTTCAGATAGTTTACTGAAGGGCAAAAAGAGAAAAAGTCGATTTTCTCAAAATCAGCTCTAAAGATTTTGATAAAATTTCATTTAAAAAAATTTAAATATTCTAAACAAAATGGCAACTTTCAATATTTCGGCAAAATAACTTTATTCGTATTCTGATGCGTACATCCTCATATTTTTATCAAATCTATTAAAGTATTTAATATATGCAATTACTTATAGTTTCAAATATGTAGATCTATTTATAATACAAATATTTTAATCAAAACATATTTTTATAAAACCAACAACTTTAAAGCTATACGTCAATATATATATTGACTTTTCGAACACAGAAGGTAAATTATTGCGACCGTAAGGAATAGTGAACCTGAAATGTTGATGGATGTTGACGTCTCATGAACCCCCGAACACTAAAAAGTGGTCTTAGCAATGCCGTTTGTCTGTCTTTTTAACTCCACGATTAAGAGTAGTTTAATAAAAGAGAAAAAATCTATTTTCAAAATCGGCCATTACGATTTGGATTAAAATTCGTATCTAGACGTTGATTAAGATTATAAATAAACTGGCTACTCTCATTTTCCCATGAAAGTAGTTTTAAGGGTAGGCCCTACTTTACAGAAGCGGAAACTTCCGTATCTCCGCAACTTTTTGAGATACTAAATAACTTATCATTACAAAATTGTAGTACTATTAAAAATATAAAACTTTTATCGAAATATATTTTTATAAAACCAACAGTTTCTAAGAAATTGGCAAATATATTAATATAATTTCGTGATCTTAAGTTGAAAGAGATACTAATTAAGTTTTAACGAAATAATTCTCCAATGCCATAGAGAAAGAAATGGGTAAGTCTCAAAAAGGTTATGTTCTCTTTCTTTCAACCTCTTAGGAGAAATGTTTTTACAACAATGATCTATCTTTATCATTTTAGTTTCAATAGTCGATATATAATTATTTTATCGGTCAAAATTTATAAATGAGGAATTTAATAGCATTGCAATAACCGTCAGATGTGTAACCCTTAATAAAATGTCGAAAATTTTAAACCAGAAGTCGACATTTTAATACGAAGTGTTGACCCTTGTGGACCCAATGTCAATATTTTTACTTTCTCGCTACCTTACAGGTAGAGAAAGTATTGTGATCGTCAAAAAAATTGAACTCGAGATTTTGATGGATGTCGGCGTCTCATGACCGCCCTAACCCTAAAAAAGTGGTTTTCGCAATGCCGTCCATCTGTCTGTCAGTCTGTACCTCAAGATAGACCCTAAACTATTTTACCGATTGGGCTAAAACTAGGTATATAGGGTTTTCATAGGTCTACACCAAGGAATTTTTTGAATTGGATATCCATCCCTAAAATTAAGGTTAGTTTCTTCAAGAGAGGAAAGAGAAAGAATCGATTTTATCAAAATCATCTTTAACAATTTTGATTAGATTTTATTTCTAGAACCCGCCTCGGTGGCGTAGATGGCTAACGCTCTTGTCGTGTTGAGCTCGACTGCTGAGGACGGGGAGATCAAGGTTCGAATCTCAGTCGGGTGAAGTGGGGTGGTTTTTCCTAAATGGTTTTCCACTCTCCTCTACGCAAACGCGGGTTCACTTCCTCTAATTCAACCTTCCCAATTCCTAAATCCATTAACGTAATTAGTACTTAAAGCGTATAACCTGAACGGGTAGTAAGACGCGGTGCTAAATAATATTATTCATTTCTAGGTTTTGATTGAAATTACAAACCAAATGGCTACTCTCAGCTTTTCATCAAAATGATTTTAAGGTCTCCGGCCTGATGTATCAATTCTAATTTTTAATGTTAACTCCGTAAGTCTTTTAGATATGAAATTACTTATCATTGCATACATGTAGGTCTATTTATAATAAACCTTTTACTTGAAATATATTTTTATAAAACCAAAAGTTTTCAAGCTATTCACAAATATATTTTTCTTTTAACTTTGCCAACACTTTAAGGTAAAGTATTACGACCGTCAAAAAAAATCTAGCCCGAGATGTTGATGGATGTCAACGTTTCAAGTCCCCCCGAACCTTAAAAAGTTGTTTTTGCAACGCCGTCTGCCTGTGTGTCTTTCTAACCCTAAAATTAATAGCAGTTTATCTTGTTGATGAAAAAGTAAAATTCAATTTTCTCAAAATCGACTATACCGATTATATATCACTCTCATTTTAGACTCAATAGTGAATAATTACCTATTTTATGTGTCAAAATTTATAAAAGATAAATTTAATATCAATGCGATAAGCATCAGATGTGCGTCCCCTAGTAAAATAACGAAAATTTTAACCGGAAGTCAAAAATGTAATACGTAATGTTGGCCCTCGGGGACCAAATATCGGTATATTTTATTGGTCAAAATACAAATAAAGACGTTAATTCTTTAAAAATAAAATTATGAAATTTATATCCATGATTAGTTCATGTGGAGTTCTGTACCATTTATTTTTTTAATAAATTCTGTAGGCCCTACCTGTTGTCACCTGTAATTTCTTACGCTCATTATTTGTAGATTAAAATTTATATTGTTAAAATGGTAGGATACATTAATGTGCATGGTTATATAAATGTATAGTTTAAAAATTCAATCTAAAACCAAAACTATAATAAAAATCTTAAAATAATGCATAAAGGTGTATTGCCCCGCCCTCCTTTAGGAAAGGGGGATGATTGGTGAAGGAAGGGGGGGGGGGGTGTAATGGTTGGAATTTCGTCGTGAGCCTACAGGCGGTAAGGCAGTAAATCCGGCCCTGGGGAAGGGTTGAGGGAATAATTATGTTCGACCTAAATAAAAAACAAAAGCTTGTCTTAAACATTGGTGTCCCGTTTTTCTTGGTACAAGACTGTATCGAACATAATATTATATCAGAGTAAGAACATTTTACGAGCGTGCTTGTATGTATATGACTGACATTGGTACGATAAATCACCGCGCGTTCAAATCAGTTGATGTTACAAGTCCTCAAGCAGAACGCCTTTTAACAGCTGGTGTGCGAGCGTTCGTTATACGATCCGCGATAAGTTTACGATATGCAATTACTTTAATTACACACCCTCAGACCTCACAGGAATAAAACACTTAGTTGATAATTAATAGGGTTAGTAGCAATGAAAATCCTAGTAGCACTAGCCTATGTATACATATTTTACCTAATGCGTCAACCCCGTAATATAATGGATTTCCGCGGACTTGGTTCGAATCTCGACAGGCTGATGTTAGGGATATTTTTTTCAAATGGATCTTTTTACCAAATGAATCATTTCCATTCGTCGCTAGTGTGGGTGAAAATCCTCGATACCACCCTCCTAAACCTTATTTACATAGTTTTGGGATCGTGTATTTAAAAAAAAGTCGTACTAGCCGTTCAGGTTTTACGCATATATGATAAATTACTCTAATGGGGCAGGGAAGAGGAAGAAAGCATTTTAGAGGTCATATACCCACATTTGCATGGAAAGAGAGTGGAAAAACATTTAAGAAAAAATCTTCTCAAAATACCCGACCGGGATTGGAGCTCCAATCTTTCCACCATTAGCAGGCCAGTCTAACACAATAGTGACTCCTTAGCCCATTCGGCCACTGAATAGGGTCGTGTCTTATTTACCCGTTAGAGTTATACGCATCTGTACTATTTACACAAGTGTGTTGGGGATGAATTAGGTTGAATATAGAGTAAGTGTACCCGCATTTACGTGTAAAGAGAGAGTGTTATACAGTCAACCTCAGTGTACCTAACTGGGATTCAAACTCCAATATTCCTGCAATTGGCAGGCCAGTCTATTACTGGAGTGAAGCCACATGGCCACCGAAGTTGGTCTCTTAGATTAAACCGTGAATTCCTTTTATTACTGCTATACTTTATAATGATATACTTTATGAACCAGCTTATTTCATCAGTATACGTTTTAAAAATCAACTTATAACAAAAAGACCAAACTTGACTGACAATCTCTCTTATGATCATTTTTAGTCACGTCGGGAATTAAACCCGGTATTCCTCACTAACCAAGCAGTTTCGCTATTGATCGAGCTAAGGTGACATACTGATTTTTAAAATGTTGCTAGACTTTAGTGTTAAACTAAATATTAGGGGCACCAATAAAAATATATATTTACATAACTAATATAAGATTAACTAACGGAAAAGTGTTTGTACAAAAAAAAAAGAGCTAATTGGATTTTATTTACATACATTATGCCTTACAAACATTTTGTTATTTTTATAAGTTAATAAATATATTTTAGCATATGTTAAAATTCACTCTTAAACCAAATAAACACGAAAATATTAGATAATTTTACTTAATATGTTCCTTAAAAATATCCTAAAACAGGATCTTCAAAACCCAATTAGGAGTACAGTCAACTCTCGATTCTACGACCTTTCACGATTCCCTGGAAAAGGGTCATTATTTCGAAGGGGTCGTTATTGGAATTTTAACATATTTTGTTCCAGCACTGACCTTCATTCGAAAAAATTGCATTTCTTAGACAACAAATAGCGTGGGTCATCAAAAATCGTTCACAAAATCCAACCAAAAACGTAACCAAATCAAAACAACAATGTTAAACAATAGCATGGGTCGTCAAAAATTGTTCACAAAATAAAACCAAAATAGTAACCAAATCGAGAATCGAAATAACAATGGCAAAAGCAAGCCTGGCGCGTGATGTAGCGGCAGTCGCGCGCGGTGAAACATTGTCTTGCTTGTGGGAGGGGGTGGACAGAGTCAAGTGCTATTGGCCGGCATTGATGAGGTGGTGTCTATTTTTATACCTGACCCACCCCAGTTACTAGTAATACAGCGCTCACAAAGATAATTGCAACGCAGCGACCTAAATAAATGCAACAAACACTTATTACAGCCGATTTCCTTAAACTTTTCGACCTTTTCCCCCACATTTTTCACGGTCCCCCAAAAAAGGGTCGTTACTTCGAAAGGGGCGCTATCCTCGGGGTCGTAGAATCGAGAGTTGACTGTATAAATATTTTGTTCTTAATATTTAATTAAAACTCGCCAATAGAAAGAAAACTCAACTATATGAGTGTTACCTTTTAAATTCACTTGATTTATAACAACCCAGCTATTTTATGGATCATTTCAATGGCTAGTAGGCTGAGTAAAAAATTACTATACCTTAACAAGCAAATTTAATAAATGTGAACAACTTACATGCAGAGGCCTATTAAATTTTATACTTACTTTTAAAATATACATAAACGTCCCTAATACAAGCTTTATAGCACAATACCAATAAAACATTTAAAAAACTCCTATAAATCCTAAATGGGAAAGGAACGTAACGCGGATTTTAAGTCAGAGAGGAAAGTAAGTATTTTTACAGGTTTTTTTTTGCGACATACAATTATTTTTACCCAAAATTTTTTGTTCAAATTTCACGATTTCCAGGATATATATTATGGAAGGGTTGAACCATTTTAGAAAATTAAACTAAGTATCTCTATAGAAAATAAATTTTATTTTTAGTCAAATATTTTTTTACATAAAAACTGTAAAAAGCTGAAACTAATTCCACAGTATCTTATGATTAAAAATAATTTAGAAATTTTACTGTGATATAAAGGTGAATCTTTATTGACTTTTTTATATCAGTATTTATGAAATAAATCGAAACTCTTTTATATAAAGGGCCGTACCTACCTGTGACGTAACGGTAAATCAAAAAAGTATTTCCCAGGTTAATGGATTTACATTGTATTCAGCGGGTTTTAAAGAAATAGCATTGAAACAAAAACCACAAATTATTAAATAAATCTAAAAATATCCCTACATTATCATAATTTTTCTAAACGAATTTTATTGAATTTGTCTAAAACTCACGGTGAAAATGGCCAGTAGGATTCCTCCTGTCAGGCTGTAGATTAAAAAAATCCATGGAAGTAAAATAAGATGTATATAGGCTAGCAAACAAGGAAGAAATAATTTTTAAATTTAAAGTAAATGCTGTCCAGGTGCAAATAGTAGAGTAGAAAAGTAAGAGGGGAAGTGTTATCAGTAGATAAACAAAAGGCCTTTCAGGGTGAACTTTTAATTTTCTGAACTTTATTTCTATTTCGTGCATTGGCATCTTGTGTGTGATAGTGCTTAGGTAGGCCTACGTAAAGTTAAGGTGCAGTCCGTCTTGCAAGTTGGTGATGAAACAGCTCGTTCCTCTCAAGGAAATCTTTCAGGTACTATGGGGATCATACCCGAGCTCGTCTACATGTTTTCAAACCAGGGAAATGTCAAGAACACTACTCGTCCCCAACCAGGAATGACGAGTATTTATTTAGATAAAATGTTAAAGTAACACAAATTGGTCAAGGTAAAAATCACTTTAATTGAAAAGGAAAAGCCAATAATAAAACTAACTTCTTCTTTTTATGTAGTAGCCTGACACAGCCTTAATTCATTGAAGGCGGGAAAATTTTCCGTTCTTATATTCCCACAACAGATTTTCAAGAAACGCCATCTTTTTCTTGCATTTACTGGACTGGTAGAGAAGTTCTACGAGTTATACTATACATTTAGTATGTTTGTCGATCCGAAGGTTGTTAAGGATTGAATTCAAATTACAATAGAAGGATGAGAACAATAAAATGATTCACTTAAGTGCGAGTGGAAAGCTTCATATGAGTGGGTGGTTCTTGTCAGCGTGGCAGAAAACTCAGCCCATACGGTTGGTGTAAAGGTAGCTTCAGGAAAAGTGTATGTGTCCGTTAAATAGTCTATAAACTTTGTTAAGCATTCGTTAGTAAGTGACACAGATATAAGGTCAAAGAAACAAAACGGTCATCAACTACGGACGGATATAAGAAAAGCAGACCAGGATAAAATTTCACCCAAGAGCCAAACTCGTTTGTAAACTTGTAATATGTGGACAGACCTAACATTTGGAACTTCCTCCACCAAGCTTAGGTCAAGGGAAAACTACACCAGAAAACTTTAGTGTTGGGCTAAATGATTCGCATAACATTGCGAATTACTTGTTCAAATTACACAATGATCTCACGAGGTTGTAAGGACCAATGATATTCTTAACAAAGTTAATTGTTTGGTTTAAAACATTGTGTAGGTTGCTTTTATTTTTTTCTTATTTTCCAAGAGGAGAAATACCCAAGGTACAAAATACAATCCCTTAAAATATCCACGGAGAGCAAATAATTGGAATAAATATTTTTGGACAATATTCTAGTGATCCATCATGGGCGTAGCCGGAGGAAGACAAGGAGGGGCAGATGCCCCCTTTAAATCAAGTAAATAAATAAAAATAATTAAATAAATTTAAAAATAAAATGTACGCTGGGAAAGTTAAGTCTAGACAAATTGTTTTTGAATCCCTTGGTTATGAAATTCCTTAAATATGGCAACACATTACACATATCACAAGAGCGTCTTTATAAGCTCTTCTTTCGATCAACCTGTAGATTGATTCAAATTCCAACATCATTTCCACTATCAAGGACATAATAAGGTTCTTCAGAGAGTCAGTATTGCGAAGAAAATGTGCCCCAAATATGCCACTCCTATGTGAGACGCGATGGTCACAAAAGTATTGTAGTTTTCAACAAACATTTTGTGAGCATCATTGAAGGGTTGGGTAAGATTATCACTAGAAGGAAATGGTAACACGAGGAAACAGGCATTACAGCTACATTCTGCTGCCACCAAAATTCAATTCGTCATTTTAGTCACTCTGATAGCTAAGTATTTTGCCTTATTGAAACCTCTGATAAATGCTATACAGTCTAAAAGCCTGGACCTGGTCCAATGTTCACAGCACATCAAACGTATCCTTGCATCGATATCAACTCATCACTATGATGCAGAGCAAGTTGCTTCAGAGCTTGTAGAGGATGTCTACAAGATTGCCGAGGAAGTAGGGGTAGAATTGACGGTGTCTAGATATGTTGGAAGACAGCAACCAAGCTTCAACCCTCCAGCGTCCAGCCCTTTAGAGTACTGGAAGAGATCCTGGGTAATTCTTTACTTGGGACTGTTTAGTGTCTTCGTTGAAGCAATGTTTCTCAGAAAAACATTCACCTGATTTTTCACTTTGGGCTCAACACCCCTTATCATGTTGGAGATGACCAGTCATGATTTCAAGATGAAAGCCAATTAGTTCGAGTTTTTATAAGTTGCAAGACTTGGATTCCAAATCTGGACTATGATACACCATGTGGAAGGAGAAAAAACTCAGCAAATGGCAGCTAAAAGAGCTGAACGTAGCAGACCTTGTAAAAGAGGTGGAACTCTTTTACCCTACTATAAAAAAAAACTCTGCTCAATTTCTCTTGCTCAGCCATGCACCACTTGTACCAGAGAGCGGTTATTCAGTACCTAGTAGTGTTGAGATCTGGCTAAGGTCGACGATGACAGGGGAGCGTCTCAATGGTATATACTTACTTAGTATATACAAAAAAACTGGATTAAAAAAGAGAAATTTGAGAACGAAATGTTAAAAAGGTTTTCAGCAAATCCAATATTTTTTTTGATTAAGATTTTTTTATAAGATGATTTGTAATTTTGCATTCGGGAGAAAAATAGTTTTAGTTCATAGGCATAGCCAGGGTGGAGAAAGGGAGGGCAATTTCCCCCTTAAATTTCTGGAAATGAAAGCAAAGGTAACGTTAATATATTGCTTTTTTTTAGTGTTGCATTATGGGTTGACCGTAAAGTTGAACCCACCCCCTTGGAAAAAATTCTGCCTAACCATTGTGTTCCATCAATATAAACAGTTTGTAAATACGTTAGAAATGTAAGGCTATAAGAATAAGTGTCAATTATCCACAGAGTTATTAACTAAAAAAAAAATTCTCACCTCTCTTGGTTAGCGGATACATTTGAGAAATTGTGGTATGAATTTCATTGATGTTATCTGAAAGTTCTGGCATAACCTTCCTTCTCACGTCATACATACATTTTCTCTTATTTACATCGTTTAACCGTAGATCTGAGGTTTAATTAACACATTATTTTAATTATTTTTTGTGGCTGTTCACCAATGTTTTCTGTGTAGTTACGTTTGACAGCACCGTCAACTTTTTGTCGTTCTAGTATATGCTCCACATAAGGCCCATGATTGTGGTGCTCATCACTATCATCAGACTCGCCTATAACATAACAATTGTGAATACCTTAGACACCTATTTGCAATCAATAAGCCAAGATCAGATTAAAACAAACAAAAAAAGCAAAATTAAAACTCACCCATTGTATTTAAATATTCTTAACACTTTCTGTTCACGCAGCGCCACTTAATTTCACCCCTTGATAAACCGCGATGTTTATTAAATTTAAAGTTCTTCAAAAGAAGAACGATTTGGTCAGGTTGTCCAACTACATCATTCATGTCACACATGATCAATTCTACTGAAGTGTTATGAAAAGAATGAAACGAGTCGTGTTCACGGAAAAGGTTTCCACTAGCAACTTCATGACGAGCCATGTTCAGTGTTCACGTAGAAAGTAAACATTTTCAATCTCGGGACGAGTCGTGCTGTCTAGTTTTACTAATCTTCTTATTTAGGACGAGTCATGTAGTCCCCTGCAAATATCTTCGAATTCATCAAGTAAGCGACGCATTTAACTCTTCCACACCTTTTAATTGGGATTCAATTAAGATTAATTTAAAAGTTTGATGAAGTATAGATATAGTAATGTATATAGGCTCTACCAGAGCAATTTTTTTTTAAACTTTCAACTTTTTTTATGGGAACATTTTTTATTTCCTTACTAATCTGTTAAAATGACGGATTTGTCCGTTTTTACACCTGATTTAACCATACCTGGTAAGACGTGCACTAGCTTGATCGTGTTTTGACATACTTCAACGCTTTATAGCGGCATCACATCTTCTTGGAAAGTTTTACGACGGGCGTAAATGACTTCACTGCCCCTGGCGGTGAGTCTTGGAAGCTGCTAAATGATCCCGGGGTTCCCCGCAATAATTATTACACCAGTGTTTCGATGTGGCTTTTTATTGGGCTCTAGCACCACCAGTGTTTTGTTTATGATGTGTAAAATTAATGTTAAGCTTCTGCAATATTCATTTCATTACCGAGGCTAACGCAGATTTTTTTTACACCATAAAAGTTTTTTTAACTTCTCTATGGCTGAAATATATTTAATTAAATGCGAGTTTTTTTAAGTGTATTGTGTCTTACTACCCGTTCGCAATATCTGTATATTAGGTGTAGAGCTGAGGAAGGTAGAATTTAGAGGGTAAAAATCTCATTTGCGAGGAGCTATTTATTCAGTACACTCGACCGGGACTCAAACCATAATCTCCCCATCAACAGTGAACTAGAACTAGGCGTGCACTCCACTGCGCATTTGTCTACATTTGTCAAAAGTGACGAATAATATAAATACCGATCAGCTCAATTATATAATTTATTTTGGTCAACGACGACAGCAACAAATTATTATATTCATATCATTGTTTCTCAAAGTGGGCTCCTCGGGGCAATGGGGCTCCCCAAGACCCCTTCATGGGCTCCTCAAAACCAAGATTTTAGAATTTTTGTGAGGCTGAGTTTTTGAAATACACTTCAACCAAAACAAAATATTGCAAGATATTGAATGCAGCTGTCTTACACATTAATCCAGATATTGTGTTGTTTATTTTTAGCACCACATCTTACTACCCATCCGGTTTATACGTTTATCTACTAATTACACTAATGTGTGGGAGATTAAGGATGGGATAAACTTAGAGGAAGAGTGCACGCGTCTGCGTGAAGGGAGAGGGGAAAACCATTTAGGAAAAACCACCCTCAGTACACCCGACCGGGATCGAACCACAATCTCTTCGTTATTGGCAGTCTAGTCTATTACGAGAGTGACGTCTTAGGCCAGGAATCAGAAACCAGTATATTGTGATCAGCTGTTGATAGTACGATAATTTTTAGTCGATCACGTAAGAAAAAAGTTTTACATTCTTCCTCCAAACAAATGCTGATATAATTCCCTTAAATTCAACTTTCCTCATCCCTAACGTATTAGCATAATTGGTACATTTGGGCATAATCCTAACAGGTGGTAATACGCGGTGATAAAAGGAAGAAAAAAATATAAGGACCCTCTTGGATGATCGTGCGTGCTAATGCATCGATCTCTTCTGGGTCCACTTAAACGGTGACGGAAAGGTAGGGGTTCATGACCCAGTGAAATATACTGAAAGTGATTTATTCTAAATGAATTTTCACTTTATCTACGCGCAAATTAGGGAGGACACTCCCCAAATTTTAACCTCCTCACCACCCTTCCCCAAAAGTATAAATAGGTATGGAGGTATCCATCCCTTCTTTCGTTCTTCTTGTCTAACTTGTCTCTTTTTTTCCCCGCTACCCTCTTTTTCTCTCCTTCTTTCTTTCATTGTTTTAATTTATGACACACTTTAAATAAGTTACAATAACAAGTGGCATTAGTTGCTTTGCTTTATCCATTAACAAACAATAATTTGGAGCCTGTACCTTCAATTATTATTGTTCAACAGTCAAACCTATTACCAAGTTGACACAAGGTAAGGGGGGAAACATCGAATGAATAATAAAAGAGAAATGACAAGGAACAAAAAGAAAAAAGAAAATTCCAGCCATATTGGATCTGTCTGGATTCAGGTGTTTGAAGTGGCGCCAGGGACTTTTTTTCTCCCCCCCTTTCATCTTGATCACTTCCCCCTCCCTTTCTGTGTCTTTGTTAGAAAAAATGAAATGAGGCTTAAAAAGGTGTTGTCTTTGCTTTTTTGGTAACATCCCTAATTTTCTCGATCGTTGATAGGTCCGTAAAGTCGCCAAAGAAGGCGGAGTTGATCAATTTAAAAACAATACATTGGTAAAGCCCTCCCATTTTGTTATCTAATTTTTGTTCGAAAAAACAACAAAAATAAACTGTATGCGTAGTACAGGAAATATAGGAGCAACTATTTTCTTACACTTGATAGGCTAGTACGTTTAATTACGCTTACAAAACGCGTTTTATGTTCAACGAGGTTATATTATTGTTGCTGTTGTATTTAGCTGTTTCAAAGTCTGAAAGAGCTGTTGAAATGGTTTCGAGTTTGGTAGAAGTTAACTGATACTTACTTGTGCTCATAAACAACATTACATCGGTGTTATGGACGAAGAACTGGTCAAGTGACCACAGAGGTGAATTTAACACTCCTTGTTTACCGGTTGGTCGCGCTTGGAGAAGAGCGTCAGAGTTGCGATCTAGCGGGCGGGTTCGCAACTCAATCAGTGAGCATTTCATAAATGAGAATGAGCTTTAGAAAATAATATTTTTTTTGTGTGTGTGTGTTGTATGTATGTATACGTGTGTGTGTGGAACGTTTTAATTTAACTTATTATAATTTCTTAACAAATGAAATAAAAACGCACTTAATTCTAAAAAAATATACGAAATTGCAAGTTATACAGCAGTAAATTTTTCATTGCAATAGGAGCCTAGATTTACTGATAGCATTTTTGGCCTTGGCATGTGAATCGTAGTAAAAATGTAAAATATCTCTGGGCCTATAATAGGCCTACATTTATGAAGAAAGAATAAAAACTCAAATATTGGAAATAAACTGGAATATAATATTAGGTCATGACAAGATTGTTAATTAATTAAAACTAATTTAATTTAATTTAATTTTGGTCTCCTCCATACGGATTTTAACGTGATTTGCAACCTGTGTGTTATAAATATTATTAAGATGTGTTTCGGTGGCCGCATGTTCTAAGGCGTCACTCTTGCGATAGACTAGACTGAAATTGACAGGAAGATCGGGGTTCAAATTCCAGTCGGGTGTACTGAGGGAGGTTTTCCCTAAATTGTTTTCCTTTCTTCCTCCACTCAAATGTAGGTACAATTCTTCTAAATTCAGCCTTCCTCATTCCTAGTTCAGCGTAATTAGTACATATATTAATAGTCTCTAACCAGAAAAGGTACTAAGTAAGACGCGGTGCTAAAAATTATATTAGTAAACAAATCAATTTATTATTTCAACTATTACTTATATTTATTTATTATCTTCAAATTTACTACTACCATAATAAGATGATCAAAACTTTAACAATATATTTTTCTCGACCTCATTTTCGAACTCTCAGCCCTTACTTTAATAGTTCAGTGGACAAAAACTCCACCAGAAAGCTAAGAAGTCTGCTATGTTTTGGAACTGCACAGAGAATGGACTCATTTAAAAGATTTTAATAAACAAGAAAATGTGTAAATAAAAACCTATACCAATAAAATATTACTGTTTATAATAGAATGTTTAGAGTTTAATGACACTGGATAAGTATATTAGGATTCTGGTAGGAAGTAATTTTTAGAACATATAAATAATTTTTGTGGTCACCATTTATATTATTTTACTAGATTACAAGTATTATTTTATAGGTATTGATTGATATGATCCATCAAAATTAACAGTCGCATATCTTATGATTTTAAGTATAGAATAATAAAAAATTGTTAGTAAATTGATTAGCTGTCAATTAAGTGTCGGTGACCTGGTGGTCTAGGGGTAAGGTGTCAGACTTCTATGCTGGCGGCCGGGGTTCAATCCTCGGTCCCGGCACAGATTTATCTGATTACCAAACCCTTCCTTCACCTCTGAGACATTTTGAATGTGGGGAATGCCAGGCCTCCACCGTGGTTCGGATTCCACGTTAAACTGTAAGGTCATTCATTTCATCTCACAATCACCCTACCATTACACATTAGCGTAAGTGCGTATAACCCGAACGGGTAGTAAGACGTGGTGCTAATAATAATAATAATAATTAAGTGTATTTCGATTTTAATGAAACTTTAATATGAAAGGCATGCTAAAGTCCAATTTTCGTTGGAAAGGTATTTTAGAAAACACAAACGTGTCTTATATCATTTTAACTATATTATTAGTGTTATTTTATTGGTATTTCTATTCTATAAAACGATACACCTGCGCATCACATGACTTGACGTATGAACACGTGAATTTAATATCGTTGCTTGTATAGCTGTCAGATAAGGTTATTCATATGAAAATTGTACTGAACTTCCATCACTCCTCTTCCCCACCACCCGACGATTCTTCAAAGAAAAGAATAAGTAGTGAAATGGTATCACTTTGTCGCCGAAGTTCCAACAATCGTTAAACTCCGATGTAAACGTCAGAGTAATAAATTAACGTCCTCTCTGTGCCAGACCTTCTGTAAATCTTATTACGTGTGAACATGTTTCGACGCATGCGCATTTACCCTCACTTCTCACACGTCCGACGAGATTATTATTTAACGTAAAACATTCTTTCTTCAAATATAAATTACCTGTTTCTACTGAATACGTACGAGGACAAAATAGAATACATTTTCATTTATTTCATCACAAAAAAAACACTTCCTCTCGGCACAAGTATAAACAACAAATATAAATAGTTACAGTTAAATCTACGTAGATACAAGAAAAAGATAAGTGACGAAAAAAACCCAAAAAGAAGATTGAAGTATTTGGAACACTAAAAGTGAAGTATTAAAAAGAGGCAGTTTTTTATCATGTGTAAAAGGAAAGGGGGGTAGGGGGCTAAGTGGGAGTTTGAAGGGGGCGAAATGGGCTGGTGGTAGAGGGCAGGTATCTTTAGATTTTGTCTGTGATGTAATTCAACCCTTGTGTGTAGGAAGTTAATGGGATGGACTCAAGTCTTTGGCGACATGGTAACGAAAAAGCGGAGTGAGGTTATAACAAAGGATGCGACCGAAAAAAAAAATAAAGAAGATTTTTTTCTAAGGACCCGCGCTCCTTTTTGAAAAATATGGGTGTAGTGTGACCATGGCTAAGGGCAAGGTAACATTCAGAGTAAAATAAAAAAATAAATCCGAGACTCTTAATGATGTCTGTTGTTTCTGCTTTATTACCCTCAGTCTTAAACAGCGTAGGTGTCATCCACCCCCTACCCGCCTCCTCACTCCCCAACCCAACAACCCTTTTTTAAGGAAAAAAACACCTCCTTAAAAAATCTTAAATAACTTGACACGAGAAGTAAAGAATAAAGAAACAACATCTTCAAAAGAAAAAGTCGGCAAAGACACAAAATAAAAGTTTCTCAACATTTTTTATTTTACTATAATTTATGTCACTTTGAAATTTTATTGTATTTTTATCGACCTTGACGTTTGGAAGAACTCTTTATGTTTAAACATGGGAAGAATTGGGTAAAATAAGAACAAAATAGTAATAAAAAAAGTGATGCTTTTTGCCATGCTAACATACTTTTCATGTAAAGGCTTGTTTTTGTGTAGGAGGTATTTTTGTTGTCTGCGCTGACTAGAAAAGATGCCGGCTCAATGTCAGCCCTTTAATGAGAGGACAATTGTTAATCAAAATATTGGACGTGTGAAAAGGGGTAGCTGGAAACGTGTTAGAAACAAAGAAGGGAAAAACGAATAGGAAAGAAAAAATTTATAATAAGTATAAATAGGCCCGGCTGGATCGTTCAACCGCAGAAAGAACAAAAACAAAACGTGCCAAAAAGGCAAACATCGAAATCAAGTCGTCAAAGAATGTCACCTCCGAAAATAGAGGAAATTTTGACTGGAAGAGAGAGAAAAATAAATATCTGGTTTTGTCCACAATACTAATTTATAATAATTAGCCCTGAGAAGTAGATGGGATTAAGTCACACTGTTAAAAAATATATATATTTTATATACCTATACATGAAAATAAATAACTCCATCACGTCAGCCCGCAATCGAGCTATAGTGATTGAGTAGCCACCATCTGTTGGCGAAGATAGTGGATAAACGATGTAATGGGGTCAGCACAACAAACCCTCAAGCCATTAATCTCACTTTTCTACATCGGAACTGCTACTTTTTCATTCAAGTAGCTCCTCACGGCGCTGAGTTAACTCAATTCCAAGCTCACTGATTCACAGAAAATATGGAAGCAACGGGAATTAAACCTGGGACCTTTGGATCTGTAGCCAGGAACTCTGACCACTAGACCACAGAGGCTGTCTGTGAAAATAAACTTTTAAAATGTATTAGAATTTCAAATCATAAGGTTCTTTACTTTTTTTTTCAACCGCATCACACAACCCATTCGGTCTCTAGACCCTACGGACATAGCAGTATTGGGTAAAGATGAGGAACGTTAAACTTGAAAGTAAATGCACCCTAATTTGAGTTAAGTTAAAGTGGGTAAACGTTTAGGGAAAACCACCTTACATACATCAAACCAAGATTCGAGACCCAAACTCGCATTACTGGTAGACCAGACTAAGACTATTTAGACCACGTGCCCACCGATGCGGATTATGTTCTACAATTATATTTTTTTAAATTGTATCAATAACAATAAAACAACATCATGTTACATCTTGGTATTGTTTACAACAATAAGTTATGTTACACTTGAAGGGTACAAAGGGAAAAGGAATGAAGTCAAAAAGTCACAATAAACACATTTTCTAGGACAATTTTTATATTTCCAAAACCCAATAAGGAACTCGGCAAATACTTATTTTAATTAATTTAAATTTGATAGAGACCTCTTTTAACCATAATATAAAGTTCATTATAAAGGTCTCATGAGTGTCTAACTTTCAGTGGTTTCCAACATGTTATCGTTTGCGAACCCGTTGACAGCCCATTTCCATTAATTGTGCCCTTAATATTAGTAAAATGCTCAATCAATACAGTAGTAGTTATTTCGGATTTATTTGTTGAAATTGAAAATAAATAGGCTAATATTGGGATTAAAAAACAATGTAATAATAAGGTGAATAAAGCGTGCATATATAATTTTACATTCAAAATGCAAAAGTTACAATATAAACTAACACAATTAATTTGGTTATTAATTTATTAATAATATTAAAAGCTATTTTATGATTTAAATCAAAATAATTTTTTCAAGGTCAAATATAGAATAAAAATGCTTCTCATCGTATCTTTGAGTTAATCTCACGACTTTTGACCGATTTTTTTTAACTGCTGGTATTTTTTTTTAACTGCTGGTATTTCTAGGAGTATGCTTACCCAACGTTGGGAACCGCTGGTCTAACAAATAGAAGCACTAACTCAATTTAAGTTAAAATTTGACTTGTCCACCTTTATCCCCTAGACTCTTCTTCATTTCCTGAACCGAGAAAATGTACCACGACCACACTACCATCAGCAGATATTCCGGTACGCTGGTTTGAGACCACCGCAGCTATTATAAACTAAAATAAATCCATCCCGTCAATTCTAAATTATTATTTTAAAATATATTTTAGTAAAAATTTCCCGTAAAAAGAATCTTGAGGGTGCCTATAATACATTATTTGTGAAGATGTACGATGGCATTAAGGTGGCGAATGTGGAAATCCTAGCAAGAGCAGTGTTTTAGTAGTTTTTATATCATAACATATTTTTAAATCCAAATAAAATAAAATAAAATATTGCTTCAGTAGAAAGATAAGAATTTAATTTTCTTCACATGGTGACCTCAACATTTCTTGAATATCAGTTATGTGCGTATTAGCATTAGAGGATAAACTCTTTAAATGAAGAGAAAAAGTTGTCATTAATTTCTGGGACACTCTTGACAGATATTCAAGAATACGTCCTATGTGATATTTTTTGGTGTTGTTTACTAACATTTTCTTAAGCCAAAAGTAAAACAATCTATTTGGTAAATGCTAACCATTACTAGCTTTGTAATTTAGATGAGTAGCGTGGGGAATATCATTTCACAAACTTAAATAATGATCGATAATGTAGTTGAGATGGCCTCGAGATTAAATTTGTTACTAATAAAATTACTTCACCTCCCAACTTCAGCTTGCACTTAAACATAGCTCAGTGGTATTTATGAATGTATGTAGGCTCTATTTTGGCAGGAGGCCCGTTATGGAAGTCCTTATTACGTACCAGAATCCAATTATAGGCCTACAGTAGTATTTTTGTTGGCCAAAGGAACTTTCAAAATGGTAGTTGGAAGTCTGTTCTGAAAGTCCTTTTATCCTACCAAACTACTACTAAACAGTGATATTGTGGTACAAAATAAGGCCTCCCTATCAAAATCAGGGTATTAGTATGTTGAGGGCCATTACAATGTAGCCCCGGACCACTTGGAACCTGTTAGTCCACCCCTGGCCACCATCAGCACCTACGAAAGCTCCTCGATGACGGGCCTAGGTCAAACTAGAAAGATAGAGAGAGAGAGAGAAGCCAACCGACCCTAATCCTCACCAGAAACCCTCGTGGCAACCCACGAAATCTCCCAGCTCGAGTAGCTTTTATGCTTTCTTCAGCTGACAAAGTAGGGTCAGTTTCACGGTCATGCTTAACCCACCTCCAGTGTATATATAGGCCAGTCTCATATACTAGGTATGACTATGAAACTAATTATAAATGCCTTTCTGCATCGTAATAACACACTCACTTCACGCTGTAATAGAGATGCTTCACTAAATGCTTCTCTGCAAGTCTTCGCCGGGATGATACACTAAATGTTTTTCACTACACGCTGTAATAGAGATGCTTCACTAAATGCTTATCTGCAAGTCTTCGCTGGGATGATACACTAAATGTTTTTCACACACGCTGTAATAGAGATGCTTCACTAAATGCTTCTCTGCAAGTCTTCGCCGGGATGATACACTAAATGTGTTTTCACTACACGCTGTAATAGAGATGCTTCACTAAATGCTTCTCTGCAAGTTTTCACTGGGATGATACACTAAGTGTTTTTCACTACACGCTGTAATAGAGATGCTTCACTAAATGCTTCTCTGCAAGTCTTCGCCGGATGATCACTAAATGGTTTCACTACACGCTGTAATAGAGATGCTTCACTAATGCTTCTCTGCAAGTCTTCGCCGGATGATACACTAAATGCCTTTCCGCATTCTTTCATTGTTATGATTAACTAACTGCTTCTTTGCAAGCTTTCATGAAGATGCCTTACTAAATGCCTCCATATGTGATTTCACCATGATGCCTCATTTAATGCTTCTATGCTAGTCCTTAATGAGATGTCACACTAAGTGTATCTCTGCATGCTTTCGAATGCCTCTCAGCAAATATTCACCATAATTAGTAATGACACACTAATGAACTTAATATATCAAACATTTTTTTTTTAATTTCCTAAAAATAAAATTGTGTTTGGTAATTTTTAAGTGAAAGATTTTCAAATACTCATCATCCATTAATTTTATTAAATATGTTTAATATGTCAAGGATGAATAAGCAAATTTACATTGAAATAGTTTTAGTTTTTCTTTCAAAACAACTAAAAGGGCAACATAAATTATTCTTAATTTCTACAAGTAATTGTGTCTAATTAGGCTTATACATTAAACAAATTGACTTTAGTTTTACCTAAGATGAGTTTATTAATTCGAAATTCTTAAAGAAAATATCACGTTCACCCTATCTATAAAATTGAGATAAAAGAAATAGAGATCTAAATATTTTTTTTTTAAATCACAGTTTTAATAATTTGGATACGATCCCGCCACGAATGTAACTTGAGAAGTCTAAGTAAAAGGGGTAAAGGTTTCATTTAATAGAAGTGAAGTGGCAAAGCTAATGAAAAGATCTGAGTGCATTATAATTCGAATATAATTTAAGGAAAAGGGGAGAGAACTTTTTGAAGCAAAGCAGAGAAAACTAGTAGTCAAGTTTTGCCAGCAAAATGTCATCATTTTATTCAAATAACGTAAGGGTGGGGGTGGAGATGGTGGTGGAAGGGGAATCAGGGGGATAGAGAGTTTTAAAGGAGTTTGTTTTAGAGGGAGTAAAAAAGGAGAAAAATGTCATCAGTGAAAGAAGGAATATTATACACTCCACTTTTCTAAGAAAGACTACTCCACTTTTTTTTCTTTTTAGAAGACGGCTTAATGCGCTGGAAAATAAGAAAAGACAATTAATATCAATTATCATTGGGTCGTACTAATTAATTCTTGGATGCTGCTAAAGTAAAAAGGGGCAGGGGGTGAGGGTTTTTTCTTGAAATGTTTGGACTAAGGCGCAAAGAGGGTAGGGATGGTATTAAAACAGGAGTTATATTCTGAGTGGGATGACGAAAGGCAGCTTGGATTTTGTAAAGCAAGGCAGTCTCAACTTTATCTAAAAAAAAATTCCATACAAAAAGGGATATTATATAATGTATGCATGCTAAGTTTTTTCAGCCAAAAACGTTTTGTAAAAGTATGGTTTAGATTTTCCACATAGTTTTTTTTAAACTAATTATTAAATATCTCTCTCAATTTATGACGTAAGCCTGGTGAAATATTTGTTTAATTCAAAACAATGTATTGCCACTGAACTGTTAATTTAATGTCGGCTGAGATATTTTACAAGATATGTAGGGCCACTTTTTTATTTACGTGTTTTACTACCTTTTCAGGATACATGAATGTATTCTAACTATTTTAATGAGACGGGGATGAATAAGGAAGCATTTTAGATGTAGTATTGGCATAAAACGAGAGTGAGAAACAATTTTGGAAACACCATCTTAAGTAGACCTGATCGGGATTTGAACCCCGATCTCACCATCATTGGCAACCCAATCCAACATGAGAGTGGCTTCTTAGACTATTATTTCACTGAAGCGGGCTGTAGGCCTACTCTATCTACATTTTTTTTTAAATTCATGGTATACCCTATTGTAGAAAATCAATCGCATTAGACAAATTTACTCATTTAGTCAAATTGTGTGAATTTTCCAGTTAATAATTTATATCTAAATTTATATATAAACTTATCTTAAATCGAATTAGACATACATATCTCATATACACTCTTAGAAAAATAAAGATGTTACTGGACGTAGCCTTAAACATAGTATATGGCTAACAAAAATAAATATTTAAAGTACAAATTGAGAACCTATTTGTGGTGAATAATTGGGTGATTCTCATTAGAAGAGTGTTCTTCAATGTCGGAGATAAACATATAGAAGAAATATTTTTTCCGCAAATAATTATTTTTGCATTAACAGCTTTTTTTGAAAATAGTTTGTGTTATAAATAAGACATCTTTAAAAGCTTATTCAATTATGTTTTAACAACGGTCTTTTCAAATAAACTATTGCTTTAACTTTTTAAAGACATTTCATACCTGTGACATAACGGAAAGTAAAGATATAATTTTCTATGTTGATACATTTAAGTTTCATTTGACGAGTTTTAGCATTGAAACAAAAAAACAAAACAACATACTTTCTTAGATTAGTGAAAACAAAATAGTTTTACATTATCATAACATATTTTGGTCTTGAAGTAGTTTTTTTTTTTATGGTTTACAGTTTAAGTTATTTGGTTTGTTCACAGAAATGTCTTGTAGGAGTCTTCCTTCTCTGATGTAGATAAAAAGGTATGTAGACGTATCTATCCATCCAGAAGAGGAAACAAGAAAAAATAATTGAAATTAAAGTCAATACTGTCCAGACACAAATAGTGGAGTGAATGTTTATTCTCGTCAGTGGAAGAGGGGAAATGCTATCAGCAGATTGACAAGAGGCCTCGAAGGTTGAACTGTTAATTTTCTTTCTTCACTCTATATTTTGTACATTGGCGTTTAATTGTGATAGTGCTTAGAGTATACTTAGGTGACTCAAGTTAAGATGCAACACACTTCGCAAAATAATTTAGAATTCACCCAAGTTGGCAACATCGTTAGGTAAAACCTTTCTGTACCTATTAAAAGCACAAACCAAAGCTTCTGTCTTCTAGAAAGAAAGAAAAAAAAATCCCTTAGATTCCGAATGTGTTGATGTTGAAGATCTTTTGACGTAAAAAAAACAAGGGGAGTGAGGGATGGGGGTAAGGAGCGCGGGTGGAGATAGAATCTGACAGTATTTTCATTTCGCAACTTTCTTTCACCGGTTTAAACCTTCGACGAAACAAAATGTCAAGGCTTCTGTTTGTTGATGTTTTATGAAAAAGAGACGCCACACTCACTTTTTTTCCCCAGTCTCTTTCATGATAAAGACAGGGGCTTAAACTCCACCCACAACCCCCAAAATAAAACTGGGAGAGAAAGTGAGAGGGAGGTATAGAATATTGCTACTGTCACAAGGGAAATACTTTCAGTCTTCAAAAGAAAAATCCAACCTATTTTATTAAACCAATATAACGAGGCTATACCATATTCATTTAATTTGTATTTACATTCTCTAAATGAATAAATATTTAGTTTTTTTTTTTAATTAGCTAATAAGGAAGGCCCCATGCACACATGCGATTTTGAATCGGCCAACTATTTAGTTGCATCATTGAGAAACATTGACTCATGTGTGGGCGCGCGCACATGCAATTATCCAATCAGCTGATAAAATAATTTTACTAAAATGTTGCTGAGGGTGACGCGAGGGCATGTGCGCGCACTGCAAGTCAAATACAGTAGCCCCGTGGCTTCTTTGGTGCTGACTGACAGCTCACAGTCAATATTTAGGTATATACCTAAATTTTGACCGTCAGAAGCGACAGCTGCTAAACAAATGTTTTTGCAGATCATAAGGTTCGGCGTAGGGATACATAATTTGGTCTGGTAACTTTTCAAAGCTTTTAGCAGTCAGCTGTGAGCTGTCATTCAGCCCCAAAGACGCCATGGGGCTACTGTAGTTGGCGGTATTAGTGATTTTTTCCTTCATACGCAATGAACTTCAGAGAAGCAGCATGTTTAACTGATCTAGTCCTAAGGTTAAGGAAAGCACGAAAAAAAAAAGAAAGAAAAAACTGTATTAGGTGCATTCAATAGTTAGCCGAAGACTTTTAAATGGTCAATTTTACAAGTTATGTGAGGATTTGAGAAATTATAAAAGGAAAGTTTTTCAACTATTCAGAATGAGTATTGGAAGATTTGATAATTTCTTAGTGCTTCTTGGACTAAGAATTATCTACAAAAATACTCAGCTAAGATTATCTGTACCACCACAAGAAAGAGATTGGCTGTGACACTAAGGTAAAAGAAATGTGTATGTGCCCATGTCACTATATTCTTTCAAACTGTTTCTAAACAATGTTGGTTTTTTTTTATAGTTCGTTATATTAACAACTCTGCACTATCAACATTCATGTTGGTGGCTGCGAGTGATTACAAAACAACCAGGAATATGTAAAGTCAACAACTGATGAATCGCCAGTCCACGCGGACAGACCTAGATATGTGCGCTCTATTTTCAGCCGCCAACAATTTGGTTTTCTCAAGAATAGTGCATGCAGTAATTTTTAAGTTGACTCAGCACAAAGTTGCCCTGTGCGCGCTCTCCCATACAAATCAATGTGTTTCATCCTATCAACGAGATAGTTTCGATAAAAAAAAGTTGCCAGTACGCGTCTATGTTAGAGTTGGCCAACTTTGAGTAACCTACGCGCTCGCGCGCACTTGCAACAAAGAGTTGGTCGACTTCACTCTTTTCCTCTCTCATTTGAGCCTACATTGAAGATAATTATTTGTACTTCAGTGAATAGTTTGCTTTGGTTTGAATTAAGAGAAATGGACGCCGAATGCTGCCAGTCATGAATCAGAAAACTGTTTTTCACAACTATTAATTTGTAATAGAAGCTAAGGATTTCTACTTTGATGACAATTTATGTCTCATAAATAAATTACATTATAACCAATGTGGACGTATGTTTTTCTATCTCAACGTAACTGGTAGTCTCTCTCCTAGGGGACGCAATCTCTCAATTTGGTGTTTTGATAGGTTACTGAATGTTCTAAGAGAACAAATTTCATAAAACTGCTTATCCTCATTTTATAGTAGTTGAAAATTATATTTGGTTAAGTTCGTAAATCCTTATACAACTTGTATAATTGACCTTTAAGTACTCGTCGACTTGATAATGGATGGATCCAATACGGTTGTTTCCGTTCCAATTGTCTTTCACAGATTACTAGTACGCAAATACAAGCTGTTTCTACCATAGCCATATCAGGACCGGCGGAAAAAGGTTGTTTGGACAACCTTTGTGTTTCATGTGCGCGGACATCTCAATCGACCAACTATTCAGTTGGTTGGTGTGCGTGGGGCTATTAGTTGTCCGATCAAATATTTGGCAGATTTAAAATTGCATGTGCACGCGGGGCCTAAGCGGTCACCATCCTTTTTTGCTTTCATAAAATATATTCCTATAAAACTACATCACTAAAGAACCAAGACAATATATATAGAAGATTAGTATTTAATTTATTGTTTTATAGTACTCAACCCGAAGGGTCCAACCCTTCGAACGACGCTTTAACTACATTCATCACAAGGATTGACTGTTTAATTGAATGTTGTTACTAGTACCTTTCATACCTCTGCCACCTCCATATTTGTCAAAGCCATAGTGAGGCTGAGACAACTCAATGAAAGTAACAATTTGCTCTAGCCCTTACCAGAATATCTAGTTCAATGTAAAAACTATATTTGACCATAGATGGATTTGAGCTAATTTAATTTACCATACCAGTCAAAAGACTAAGTAAGATTAAGTATGTTAATCAGTAGCGTGCCATGACGTGTTGCCAAGGTAAGCAGAACTTGTTAAAAAATATTATAATATAGAACAATTACTGGTCAGATATCATTGAACTGACATCCCCATGTGGAATATCTAGAGCAGAGACTACGTTTCATTCGTCAAATGGGGACATAGTGGGGCAAAACATAATATCAAATATATAGTTTAATACCGAGATCACAATCAAATTAACGTTTATGTATTGTACTAAAGAGTAAACTAAAGGTTATCCTCATGTATTTATATGCAAGCCATCACTGTGCAGTTAACTTAAAGTTTACTTAAGATTGTCCAGGAGAGAAATTTCCCTTTACGTAAAATTTAAGTGAGGAGTACCACGTGTTTTAGTCAGCCAATAATGTTGTGAGTGAAGTAAAGAGGATTATTTTATTATATATATTACCACGTCTTACTAACTCTTCAGGTTATACGCAGGTATATTAATTACTTTAATGGGGTAGGGTTGAGGAAGGAAGCATTTTAGAGGTAATGTTCTCACATTTGCATGGAGGTAAGTTATATTTCTTTCATTTGTAGCTTGCTTTTTATTTTTGTTAATTGTGATTTTTTTTTCCATGCATTGTCTTTCTCATGTTGGTCCCGATACACTGGGGAGGATGTATCGAAAACTGAGCCTGTTCAATCAAACGTTCACCGTCTTCTGGGGAAATATCTTTCATCATTTTCAAACTAAGGCACAATCAAGCACTAAACAAAATCAATTTCTTACCCTCACATCTTAACAAAGGGTATTTTTCATCGATGTTGGATGGAATGCTTTCTTTCTCAAGAACTTTAAAAGGTCTGCCAATGGTTATCTTTGTATATACCTATTTATGATCAGAAGGGTTTGCTTGTTTCCCGTATTGTGCTCACAGGTGGTGGTACGGGGTTCGACTACAATCGACTGGCAAGCCACCGGTGATTTAATATTGGCTCCTTTTTAAAATATCATTGAATTTCCTAGAACATACCTGCCTTTTTTTTTCTTGTAACCGCATCTAACTACACATTCGTGCTATACGCATATGAACTAATTATTCTAATTTGTTAGGAATAAGGAAGATTGAAATTTGAGGAAGTGTACTCGCGTTTACGTGGAGAGATAGGGAATGACCACCCTCAGTCCATCCAACCGGGATTCGAACCCTGATTTTTCCATAATCGACATTCCAGCCTATCTCGAAAGTTACGCCTTAAACCATTCAAGAACCGAAGTGGGTTATAACATATAGGCCTACTTTATATTATTTTTCATATAGAGCTCAAAACTACACTGACTATGAATTATTAATCATTCTATCAGGTTCGCTTAATATACGTAAACAAAGGCTGGTACAATTTAATATACACTATCAGCAAAGCTCACAAGATGGAAAGGATTATTAGCTAAGTGAAATAAGAAATATGAGTAGACTTACCATAATTGCAAATTTTGAAAAATGAGACATGGACATAGGAATCGAACCCGGAACCCTTGACTTAGTGCTCCAATGCTCTTACATCTGATGCTCAGGGTCATTATTCACTCATATAGGCTTATAGGTTATATCACACGTCCATCACAGACTTTGTCTTAAACTATTAGTAAAGAATAGCCCCTAGCACGGTAGAGCGTTGGCATGCTAAACCAAGTGTCTCGGGTTCGATTCCTACACATGGGTGTCATTTTTCAAAACTAATCCACTTGAGTCACTGATAAACCTGATCATTTGTGAACACTAATAATATAATATATACTTCGTTCAATAGGGATAGGTTACAATAATGACTAAAAACACCAGAGGCAAAGTTCGAAACAACAAATATAACCTCTATTCCCTCTCCCCACATCATCGATCTATTGTTTTGAGGTGGTGGTAAAACATATGCATCCCCATTTACACACACACATGTCAAAACTGTTCGTCAGGACAGGATGTTTAGTCCGTGTTGTTCCGGAGGAAAGGGGGAGGGGGTATGTTTTATATGAGACGTTCACCAGAGGGTTTCCACTTTGGAAATGTCGCTCGTTACTTTCCTCGTGGTAGTTCGCTTCCACGTCGTGTCACGCCGATAAAATCCCTATACATCACCGGGGCCTATTAGAACTAGACCCGCACTTGTTAAATGTACCATGAAATAATAACTATCGCGTTCCATAGTAATTTGGATGATTAGTCATTAGCGATGCAAATTTGTTTTTGAGGTATACCTCTTTTTGTTGTTGTTGTTTGGAAAATTAATCATGTCAACATTTCAGTGAAGGAAGGCACATATCCCGTGGGCTATCGGTAATGGGTGTAAAGTAAAACCATATGGGGATCCTATGGGCCTTTCTACCCCCCTTCTCCCGCACATGGTTCGATACTCGAACGTGGCAAATATATTTAGTATAGGCATCTGGTGGTTTCCAAGTACACGGTTACTAATCTTTCTTTTTTTAATTCCATTTTTGATTTTGGTTTATTTTGTTTTTTGCTAAATTAGGAATGTTGCCTACGTTTAACATGGCGACAAGTCAAGATATGGTTTTCCGTGTTAGTGAATTTACGTTTATTCGGCGGGTTTTAAATAAGGCTTATATGATGGCATCGAAACAAAAATCATAAATTCTTAAATAAATAAATCTAAAAATATCCTTATATTGTCTTAACATTATGTTTTTGATCTTGAAGTAGTTTTATTTTATAAAGGTGTTTTTAAACCATCTACAATTCAGGCTATTTGATTTTTTCACGAAATTGTCCAGTAGGAATATATTCCTGCCAGGATAAAGATTAAAAAAAGTTGGTGAAAGCATAATATGTACATATAGTATAGAAAACAAGGAAAAATAAAAATTGAAATGCAAGTCAATGCTGTCTAGGCGTAAATGGTTGTTTGAATGTTTATTCTCGTCAGAGGAAGAAGGGAAGTGTTAACAGAAGATGATCAAGATGACTGGCAAGGTGAACTACTACTTTTATTAATTTTATTTCTATTTCGTACATTATTGGCTAAGTGTGAGAGTAGGCATACTTACATTAGCCCCATGACTTCTTTGGTGCTGACAGCTGACAGCTTTGAATAGCTACCAGATCAAATCATGTATCCCTACGCCGGACCATATGATATGCAAAAACGTGTTTAGCAGCTGTCACTTCTGACAGTAAAAATTTAGGTACATACCTTAATGTTGACTGTCAGAATTCAACTGTGAGCTGTCAGTCAGCACCAAAGAAGCCATGGGGCTACTGTAGCTTGCTTAGGTGCGTCAAGTTAAGCTACCATAACTCCTCTCGTGAAATAGGATCGATTTCACTGAGTAGGTAACATCTTTAAGCTATTTTGTAATTCGTGTGTTTATATGGTATTGTGTTTAGGAATTATATATTACATTCATATATAATATATATATATATATGAATGTAGTTAAATATAGAATACCCCAATCAAAAACCTAATTTAACTTAACGAAACTATTTCCCATTCTTTTCTTCAAATCAAATATCAATCTTTCGAACATAGAACCCACCCCCAACTTCTCTCCACGACAAATAACCGGAGTAAAACGTACTTTATTTTTACAGTCCAAAGTCAAACATCTTAAAATAATCACGTGTTATTCTATTATTTCAAACCGTAATTCATTACGGGTCCACTTAATGAGACGAGAAAAAAATAAAAAAGGGCCATCCTTCTCGGTAAATAAGGTTCTTCGCGTAGGAAGCGAAAGGAATACCGTCTCTCGAATGAATTAGATGACTGTGACTCATATTAACTCACACACTCGTAGAAGCATGTAATAACAAGTGAAGGCCGCCGTATTAAAACAAGATATACGGTTCCACTCCTGTCATAGAGCGAAATTGGGGGGGGGGGTGGGAGGGGTTAAATCATGGTGGTTCTAAGGGTATGAGGAACATACTGCTCATTACTCAAACCTTGAGTCTATAAGTTAACGAACGAAGCTCTTCTCTCTTTCAAGTCCTGGCGAGTTTGTCTAAAGAAACTGGCGTTAGCGACCAATAAAATGGGGGACCGCGAGCGTCCATAAATTGAAATGTTTGACACAAGTTTTCTAATTTAATGATAGTGTTTATCCTTGTAGATGTTTTGTAAAAAGCTTTTTTCTGTCTTCTTCTTTTTTATGATATTCTCTCCCCTCTCGCCCCTCATTCACCTCTTCATCCTCTCTCCAAACCCAAAATGACTGCCGTAACTCGTTCACACCTGTTTCTAATAAATAAATGTTAGATAGTATATTACGGGAAATGGCGGATGTTGGCTACCTTGTAGCAATGACTAGTATCTTGCAGATAGATCGTTTAAGCGAGTCAAGAATTGTATTATTATTATATTATTATTATTAGTAGTAGTAGTATTAGCACCGCATCTTATTACCCGTTCGGGTTGTACGCACTTACGCTGGTATGTATGGTAAGGTGATTGTGAAATGAAATGGAGGACCTACAGTTTAACTTGGAATCCGAACCATGGTGCGGGGGCCTGGCATTTCACTAATTCACAAGTTGTGATTAATACACGTCTTGTCAGCAAAATTGTACACGAGATAACTTATTTATTTAAATAAAACTCCAATTATTTTGATTACTAAAGGCTATAGCCTATATATTTCTAGATTTGTTTAACGAAGTGTTTCTCAGTCTATTTTGCACTTTGAGGTATCAAACATGCCCTTTCTGAATCGCCTTATTGTATCGGTACATGACTTATAAAATAACTTAAATCCAAAACAGACATAACACCCAACCCCCCAACCATTAATTCATACCCGTGAAAGGGGAAATCCTTATATATCCTACAACATATGTTTAAGCCATGCCAAGGATTGAACCTGGGACCTTTAGTTCAGTGGGCAGACACGCTACTAACTGAAACCGAAACAAAAATGTGTCCCAAAGCCCAAGCCCTCAATTAAAAATTAAGAGTAATCATTAAATCTAACTGAAAGGATATATTTCTTCAAAAAAGTATCTTAAGTAATAATTAAAACAAATGAATTATTCAATTTTTCCCTTGATTAATTTATAAAGTATTTTCGAAAGTTAAAATTAAAGGTAATATTATTAATATAGGAATATTCTCTAAAATGTAAACATACCAACAAAATATTAAAACTACAATTACTAAAACCAGCTATTCTTAACATCACAACTAATGTACAAACTTTTATCCAAGAAGTCTGAATTGTGTTTTTCAATAATGGTCCTCAAAGTAGGCCTAAGTTTCATTTACATCGTATTCCTAAAAGTGTCTATTAATTATTTCCTCATCATTCGTCCCCCTCAGCCTAGCCACTTAGAAATGTTAGGCTAAAATGTCACCGGTAACCAATACTTGGGCTTGAAAATAATACACCCAAAGAGTTTTCAAAACATATTTTACCAGCATTGGTAGTTGCAGTGGTCTACGTCACTCTCGTACTAGACTGGATTGCCAGTGATGGGGAGATCGATATTTGAATCCCGAACGGGTGGTCTTATCTAAATGGTTCACCATCTCTCTCCATGAGAATGCGAGTACATTTACTCTACATCCTACCCTCCTCATTCCTACACCAGTTGTGTGAATATGAGGATGACGGAGAGATGAGGGGTTCGAATCTCTGGCGGGTGGGCTTAAGGTGTTGGTCTTATTGTGTTTTTTCCTACATTTTTTCCCACTCTTCCACAACTAGAATATTATTACATTTATTCAAATTCTACCTTCCACATCCCAACCCCAATAGTGAACATATCAAAGTGACGGGATTATCGGGGATCTAATGCATGATGGGTGTACTGCAGGTGCAGATTACTTATACTCTAAATTATACCTTTCTCATCTATACCTCATTAGTGAAACTATACAGATAACCCGAGCGGTGAACACACACAAGAATGTAATTAGTTTTACAAAGTATTTACTTAAATAAAGAGTTAAATAACCTCAACATTTGATCTCTCGAGTCACAGGTTTTCATCTTCTTCCTGACTGAAGAGTATTTAAGCCTCCTGTGATGAATGACGCTGAGGACAGGTGACGAAGAGACGTGATCCTTAAAGACACACAGGGCGTCGCGCAAATACCAGAAGGAAGGAGAAGAAATACTTCAAACGAGCGTGGATAAATGACCGCAAGGACACGTCGACTGGACTCTTTCTCTCTCCGAGTGATACTAGAAGCGCTGCTGCTCTGTCAGGTTAGAGAGGGGGGGAAGGGTGTATTATAACTATTATTGTATTTTATTATTCAAGATGGACGTTATTGTAAAGGTAAATTACATATATATATATATATATATATATAATATATATATATATACATTACATATATATAACATCTTTTAAACCTTAATAAATTATATATTAATATACACTCCTTACAATTAACCTACTGTAAAACATGTTTGTATGGTGAGTCTTGAAATAATGTACACTCCACTTACACTAAAGGTTTCATAATATTACCTTGGCTGATTACATCATGACCCTATATTATACATATAAATATTAAGTTTGAAAAATCCATCAAATTGTTTAGCGATACCTCCAAAGACAGATAGAATATTTAAGTTCGAGTCACAAAAAACTTTAAAGATTTTTATAATTTCGAGGTAAAATATTTCACGATTACAATACTTTCTCTTTATAAGATAGTAACATTTAAAAAAAAGCTCCTGAGTAAACTAAAGTTAAATTCTCCGTCGATGAACGTTTCCTGTTTTGGTTATTCCGTGACGCGACACTGCTCCCATTAGGCACAGCGCTCAGGAACACGTGTAACGTCACAAGAGGGACAGAAATAGACAGCCTCAAGGAGGAGAATTTTACCAGGCAAAGGAACATAGACTGAATACGGAAAGGGAGAGGAATAGATCCTTTAACCTTCCATGCAAGTCCCAGAGCTAATGACCCGAGCATCAACTTATCTTATATAGATAGAGCTGGGAGACGGAAAAATCTTACATCCTAAATAATTTCAGTTTTGAAAAATTTCAATTTTTTTTTTCAACTCCAATTATTTAAATGAAACGAATACGAACACCATTTCCACGTTTTAAAGTTCATACCCCAGATTAATTTCTCCTAACGACGTTAATTATATAGAAACATTAGAGTTACATTAAAGCAATAAAAACAATCCCAGTCCTCTTATCACACTCGGATATCATTCGAGATATTAGCACAATTATATGGTCTTAGGAAGTTCACGCAATCCCCCAGAAAACTACCCTTTTGGATCAAGATAAAACGTTTGAAGCAGCCTTGGTAAATGGGGAGTCGTTAAGACCCAGTAGAAACCCCATTTACTAAACTAACCTGACCTAGCATAACCTAACCTATGATGCATTTGAGAGTGAAGCGTAACATTAAATGCAAACACAACACTCATGGTTAGTACATCAAAACATCACTTCACCTGCTACAAAGACGTGAGCCAGAAAAAAACAAACACACAAGTGTAATTTCTTTGCCCAGTTGTCGAGTAATGAATTCTTGAGTGCAACAGCCATGTTGGATGTGTCTCAATGACCACCAAATGACACCGATAGAAGTGGGGCAGTGACAAGGTAGGATTAAAACAAGTGTTTTCACAGCCGCGCCAAACGTCCTATGACCAACATGTTCCAAACGGCCCTTGTATTTCAGTTAGGATAGTCTTCGATTGTGCCAAACGTCTGGCACCCATTTGTGTTTTGTGAAAATTGTCTAGGAACCGCTTTATTAACAGAATCCGTTCCTATTGTACTGTGGAGTTTACAGTTATCGTATCGTGTTAAAGGTGGGATGGTAGATAAAGGCAGCATTTTTGCAGTTTTATAGCAAAAAGGGAATGCCAGGCCACCACCGTGGTTCGGATTCCACGATAAACTGTAGGTCCTTCATTTCATCTCACAATCACCCTACCATTACACATTAGCGTAAGTGCGTATAACCGAACGGGTAGTAAGACGCGGTGCTAATAATAATAATAATAATAATATAAGCAAAATAATTGACAAAATAAATAAACTATTACTTCAGTAGAAAAATTGAGTTTAATTTTCTTCACATGATGAATTTAACGATGGTCGCATTTTTGCAAAGGGTGTCCTATAATTTAATGACAAACTTCATATCTTCATTTAAAAGTTCCTCATCTAATGCTACCGAAGAAAATTAAGCAATGTCTCTACTTGAGGAATATTTTATTTATTTTGACAAAAAAAAACCCTGCAAAAGCACCTTTTCTCGCGTCCTAACACTCCCAACTTATGTCAGTCGTTTCTAGTAATTTTTTGTTTCTGTGTCGTGACTATTGCTCTAAATGTTCTTTAACCCACAACTCCCCCTTCTCTATTAATTTTCTTCGTGTTATTTCGTCTAGTCCGGGCTTTCGGTAATCCGAGGTAGTCTCACTTTCATCCACCCCTAATTAATTACGAAGACTTTACTATAATATTATCACCGAGTTAGTGTTTTGTTTATATTCACGGTTACAAAAAAAGTACTCTCAAATAAAAGTAATAATCCCTAGAGTCAACTAATACAATCCAATTATCTGACAGCTATAAAAGTTACTAGATCTACTTTCACATATTCATGCATCAAGTCATATGATCTTCAGCTATCTCTTTTGATAGATATTACCAATACGATACCTATAATTAATAACACTAATAATATAGGAAAATTATATCAATGTTGATCGAAAATAAATATGTTTTTTTTTTCTAAAAGGTCTTTCGTACCAAAAATCCTACTCTAGCAAAGAGATTTCCCTGATACCCTAGGGAAAAACTCCTGAACGGTTGGACCACCTGAGAGAAATGGCTTGTCTCCAACTCGTGGTGCGATCTCCCAAGTGAAGCAGCAGCATCTCTCAAAGAGAGAGTGAGAGAGGAAGAGAGGGACATACTTCATCCCGTAAACGAGATGAAGTAGGAGGTTCACAGTTGTGGTTGACTCGAAGCCAAGGCAGAGAGAGTCCCCCTCCAGCCTCGACGGGCTGAATTAGCCGCCATCCCAAACCCGAACTAGATCTACTGTCTGGCTACTGCGTGCAACACTGGCTCACGACACGATAGAGAAAAGAAAGAGAGAGAAAAAAATGGTGAGAGAATAAGGGATAGAGAAGATGTAAGAGAGAAGGCAGAGAGATAAAGTAAGCTAGAAAGAATAAAAAGATAGAGGGATAGAGATAGATAGAACAGATAATGGAGAAAAATATGTAACGGAAAAGAGAGATAAAAGGAGGGAGAGAGAATAAAGGAGAGAGAGAAGAAGAGATATCAAAGAGAAAGAAGACGAAATATAAAAAGAATGAAGATGAAGGGAAAGAACAGAAGGAAGAGAGAAGAAAGGGAGAGTCAATAAGGGTATGATAAAAATATAAAGAGATGAAATAAGAGAGAAAAAGAGAAGAAGAAAAAAGAAGGATGGAAAATGAGCAAAAGCGTGAGAAATATAGATACTTTTATAAAGGGAAAGAGATGAAGAGAAATAGAGGGAGGGATGAATAGAGGTAGAGGGGTTTGATGAAGAGGCAGGTAAAGGGGTATTAAGAAGAGAGAAATAGGAATATAAGGGGAGAGAGATGGCAAGAGGGAAGTAGGGGAAGAGAGAGGAAGGACATAGGGTGAGAGAAATGCAGGGGTAAAACCAACTAACCAAAACGAACAAGTTTAGACTTATGCTTTTTATTCACCTGCGTTCTAGTAAGTCTATAAAATGTTTTAAAAAGATTCAATTTTGGTTCACTGTTTGTGGATAATGGATTTCATACAAACCATCCGAATTTTATGCTACTATTGCACGTAAATATAAATACCTTGGCTGAAAAAATAAAGACCCCGAATGACACTGGGTAGAACGATTCAGAGGGATAAAACCAATTTACGTCTGGAAGATTAGGCTCCTTAATCGCCCGTGTCGAAGATACTTCCTTGCCAAAGCTGTCTTCCTCATAGCATCTTCTTCATCGTTTCGTTAGTCGGGACAAAAAAGAAACGCTCTTTCCTCAAAGAGACATGTACTAAGTGCTATCGGAGCCTAGCTTTACACATGCCCAATTTACAAGTTTGAGTTCGTGTACTACACACAAAGTAGATTTGGTCAAACTCGTGATCACCATCAAGTTCTATTTGAAAGATTCAGATTTGAACTTTTGATCTAAGTTGGAACAAATAAAATCTAACGATGTCTAAAGTAATGATCTGAAAATAGTTGGACTTGTGCCCTCATATAAATTTGGTGTACGGTAACCCTTGTAAAATGTCGTTCCGCTCGTTTAATTCCTGTCCGATTCGTGACATTTTATAAGAGAAACGGTCGAGGGAAATCTTGCAACACTGCCAAATGAGAGGGGTAATAAATATATTTGGACTGAGGTAAGAATACCACATTAATTACTTTTATTTATAATTATTTTACATATAATTATCTCGCCCAATATTTTTTTCTAACTTGACACCAATAATTAAGTACGTATTCCCTATTTTTTTAATCCCACAATTGGGATTCGAATATGAAACCTTTGCTAGAAAGGCATGCACAAAAATAAGCTTTTGATTAAGTATTTTAATAATATTAGGTGGGACAGAAGTGTTGATATTTAACTATTATTGTTATTGATATTAAATGTGTCAACACTTTCTGCCCCACCCTGTATTAGGTGGGGATGTAGAACACCAAGCTAAGGGCAGTGTTTTTACAGTTTTTAAATAAAAACTTTTTTTTTACCAAAAATAAATAAGATATTTCTCCAGTATATTATTATTATTATTATTATTAGCACCACGTCTTACTACCCGTTCGGGTTATACGCACTTACGCTAATGTGTAATGGTAGGGTGATTGTGAGATGAAATGAAGGACCTACAGTTTAACGTGGAATCCGAACCACGGTGGAGGCCTGGCATTCCCCATATTCACAAGATGTCTTGTCAGAGGTGAAGGAAGGGTTTGGCAATCAGATAAATCGGTACCGGGACCGAGGATTGAACCCCGGCCGCCAGCACAGAAGTCTGATACCTTACCCCTAGACCGCCAGGTCACCTTCTCCAGTAAAATACATAGTTTAATAATTTTCTTCACTTTATGGTGATATCAACAATATTGTTGAATATCTGTTTCGACAATATTAGCATTTGATGAGAAACTTTTTAAATTAAGAGAAAAAAAATTGGTCAATTAATTCCAGAACACTCTTTAAAGGTGAAAATACGGCAGCAAGGTCAGTCAATAAGTTTATGATCATGCTCCTAAGAATATAAAGTCGATGATGTATTAATATAAATTACAGAAAAAAAGAAATGGTACGACGTACCGCAAAGAATTTCTCTCGCTTTTATCTTAAAATATGACATTTACTAGACACTCTGAAATAGTAACACTATACGTTGTTCTAGAAAGACTACACCAACGATCATAAATGAATTAATATACACTGTTACTTACCACTCTATTGCATTAGAAATTTGAAATACTGTTACAGAAAAATTAAGAAAAAAGAAATATCCCTGTCTACCAAAGAGCATATGAATCAAATTTATTTTCAAAAACCTGAAATAAAAAGTATATATTTGATTATAGATCAGAAACATTTGGTTATATAAAACAATATATTTCAAACAAAATATTTGTATCTTTAATATTACTACAACTTTCAAGGATAAGACCCGCCTCGGTGGCGTAGTTAGCTAACGCGCTTGTCGTGTTGAGCTCGACTTGCTGAGGACGGGGAGATCAAGTTCGAATCTCGGTCGGGTGAACTGGGGGTGGTTTTTCCTAAATGGTTTTCCACTCTCCCTCCAGCAAATGCGGGTTCACTTCCTTTAATTCAACCTTGCCAATTCCTAATCCATTAGCGTAATTAGTACTTAAAGCGTATAACCCGAACGGGTAGTAAGACGCGGTGCTAAATATATTATTACAAGGATAAAATATTTAATATCTCAAATAGTTGCTGAGAAATGTTGAAAATTGGAAAATTTTATCATATTAAGCTACCCTCAAACTCATTTTCATGAGGAAACGAGAGTATCCATCTTGTTTATTATAATAAACAATGTCTAGATAAGATTTAATCAAAACATTAGAGCGAATTTCGAGAAAAGTTCTCTATTTTTTCTCTTCAGTAAACTACCCTTAAATTTAAGGTTAAGACATCTAATTCCAAAATAAATCTCGGTGGGACCTTATTATCACCCCAAATACCAAGTTTTAGCCCAATCGGTAATATAGTTTCGGCTCTACCCCGAGGTACAGACCGATGGCATCGAGAAAACAACTTTTTGGTTTCAAGAGTTCATGAAACGTCAACATTTATCAAAAGCTCAAGTTAGAATTTTTTAACGTTCACAATACTTTCTTTTCAAGGTGTCGAGAGAAAGTAAAAATCGTCGTACATAATACACGAAGCCAAAAATATTGTAATATTTTGGTATTTCTTTCAATTTTATTTTAATATTTAATATTTACTTCTAAGCACATTGTATAATGTAAACTACTTACAAACAACTATCATCTAGATTCTAGAGGCTTGTCACCAGAAACCCACGGTGTTGTTATTGACTAATTTTGATAGCACGACGTTAATAGTAATCATCTACATCAGCGTCCTCACTTCAAAAATCGAACAAGAGTTATCTAGACTTATGATCAACCCATTTTAACAACTTAGTTCGTGGGGACTGGGTATCCCCAATTAGCCCCATTTTATGGTCGTTTCCCCCAGCTTCCATTACTCTTTGCAATGAAATTTGTCTTGAAACGAGACGACAGATGCCGAACACCGGGTGTCACTATGACGATACCAAAGGCATCTATCGGGAGAAAGCCGCGAAGCTGACAATGTTATTTTTGTGTTGACACTCGAGTTAAGAGAGCGTGTAGCTGTGTTAACGGCTAGGAAATAGGAGGGGAGTGCGCCCCGTCTTCAACGTCGTTATTTGCGCGACGCGAGATAATCACCAGCGACGAAAGACACGCGTATGTCGTCGGATTGAGACTGTTGGTCTTTCCTCAGTTTTAGTTGGGATGATGGGGGCGCGTTTTCTGAAAGGAAAACTCTTTCAAAAATTATCTCTCTCACTAGAATTAAGTTTTTTATTTTAAAAATCACTTTATCTCGTTACTCATCCGGACTAGCCGTATTTAATCCGACTACTAGGGTAGAAATGAGGTAGACAGAGTTTATTGGAAATGTACTCAAATTGGTGTGGCGGTATAATGTGATAAAAGTTTAGGAAATAAATGACATGGTTCCTTTTTCATGTGAGGCTAAATATCTTTGGCCCTTTTTTTTATTGTATTATAAATATTTCACTGTGTACACCTTACATGAAAGAGAGTTATAATAAAAGTTCAGCCCCAGACATTAATTACTTTACCTTAGCAATGGTACGCAAAAAGCATAAAATAGCAAGTTTGACCCCTTATAAATCATGAACTGCAATGATACGAAATAATTAAATCACTAATTAGGCCTATAATTTATAATTATACACGCTTTGTTAAAATTGTGCAATAAAATGTTTAGTGTCAAATGAACCTAAATAAAAATACAGTTTTTATTTTCTGAATATCACAATACTTAATATGCGTTTCATTTGTGAAAATGATGTTTTAAAAAATTCACAAATTATCATATTCTCATGACACGTTAAAATTAAATGGAACCAGGACAACGAAAAGTAACCCTAAGGTAACTATCTCATAAAAGTATAATTTAGTTTGAAAAGAGACGTCACATACCTAGTTACAGAGGGAATAAAGAAGTGACATTCCTTTCAACATTATACAAAGGGCAGTCTCTACACTTCCTTGTTTACAAAATAATTGGTGATTTAGTTCAAATGACGGGGATTCTTTAAAAACGCATGCCGTCACACAAACTTGCAATAGACTATACGCTCAAAACAAGCTGATTTATGATTCACTTTCTGTGATAGCTATATCATTTTCAAAGTGACTAAATTACAAAAGTTGTTTATGTTGCAACGGTAGTTACTGCAGTCATAAATTAAATAGATCTGCATTCCATTAACAAAGGTAAAATAGTGGGATTTTTTGTGTTTTTTTTATCACCGTGTCTTAACACCTGGTCAGGTTGTACATATGTGTTAAAATTACTCTAATGAGGTAGGGATGAGGAAAGACGGGTTTTAGAGGTAATATACCCGCATTTGTGTGGAAAGAGATTTGAAAACCATTTAGGGAAAACCACCCTCAGTAGACCCTACCAGGATTAAAACCCCGATCTCCTCATCAGCAGGCAAGTCTAACACAAGAGCGATGCCTGGACCATTCGGCCACTGAAACGGGTAAATAATGGTTTACATTTGTTCTAACAATGTATATTTTTTTCTTGCTAATCTAACATGAAAATTATTCAAATGCACCCCTAACTTCATTAGGCATGTGATGATTTTGCTTCGGAGATCGATACTTAAAAGTCCAGAGGTGCTCGCCATTTTTAAAAACTAATATGTTGTTTTTTAACACCGCTTCTTAGTACACATTCTGTTTATAAGTATATGTACTATCTACGTTGATGTATTAGGAATTAGAAAGCTTGAATTTAGAGGAAGTTTATCAGCATTCACGTGATGAAAGAAATAGAGATTGAAAAACTATTAAGAGAAAACCACCCTCAGTACACCTGACAGGGATTTGAACTCCAACCTCCCCTTCATCAACAATTCTTTGCAAAGAATGTTAACTTAGACAATGGGGTTTCCAACTTAAAAGTTTCCGAGGGCCACAATTGAATCCACAACTCTTAGTGGTGGACCGCATCATACTCGATCACAGGAGTGGTAGGAAATAGAACTACGGGGATACACAAGTTATTATAAAAATAAAACACAATTAAATTTATTACTCAATGAATATAAATTCTAGCTTTCATGGATTTTTTCCACACAAGTCAAAATTTTTCATTTCTCGGCTAAAAACATCAACTTTACTACGGTATATTACTTTTCCAATAAAATTCCTGATCCACAAAAAACAGTTATCGTGGGCCGCCAGTTGAATACCCCCTCACTTAAACCATGCGACCACCTAAGAGGATATACATCCAATCTAACGAAATTTGGTATACACCTATTAAAACAGCCCATTTTTCATAGGAAGAAACATCACACATATAGAAAAGCTATTATACAACTCTAACGCCACATGGTTGACCCACTTCCAGATGAGCTAGAAACTTGAAAGTTGGCAAACTTATAGCTTATAGCTTGTAGCCAACGAGAAAATTGAAAAAATATATTTAAAAAAAATGTCAGAGCAACTTTAAAGTCGGTGTGGACCTTTCTTTGGAGGTCACTTGTGGCTAAACGGTAAGACCTATCAAAAAATGGCTCTGGAATTACATTAGTTTACATCCACTTGCAAAGAAAACTCACAGCAAAGTGAGTTAGATCTTTGTTCACTTATGGATGGGTTAAGTCATATGAACTGCACTTGCCACATTTAATAGATATACCTATTAAATAACATTTATTTAAAAAGTAATATACTATCCGATGCTAATGTTGGCACATTTTAGCCAGTATAGCCCAAGTACAATCGTTGCTCAATCTTACCTTGAGCACTTTGCACTGTTCCTACAAAGCAGTAGCCCTACTATAGAGAGACTGCCTTGCCGTGTCAATACCAAGGTCCATTAATTTGGAGTACCACTTTCGAATTTTGATTGTTTCTCGATGCCAAAGTTTTGTACTAGTTTTTCTAAAAGACCGTTCCCATGTAAATTAGACTAAATCTATTTAAACTAGTAGGTACTTTTCTAAAACTAAACAAAACACGCAATTTGTAATCAAGTCGTTTGGAAATTGAAGATTATGTTTTGGAAAAATTCACCAAGTGAGTTTAGTGTACATAATTTTTTTTTTAATCTTTAATCTTAAGATATTGTTTTCCAAAACAGGTTTAATTTGCACACCAAAAGTGTTCTAATTTTTTTTTCTGACAATATATTTTTTTTAATGCGACCCCCCTCAGTAGTTTCAATTTTAAATGTGTTCCCTATAACCAAATGATTTTGACCCACCTTTTCTAGAGGAAGTACGCACATACAACTTATTTTCCTTTATTCGATTTCTTTTAAATTTAAATGCTCTTTTATCTTTGGGAGAATATTAATTCACCTTTCTAAATGTACGAGCTGGCTTTATTACCAAATAACCAGAAAAATAAAATATTTCCTACTTCCCAAGAACAAATGTTCAATGTGTTTCATCATAAATCCACCACCGGTGACGCTGTGAAAAAAGAAACCATCTTTTAAAATTAAGGGGGTGAAAGAGAAACAAATAAAATAAAACCACCCTTCCCCGCATACTTAATTCTTATTAGCATATAAACAAGATTGTGACAAAATATATTTGCATCGTGTCCTTGTATACTCAGTTTTATTTTATTTTTTTGTGAGCCATTTTCTTTCCTTTTTATAAGACCAAGTTTAAGAGGCAAAATGTTCTTTTTTTTTCCTTTTGTATAAAATTGTGTAAATTATTATGGCTATATGTTCCTCCTTTTTTTACTAAGCGACAGCATCATCGCACTTAAAATATTCCCTTCATTTCGGTACACAATATGTAAACGAATTTCAAATAAAAACGGGCCAAGAAAAAAAAAATTACTTAGCGCCGCATGGAAAAGGAACCGTGTCAGGCTAAGTTTTTAAAGCTTTTTCTGGCATCATCTTACTTCTAAAAAGTAAAGTGAAAAGGTAAGGGTGTGAGGTTAGGGAGTTTGACGTGGTTATTTAGAACTTCCATAAAAATTAAATTTACCCGCCCTAAGCCTGCTTTTCTGTCCCTCCACAACCTTAGAACGATATTCTTTACACCGCCTTGTGCCCACCCTTTAATGCCCACATTTGCAACCTCCCCCAATAACCTTTTTTTACCTCCTCATTTCATTAAAGAATGTGTTCTTCAGTCCTTATACTTTACCTCAAAACTTTAGGGGGGAGGGGGGGAAGTTGTATGAGTGTAATGTAGTCTAATCTCTCCACACTACACGAGATGAAAAAGTTTGAGGGGAAGAGTTTTTGAAAGTGTGGAGGGAAGGGGAGAGGAGAAAAGGGGGTAAGGCATAGAAGAGGAAGACATCTGCCCCCTCAAACATAATTCTTATAAAATGTAACAAGGTAGAGATATTTTAAGAAAATATAGTTCTTCCAAACCATTAGGCAGAACCACTGATTTTGTAACAAGCTGTTTAATATGTGATTAAGTTTTATTTTTTAAATGTGTACGTCCAACGCAAGGGTTGCTAGCAACTTAATAAAGCTGGTGGTAAAGAGAAGGTCCACTTAGAACAATTGCTTCACGTTCATGGGGAGAAAACCCTGTAATAATCCTATGTGGAATACCACTACAGAGTTCAAACACATGACCTACCCGCCAACAAGGACCAAGTGTGATGTGAGTATAACACCTTAGACAAGCTGGTCATCCCTGGGAGGGGAAGTGGCTTAAATTTCAATAGAGTACACCAGGAATGGTTTATTTCACATGCGAGTGTCTTGGTGTTTACGATAATGTGAGCGGATTTATTTTCATATCCTCATCCTTACCCATAAAATAGATAGTTTTAATATTTTTGTACATAACTTATTACCACCCGTTTGCGCTATCCGCATATTCAAATTAATGGAATAGGGATGAGTAAAGTACAGTTTTGAGTAAATGTAGCTGCATTGGCGTAATGGCAGAGTGGAAAACCATTAAAGGAAAATCACCCTCAATGGATCGTATCGATATTCGAGAACCGATTTCCCAGTCACTGACAATCCAATATTTTGCAAGTGTAACACCTTAGACCACGTGGACACAGACACGGGTTATGTCATTAATAAATATTGAGTTATACATATAAAAATAAATAAAAAGTATATTTGTTTAAATTTGGCGCATTTAAACCCTATCCCTTGAGTACAATCATATTTTCATAGGAAGAACCTTATCTGAACTCTATAAAAGTAAATAAATCGACTTTCACGTATTCATACGTCAAATGATGTGCTAGTTAGCGGTCGCTTTTGATAGATATTTTCAATACCTCTAAAATATTATTATTATTATTATCACCGCGTCTTACTACCCGTTCGGGTTATACGCACTTACGCTAATGTGTAATGGTAGGGTGATTGTGAGATGAAATGAAGGACCTTCAATTTAACGTGGAATCCGAACCACGGTGGAGACCTGGCATTCCCCACATTCACAAGATGTCTTGTCAGAGGTGAAGGAAGGGTTTGGTAATCAGATAAATCTTTGCCGGGACCGAGGATTGAACCCCGGCCGCCAGCACAGAAGTCTGACAACTTACCCTAGACCACCAGGTCACCACACCTCTAAAATAACAATAATAATAATATACAAAATTGTTGTCAATGTTGTCCACTTTTTGTTTAGTAGAGTTGATTATTTTGTCTTTTGAGAGGGTCTTATATAATTATATTAACTCATCTGTGGTATTCCTCTACGTAAATCTAACTCTATTCAAATATATTTCTTCCCCTTTTTCAACATCCGAGTCTTACCTTAAAACTTGCAACAACAACGATTCGCATTACCATCACAACACCAGCGACAACATCTTAATAAGACTTTCTCACCTCTCGGGTTGAATACGACATTGACGCTACCGCTACGGGTGTTAATCTTGGGGAAACTAAAAGTTATGCAAATGATAGTCGGATGTTCGGTAGCTACGCAGAGCCGCGCGGTTTTACAAGCCGCTACGCCATCAGGTAGAATGTTCTGTCTTATGAACTAAGAGGAAGATAAAATGAAAAGGGTGTGGGTTGGGGGAAGGGGGGGGGCGTAATTATGCAAAAGTAGCTTCTCCCCCCCCTCTTCCACAACTTTCTCAGATATTACCTTCAGTTACTCGTCTTCTTTTATTATTCTTTGTTTTACTTTATTCTAACAAATTTATTTTTATTTTTTGTATAGCGTCTTAACGTCCTTCCTTGCTATCCTTATTTTTACACCAAGTGTGGTAGGGATTAGGAAGGTATAATTTAAAGGAAATGTACCAGAATTTTCATGGAGGGAAAGTGGGAAACGATATAGCAAAAATATCCTCAATATTACCGACAGGAATTAGAACTTTTATTTATTTTTTGATTTTAATCTTATTAATTGATGAAGTACCTAAAATCGCATAGGTACTTTGTAAAATATAAACATTATTCTTATATAAAAATGTATTAATCTTTTTTTAAATATATTTTGGAGAGGAAAGAATTAAAATCAACAAATAGGGGACAAAAAACGGATTTATCAGTAGACAGTGAAACAGAGAATATTCCGATGACGAAACAAATTAAGGTCAAAAAACCAAAAGGCGTTGATCGAAGCCGCACAATAGAATAAAAAAAATTAAAAAATGACAACGCCTCAAAAAACTAAGAACAAGAAAAGGAGATAGAGATTTGTATCAATCTTCTTTTCTTTTTCATCCCCTTCTCCCTTCCTCCTCACTCATCCTTTCTTTGTATCGAAAAGTAGTTTGGGATATGTTACGTCTTGTCCGAGAAATGGGCGCGGCGGTTTTCATTGATCCGTGTGATATCTTACGAACCGAACAGAACCGACGGACGCTTCTTTTACTACGGTCAACGACTCGGGTTCGGGTACAGACAAGGTCAAAAAAAAAAAAAAGAGGTCAACATTGTACTGGTCCGAGCAAAGTTTCAACGTCTAAAGTGGGTATACACTAGAGGAACAAAAGCGAACAAAGGGTAACGAATGCATTCGGTTGAATTTGTTCGGCGTTCGGTTCAAAATTCACCTTGCCGTTCCCACTAAGCGAACCGAAAAGGAGGTTCGTTTACTTTTGCTGGTTGTTTAGGTGACGCTTTGGCGTTGCCCTACTTTTCATTATGTCTGATGAAGATTTAAATATAATCTCTAATGCATCATATATGATAATCACTGGAAAAGATTATTATTATTATTATTAGCACCGCGTCTTACTACCCGTTCGGGTTATACGCACTTACGCTAATGTGTAATGGTAGGGTGATTGTGAGATGAAATGGAGGACCTACAGTTTAACGTGGGATCCGAACCACGGTGGAGGCCTGGCATTCCCCACATTCACTAGATGTCTTGTCAGAGGTGAAGGAAGGGTTTGGTAATCAGATAAATCTGTGCCGGGACCTAGGATTGAACCTCGGACCCCTAGCACAGAAGTCTGACACCTTACCCCTAGACCGCCCAGTCACCGAAAAAAAAAGCTTATTAAAAGATTTTTAAAAGTAGAGAGTGATATAGTTTTTTTAATCTACTCTTATAATCATTGTGTATTGGATTCCAGAGACACTCATGTTAACGGCATAAATCAATGAGTTGTAATACAAGATTATTACTCCACTCCATAACCACACATAAAAACGACATTTTATTCGGTTTGCAGTCTATGTTCCCTACTGAGTACACACTATCAATAGTCTGCTAGCGAACATCCTGTTTGATGTACCGAACAATGAACGAACCTTGGCGAAGGCGAACGAATGAATTCGGTAGTGTTTGTTTATATGTACACATTGCGAACGAATTCATCCGCTGTCGTTCGTCTGGTGTACATATACGCGGTTTAAAAACAAATCATACCTCTTGTTTCATTAGTTTGAACTGAAGGCAAGATAAGGGGACCATTCGTCTCGGATTTTTCGGGACAGTTCCAGTTTTTGGAAAATTGGCCAATTTCGATAAAAATTCCGGAAGAATTCCCTAATGAAAAAAATCCCACTTTCACAATGCAAGTTTTTTTTTCCCCTTCATATTTTAAAATTTCCACGCGGGAACAAGATTAATTTCATTCAGTCAATAAAATTAAATAAATATGTATATTATATTTGGCTACTTATTAAATTTTTAGTTTCTTATATTTAAATTATATAAATTGTATTATAAGCTTTATGTCTTATAAAAAATATAAATAAAAACTGTTATAATTCATAAAAATTAAACTAACGATAATAGGGCTTAGTATAATATAATAATATATATTGATAAAAATAGATTTTAACTTTTTTTTGTTCCTTATTGGCGTTATTAGGAAATGGTCAACTTATTATATCAGGATCCCGAGCTAACAGCTAGCAAAAGTACTAAATATACTTTACCGTATTCTCACGTCACATACGTAACATTTTATATATACGAACAACCGATATCTATATAAAAATAATAAATTCAGGATTGCGTCTAAGACCCCCAAAAGCCATGATTAATTAACTATAATTTTTTTCCTACCACTAATATTAATTAGTTCCAGGGTGTTAATTTGAAAACATGTTCAATTCATTAATCAATGTTTATTACTCCAAATATTACCCAAAATTTATAGGCAAACTTTTAAAAAATAATTAAAACTCAAGAGGCGTGACGATGTAAATAATAGGGTTGAATTTGAAATAGAAATTTTGAGAATTAATCCATTGTGGTTGTTTTATTTGCCGTGTCTTGCTATTCATTCGGGTTACATACATAATATATACTAGTTAGGCTAAAAAGATAGGGATGTGAAAAAGGATGAATTTTAAGAAAGTGTAACTTCATTTGCGTGGAGGGAGAGTGGTTAATCAATTAGAAAAATCATCTTTAATACACCCGTTCAAGATACAAACCTCGACCTACCCATCATCACCAGAAAATCAGACTAAATGAGCATGACACTTAGACCACATATTCACCAGCTTTGTTGAAAAATACAGTATTTCAAAAGATATCCAATTTTTTTTAAATGTACGTAACAATAGTGGTATAGATATTTAATTATGGGATGATTAAATATAAATAACATTTTCTCATAAAAATGGTCGATTGAAAATAAAAAAAGACAAACACATTAAAATACAAAGTTAAATACAGAAATGTATAAATGTAGGCCTGTATAAAATATATAAATTCAAGGACTCCTAGATTAGGGGCTTCAAATTTATAACCATAAAATTCTTATTTTTAATACTGATAGTAGTAAGATTTTTAAAAGTGAGGGTTTAATGTGGAACTTGAATATACTATTTTGAATGACCACCCAGAATTTTTATACTGGCCTTTAACTTCCTTAATGTGAAGTTTGAAAAATCACAGTTATATAAATGATGGTTTTTAAATTATAAACCTACGCACCCCTTTTCCACCCACGTTTAACATAGATTCTCCCTCTAACAAGATCACTGCCAGAGGCGTGGACAGAAAATCACCTTCATTGACTGGATGGTTGATTTTTTTTGTGTGTGTTTGTAGGGAAACACACTTTTCTTTTGTGATGACCGACGAAAAAAAACAAGTGGTGATATAATTAACGTAATAGTTGCCCATCCATTAGGAAAGGAGCACCTTCATAAATTCTTTTTCAGAGACAACCTTCAAGTTATGGTTTGACAAGCTTTTTTCCTTATGTTTGTTTAGTATGATTATTTTAATAAACATCCCTAAACTCAGTATATAATAATTAATATATCGTTTTAGCTAGTGTTATAAAATAATAGTTTTTATTGTATAGAAACTCTGTACTTATCGGTCAATAATATTATGTTTGCCAACCACCTACTAATTGGAAGTTCATTAATTCTTATATTTTGTAATTAGATTTTAATTTTATGAAAATCAGTCATGTTAGATGTAATTTATGTAAATATAAATAATAAAATACAAATAAGTACTTGACATTACCATGAAAAGACACAATTAATTATTTAAAAAAGTTATAACAGTACTCAACATAAAGGGAAATTAATTTCTCATTTATGGGCTATTAAAAAGTCTGTATTTTTATTAACATGATCATGCTGTCGTGCTGTCTGCATCTGAAACCTTTGATAGATATTACTAATATATATAAACTAACTCTACTAAAATAAAAAAACGTTATCAATGTTGATCCCAAATAAAAAGTATTAGATTTTTCAAACATAATCTTCCTATGAAAATGTAACTGTAGCTAAGTTCTTCTTCTTTAAAATATTTTAATAAACTAATATGAGTGCAATTTAATCTTATAAATAACGTTATTGTTGTTTAATTGTGGCTCTAAATTTTCCAGTTCTTCTTTGATATACCACTAAACGGGGCATATATCAAGAATTAAGACCATTAAAATTTACTGAAACGATGTGAAGCAAACTTGTATATATCCTTTCAATGAACTTAGGCTTATCCATTAATGTTAAGTCTGTGTTTCTCCTAGGTCTCAGACCCCCCACCCATAACTGCCCCAATTCGTCTGCTACCTGTGAAGAGGCTATGGCGCCTCAAGAACCCATCCACTCCCCTCATTAAGGCCTTGTGTTATTTGACCGCTGCCATCAAGCGCGAAGGACTTGCCACAAAGGGGATAGATATTATTCAGCCTTTACTGTAGCTAAGGACCGCGTGGAGGAGGTTTAAGTCCATTAGTAGACCACGCAACACACGCACGGCCTTTTCAAAACTCGGCAACTCCACACATCTTACAGAATGGACCAGCCAGGATGCGAAATCAACCATTTGGAAAAAAATCAACGATGTTGCCTCCTACTTGGTGAATACGAAGCTACCTTGCGAAGAGTGATTGCATCTTTACTTGACGCAGCCCACTTCGGTGGCCGTATGGTATAAGGGGCTACTCTCGCAGTATGCTAGACTGCCGATGATGGGGATATTGAGGTTCTAATCTCGGTTGGGTGTACTATAGGTGGTTTTTCTTAGATGGTTTTCCACTCTTACTCCACGCAAATGTGGGTACACTTCTTTCTAAATATAATATTCTTGATCCATAAAACCATTAGCTTAATTAGTACAAAAGCGTATAACCGTAACGGGTAGTAATACGTGACGCTAGAAATGAAAAACTTGACGCACCTAAGCACTATCTCAGATGTCAATGTACGAACTAGAAAGAGAAAGTAGAAAATTAACATTTCCCCTCGCTCCATTTGTACCTTCGGTGCTAACATATTCTAAGGGGGGGGGGGGGGGGGGTATTCAACCTGGGGTACGCGAAGACAACTTAGGAGGTATGTAACATTTAAAAACTTATACTTATATGCATATTTCTCATTTAAAACATTTAATACACAATTTTGGATGCAAATTATTGTATTTATCTTAGATGTAAATTATATTGCATTATGCACCAACAACTTCTTTAACGTACAAGGTTGAAGAGAAATTATATCTTGTGTGTACATGAACAAAAAAGGTTGAATAGCACTAAAATAAATCGTCCCTCACGCAATAGACAGGACTGCCCATGACTGTGAGATCGGGGTTAGAATCCCAATCGGGTATTTTGAGTTTTTTATATAAATGATATTTCACTCTCTCTCACTCAAATGCCAGTACACTTAATCTAAATTAAATCTTCCTCATCCCAAATACATTAGGGTTATTAGTATATTTTATGCGTTTTACCTGAACGTGTGGTGAGACGCAGTACTAAATATACTATAAATATTATTGTTATTATTGTTATTATTATTAGCACCGCGTCTTACTACCCGTTCGGGTTATGCGCACTTACGCTAATGTGTAATTATAGGGGGATTGTGAGATGAAACGGAGGACCTACAGTTAAACAGTTTAACGTGGGATCCGAACCACGGCGGAGGCCTGGCATTCCACACATTCACAAGTTGTGATTAATATACGTCTTGTCAGAGGTGAAGGAAGGGTTTGGCAATCAGATATATATGTGACAGGAACGAGGATTTAACCCCGGACCCCAGCACAGAAGTCCGACACCTTACCCCTAGACCACTAGGTCACCTATACTGAATAAAGAACACTAGATTCGTAAATAATAAATGCTGAATGAAGCGGACATTTCCGGCTTCTGAATATCTAAAATTAACAGCACTTAAACTTCTAGTTTGAAATAAATGTATGTACATTGCTTAAGAGGAGTAAACAAGTTGTTTTGAACCAGGAAAATATTTCAAGAAATCGGCAGTGTTTGGGCGTCTGGGGAGCATCACACACAAGTGAAGGAAGAAGATATCGGCAAAAGGTTGGGAGCTACTGAGAGAGACGGTGGTTAGTTAGCCTTTGACTGTGGCCATGATTGTTGATGCCAGGATCACGATCAGTTTAACGTTATCGTTACGTAACGTTAAATTAATGTTTACGTAACGTTAAGTTAACCTTATGTTAACGTAATGCAATGTTCATTTAATTGCCACGTAACTTTTTAACGTTCATGAAATGTAACGTTCCCAAATAAATGTTATAAAATAATTTAAAACGCGATTGACTGCGTTTGCGTGAAACACGATCGGCATTGGTGCTTGCAAGGTCGAACGCGTAGCTCTCGTGTTGAATTGAATTGCACATATCGCTGAGATCAGGGTTTAATCCCGGCAGGGTGTTTTTCCCTAAATTATATCTTACTTTCCCAAAACGCAAACCCGGGGATATTTCCTCCAAAAATTCTACCTTCCTCATCTCTTTCCATTAGGGTAGTTAATGTATGCTTGTAACCCAAAAGAGTGTTAATATGTTCAATGGAATCACCCATTCATAGTTTTCTTTTGCCTCACATTTAAATTTTATCACCACGTCTTACCTATACATATATGCACTAATTACACCTAAGTGATAGGGACGAGGAAGTTGAATAGAGAGGAAGTGTACCCACATTTGTGTGTTATTATTAGCACCGCGTCTTACTACCCGTTCGGGTTATACGCACTTACGCTAATGTGTAATGGTAGGGTGATTGTGAGATAAAATGAAGGACCTACAGTTTAACGTGGAATCCGAACCACGGTGGCGGCCTGGCATTCCCCACATTCACAAGAGGTCTTGTCAGAGGTGAAGGAAGGGTTTGGCAATCAGATAAATCTGCGCCGGGACCAGGATTGAACCATGGCCGCCAGCACAGAAGTCGGACACCTTACCCCTAGACCACCAGGTACACATTTGTGTGGAGGGAGAGGGGAAAGACATTGTGGGAAAAAAAACTACTTTCAGCTCACCCAACCGGCAATAGAACCCCGATCTCCCCATCAACGTCAATCAAGCTAGGGCGGGAGTGATGCCTTAAAGGTCTACCACCAAAGATGGTATTTTTCTTTGTGTCATGGAATAAGTTATTTCATTGTCCACGTGATTATACGCACTTGCTGTTTCCTCAATTAACGTAATGCGCGCAATTAAACGTCCAATATAATCTTGGTTTATAGTTCCTCGAACCCGGCCCACAGACCATAATATCACTCGCGCAAGATACAAATTGGTCTCTTTAATGCAGCACTGGATAAATAAACTAGTTGTGCCGCATAAAGCTTTCTTCTGTTAGGTTGATTGCACTTTGTGGCTTAGCGGCGGTCTTCTCTTTAATAGACTGTTGAAAGAGGAAGCACAATTATCCTGAAGGGATGTTGATAGCAGCTTAGGAATATTTTCTACTATCAGTGCTTTGTTTATTTTGAACTACTTTTAATGATACGCACATGGCTCTCAGAGTTTATTTCTCTTTACTCGCGCGTTTCTTGATGTGTTTCAATGTGTATACGTCTAAAAAATAAAGCGTTGAGTGTTTTTTTTAAATAATACGATGAACTAAACTAATATAAGTGTCACATTTTCCTTAGTAGGATTGGTTAAAGTTTATATGAGTTTTTATTTTTATTTTATCTCTAGCATCACATTTTAATATATGTTCGACCTATACAAATAGGTACTTTTTTTTATTTAGCAACGCGTCTTACTAACTGTTCAGGAAATTTACTAATTACACTAATGGGTGAATGATTGAGAAGGCTCAATTTAAAGGAAATGCACCCGAATTTGCGTGGAGGAGGGGAAACCCATTAGGAAAACCACTCTCAATGCACCAAGCCGGGACCGAACCCTGATCTCCCGTCTTCGGCAGTCAAGTCCAACATTAGATTAGCGCGTTAGACCACGCGCCCGCTGAAGTGGGTCACACATGTACTAATTACCTTAACGCGTTAGAGATAAGGAAGTCTGAATTTAGTGTAGCCTAACCATATTTACGTGGAGAGAGTGGGGAAAGTCATTTTGAAAGGGGAAAAAAAAGCTGAGCATACCTGACTGGTATTTGAGCCAGGATCTCCCCATCATAGGCAGTCTTGTATTTTGCGAGAGTGACGCCTTAGGTCAGGGTTCAATACCTGTTTAGTCAGCAGCAGCCCTTGTACCAGAAAAAATATATGCTCGAGACCTCATACATTTCTTGTCACTAATATTCTGACCATTCAATAACGACAGTTGCCAGGCCTCCACCGTGGTTCGGATTCCACGTTAAACTGTAGGTCCTTCATTTCATCTCACAATCACACTACCATTACACATTAGCGTAAGTGCGTATAACCCGAGCGGGTAGTAAGACGCGGTGCTAATAATAATAATAATAATAATAATAATAATAATAATAATAATAATAACGACAGTTAAATTTTACAAGTATAAAAGTATAAAGCAAAAGGAAAACATATGTTCTGGCGGTGCCTTTAGCAAATATCCTTTATTCAGATTCGGGAATTTTTTAAATCGTAATTACTTAAGTTATTTTATAGTGTGAAGGACAAATGAATAATATTGCATTGAGGATGATTTTCCCTGAATAGCTTGCTACTCATCGTTTACGCAAATTCAGTTACACTTCCTTTAAACTTAACTACCTCATCCCTAAAACGTTAGAAAAATTTAGTACATATTTGTAAAATCCGAGCGAGCAGTGAGAAGCTGGGACAATCAGGAGAGAGGAAAAAAAATCCACCCAACTTTTGTAATCCTACCCTCGCTACTCAAATGAAGACACCCAAAGTCTTTGTTGACATCGACTAGGTGGTCCTCGTCTGATCCCCGAGTTGAACCATTTGACGACTTAGTCTGAACGTCTCACTCAAGAGATGGCTGCTGTAATCCTACAGGATCACGGTGACACTGGAATGTTCCTGTCTTTAGGGATATATTCCGTGCAAGGATACATTTGGTTGTCACAGAATTAGATCTTTAGAGAAGGCCATGAATTTTTTTTTTCATACTTTTTTATTTTTCACCGACAGTTTTGTTGAAATCATTTGAATTACAACGTTGCCTATTTGATTAAATTCTAAGCGGGCTGCATCTTAACTTGCACCTAAACACTCTCAGAGCTATCACCCATAGACGACAATGTATGGAATAGAAATATAGCGAAAGAAAATTAGTATTTCTCCCTGCAAGGCCTCTATATACCTGTGTATAACACTACCCTCTTCCACTGACGAGTACACATTCTCATTCTACTATTTTGCCTGGACAAGATTGATATGCATTTCAAAATTATGTTTTTCTTGTTTCCTATTCTAGATTTACTGTACATAGTTATGCCATCACGGACTTTTTTAATCTAAAACCTGGAAGGAATATTCCTATAGGAAATTTTTGGGAACACATAAAAGACCGAATTGTAGACGATTAAAAAAACATGTTTATAAAAAACTTCCTCTAGTTAAAAAAATAATCTATGTGATTATGTACGACTATTTTTAGATGTATTTATGAATTTATGTTTTTGTTTAAATAAAGATATTTAAAACTCCCTGAATAAAACTTAGTCCTAAATATCCTAACTTTATTTACCGCCACGTCAGAGGTAGGCGAACCCCTTAAGGTGGGAACAATAGAAAGGGAAAGTTTTTTGAGCAGTTTTTAAAACTAATTCTGGCCAAAATAAATCAAATATTTCTCCAGTATAACCCTCGAGTTTAATTTTATTTATAAGGTGATATCAACAGTTCTTAACTACCGATCAAAGGTATCCTGGAATATGACAACTTTTTCATTTCACTTAAAAGGTTCTCAACTAATGCCGTGATACTCATGGCATGTATTCAACAACTGTTGATCTAAAACACTTGAATAAAATTAAACTCTAGGTTTCCAATGGATAAATATCTAATTTATTTTGGCTAACGCCATGTTTTGTACACAGACTGTAAAAACATTGCCTTTTTTTTTTCACGTCCCTTACACTCCCAACTTAAGAAAGTAATAAAACAGTAGCCATATTTTCACTCTCAACTTAGTTGAGCTACATGATGTGTCCTTTAAGTATTTAGCAGTGTGTACCTTGCTAGGATCGTTAGCTAAATCGTACGATTCAAAGCTTTCTTGGATTGATATACGACCAGCCTCGTGTGTGTGTGTGTGTGTGTGTGTGTGTGTGTGTGTGTATCCTGTACGCCTCATATGTAACTCAACCACTAATAAAGTGAGCCACAAAGCAAATTTCACCGAATTATTAACACCTCCAAACAGTTTCGCTGTACCTTTGAGGTGTGCATCCTTTCAAACTTACTTTCGTCTCTATCCATCTATTATTAGGTTCCTTTGATGTTGAATTTTTGTCTTGACGTTGAGCTTACATCTAATAATTTAATTTCGTTTACCTGATGTGTATTTTGGCTGAGGTTCAACATAGTTAAATTCTCACTCCACACCTCTTCAAAAAAATGGTATTAATTATTTATTTTATTTTAAGTAAGACATATGTCTTTCACGCTTCAGTTAAAATATGAGCAATGAAATTTTTTTAACATAAAATTATGTATATTTATGATCAAAGACAATATATAGTATTTACTGTCCAAAACAAGCACAGCCAATTCCACACCATACAATAATGTTTACACCTTTGAACACGTGACCAACGGCGGGAAATTTAAAATGTTTTCACCGAAACTGTATCTAATATAAGCCTTAGGGTTTATATTTGTTCTTTTAACTACAAGTTCATTAGCGTCTTAATAAAAGTGTTGAGAAGTTAGATAATAGTTTATAGAAAGTGTAACCGCGCTATCAGGATAAATAGGTGGGAATATAACGGTGATGATAGATAACATTTGGAAAAATCACGCCCGACTCACCCTTCTGAGAATCTAACTCCTTCCCTTGTCTAGCAATCCAGTGTATTTAGAGTATAATGCCTAAAATTGTATGATCACTAGTGCGTGCCATACAATGTATTGTTTAAATGTGTTATCAACTTGGCTTGTATATAATTTTTAAGTAAAGGATTAGAAAGATAAGATGGCATTTTTATCTCATAATATTAATAATTTCAATTCAATTTCAATTTCCTTTATTATTGTGCTGGCAGACAGTCGAGAGACCTATAACAATCCAACACTGAAAAGTACAAAAGTACCTTACAAACAAATATAATAGTAAAATAAAATAGTAAATAATAGCTAAATAATGATACATACTGATGAACAATTACAAAAAATAGGACATATTTATTAAAGATTGAGATAAAATAATAAATAACTTAAGAGTAGTAAAAGCGTATGTATTTAAAGAATAAAAGTAAAAAAAAGTCCACGCGAGTTTGGAGCCCTGAGGTGTTTCGAGTTTTGTCATAATCATAATAAATCCGGTTAGCAAAAAATTTATCATAGCAAGTACCCACAAATTTACTTTGAAAATTTCCAAACCTGAGAGTCAGTTAAGATACAGTAAATCCAAGCAACAATAGCATATTCTCGCTAATGTCTAACTAAGGTATGATACCATGCTAAAATACAATCGACTTTATTGAAAGAGGAGCTAATAAATTTAATAGGACCAAGTAATTTCAATTAGTGAGGAATTATGTGGTCAACATGAAGGCGTAGGTAGAGTTTTGTGTCCAGGAGAACACCTAGATCATTAATATAGAGGAAGCGAACTATGTTATCATTGATAAGTCTATAAAAAATATTTGTTTTTCTAGTGAAAGAAATATATTTGTATTTGATTTGTTAGTAGACATTCAATTTTCGATGGGTCAGTGTAGAATACCATCAATATAATTTTGCAAGTCAATACAATCTGATATTTATTTGATAGTTTTAAAAAGTTTGAGATCATATGCAAATATTAGGTAACTAGATGAGTGTATTACCAATATAATATATATATATATATATATATAAAAAGAAAAGTCCTGACTCACTACTGACTCACTGACTGACTCATCAACGGCCAGCCCAAACCCTTGAACCTAGAAAGCTGAAATTTTGCACAGAGGTTCCCTTTATGATGTAGACAAGGAATAACACCGGATTTTTCGAAATTCCCACGGGATAGGTAATAAAGAGGATTTATATAATTATCATACCACAGTGGTTCACAGGCAACGCCGTACGGGACTGCTAGTACAAAATAAACACATTAAAGAGAAGTGGCCCTAAAGTGGAAACCTGTAGTATACCACAAGCGGCTAGAGATTATTTGATGTTTGTGAATCTATTTTAACCGCCAATGATCTATTATGTACTCGTATATATCTAAGGAAACAATATAAGTGTGAGATAGGTCAACAAAACTTGGTTCAGTAATAATAAAAACAATGTGTTTATTTTGTTTCTAAATTCGTTAAGATTAACACAAAGGCAGCTAATGACCTTCTAGCGGCTATGATTTATTTATTTTTAGCAGCGCGTTTTACTATCCATTCGGGATATACGCTTATGAATTCAGGATGAATAAGGTTGAATTTATAGGAAGTGTACCCCTATTTACGCGAATAAAAATAAAGTGTGTGTGTGTGGGGGAAGCAATTTAGGGAAAAACCTCTTTAGTACACCCAACCGGGATTGAGCCACGATATCCCCATCATTGGCAGTCTAGTCTACTGCAAAAAGTAGTGCCTTAGACCATGTGGCCACCAAGGTGGGTGGCTATGAATTAAGATATATTTTGGCCGTTTCTTCAATTTTCACCGTTTCACGAAAATCACGCATTTTCGCCGTTTATGATTTTCGACCATTCTTTCGTCACCAATAATTGAAGACTAGGTTTGGCTAGGAGAGGTGGTATTGCTGCATTCAAAATTGCATGGAAATGCTTTAAAACTAGTTATAATTAATAATTAGATAGATAAAGATAAAACCATGTAAACTAATAATTTTTCATATTTGTTTTATTTATGCTAAACAATTTATTTCCCATTAAGTTTTAAGATATTTAAAAAAATCGACAGGGTATTATATTGGACTTAATCTTTGTCACTGTCCATTGAAGTCGGTGATATGCTAGTTATTTTTTAAATTAGTATTTGAGGTATTTAACGTACTCTCTCTAAACCTACTTATTAGATCTGTCAGCACACGACTTATAAAGAATCTTAAATCTGTATCAGACACAACATCCAGCTCCCAGCCATTAAATCATCATTGTTAAAGGGGAAGCCCATATGTCACCAATGATGAAAATTTAAAATATTCCAGGAATCGAACTCAAGATCCTAAACTCATTAGGTAGTATATCAGGTTTGAGTATATTACTATGGAAAAGGGGCTAAGTAGGCCCTACCTATAAATACACTATCTAGTGTATATTTATATGTTCATTTAAAAATGACAATACTATCAGATTAAATACAAGAATAGCGTAAAAGCTGCTAAGAAATATAAAACTATTTCAATATTTTTCACTAAAAAAGAATTTGAAGAGCCCATCAGAAATCAAAGCTAATATTCTATCATTGATGATTTTGAAGAGATATCTAAATCTATGTATTATCTAGGAAACTTCGTCTACCCTAACACAGTCTGATGCCTCCCCTCCCCCCCACTTTTATTATTTTCAACAGGTTTTAAGCCGCTTCCACTATGGCCAACATTATAAATCTCCATTAAGTTTCACGATGCTTGCGAAGTGATGCATGGCTCGTAAAATACGAGTAATCGAATTTTATACGCTTTTTTAATGGCTTATTTACACACATATATCTAGTAGTTCAATATGTTTTTTTTTTAAATACATAAATTCCCCCACCCTTTTCTCTTCCCCAACCCCTTATTGAAACCAACTTAAAAAAAAAAAAATAAATAGTTAGGTAAGAATATAATAAAATTGGTAAAATTATATATTTTTTAGTCTGCGGCTTACTACCTGTTTGGATTTCACGCATATGTACTTTATACGCTAGTGTGTTAGGGATGAAAAGTGTGTAATTTAAAAGGAGTGTAGCCCCATTTGCGGGAAGAGAAAGAGTAGAAAAAAAATTAAGGAAAACCACCCTCAGTACACCCGATCGGGATACGAATTCCAATCTACCTTTCATCGGTAATATATATTACGACAGTGACGCCTTAAACTAGCGGCAGGCAATTGAGCGATCTAAGACAATTTTTAGTCGATCACTTAAGAACTACGTCGTCAATAAAAGTCGATCTTCGAGTCTTATAAGCTCTCAAACATATAAAGTATTTTCAAACAATATTTGAGTGTGAACATAACTACCTTGAATCGGTCTTATTGGTAATTTTATAAGAAAGCTAAACCGTTTAATATTAGTATATGTACTTTATTTATTCAATCTTTTCTCCTAAACGTGTGCCTCTTAGACCATTTGACCACCGAGGAGGGTTTTGTTATTACTAATGGTAATACAATCAAAAGTATTGATGTACAAAATTATCAAATTTATACTTCACATCAAATTCTTTAACACATTACTTCTAGAGTTTTAATATTGAGGCATTTTAGAAACAATATTATAAAAATATGCTTTAATTTATGATAGGTATTTGTAATTTATTTTGATTACTTTTATTACGAGTATTATTTAAAAGTATTGCTTATGATTAAATTATATCTAACACGAGAAAAATATCTTCTTAAAGTTTTTAAAACTAAAGTGTTTAAAAATTGTATTTTGTTTCTTTTTTTCGTTGCTTTCTACAAATCGTTTACGTCTTTCATTCAAGCTCAAATAAGAGAAAAATAATACACCTAATAGTACAAAAAAAAATGCACCTTACCAACTTGCTCTACATACATACACTTTGATTAAACACATCCTTTTACAACAACGTACTTAATTTCAAATAGTCTACATTCAAACATTGCTCCTACTTTCCTGTTCTTGTTTGTGTGTTTTTTTCAGGCCATATTCCCCAACACACACTCCCAGCCCCACTAAAAAAAACCCTACTCATAGAAGAGAACTTATATCCCAAAGGGATTTTCTTTGAAACGCTAACCTCAACCATGTTAGCGAGCAGTTTTCACACAGGCAAAAACATCGCATAAGGATTAGAGTTGTGATGTTTTCTCACTTCCAGTATCATCACTCCCCTCAAACCCCTATTCATACCATTCCTCTAACCTTAAAATTTCCTGAACCACCCTCTGAAAACCCAACCTTTTGCCCGGTTACCCATCTCCACACATTTCTCGTTCCCACTCACGGGTTGTACATTCTTGTTTTCGCCTACAATTATTATTCATAAAGCTAACAACACGAAGGCCCCACGTTAACAGAGCTACTGAAGCCTTCCTACACACTCCCTCCCTTATAGCACCCCCCCCCCCCTCCTTTCTACTCCCAGGAAAAGCCAAAACTAACAGCATCCCCAAATTAATATACGGCCAATGTATGTGTGAGTACGTTGGCTTGGGTAGTCCGGAGGTAGGTTTGTATTTTAGGTTTAACGAAATCCCTCTTCCCCCTCCCCCCCCCCCCATAACTCCTACCACTCTTCCCTCCCCGACCCTCATAACCTACCCCATACCCCCCCTCTCTTATGTCTATGACCAAGTCCTCTTTGCTGTTACTAACCCACTCTCACACAATTTTTTTATTTGTAATTTTCTCTTTTTTTTTCTCCATACACCTTTGCATTCGTTTCAGGAATATCCTGTAGATTCTGTCAAATGTAAAATGGAATATGTCTCATAAGAAATTAATATAATTAAGGTATCCGGATACGCTAAAATGAGTAAAACCTATCGTAATTATTCATAAAATGTCATTGATATATTCACTTACTAACCACACCAATGATCACATGGTTTAAGGAGCCGTGCCAAAATATTACCCTTTGATTAAAATTTAATAAGCTAAGAATTATAAACATATATTTACTGAAAAACTAAAAATAATCAATCTTATATTAAGATGACACGTGGGTGAATACTTTAGAACGAAGTATTTCCAGATTAGTTTGCCGCGTGGTCTTAGTTCAATAAAACTCACACTGCACTCGATAGCAGTCTACAGGAAGGTCAACTTTCGAATCCTGGATATATCAAAATTCTGGAATTTAACGTAAATGTACAGTGATTCGAAATTCGATGTAAGTACAGCTCAAACATAAAGAAAAATAAAACCTTGTGTTAAAATTTCAAAACAACTTGTGATAAGAAGCTTATCAATGATTATTTTACCCACCACGTTTTACTAACAGTTCAAGCACTCTGCACTTAACCAAGTTGGGGGTAGGGATAGTAATGAGAAAGGTAATATCTAAAGGAAATATACCCGCATTTGTGCGAAGGGAAATTAAGAAGAACGTTTATGAAAAACTACCCTCAGTACACCACCAACCGGAATTATAACCCCGACCTCTTTGTCAACAGCCAGCCCGAGACAGATGAAGCTGGCAGTTAATTGGCCAGACTACAAATGCGGTTGTTTCTTTTATTTTATTTAGAATCGCGTCTTACTACCCTTTCGAGTCATACGCATACGTACTAATTATACTAATATGTCAGGGATGACAAAGGGTGAATTTTAGAGAAAGTGTACCCACATTTGAGTTAGAAAGTGGTAAATCAATTTAGTAAAAACCACCCTTATTACACCACTGGCCGAGATGTGAAACCCAACCTCCTCGTTATCAACAGTCAAGTCTATTGTGATCTTTGTGTATAATTAGACCAACAAAGTGTGTTGATTTGTTTCAAAATTATGTTATTATGAAGTTACTTACTTGGACATGCCGGTTTTTTCCTCTGTGGTCTTCAAGTGTGACAAGAGTGGGTACAACTAGAGCAGAATTTGTGAGCGTACTCACCTCGCGGTCCTGGAGCCCCTACCCCTTCATCCCCCTACATACTCCTGGGATTAATACAATGTGCTTTAATGGCGCGTATTTCATGCTATATTTTATAGACCATTCCAAGTCCCAGTGTATGCACCAGAAACTACATGTATGTAATGTATGTTTGTGTAAGGTGCATGGGGGTAGGTTGTTTTTTTTTTATCAGGGATGAGGTAGGAGATAAAATTTGCTCTTTTTTTTAAGCCCCGTCCCCTTTTCGGTGATGGTGTGTTATGTGTTAGGGGTTTTTTTGGGGGGAAAGGGATATATGGTTTTTTGAGGGGTCTCCTTTTTTTAATGTTTTATATGGATCTGGCAACTATTTTTACGACATGTTTTAGGACTTCTATATGTAAAACACGTTCATTTCAGTTAGTTTTGGACGTGTATTTAAACAACCCTTGAGAGCAATATTTTTTTTCCTTTCTCTTCTCTAGAATGATTCTCCCCCTTTTTTACCTCCCCCCACTCGACCAAAAATATATATTTTTTTGTTTCAGTCGTGTGTTTGCATATCTATATCCCCAATAACTCTCAATTAATTAGAAATGTTACAGCGGTATTTTTTTGTAATTTAAGTAAAAAAACGAAACAATATAAAAAGTAGCTCGTTTGGTCTGAAAATACAATTTCAAGCTTTCAAACAGAGAATTCAGTGCCTATAACATTTTCCGACATGCTTTTGGATTAGATTCTTGTTTAAAAAAACTAATACAGTAGAGCGTTTTTAATTCGTAGTCCAAGGAATATCTAAAATAATTCAAAATATTTGCATGAATATCTAGGCAGCTGATATACTACAAATCCACGACCTCAAAATACGTTACATATACGCCCACACATTGTATATATGCTTATATAAAACACACACAATATATATACATATGTCCCAACCCTGAGCAATGTTGGGATGTTTGTTTTTATTTGCATAACTTTCTTGGACGTTAGTGACTGAAAGCGCTGGTTGAGCGAATATGATGTAACGAATTATAAATGTTAAAGAGGAATACTGACTACTCATAACAATGTTGCTCTAATTGGGGAGTAAAGGGGCAAAATTGAGCTAAAAAAGTGTATTTTGTTGACATTGGAGCTGACACGTTATCATCAATTTCGGAGGAGGTTACTGTGCCCGACGTCAGACAGTAGCAGACTATACCTTCGGGTCATCAGTAGAATTTGTGCTTAGAGGACAATCATCGAACCCAGGGTCCCAAGTTCGAATTATATATGGGATTGAGAGCCGTTCCAGTCATTCCAACAGTCTAAGTCTTTACGAGTAAACCAGTTATTTCACATGCGCGAGCATCCAATCTCGTATATTCCTTTTATACTCAATTTAACATCATATTTTGTAATATCTCTCGGTCCTTTTATTAAACCAAAACGCTTAACCCTGCGTATTATTTCGAACCCACACAACTACCTTGTCAAAGACCTAACACCTCCCGCGAATTATCGCGACAGATCCAGCCTATACATACATGGAATAAAAAAAAAATTAAACATAAAATATGAAAACTTAGAGAAATGAAAATAAAGATTATTATTATTATTAGCACCGCGTCTTACTACCCGTTCGGGTTATACGCACTTACGCTGATGTGTAATGGTAGGGTGATTGTGAGATGAAATGGAGGACCTACAGTTTAACGTGGAATCCGAACCACGGTGGAGGCCTGGGATTCCCCACATTCACAAGATATCTTGTCAGAGGTGAAGGAAGGGTTTGGAAATCAGATAAATATGTGCCGGGACCGAGGATTGAACCCCGGCCGCCAGCATAGAAGTCTGACACCTTACCCCTAGACCACCAGGTCACCCGAAAATAAAGAAAACATTAATCAGTCATGGCATTATGTGATTACGTTGTTCCGGAAGTTGACGAGTGATTATGCGATGAAAGCCAAGCCAACAAATCCCCTCTTCTAAAAAAACCCGCTCGCCGCTGGTGTAAAGTTCCTCGCTTTATATTTTACTTTGCGTCATTAGCTCTAAATTTATATGACATTATTGGTATGGAATGTTGATTTAATAAATATAGTTAAGATAGATTTGAAACTAAAACAAACTCGAAAAAATTATCAATGACTAGGCTTCGAACTATCCAAATATGTCCTTCTAATATTCTAATTAAATGTAATTTTTCGCCATTTATCTAAATAGGAATTTCATGGGGAATCATGGTGATCTCGCACTATACAATTCTTCAGTTTAACCAAAGTCGAATTAGACGAATCCTACTGTACAATTATTGTTTTACAGTAGGTTTATTTGAAACCTCTTTTATATTTTGTAACCTAGTCTGGAAATAAGTCCGGAATGGTTTAGGATTAGGCAAAAAAGTTATGTTCTTAATCTTCCTGATGGCGGTCCATTCTCGAGAGCATCGAGGCGTAACCACAAAATATTTTGGAAATATTGGTACAGATCTCTTTGGGTCAAAAAATAGTTTTCACGTGGTACAAAATTTAGTGAGCTAGAAAAGTGATTCGCAATATAACGCAAGTATGATTTCCCTTGCTGTCCCTGTGCTTCTCTTTCTATTTACCCTTCTCTTTCTCTCTTTATCTCTTTCTTTCCCACTCTTTCTACCTCTTCCTAAATCTTTTGCCCCAACCCCAAATTCTCTATAACTTCTTATCTCGCTACCTACTTATGTCTTTCTCAATATATTTAAGTTGATCTCTCCTTTCCTCTCCCCCCCCCCCCCCCCCTTGTCTTACTCTCCACACAAGTGTGCGTACATTTCCTCTTAATTCTACCTTACTCATATAGATTCCACAATGGTGTAGTTTAAATTAAGTCAGCCAATTGTCAGTTAACATATTTAAGGCAGCCTTTAACTCTCGTTGTAGGCCTATCACATGATATTTCCTATCGTTTCACCAAGAAATCTAGAAATAATTTAATACGTGGTAATCGGACGACATCGATGGCTCATCAGGTAAAACTGGTCGATGCTTACAATGGGAGATTATCTTTCAAGACAAAATCAAAACTGATTTGTGCTATAAGATACTAGGCGAGTAAGTTAGTAAGTATCGCCACGTAAGGTGTAAATGTAGCAGACACGAGAAAAGGGCAGTGGTATTGCAGTTTGTATATCAAAATAATTCAAATATTGACCCAGTACAAACATCGAGTTTAGTATTTTTCCATAGTGATAACAGTTGTTGAATATATGTCATGATTCTAGCAGCATTTAATGATAAAAATTTTAAATGAAGAAATAAAATTATCATTAAATTTCAGGAACCCCTTGATGGATATTCAAGAAATGTTGATATAACAATGTGAAGAGAATTAAGCTCTGTTTATAATTGACCGATATTTGATAGTTTTGGCCAAAACAAGTTTTGATATAAAAACTATAGAAACACATACCTTTTCTCGCGTTCACTAAACACTGCCACTTTAAAGGTTGTTTCTTCAGACACCTGTATGAGATAAAATAACATTTTTAAGGCTAAGCGAGCACTGTTACCATATAATTTTGGTGATTAAAACGTTGGTGAAGATGACGCTAGGGATGTGCACGCACTCCAACTAAACTGTATTGGTGGTGTTCACACATACACACACACACACACACACACAAGCACTGGTTGAACTCAGATTTTAATTCAGTAATCCATATAACAAGATTACATACTTATTATTAGTAGTAATATGTGTTCTGTCTTACGACAGGTCCATTTCTTTTGTCAGTGAACTTAAACCGCCAATACGCCCTGTCCTTTGCTTCCCTCTTTAGCTCCCGGAATTTTCTTTTTTTCTTCAAGTCATCCACTATTTTAATCCTGCTTCTTCCTAAGCTCTTCTTTCCCTCAAACTTGCCTTCTACAACGTCATCCAGAAGATGTGTCCGGTCAAGTTTGCTTTGTACTGAAAAATCACACCCCAAATGGATATCTTCTCGCCCAGGATTTCTTTGTTTGTCACCTGTCTGTCCACCTGATCTTTTCAAGTTTGTTTATGAAATTATTATCAAATCTTTTATAGGCCTACCTTAGCTTTAATTTTAGCGGTAAGATTATTTTAGCTTAATGTAGTTGCTCTGTAAAATTCACTCTATTGTATTTACTTTATATTTTTATCACTGTATTGTTTCAAACTTTTTTTTCTAAAAATTACTAGTCTTTGTTCTACCTCTCATATTAATATATCGGTTTTCTCAACATTCATGGGGATGACTGACGCTAAACTAGAGGCGATACGTGCTCAGAAAAATATCCAGTCAGCAACTATTTGATCACCAGTGACATGGTGCATGTCATATCTTTTAAGCTGCCACAAGGAAAAGTTGTCCAGTGAACTTCCATACAAATCAATGTGTTTCATCTGGGTGGTTAAATAGTTACTAAAAATATTTTTGCATATGTGTGTCTACCCTAAGTGCATATTAAATCTCAGAGTTTATTTATCCATTTATAAACGTTGGGTAAAAGCAAAGATGCTACAGGGAGTTCTGAATTTGGTGCTAACACTAATTAAAATATGTTTATACTTTTAATAATTATTTATAGCACAAGAGTAAAGACAAGCATTAAATCTCAAAGCCTTGCGGGAGTTTCGTTCTTGAGCCAGTTTGAGTCCTTGAGCACTGGGGAGTGATAGTTGCATTCCTCACTGATAACAGCATTTCTTAGTAAAATGACTCACTTTAAAATGGCTGTAAAAATGTGGTCCGAACATAATAGTTCAGCTACTTGCAATACTCCCCTGATCCTTAAAACTCACCCTTTGAGCCTCTTTTCAATGAACAAACCTTTTCATACAAGTAACTAGTTGAAGATATTTGAGGATTGTTTAGAAGTAAATTTGTCGACATTCACTTGAACAAAAAAGGACCCTTGTATTCTAAGTTTGTATTGTAATTTGCAGTAAGAGTAGGTTCGGTTGGGGTTGGGCTATGAGAAAGGTGGTGGGGCTCCTACCTGAACCTAGATTGGGAAAACCAGTCTACTGACAGTAGAATGATATATTTTTATTATCTAATAAAGCCATCTTTGAAGTGAACTGCATATAAAAATGTCTGCTTGATAGCGATGTTGTAATTTGGGACTTCAAGTAGAGATCTTAGTGTTGAAGGTATCCAGCTCTACCAATGAGTGCAGCCTTTTTAACCCGAAGGCTGTGGGGATGGTGTACCTTGTCTATCTATACACAAGGGTTATTAATCTAAGTGCATGTGCATGGTGTGTAGAGTGCCTATGTATATATACTAAGTAGGCCTACTAATAGGTTGATTAGTTCAATAGTTTAATTTTAATGAAAAACCCATTACGAATCAATTTTGAATTGCTTGGATATTACTGGTATTGTAGTGTTATATTTATATGTATATTTCGGTTGACAGTACACGTTAAACATATGTCGTATACGTAAATCCAACCACTTGTCTCGATATTAACCACATCAAGACACTCGGGTTAAATTCCTGTTTGTGCAAACAAGTTAGCCACAGAGAAATATGCAAATGAAAATGCTATGAAATGGAGCGTAATAATTATTATCAAGCGCCTGTACCTAGTGTATGGCGGGCGGTATTAAGTAGGGGGTGATGCACCAGCCGGGGATACCGGTGTATGTGTGTGTGAAGGGATGCTGGAGCGACACAGATAATGGACCAGAAAGCCACAAAGTGGCCGGTGCTCGCGAGATAACACCCGGGGGCTAAACACACGGTTTATTGGGTGATATCGTCCAGCTCCCTTGTAGTTAGACTACTATGTGAGGCACTCATCTACTACACATGCTCAAGGGGTGGGTTTACACCGGGAGTGGGGTTGTTAAATAGGTGGGGATGGGAAGTAGGGGTATAGTCATGAACAAACATTAGTATTCTTATAGATCATTACAACGCGATAGTATATTTATAATAGAATCTAAATATGATATCTGTGTGGAGTGATCCCTCATTAAATGCATACATAATAGCTTCGGCTATTTGATTCTTAATAAGATGCATCCCAAACAATTATAATAATAACTGTACATGTGGCGCAAAGCCAACTACCGAGTCGCAGATGGCCGAGTTATCTGATAGCTTGTGATATTAGAAATCACACATTTGTAGCCGACGATTTCCCTAAGTCCATCATAGACTCTTCCTTAAAATATGAGTGAAAAATGACCCTGGGCACGAGACTAATCCTGGAAAGCTCAGTGGTTAGAGCAGTGGTGTACTAAGCCAAAGATCCCGGGTTCGATTTCCATGTCCAGGTGTTATTTTTCAGAATATAATTTATAAGAGTATGAGAGTAATCGAAAATTCAAAATAATAATCGAGTTTCAGTAGTTGAAGTTTTTTTTAACAGCGCGTCTTAATACCTGTTCAGGTTAACGTATATTACTAACTACGCTAATGTATTAGGGATGGTTATATTTTCTTTCGATGATATAATAAATTAATTTGTTCAGTTATATATTATTTCGATCATTATCTTCTTTGTTATTCACACCAGTGAATTGATTAAATATTATAATAAAGCGTACTATTTTAGTGAAAATCAATAAGAATAAATTTTGAATTGCTTGATTATCACTAGAAAGAAAATATTCAAAGTAAATTTTATGAGTAAATAGTTCAAGTGGTCTTGGTCATGTGTTATTACTATTATTATTATTATGAATACTTTTACTACTAATCATATTAATGGAATTCTATAACATTGCTTCAAAATTTACTAACACCCGTAGATTAGTTTTAATTGTGTAAAAAAATTAATAAACTTTTCACAACCCATTTGGGTTATATGCATATGAACTAATTACGCTTATGTGCTAGGGACCAATAAAGTTGAATTTAGAGGAAATATACTAGTTTTTGCTTGGAAGAAAAGTGGAAAACTATTAAAGAAAAGACACTCTTAGTATACCTGAACAGGAATCAATCTCCCCAACATCAGCAGTCAGGTTAATTGCTAGAGTGAAGTATTAGGGTCAGTTTCATTGTCAGACTTGGTAAGTCTCAAGTGCGGCGCTATACCAAATACAAGACAACACCTACCTAAACTAAAATGAAATGGGTCAGTTTCGTATATGATTGATAATTTACTAGATATACTTTCATGTTTTCATACATTAAGTCATGTGATATGCAGCTGTCACTTTTGATAGATATTATAAATGCATTAAAAATAACATTGATAATATTGTAAAATGTTATCAATGTTAACAAAAAGGCACTTCCTATGAAAAAAGGACTAAACATTTTTCATGCATTGTATTGATAAATAGTAAAATTAATATCAATACTAATTACATACTTGCTCTTGATTATGTAATCCTACCTCAAATAGGACAAAACTTACTAAGCTTTGTAGTGATATATAACTTGTTTTCTCTAGAGTATAAACTACTTAAAAGTAAAGAGTTCCTTAAATACTTCAATATATCAACATCTTGAAAGTGACATCCTTGAATTTGTCAAGAGCCAACTTTGTAAGTCAATACTGATGTATTTTCCTTGCAAAACTTCTTTTGATCTTTTCTCCTTCTCTGCCAGTTTTTTTCTTAAGATGTTGTTTGAGAAGAGCTTTTTTTTTTCACAAATCACAAAATACTTGCTGTCAGTACAGCGAAACTTTCGGTTGATGTATCCCATCCGTGCCCTTGCCATTGGTTATATAAACTGGTTAAGTAAATAAAACAGTTCCGATGTGGAAGAAATAACATTACTTACTTCTACATAGAAACACATTAAAAACAAAAATTACGGTCACTATTTTGAGTGTTCAGCAAAATTCTCATTGCCAAAGTTATAAGATTTTTTTTTTCAAAGGAATCAAAGTTAGATAATTAATAAAAACATTCAAATTTATAAAGTTTATGCAAGTACACACAAAATAATCGCACTTGAATTATCACAAGAAATGTTTCGAGAGGGATATTTTTACTTTAAATAAATTATGTGAATCTAACAGCGTAAACAATTTCCCTACGTTCAAGTAATGCACAAATTATTTAATATAAATGTTCTCGTTTTTAAAATGAGATGACATTTGTTTAAATATAGGATTATATTTAAACAAATATATGTATAGTAGGGTGGTTAGGCTGTGATTTAGTCCATTGCCCTTAGACTTAGTACGCCTCAAGTTCGGCTCTATATTAAATACAGGACAACACCTACTTTAGACCAATATGGGATGGGCTAGTCTCATATGCAAAATTATTAGCCCATTACATTCAAATTATCCATTTCTACTTTATTTACTTTCTCTCTCTCCCTCAAAGAAAGGAAGAAGTATTGTGATCGTAAAAAAAAAAATGAGCTAGAGATTTCTATAAATGTTGACGTTTCATGACTCCTCCCCCGAAACCAAAAAAGTGTTTTTTTGCGTTGTCGTATGTCTGCCTGTATCTCTGAATAGACCCTAAGCCATTTTATCGATTGGGCTAAGACACCGTATCAAGGTTTTTTTATCAGGTGCACCTGAGGAATTTTTGAAATTAGATATCTAGCTATAAAATTAAGGGTACTATAGTTTTCAAAGGGGAAAAAAAATCAATTTTTTAAAATATGCTTCAACGATTTTTATTAAACTTTGTATTCAGACCGTGTTTAACATTACCATCAAAATGGAGATTTTCATTTTTCTATTAAAATTACTTTGAGGTACTATTATTTACAAATGTGATCATATATCCGCAACTATTCTAAATACGACATAACTATTCATTGTAAATATTTAGTAATATAATATTAAATGTAAATATCTTTTGTTTGAAATATATATTTTACAAAATCAATAGTTTGAGCTATAAGCCAATATATATATACTTATTTTTTACTCCAGTATTTGAAAATTAGAATGATTGTGATGCTCTTTGGTGGACATCGGACACAGTTCAAACATTATATCTAGATTTTATACGCCTATATAACAATTTTTATAGCCTAGACCTTCAATCAAGGGTATTTAACTTATTGCCAATTTTTTCTAGTTCCAAATTTTTCTAAAATAGCCTTAATGGCGTTGTTAAAAATAAATATATAAGATTTGACATTAAAAATAGCATTGTTTTTGGGCAAACATTTGTGTAAGGTTAGTTTACTGATGAGGAATTTTTGAAAATTCTAAATATGTTCAAAATAGGTTTATATTAAGTTTCTTATAATAAACATAGTTATATAGACTGTTTTTTCATTAACAAATTATTTAATAGGATCTAGTAGTTAACTTATGACTAATTTTTGTAAAGTTTGATTTTGTTGAAACTAACTGGTTCAAAATTTGTCTCTGGAGACTATTTTATAAATCGATTATAATGGTTATTTTTATCTATATACAATAAATTAAGCTAAGGGTAGTTTACTTTAGACAAAATATATCCTAAAAATGGAATTTTTTTTTAATTTACCTTGAATATTGAATTCAAAATGGAAAGCTGGGGATAGTTTTTTCATGATAAATAAGTATTAGTTTGTATTTAATTATACAAATAACATTATTTTAGGGTAGTAGATAAATTATTTATTTAAAAAACTTGTTGATTATATTTGAACAATTTGGTTTGAAATTTCTTTATAAAGAGTGATTATTATGATCAACAAGATGTTGGTGACCTGGTGGTCTAGGGGTAAGGTGTCAGACTTCTATGCTGGCGGCCGGGGTTCAATCCTCGGTCCCGGCAAAGATTTATCTGATTGCCAAACCCTTCCTTCACCTATGACAAGACATCTAGTGAATGTGGGGAATGCCAGGCAGCCACAGTGGTTCGGATTCCACGTTAAACTGTAGGTCCTTCATTTCATCTCACAATCACCCTACCATTACACATTAGCGTAAGTGCGTATAACCCGAACGGGTAGTAAGACGCGGTGCTAATAATAATAATAACAAGATGTTTGTTTTTATGGGGAAAACATATCTTAGGATAGTTTACGCAACATTTATTTTTGAAACTTTCTTCAAAGCCCACAGTATGAAAAAGTTTGTGTGATTGTGCTACACCACTTATTTTATAACATATACATGGTATGTTAGATATATTTTTTCCCTGCTTTTACTCTAATAAAATATCTATAATTATATAAAACATGCCATGATGGTGTTTAAAGACAAAGGAGAAATGGAATAGATAGAAGAAATATAAAAGAAAGAAAAAAGTTGTTGGGACCCAAACGTATTTATTAAAACACCCTTTTCATTGGTAATTCAAGGTAAAATCGAGTTACATCAAGTCAAATCATACCTAAAAATCATTAGCACTGCGTCTTACTACCTGTCGAAGTTATAAGCTTATATACTAATTACGCTAATGGTTTTGGGGACTAGGAAGGCTATATTTTAGAGGAAGTGTATTCACATTTGCGTGGAGGTAGAGTAAAAAAAATCACCCTTAGTACACCCAATCAAGATTAGAACCTCGAGCTAATCATCAGCGGTCAAGACTACTGAGAAAGTCGCACCTTAGACCACGCGGCCACCAAAAAGGGGTAAAAGAACATTAATTTAAAGGAACAAATATTGATGTAAAAATACTTATCCAATAATTACATAAATATTCTTTTTACATTTTTCTTTCCCCCGCCAATTTTAACTATTTGTTATAAATACATTTATAATTTTAGTTTATAATCACTCCAAACTAATGCGCCATTTAACCTAAAAGACCTCTGATATATATATATATATATATATCAAATGAATCCTCTTTCTTTCCAGAAGCGTTAAGAGCTAATCACATGACTTTCAGGAAGCCATCCTTCATCTCGTCTCGGCTATTGTACCAGTGGTGTATCGTGTCAACACAAGACCTAGATAGACTCCGGGACTGACGACTTATGGCCACCCGACCACACTGAGGCCTAGCTTAGGGACACTTAAGTTTGATTAGAGGGGCACAAGACTACTCTCAAGTCAGGAAATTAAGGGATGGGGTTGATGGGGGTGGGGAGGGGGGGGGGTGACAAATGTGCGGCTGTTGTCTGGAAAATGGACGGAAGCTGTTTTACTCAAAGATGTATGCTTGGAAACCCTCTGGATAATTACTCTGCTGTAGTTAATATATAAAGTTAGTGAGTTTGTAGAAAGGCAGGTTATCGACTGTTTAAATCTAAAATTTATGAACACATACACACATATAATTATATCGAAATTATTTGGGTGAGCACTAAACAAAACAAGACTACGACATAATTTTTAGAGAACAAAGCCTTTTAGATAATACAATTTTATTTTCAATCTACATCCATAATATTTTAATATATTATTAATATTATTTCACATGTATCGCTAATATTCATCAAAAGTGACAACCGATTATCCCAATACTTGGCTTATGAATACGTGACAGTAGATCAAGTAATTGTTTTAACTATCATATAAGTTTCTTTATATGAAAATTGAACTGTAGTATTGCGATGTAACACAAAACATTCCCTTTAATTTTAAATCAAATTTGTAACTATAATTACTCGTATTATAATTCAATCTAATATCTTGTTAGTAATTCGAAAGAGGGAGAAAATTAAGCTTGCACATACGTAATTATAACAATATGTTTGAAGGAAAAGTCTTATCTTCAACTTTTCTTTACATGTTTCAAATTCTACTTCGACTTAGCTTCGCATTTAAAAAGTGATCTTTGCACATTTCTACAAACTACAGCGTTGGAAACATGTCATGTCATACGATACATCATTTATCTATTATTATTATTATTATTATTATTATCAGCACCGCGTCTTACTACCCAATCGGGTTATATGTACTTACGCTAAAGTGTAATGGTAGGGTGACTGTGAGATGTAATGGAGGACCTACAGTTTAACGTGGGATCCGAACCACGGTGGAGACCTGGCATTCCCCACATTCACAAGTTGTGATTAATACACGTCTTGTCAGAGGTGAAGGAAGGGTTTGGCAAATAGATGTATCTATTAGTGGCATATAATCTGATGGTTTCCCTCATTTGAATTTCTAATATTGGTGTGGCATAAAATGTTCGATTCAAAAAATTATTTATTTAAATAATTTCTATGTAACTACCTCTCTTTACCCGTGCAGGCTATACGCATATGTACTAATTACGTTTATGTATTAAGGATAAGGAAGGGTATCTTCATTTGCATGCAAGGAGAGTTGAAAACCATTGAGGAAATAACACCCTCAGTACACCCAACCGGGATTCGAGCCTCAATATCACCGCCCTCGACACTCCAGTCTATTTCGACAGTGACGTCTTTGTTCATTCGACCAACGGAGCGGGTCAGAGGATCTGGATAATGAATGATGTTTTGGAAGCTCGATAGTTTAAAACTCCCCCGAGTTGCAATATTGCTCGTATTTCCAGCTTGTCAATGACCCGACAGCTGTTATTAGCAAAGGTCCGGTCGACAGCGGTAATTACTTACACGGGTCAGGCGTCTCAAATACATTCGACGCTGTCCCGAGCCTACGATTGTTATCAGGGAAAGCACTCGGACGGCGCAACCGTCACAGAGGAAAGAAAGTAAATTGAAGTCCTGAAGAGTTGACCGAACAGAAGTTTCTGGCTTCCTTTTGGTTTATTTAAAGGCCACCAAACTTTGTATTACATCCCGGGGCGGACATTTGTCACCTTTGCACACTCCACACGCCAATCTTTGATCGGACGTCGGGATACGTCTTGTTCGAGTGGGAGGGGAAGGGGGGGGGGGCAGATCGTTGTGGATTTACTGTGCGTTCGATTAGGGTTGCCATACGACTTCGACTTCTTTTCCCCGAACATGTTCTCTTTCAGACATAAAATATAGGTCCCCCACGGATTTTTTTTATTCAAATGATATATTGCCCGTGTTTTAAAACAGTGATTTTTCTAAGAAGAGAAAAATTAAATCAATGATAAGAATAATATTTAAAATTATGATGTATTATAATGTATTCATTAAAAAAGACCATCATCATCTGAAGATAGTGATAAAAGCTACATATAAGTAGTTTCACAAGACTTTTCTTAGGTAGTGCCCAAAAAAAAATTACCCTTTCCTTTTGCGTCAAGTTTGTCTTAAAGTCCTCGTCTCAGGGCCGGATGTTCGTGGGTTAAATCCCATCCCGGGCCGACGGATATTTATTGAGCGATAACATCTGTACCACAACATCCTTTGTAGGGGAAGTAAAGCCCTTGGTCCCATGTCGATTGTGGCTTGTAAACGAACCCTAGAAAGTATGTGAGAATACCTTTCCAAGCAAAATTGGTAGGCCATTTCGCTCTCCCTCATAGAAATTTTCCTACTCTGATATAATTAGTTGGTTCAGAAAGTGCACGTTAAATACTTCAAATAAATAAATGGCTAAATATTACTGTGTATTATAATTACATATATTATTATTTTGGTTGTTGCGGGAATATTGTGCAAGGAGCGGTGTTTGGTTTTTGGGCTCTTTACACTTATTTTATGGTCAACTAACTCATTTTATCCTCTAAAATTCTATATATCCTAGAAGTGATGCCACTTTTGTGCTTTGAAAGAAAATAAACAATTTTTGAAATATGTCTTCTTTTCTATTCTCACAAATTTGGTAGCAGCTTGTGTTTAATTACACACAAAAAAAAATTTAACAACACCTTAATACGGCAACTGTTCCAAAATCGTTGCGTACCTATGGCGTCATGGCAAGAGAAGATAGGATTCCCCATTTTAATATATGTACGTTATATTCAGCGAATTTTAAGCATACAACATATATATCCATAAATAATTCTAAAAATAGTATAACATGTCCACAAAAAAAATTTGATCTTGAAGTTTTTTTTAATGTGTTTATTATTAATCATCTTCAACTCAAGGCTATTTGGTTAATTCACAAAAGTATTTTTTTATAAATCATCCGGCCAAGATGTTTTTAAAAATGTGAGTCAATGGTGTCCAGGCGCCAAAAATAAACTGGTTGTATATACTCGTCATCGGAAGAGGGAAGTATTATCAGCAGACAAACAAGAGGCGTAGTTGTGTGAAGTGCTCATTTTATTCTCTATTTTATATTTCGTACATTGGTTAAATTGCTTGGGAACGTCAAGTTTAGTTACAATCCGCTTCGAAAAATATGTTCGAATGTGACGTCTTTAAATGGCCGTTTCCCAAGCTTTACCAGTCGTTTGCCCCTTTCGGATCCATGGCCTAACCAACGAACTCGTTCCAGATTTTCTTATAGGCCTAGAGAATAAACGGTACACTCAAACTGTAATAAATATTTAATGGGAAACTTAACCAGCAATGTTGTGACAAAGGGAAGGAAAAAACGCTTAGTAGTGTTACATGGGGCACTGAAATTCGTTGCAGACGTTTAGAAACCCCGGTTATTCAAAAAGTTGTTTGATATTCTTTGATATAGTTTTCACTAAAATATTGGTGAAAATTATTAGAATGTTTTTGACAAGTTAAAAATTTAGATTTTGAGTTTGAAGTTTAAAAAAAATCAAAGATGAATTACGGAAAAATTTGTAATTTTGAAATTAGAGCGAAAGGTTAGAGAAATAAATCTAGCCTTTCGCTATCAAATAGTCATGTTTTGATTGGGTTACAGTAAAACATTTTAAGATAATTTGGGATTGTTTAATATGGTTTTGCGTAAGTTAACAGTTATCATTATCACACACATTTTTTTAACACTTTAAAACCTTTTATTTTGTCATATATTTCGTTAATATTTTGATAAGAACATTATTTAAAAATATCAAATTACTTAATAAATAATTCGTGATTTCTAAAAGTTAATAACGCTTCTCAGTGCTCGCCCATGTAGCACCATGTAGGTCCATGACATCACGTCATAATCTGTATTAATTAGTTCATCAGACTTACAACTATCAATACGATGTTTTATGATTACAACTCAGTGTCATATAGTACAGTTTGAGAAACAGTGCAATAATCTGTTAATCTTCTTCGAAGTCGAATGACCCAGCTTCTTCACGTGTTCAACGTAATTAATCCCTCATTAATTAATACGGACTTTCGCTGGTGTACACGGCGATAAAGGCGCCAGTCTCGTTTTATATGGGTTTCTATCGACAGGTAAATAAGGGCTTGAACCTTTCTACCTGTCATGGGGCATTTCTTAGAAATTATTTCCCAATAACCCTCCAAGAAAACTTGAGTGCATTTTCTGTCAAATTCTGTATTGCTCATAAATACACTATTATACCACAAGTAAAAAAAACCTCAAACAATGACAATGAAGTCAAGGGTCAAGGGTCAATGACAAATTCAATTGTAGCCCTATTTATTTTTCAGCATTCGACATAAAATTAATATATTCAGACCCACTTCAGTGGCCAAAAGATCTAACGCACTACTCCCGTCGAAGTAAATTGGAGTGCCAATGACGGGAAGATCTAGGTTAGAATCTCAGTTGGGTGTACTGAGGGCGGTTTTTTACTCTCCCTTCACGCAAATGCGGGTGTACGTTCTAGAAATATAACCTTCTTAATCCTTAAAACTAACAGCGTATTTAGTATATAAGCGTTTAACAGAAATGGGTAGTAAGATGCGGTTTTTAAAATAGAGATTCACCTTTTTTTTTAATATTGTTACTGTAGGTTTATTTATGAGCAAAGAATTTAAGAGACCTGTTACAAGTCAATATTTGGTTCTCCATCTTACAACCGAATAATTTTACCTTAATCTATATGGCTTATTAATTTTATAGCTACATAATATTTAATATATGTATATTAAAAAAGATAAAACTATCCTTCCATAACTAGGCTATTTATTATTTTTACAACTCATATCGTTGGTGACCTGGTGGTCTAGGGGTAAGGTGTCGGACTTTGTTGCTGGGGTCCGGGGTTCAATCCTGGGTCCTGGCACATATTTAGCTGATTGCCAAACCCTTCCTTCAACTCTGACAAGACTTGTATTAATCACAACTTGTGAATGTGTGGAATGCCAGGCCTCCACCGTGGTTCGGATCCCACGTTAAACTGTAAGGCCTCCATTTCATCTCACAATCACCCTACCATTACACATTAAAGTAAGTGCGTACAACCCGAACGGGTAGTAAGACACGGTGATAATAATAATAATAGTAAAACTCATATCAACTTTTAAAAAATGGAGATAAACTATCAGTAAAACCCAATATTATTATTTTCTATGCAGATGTGTTGTGAGTGTGACAAGACCCGCTGCTGTTTGGGTGGTTGAGGGAACCCCAGAAGTACAAAATACCCCAATCGGCCCTCCGCTACAATATCTTTCCCCTCTGTGGGTTGCCCTGTGTTTAAGATGTGCGGGATCTAATCACTTAGATAGATATAACTATAATCACCGTAACGTGTATCGATTTATTGTGTAAATTGTAAGAACCGTATAATGTATTCATTTAATACAATTAATGAACATAGGTTTTATCTTTTTTTTAAACGTATAATCGCATTTATTAAATTAGTAGAGTTGTTGAAATCTTTATAAATACTTTCTAACATTGGTTAAATAAACCAACTATATATATATATTTATTTATACACATCTATATCAATACAATATATGTCTCCATGGATGGTTGTTTAATGTGTTCATGGATAAGTGTATGAGGGATCCTTGTGAGAGCGTAGTTGATTTACAAATAGACAATATGAATGTGAGAGTGGTGGTACATTCATGCATTTGATGTATTAATGGCTAAAAATAAAAATTACTTGCAGAATGCGTTAAATAGTTTGAATGTGGTGACAGGTAGAATGGATCTTCGTCTGAATGTCTCCAAAACTAAGAAGATAGTTTTACATAAGGGCGGATCAGGAAAGGATTGCCAGCTTAGTATAACTTTTAGAACAAGTGAATGATTTTGTGTATATAGGCACAATGTTCAGTAAAAATGGAATAATAACTGGTGAAATTGATAGACGGGTGAATACATCTCAGAGTATTTGGATGTATGTGGACTATTGCAAAGAATGAAATATTACCGAAAGAGGCCAAGATGGCAATATATATAAGTGTGTTAACTAAAACACTATATTATAGATGTGAAGCGTGGGTTTGTCATAAGAAACACAAGAGCGAGATGAATGCGGTTAGAATGATATATATAAGAAATGTATGGACAGAGGCTACTAACGAATGGGTGTTGAAGGAGTGTGGTTTAAAAGGGAATCCAATAGGTCAATGTGAAATAAGTGTGCTACGTTAGTTTGGACATGTTGAGAGGATGAATGTGGATCAAGTGATGAAGCAAATATATGAAGGTAGAGTGTGTGTATCAAAAGGAAGGGGTAGGCCATGTATGACGTGGTATACGAATGTGTGAAAAAGGGAAACATTTAGAGTTTTAAGAATCAAAGAGCATGTATGACTTTTGTGTATGGATGTTGTTGAAGCGAAGGGAGTCTGCAAGGATAGGGAAGTGTGGAAAAATCTAGTGAGGATGGAAATTAAGGAGCTGTTTTTTTTAGCTATATTTACATACTTTTGCCTATCACGTAAGGGAACGGACGTGCTCATATATGTGTATATATGTATATATGTATGTATTTATGTATGCATGTAAAAGTTTGTCTGTCATGAGCATTACGCGATATCTACCTTACGTAGAGGACTTAAATTTTAAAATTAGTAGCCCCTGTGTACAAACATGTGAACCTCAAAGCTGGAATCTAAAGTTTTTTATTAGATTTTTTATCTATTAAAAGTTGGGATAAAATGAGATTTATTTCGTGTCTGTTTGAAGAAAATAAAAGCAATTCATTGTTTGACTACCCCGGGCAACGCCAGGTACTTCTTCTAGTTATCAATAAAACCTTTTCTTCAAAGAGTCATGGCCGGACATGTGTTTGGAAAGTAAGTTATTAAGCTTGTAGATAAATAATTTGAATTTGAAAGCCACCATATTACCCAATCAAGAGTTATTTAAGGAAAATTCTTCTGAATCCGGAAGATAAATCAAGAGTATGAAATTTTGTATGTCTAAATGTATTATTTGATTTTTTCAATGTATTGGCTTTTGAAAAATTTATAATTGTATCCCAAAAATAAAAACCACTATCAATCTATATATTTACCCACACAAATATACATGGTATCCCAAAATTTCCTTGCATTAACATTACCTTAGAGTACAAATAAAATAATAAGTTCACTGTTCATGAGAAGGGCCTTATTTGTCCGCTATAAAAGTTACTAGATTTATTTTCACGTTTTCATAAACTAGCTCTTGTAATATATGGCTGTCACTTTTGATAGTTATTATCAATATATATAAAATACACTAGTAATTTAGTAAAATGTTATACATTTTGATTGACAGTAAATATACAACTCCCTTCTTATGAAAATCGGAGTGTAGCTTTAATCATATATCGTGTATTTAGTTCTATAATAATAAAAATAATAATAATTAGCACTGCGTCTTACTACCCGTTCGGGTTATACGCTTTAAGTACTAATTTCGCTAATGGATTAGGAATTGGGAAGGTTGAATTAGAGGAAGTGAACCCGCATTTGCGTGGAGGAAGAGTGGAAAACCATTTAGGAACCCCCCCCCCCACCCCAGTTCACCCGACCGAGATTCGAACCTCGATCTCCCCGTCCTCGGCAGTCGAGCTCAAAGCGACAAGAGCGTTAGCCAACTACGCCACCGAGGCGGGTTTTTTTAGTTCTATAGCTTTAAATGAGTTGAAAAAGTGTTTGTATTAGTTTTTCATACAGCTTTAAAACTATGTTGATATTAATGCCTATTCAAATAGAAACCTCTCTCTAAAATAGTCGGTGTTTTAAGGTTTGACGCCTAGTCAAGTATGCAAGAGGCGATGCAATTATTGCTCGAGGAGTTGCCTGAATTAAAACATCATCGTTTTCTATAAGCCAAAAGATGATACTGTAATTTACTGTTGATCCCACACGAAAAGGTTCTGTGCACAATAAAACACTTAATAAGCATATACTGAGTTTCACTAAAATTAAAACCATGTATGAACTGTTTTCAAACAAAGGTAATACCTCTATGTATTTATTCTTCGTAGATCCAGAAAAGTAGCAAACTTTCACACAAGAGAATATTGTGTGTATGATTAAAATTAGAAGACTATTTTGTCATCGTTATATTTTAGTTAAAATAGTTTTAAAAAGTTTAATTGTGTCTGGGTTTTTTTTTTTGATCAATTTTAAACCATTTCTTAGACTTCGTGATTGATGTATGACTACATTAAGTTTTTGTGTCGTTGCAAAATTTTACCTTAGCAACCAAAATTGGGTATAGTACAGTAAAAAATATTCCGACAGAATGTTTCAGCTTTGGCATGGAGTGAAATGATTCCAAGGTAAGCAGAGCTTTTTTAAAAATCGTATCTTTGAATTTTTTAGTCGACTTTTTACCCATTTAACCAATCACGAATAAGATATTTTATTAATGCCTTAGGCACTTATTTCTGTTGATACCTAACCAAAGGGCACTCTCTTGAGTGATCACAGGCACAGTTTAAACTAACACTGCTTGCCCTGTAACACTTCACGACACGACACAACACGAACTGCATTTCATTCTTCAATATGAAGTTGGTATGCCATGTTCTCTCCTTTTAATTCCTCCAATGTCCAAACAATTAACTTAGATTATTTTCTTATACATTTTTGTTTTAACCTAAGCCCAATTCTCTACCCCACATATACCACACCATTCATTTGTTTAGTCCTTCATTAGGGTTACAGCCAAGATCATAAATACGTGTGGCTTAGCATTTTCCACTACTGACATTCTTCAAAATACCACACATCGAAATATAACTAAAATGCCAATGAATATCACCACATAGGTTGTAAATAATTGTAATTACAAAACTTTCCTTATGGAGGGGACCATTTTTCAATTAATTTAGATTAGTTGAAAAATGACACCTGTACACGTCCATTACAGACTCAGCCTTAAACTATGAATGAAGAAGTACCCTGAGCACGGGACGAATCCTCAATATCTCAGTGGAAGAGCTTTGGTGCGTTAAGTCAAATGGTCGTGGGTTCGATTCCCCCGAGCCAGATGTCATTTTTCAAATAATTTAAATTAGTTTAAATGCAGTTCTTTCCATGAGTAAAATGTTTTACAATTTTATGTTATTTAATAAAAAAAAGTCATTTTCACACTCCGAGTAAAACTTATTGCCTCGAGTCCACCTCTTGGGTGGACCGAACGAGAATGAGTAGGCTGGAAGTAGGTGGGGTAGTGGGGGAGTTTAGGGGGGGTTGTAAGAGTGGGAGGGAGGGGGGCAGTATCCTGGACATTGCTTGGGTTCAGTTCAGTGTGTATGTGGCTTTCCAACGCAATTAGAGTGACTGGGACTGCGAACCTTCTCCCCCCTCCTCCCTTCACCCCCTCCATAACCCCCTCTCCATTCCTTGAAGCCTCCCACTCGCCCGCCACCCGGCGCTAAGTAGAAAACCGTGTAGCCGGGCTCGTGATAGCAGGGTGAAGGGATGGTGAGTGTGAGGGGAGGGGGAGTTGAATGATGGGCGAGAGAGCTAGCCCCTGACAGTCAAGCTGACCGCTATACGCCTCACTCCGACCATAGACCTTCCTCACAAGGTCGTGGGTTCCAGGTCCGACCAAAAAGACTTCACCGCTTCATCAATTACTTTCTTAAAAAAAAACACACACACAACCTAATTGGGTTATTAATAGTTGGGAAAAGGGTCACCCCTGTAACCGTTTGAGGGAGGGCGGGGATTTGATTAATTTTGTTTTTGAAGAATCGTCTATTTTTAACACGTGGTATTTTTAAATGTTTAGAATTTCAACGAATATTGTCGGAGAGACAAACTTTGGGGCTAAGTGAACACGCGCAACTTGAAACTTTCAATCCCGATTCTATTGGAACTCCATCAGCTGATGTCTCGTTTAGTGACAAACTGTTTGTAATAAATACAAACTAGAGAAAACCCGCGGGAAGCTTGCCTTGCAAACAGAGGTGGTTCATGGTTTTATAACCAGGGTGAGCAAGGCTTAGTGGGACTATACTAGTAAACTGAGCAACACACATACACAATAATATAATGAATGGATGCATGTTTATGAGAGTCCCTCCACGGTTGATTGAACGAGATATTGGATGCAAGATCACGCTTAAAAAAGAAGATAATTTACACACATCCATCACGGACTCGGCCTTAAACTATGAGTGAAGAATGGCCCTTAACACGGTACGAATACTTGATAATGGTAGAATATTGGCGTGCTAATCCAAAGGTCCCAGGCTCGATTCCCGTGCTCAGGTGTAATTCTTCAGCTAATTTAAAGTAATAGAACTGTGGTCTCCTATATACAGACATTTTCGTAATTACAATGATTTACACCATGTGTGTTGATAGGCATATGTAAACAAGAAGAAGGTACTGCTGACCAGCAAGTTGAGTTTGGAACTGAGGAAGAATACTGATTAAATGCTACATTTGAAGCATCGCGTTCTATGGAGCAGAAACTTGGACTCTCAGGAATATGAAAAAGAAAAACTTTAAGAGTTTATAAAATTGGTGCTTGAGAAGATTAGGTGGACAGACAAGGTCACAAATTAAGAAGTCCTAAGAAGAGTGGGTGAGAAGAGAACCATTTTGGATGTGATTCTTCGGCACGAAGCACATTGGATCGGACACATTCTTAGGAGGAACAGTCTTCTGCATGACGTCATAAAGGAAAGGTTGAGGGAAAGAGAACTTAGGAAGGAGGAGGATTCAAATATTGGGTGACTTGAAGGAAATACTAAATTCTGGGAGCTGAAGGAGGCAGAGGACAGGGCGCATTGGTGGTCTAAGTTCACTGACAAAAAGAATGGACCTGTCGTAATACATAACAACAAATACTAAATAAATAATATATATATTTATATAATGAAGGTGATAAGATATGGTACATGAAAATGGTGAGCTAGCTTACGTACAGTTAGAGACAAAAGTTAAGGATAAAGTCAGAATGAATGAGAAATTCTTGACGCTGGCTATGATGATGTGCATTTTGGTCAGATCTTACATTTGAATTTTTTATCAATGATTCGACTAAAAAATTTTGTTTAATTCATATAAATTCATTTCAATAATTCTGAGACAAAATCAACTCAAGTTTGGAAACAATTTATATAGTACTAGATAGCTGTTGCCCGCGGCTTTGCTCGCGTGAAAGTTGATTATATACAAATACGAAAATATACATATGTATTTACAGATTAATTTAAAATATTACGTTACGTTGATGACCATAACTTGACCTCAGATCAAAAATAATGCAAGTCCGATACAAACTTTCACCCCCTTTTTCATCCCTTATTAAATAAAATTTCCAAAATTCCTGAAACACGTATTTATTTGTTTTACGTCAATAACCGAAATACAAAATTTTGTTTATGTAACTTTCAAAATGACGGACTTTCATACATATTTATCATTCCCCTATTTGGACCCCTTTGGAGTGGAATTTTCTAAAATCCTTTCTTAGTGGGTGCCTACATAACAAAATGAATATACAGTCCGAATTTCATGCTTGTAGTCTTGATAGTTTGCGCTCGGCGATGATGAATAGAATCGAGTCAGTCAGTCAGGACATGTTATTTTATAAGTATAGAAGAACACGGTATGAAGCGTAGTATTGGATAGCTACTAGAGTTATTAAAACGGTTTTTTTTACGGCAGGTCATGTGATCTACAGGAGTAACTTCTGATGGATATTAATAATACCTTTAAGATAGCACAAGCAATCAATAAAATTATATCTATTTTTAACCACAATAAAAGTTTGATTTTCTTAAAGGCCCTTCCTATGAAAATTCGACTATATTTTAACCATGGTATTTTCTAAACTCTCTGACTATTTTCATTGTTCACCACTTCATGACTGATCACAAGAGTAGTTGATAAAACTCATCAAATATGTAGGCAACTAGCCTTCGGTACGAAACGACAAATGTTCATCTCAATATTATGATGGATCTTCACGTATGATATGACACCGAACTAAAAAAAAGTGGGTTTTACAATAATTATACCATTTCGGATGTAGCTACAGGTAGATAGAGGGACGGACATAATTAAAGGTACTAGGTAAAAGAGGGAGAGAATTAACATTACGCAAATTTTCCAAGACAACGTTTCCACTCACTCCACACAAATGGGGTACACTTTCTTTAAATATAGCCTTCACAATTCCTAAAACTATTAGTGTAGTTAGTACAAAAGCGTATAAGCCGAACGGGTAGTAAGACGCAATGCTAAAATATAGAAATAAACTCTTGCATTTTGCTAAACATGATATTGGCTAACTAATATCTTCTTCAGAAGTAATAGCTACCCCCTGCCTACCTGCCAACACAACCCTCTTCAGCTTAGTTGCAGTGTCTCTATGACCGCGTCTTACTACCCGTTAGGGTTATACCCTTAGGTACTAATTACACTAATGGATTAAGAATTAGAAGGTTGAATATAGAGGAAGTGAACACGCATTTGAGGGTAGGGAGCGTGGAAAACCATTTAGGAAAACCCACCCCTAGTCCACCCTAATGAGATTTGAACCTCGATTTCCTCGTTCTCGGCAGTCTAGCTCAACACGATACGAGCGCATTAGCTAACTACGTCACCGAGGTGGGTGTGTGCATGAATGAAAATTTTTATGTTTGAGTATTTATGTATTTATAAAATATCGATAGTATTTAAAATATAATTGTTCAACGTCTATGCCTAAGCATTCTTTATACATGACAAAGACCAAGAAAATACGATCTTAAATGCCACAAATGACAAAAAAAAAAGACCTTTAAAATATACATTTCTACAACAAGAGGATAGTGAACAGAATGTATGTACGAATTAGCATTGTCTGTGACGAAATAAATTACTAACTCGCCTCGGTGGTGTAGTTGGCTAACGCGCTAGTTTCGTGTTGAGCCAGAATGCCGAGGACGGGGAGATAGAGGTTCGAATCTTGCTTGGGTGAACCAGTGGTGGTTTTCCTAAATGGTTTTCCGCTCTCCATGTACGCAAATGCGGGTTAAATTCCTATATATTCAACCTTCCCAATTCTTAGCACATTAGCGTAATTAGAACTATAACGTACAACCCGAACGGGTATTAAGACGCAGTGCTGAGTAAGTAAGTAAATAAATATGTCATGTCATCAAAATTCGGGCCCTGTTCATGAGCATTCCTTATTTGAATGAGAATTGAGAAACATCACAGACAGATTTTACGTGATATTGAAACAATGCTCGTCTCAAATTACTACCGAGATCTTCAAAATAACTAATTTTCACTAAAGAGTTTACAAAGCACTCTTACAGAAAAACCGCAAAATAAAAAATGCCCTCATGGCTTATAAAAGAAAGTGATCCTCGTGGAAGCTAAAAGGTGTTTGCAGAAGGAGTTAAAGCCTACACAGTCGGGTCGGGTCTGTCGGCGAAATCAGGCCATCCAGCTCCAAGTCACGTACAAATCATTACGCTCCGACTGTAATTATAAGGTCAATAAACTGTAAGATTGTGCTCGAGTAAATTCAGCTAACGTTTCATTTGTCACGCACAGGTGGCAGGAGGGGTAATGTGCCAGTTCGATAGCGGCGGACGTCTAAAAATCAGACAAAACCAAACAAACTATAAGAGCCGTGTACATGAACCACGATATATTTTAGTACATTTTATTTATTAAACGTGTGCTTTCTGAACCGACTAATTATATTAGCACATCACTTAATACTAGTTTTAAAATATAATAGGCACAACACCCGGCCCCACACGTGGAATACAAAACTATGAAAGGGAAATTACAAATTTCACACCTTGGCCCACTCAATAGTGGGTCTGTCTACTGAGTAAAGTGTTCCGGCTTCGATTCCCAGTATGGCAAAAAAAAAAAAAATTATCATTGGTGGCATAAAGGTTTCTCTTTCACAATGATGAACTAACGGCTGAAGGGTTGGATGTTGTGTCGGTTCTAGATTTAAGTTAGTTTATAAGTCGTGTACTCATACAATCAGTCAGTTCATAAAGTATGCATTATATACCTCAAATAAATAAGTAAATCTTGGTAATGAATTCAGACAATACTAAAAATTGAACGTGAGACACTTAACTCAGCAAGCAAACACGTTGCCGACTGAGCTAAAATGTCGGGGCCTGAAATATATATATTTTTTACTAATATGTTTAATATTAAGAGTATCAAAGGTTTAATTTGATGGGAAGAGATGAGTATATATTTTTAAAGGACGTACACAAGTATTTGTGTAGAGAGAGGAAGGGTAAACTATACTGATAATTCTCCCAGTGCAACTGAGAAAGATTTAACCCTCGTCCTACGTGCTAACAACAATCCAGTCTACTACGACCGTACCACCTTAGGTCACGGTATCGTGTTAAAGGTAGGATGGAAGAATACACAAGAAGAGGATGGAAGAAGATACCAGAAGAGGTCAGGTAAGGTGAGATGGAAGAATACACAAAGAGGTCAGTAAGGTGGATGAAAGAAGACACAAGAAGAGGTCAGGTAAGGTGAGATGGAAGAATACACAAGAAGAGGTCAGGTAAGGTGGATGGAAGAAGACACAAGAAGAGGTCAGGTAAGGTGAGATGGAAGAATACACAAGAAGAGGATGGAAGAAGACACAAGAAGAGTTCAGGTAAAGTGAGATGGAAGAATACACAAGAAGAGGTCAGGTAAGGTGAGATGGAAGAATACACAAGAAGAGGTCAGGTAAGGTGAGATGGAAGAAGACACAAGAAGAGGTCAGGTAAGGTGAGATGGAAGAAGACACAAGAAGAGGTCAGGTAAGGTGAGATGAAGAATACACAAGAAGAGGTCAGGTAAGGTGAGATGGAAGAATACACAAGAAGAGGATGGAAGAAGATACCAGAAGAGGTCAGGTAAGGTGAGATGGAAGAATACACAAGAAGAGGTCAGGTAAGGTGGGATGAAAGAAGACACAAGAAGAGGTCAGGTAAGGTGAGATGGAAGAATACACAAGAAGAGGTCAGGTAAGGTGGGATGGAAGAAGACACAAGAAGAGGTCAGGTAAGGTGAGATGGAAGAATACACAAGAAGAGGATGGAAGAAGACACAAGAAGAGTTCAGGTAAAGTGAGATGGAAGAATACACAAGAAGAGGTCAGGTAAGGTGAGATGGAAGAATACACAAGAAGAGGTCAGGTAAGGTGGGATGGAAGAATACACAAGAAGAGGTCAGGTAAGGTGAGATGGAAGAATACACAAGAAGAGGTCAGGTAAGGTGGGATGGAAGAATACACAAGAAGAGGTCAGGTAAGGTGAGATGGAAGAATACACAAGAAGAGGTCAGGTAAGGTGGGATGGAAGAAGACACAAGAAGAGGTCAGGTAAGGTGAGATGGAAGAATACACAAGAAGAGGATGGAAGAAGACACAAGAAGAGTTCAGGTAAAGTGAGATGGAAGAATACACAAGAAGAGGTCAGGTAAGGTGGGATGGAAGAATACACAAGAAGAGGTCAGGTAAGGTGAGATGGAAGAATACACAAGAAGAGGTCAGGTAAGGTGGGATGGAAGAATACACAAGAAGAGGTCAGGTAAGGTGAGATGGAAGAATACACAAGAAGAGGTCAGGTAAGGTGGATGGAAGAAGACACAAGAAGAGGTCAGGTAAGGTGAGATGAAGAATACACAAGAAGAGATGGAAGAAGACACAAGAAGAGTTCAGGTAAGGTGAGATGGAAGATACACAAGAAGAGGTCAGGTAAGGTGAGATGGAAGGGTTCACAAGGAAAGGTCAGGTTTTTTGGAGTTTTTATGGGAAAGTTTTTTTTGACCAAAACAAATAAAATATTGCTCCAGTACAAATTTGGAGTTAAATTTTCTGCACATGCTGATAACAGTTCCTGAATATCTGCCATGAGAATGGTGGCATTATTTAACAAACTTTTTAAATGAAGCGAAAAAATTTTCATGAAATTCCAGAACACCCTTGACAGATATTTAACTAATTTTGAGGTACCATGTAAAAAAAATATTATATGTTTCTATTGGAACAATATTTTATTTATTTTGAAAAAAAAATAAAATGCCTTTGTCATAAAAAAAAACTGCAAAAACAATGTCTTTTCTTGGCGTCCCCTTCCATCTCACCTCAAGAATGTGTCTTTGGTTAGAATCCCGGCAGGGCCTATGGCTTGATCATCGTGTAGTGCGAAACTAGGAAGTAGTAGACCTACGATTGGTTCTAATAAGTGTGGTCCCAAATAGCCAATAGCCTATTTTGTGCCAAACCTCAGTTTCTATTATACAATTAAACTGTTTTATTGCATTAGTGATATCACGGCTATGGTTTGATTAATATACTTATGAGTTTTGCCACCTGCATGGGATCACTTGTGTTTAATTTCAAAACCTAGAATAGTAAAAATATATATAATTTTATCATTTCACTTTCACTCCATAAAAAACTAGTATTCGAAAAAAGCATTAAAATAATTATAATTTTAGCTATTTAAAAAAAATTAACGGTAACTTTCAAAGTATATTTCAACAAAATTACTAATGATATTATCAAAGTCATTACGAATATGCGTTTTTTTTTAAATGATGTAGGTCGATGAATTCAAAAATTTATAAATTATTCACATAATGTGTTAATGAAATGTAGTTCTTTTATAGCCCTTAGGTTAAATGGATTTTGGAGCAATGCAATCCAAATTTTTACAAGTATGCAATGTGAAAGAAAATCAGAATAATTGTCTTACATAAAATTTGTATAGACTAAACATTTTATCAAGCTCATCATATTGAAATTAAAATGGAAATCACTACTCACTATAAAACCAAAACAAAACATGGGATTTATTTTTAAATAATTGTATATTAAAAAAACTAAATGTGTGCTATAAAGAAGGTATTGAGTAGAAATCTTTCATTCTTCGAAAGGATCTTATACCACCCAAAATCCAATAAACCACGCCCAAACAATTTTATGAGCTATCAGTGTTATTTATTATACGTTTGATTTCCACACGAAGTGGTCATAGAATGTTACTTCGGTTAATGAGATGAACGTATTGACAACTTCTGAACTTGCTTGCGGTTAAAGTAACTTACAAGGATTCTGGTTGTTTGTATTAAAAACATAGAAAGAGGTAGCTTAGAATAAAGAAATAGGCCTATACGTGTTTTGAAGAGGAATGAATTCCTTTATCAAGATATATTACTAGGCCTTTTTACATAACCAGTATAATAATAATAATAATAATAATAATTTATATTATATTATTATTATTATTATTATTATTATTAGCACCACGTCTTACTACCCGTTCGAGTTATACGCACTTACACTAATGTGTAATGGTAGGGTGATTGTGAGATGAAATGGAGGACCTACAGTTTAACGTGGAATCCGAACCACGGTGGAGGCCTGGCATTCCACACATTCACAAGTTGTTATTAATACACGTCTTGTCAGAGGTGAAGGAATAGTATGCCAATCATATAAATCTGTGCCGGGAGCGAGGATTGAATCCCGGACTCCCAACAAAGAAGTCTGACACCTTACCCCTAGACCACCAGGTCACCTATAACCAGTATTCAAACTATAAAAAGTGACCTGTTTATTTTTACATAGCCGAATCATGATATTTGTTACAGCAACGTTTTTAGCTGCTAGGTACCTCCATTTTGACCATATTCTTCTATTCAGCCTACACCCTACATATTTAACTAACTATATGTCTTAAAATTATGATATATAATTAATTGGATATATATTTGTTTTATTTATTTGAGGTATTTAATGTGCACTTCATGAACGACTGATTATATCAGCACACGAGAATTTCTACGAGCGAGAACGAATAGTTCTACCAATTTTCCCGGGTAAGCTATGTTCGCAAACCTCCCAGGATTCTTTTATATGCCACAATAGACATGGGACCGAAGGATTTACTTTCCATCAAAAGGAATGAATTTTTATTGGTCAAGAAAAATCCGTTGAACCCAGCTGGGTTTGAACCAGCGAGCACTTTACTCCAAAATCACCGAGGTCGACAAGTGGATGTGAGTGCTATACTAATTAACATTTGACACACAAGTTGCCTACAATTAACTGTGTGTGGATAGTAATCTTGGTAATCAGGGAGTAAATTATTTAGAGAAATTAGGATTTCCCATAGAACGGAGCGATATAATACAGAAAAAAATGTGACATTAGATAGTTGAGCTAGCTTTTCTGAACCCAGATGGTGATAATGCCTTCTTTGGAGAAATTTTGATGTATTTTTTGCCTTATGGCCTTCTAATGGTATTTATCAGGGATTATATTCTCATGGCAAAATACATTTATGATGTAAATAACTTCATTAATGTTACCATCTTCAGGAAGAAAAGCAAATAAATCTATCAATTTTTATGATAAATTCCACGAAAAATATAACAACTTTTACAAATGTAACTCAATTATAGTGCTGTGAATCCATAAAAAAAATTAAATTTACTTTCAACATTCTATTATAATAAAAGTCATGAATCCAAAATTATTACATTTGTATTTCCTGGGTAACGAGACTGTCATAATCATTTCATACAAAAAAGGGTTTCGAAATTAAGACTGGTGGTTTCGATTGCTTGGCAAAAAAATAGTGGATAAAAGTTATAGCAGCTGTATTCAATGTAAAAAATTGTTCAAAAGAACTCATGCGATCATCTAGAATACGTGTATCTGCACTAAAATTCTACGATCGAGCAAGAAAGTGCCTATCAACGTTTCCGTAAATGTATTTTCACACACCTTCTAATGATATCTTACATTCTACCATCGAGATGGGACCGATAGATTTACTTCCCCTCCGAAGGAAGTTGTGCTATGGAATTTGTCATCGCTCAAGACAAATTTGTTTACCTTAATGGGGTTTTAAACCACGAAAATCGGGTCCTGAAACGAGCACTTTACCCCAAGACACCACCGAGATCACCACAGTGTTGTTATAGTTTATTAATAACCAAGTTATTAAGCTATGTATAACAGTCCAAACTATAAATTAGCTATCAAAACTATCAAACCTTATAAGCTCGAATTTAGACTAGTGTAAAATATTCTATTTGACCTAATCTATACAAAAAAAAAACTTATGAGGAAAAGGTTGCTAGGCCAAACTTATTTTGCTTTTAGCAGAATGGCTCTTTTCTCACCCTCCTTAGGCCACTGTTTGACACTACACCCCCCACTCAACCTTTTAACAAAATCTCCTCCTAATAAGGCTCATCGATCTAACCCCCTCCTCCCCCTCCCAAATGCTCAAATACTGCCGATGTTGATTCTATTTCTCCAGGGATATTAGCAATGAGTGAGGAGGGGGGGGGAAGGGTGTCTTGGGTCCATTATCACCCCCTTCCTCATTTTCACACCATTCAAACAATCCTGGGAATCAGCGCCCTTCTACCATCAACAGCGCGAGACACGATGGGTATATTCAAGAACAAACTTGTGTTATTTTTCATTGACGGTGCGGAACGAATCTCTTGTTTAACATTTAGTATGTCCGTTTATTCCGCGATAATTGCCAAATGCTTGTACCAGTTTTAACAAAATTGGTTATAGACATTCTTTGAGCCTAGGCCAACAACATGTGTATTTTTTTTTAGTATTGGTATATATTTTAGACAGATCTTTTAAACCACGTGAACAACTGTTATTCTTTATAGATATAATGGTATGTACTATGTTATATAGTATTCCCGTGTTTTGTGTCTAATTTGATCTCCAAAGAGAAATATCAACTTCAAATCACAGGGTAAATTATGAGAAATATTTCAATTTGAATTCCAAAGAGAAAATCTAAAGATTGTATTAACGATAGAAACATGACAGTTCTTAACATGATCTAGTCTAATACGTATACATTTTTTTTTAATGAAGAGAGCAATGTCTACTGTTTACAAAACTAATAGCTACTATCAATAAGAATCAGCAAGTAAATCTGTTCATAATTTAAAGACCCAATCAAGAATAATGAACGTTAAAAAAAATGCGCCCAAACTCTACTTGAGGAAGTATAGGAAAACACATTATCACATCCTCCCAGTTAAGGTTAAAATAAAGATTTTAAACTCTAACATAATAATAAATTAGTAATTTTTAAGCCTAATATTAGGTATTTCTTTAAATTATCAAATTATTTACCTATTATTGGAAAGTAAATCGTTTGTATATTTTTGTCAGACACCGATGAAGCTCATTCCCAGTCGGCTTCAATGCTTAGTTTGTTAGACAAACTTCACAATCGATTTTATTGCTTCAATTGAAAAATCAAATCAAGAGTTTTCATTTCTTTATATATTTTTAACATTTCCCTAGAACTTTGCCAAGTCGAAAGAACTAAACAATTTGTTTAACAGTTACAATCATTTTGTGCCTCACTTATGTCACCCCTCGCGACTGCCAGTTTGAGTAACCCTGAAATAAAGTGCACTATTCGTGCCGCAAGTTCTACCTATGATCAGGATTTGAATCCCGGCCTGATTTACTGAGGTTCATTTATACTCATCCCTTACGCAACTGTGGGTTAATCTCCACTAAATTCGAACCTTCTAACCCTTGCCCCATTAACGTGATTAAATATGGATTATCGTAAGATGGTGGTGGTGGTGGTGTGGTGTGGGCGTGGTAAAACCTCTAACGATATGAAGCTAGCATAGTTTAAATTTTCTACCCTCAATCTCATATTTTAACTGTATTTATTTTGATGTCCAGCTGCCATTCAACTTGATAGTTCACAATGCTTAGTTTGAAACATGTATTTTAATTTTTAAATTGAAAAATTGCACTTGAACACGGAAATCAACCCCGTATCTAGGTGTAATTATTCAATTTAAATAATATGATATTTATATGCGGCTATAAACGTAGTTAACACATATTAAAGCTTGGCTATTTAATCCGTCATAATGTATTTTTTTTTTGTTTATTACATAATACAGATTTATCCCTGATATTTTTGTTTCGTTTCACTTTGAGCTCTAAGGGTATATTTTACTAAACGATGGATGTAGTTTATTTCTAATTTCATAATAGAATGAAGTTTTGAACATGCGTTATTTTTCTAATGCGCTACTGATAGGATTTTAAAAGCAAACTTTTATGTTTTTAACAGTTTAAACGTATAGGACTATACTTGTTCTTATTATACCTGTCAGTTTCATTAATTTATTTTTCAAATTATATTAAACACATTTCATGCAAATAATAATTATAAGACATTTTAGATGAAGCGTTAAAACTATTTTTTATTGCTACAATTTACACTTAGGCTGGTTTTTTTTAGCACCACGTCTCACTACCCGTTCGGGATATATACTAATTATGCTAACGTGTTAGGGATTTTAAAAAGAAGGCTGAATTTGAAGGAAGAGTGCCTGAATTTGTTGGGAAAGGGAGGGAAAAATTATTTAAGAAACACAACCCCTCGTACACTAGACCAATCTCCCGTCATCGGTTTTTAGACCATTCTACGACCAAATATGGACCATATTTAAGCTATTAACGGCCTGTTAAGATGAAGAAATAAAGAGGATATTTTTAAAGTAGAGCACCCACATTAGTGTGAATAAAACTTGAAAAAGCTACAGTAAAAATTAATTTTAAAATACTATCCCTCAGTGATATTTTTCTAAACATAAGTCTTACCTCCCAATAGACAGTATTTCCGATGGTAGGGAGATCCAGGTTCAAATCTCGGCTAGGTCCAGTGAAGGTGGTTTTATAAAAGTGATTTATAATTTTTGTCGCTTCTTTTTTCTCTGAGCCACCATTCATTTCTACATATTATATTAGTTTATTAATAGTCATAATGTTAAACGTAGTAATGTTAAATAAGCTATGAGGGTGTGGCTGGATGCCAAGATTTTGGCTCAAGTTAATTTGGTTTGTGACCTTGCAAAGAAGATATACAACTTGGATAAACTAGTCTTTATCACCGAGTATTTTTTATTGGGGTAGCTAAAGGTTCGGTAAATCAAAACAAACCTTGATAAAATGTCAAATACAAGGTAATGCATTTAGGCTATCGATCGGTTATCACTTAGATACAACATACCATAATGAAGAAATGTCCTCTTATGAAATTGTTTAGTAATATAGATGAAGATTAATCTATAAATCCAGAATATTTTATGTAGGCCTATTTATGTGTAGACTATAGCCAAACCCTATTGATCAATAATTTTATAGAATATTATAATTCAAAATGGAGTAGGCCAGTGTTTTTTTTCTCAGTTTCTCTATTTTTTTTATATAAAGTCAATTATACCAAAATATATAAACGTTGTGTTTAAATATGTGTGACATTTTCTACTATAGAAGCCAGAAGAAAGGGAGGTAACGTCACATTTGTGCAATGGATTATTCCCAAAATCTTTCCTCTTTCCCTAGGTGACTTGCTTCACACAATTTTCACAATGTATTGTTATCAAACCACTGTGTCTCCTCATTGTTAAACATAAAACAGAGCTCTGAGAGCATTGTGACTAATTACTTAAATCTTTTCAACCACAAGTTCTACTTGTTTTTGTTTTTTTTAAGAAATCAAGATATAACTTGAGACCTTATTTAAAATATGGCATTATCAACTAAACGATATTGATAAAACAAGAATACCTATGTTTGTTGAGCTATAACATTAAAATGTACAATATAAATATACATTTAATTATATCTATGACAATTGAATCATTTTTACTATAAAGAAAACGTAATGAGTTTATGTAATTTGACAATTTTATGGAAACATCATTAAGGTGGGAGTGTGAGGAACTAGTTAAAGGCAGTTTGTTTTTATCTTTTATATTTTTATAGCAACACTTTTTTTTGTCAAAACAAATAAAGTATCGCTCTAGTAAAAACCGAGTTTAATGGTGGTTGAATATCTATCATGAGCATAGTGGCAGATGAAAAACTATTTGTATATAGATAAAAAATTGTCATTAAATTCCAGGTCACCATTGACATATTCAACAACGGCTGTTGATATCAACATGTGAGGAAAATTAAACTGTGTTTCTACTGGAGTAACATTTTATTTATTTTAATAAAAACTATAAAAGCTACATCAACACTGCCCTTAATTCGTGTTCCCTACACACCCACCTTAAAAGTGATAGTTTTTAATTTGGATTAATTTTTCGAATTAATTTATCCATCAATAGTATTTGCGTGAAATTGAAATAGCATCACAGAGTGGTTCTGGTTACTAATCTATTATTAAACATACACTACGTCTTACTACCCGTTTGTACTGTCTGCATATTTACACTAACGGGTTAAGGATGAAGCAAGAGGAAATAGTTGGAAATGTACCCGTATTCACGTAGAGGTGGCGTGAAAAACATCCCCACAGTACACCCAGCTGGAACTTGAAATAAAAACACAGATTATGAAACTATTTCATTTTTGACTATGTTTAATACAGAATTTAGCTTTTTTTTTTAGATCAAAGTAAATAAAACATAGAGCTATCCTTTCTCAAACCTAATAATTTTTAAACAAGGGCAAAATATAATATTGTAAGATGATTTAGGATTATTTTCGTGCTTTTCGAAGCTTCAAACCGCCATTAACATTAGACATACCGTAGAGTGAGGTAATTTCCTTTCAAGTAGTGGAACCCTTAGGAACATAGTGATGTCCCTTTTACACGTAGGCAAGTGAAGCAAAACCTAAATTTCCATTATCTTCAAAAGCGGGGCTAGTTCGGACATCGGCGAGACGTTCCGCGCCGCGCCGCGACGCTGTCAAGCGTGGGCGTGGCTCTCCGCGTGCGCGCGAGAAGAAAAGGGGGAGGAGGGGCTTAGTTCCTGTGTGACCGGTCGAGGGCTCCACCTCCCTGACACGCTAACCCTTTACACTATTACGTAACAAATAAATAACTCTGACCAAGTGGCGAAAAAAAAAAAACCCAACGAAACACGAGAGAATATTAGAGAATGACAAAGAACGATAGCGAAGAAAAGAGAACCACAAAAAAAACTTCCCCCATCAAGTAACAAGTAAAGTTAGGTGGAGGTTTGAGAAAACATGATACCAGCGCATTCTACACGGGGAGCTTTGAAACTACAATACCATGGGAGCAAGAGAATGTGTTTCGTTTGTGTTCAAATGCAATGACACTACGTCACAGATAGGCAACGTCCTTAATCTAAGTTGAAGGGGGAAAGACCAACTTTAGTTGTTGATAGGTCTACCTACATCTTTCAAACAATTCAAAACTAGTTGAAATATGATAACTATACACGGGAATCGACATTAACGCTGAGAGAGCACGGTAAAACCACAGTGAACACCTATGATGCCCTCCACCCCTTCAACACACCCTCCCCCCTTTTCTTCTTGCCTCATTCACTTCACCAGGATTCAAAAGTCCCGTCAGCCATCCTCTCAACGGCGACCAAATTAAACGAGAGTCTAACGACCCTATATCAGGGCTCCGCAAACTTTTTAAGTTCGCGGTACACTTCAACAAGCTGACATTTTTGCCTTACAATGTTTTGTTTTGTTTAAGCGCCGTGGCAGTAGAAAATGTATTATGCGCCTAGTTCAACGATTGTACCATAAATTAAAATTAGAGAAGTATAGGATAATTATTTTCCTGAAATAACATCAAATGTTCCCAGAATAAAGGTTGAGGTTCTTTTTATGTAGCCTCTTAGCATTTGAAAACATTTTGTTCAAGCCATTAGTAATTTGGGTAAACCATAACTCTTAACTTCGTGCGAAGGCTTTTGATTTTGTCAGATGTATGTAAATATTATTAAGTAGATTAGGAGTAAGTAATAAATGTATACGACGCATTTCTGCCACTCGTATCAACTTCATCCGTGTTATAATTGAACAGCGACGCGTGGTGCTCTGGACTGTAACCGCGCACGGCACACCTAATTCACCGTCGTGGTGTACTAGTGTGCCACGACACACCATTCGCAAACACTGCACTAGATCACTCAGCCACCAGAGGTGGGGGGTACAAATTGTTGTTTCAACCCCCACCTATAAATACGATGGGCAAAGATGTCAGTCTCGTCTTGTCTGGTTTGCCACCAACGGGGAGGTTTGGGTTCAATTCCTCGGTCAAGTTGGGATGTCAATTTAAGTGTGTTTGGCTTTGGTGATGTTTAACAAATATTACCAAAATATTTTAATTTCTAATTGTCATTATGGGTTTGGATTTTATTATAAGTTTCTCATCAATAAGATGGTTAAAATAATTAATTAAAGATTGGCTCAAGTATTTGCTAAAAACTTTTGCCCCTGTAACTGCAACCCCAATCATCCGCCAACACACTGGTAGATGTATTTAGGTTTTTTATACAATAGGCTCTAGGTATCAAGTTCCCAAGTTCAGCTACCTCACATAATTAGTAGGTAACTAGCCCCCACTGAGAAAAATTAATTCTCTAAGTAGGCCTTATGATGAGGTTAGCACATTTTGAGTTTGTTTTCGTATTTTACCATGAAAATCACCTTTAAGTTGAAATGGAAGGGGACGCTAAAAAAGGTAAATATTTTTCCGGTTTTTATAACAAATATGTTTTCAAATATATTCTAAATTGGAAAATGACACCTGAACACGGGAATTGAACCCAGGAGCTTTGGGTTGGTGTGCAAATGCTCTAACCACTGAGCTATCCAGGTTTTTTTTTTTTTTTTTGCAAAGTAAATCAAATATTGCTTCAGTAGAAATACAAAGTTTAATTTTCTTCACAAGGTGATATCAATAGATGTTGAATATCTGTCATGAGCATAGCGGCATTAGATCATAAACTTTATAAATTAAGAGAATAATTTGTCATTAAAGTCACCATTTGTTGGTAACACTATGTGAAGAAAATTAAACTATGTATGTATTAAAGCAATATTTAATTTATTTTGTTGAAAAATGTTTGCTATGAAATTGCAAAATACTCGCAATCCTTACACCCCACCTTAACTAGCCATATTTAATAAAATGAGCAAACAAATAACTCGCATCCTGGGGAACATAAATCTTATCAATTTAGTGTATGCAAAGGGACTGAAAAACGTTGGACGCTTAATGAACGTGGGTCTGTTCAACGGCTAATGGGATGAAAGCCCGTTATTCGAAAACTGGAAAGTTATGTTTTCACAATGGCGTGAGGATGGGTGCAGATCGCAATTTGGGTGTCTATTTACATTCTTAAACCGTTTAATTAGTGATCTAAAGATAAATTATACAATAGTCCATAAGGAAATATCATTTTAATATTTTGATAACTTTTATACATACGTCGGTGACCTGCTGGTCTAGGTGTAAGGTGTCAGACTTATGTGCTGGCGGCCGGGGTTCAATCCTCGGTCCCGGCACAGATTTATCTGATTACCAAACCTTTCCTTCACCTCTGACAAGACATCTTGTGAATGTGGGGAATGCCAGGCCTCCACCGTGGTTCGGATTACACGTTAAACTGTAGGTCCTCCATTTCACCTCACAATCACCCTACCATTACACATTAGTGTAAGTGCGTATAACCCGAACGGGTAGTAAGACGCGGTGCTAATATATATAATAATAATAATAATAATAATAAATAATAATAATATAATAATAATTTTATACATACTATATAATTATTAATAAATCGAATACATATTTCTGAAATGCCAAATTTTATTGACCTTCAAAGTAGGTGGTCGAAAGTTATCTTACTATAACAATCAGGGTTTAGTTCTCATTCCGATTTTAGTGTTTCACAGTCTCTCTTAACTGTGAGGGTGGGAGTTGGGAACGCTCCCCACCATGTTCGAGAAAGATGAGGTCCCCACGCCGGGCCGGGACGATTGTTCAGCGGAGACTGGAGACGAGCTGATCTCGGCTAGAGAGGGCGCATCTCGCGGGACGGAGAACGTCCACTTTCCCAACCTATCCTCCGTAGCTGAGTGGGGCACGGAACCGAAAGGTCACCTCAGCTGTGGTCAACAGCGTCACGTACGGAATCACTATTCGGCCCGTCTAAATAGCAGTCGCACCCGTTTGTCGTAGAGAGCACTCGCAAAGAAGCATTGTATTTGTTTTCTGCTTGAACAAGGATTGTAAGCTTACCTCGGTGGCCAAATTAGTCGAGGGTGTGACTTTCGCGATAGACTGGACTTCAGATGACGGGGTCGTTTGTGTTCAAATCCTGGTTGCGTGTAGCCTACTTGCAGTGGTGTTATTCTAAATATTTTCCCACTCTCTCACCATACAAATGCGAGTACATTTACTTTCAAATTAAACCTTACTCAACTTTAATGCATTAGCATAATTAGTACATATGAGTATAACCTGAATGGGTAGTAAGACGCAGTGCTAGAAATAATAATCATTTTTACTATTTAATTTCGCTGTGAATAACAGTAAAATTTTGTTTCCCAGAAAAATTATCTATTCTTAAGAGGGTAAAATACAGGAATGCGTCTTTAATCTATAATATAATTTCTGCAGGAAGTCTCTTTAAAAAAAATCTACGGTCAAACATTATAATTATAATATAATTTAGTAACATTACTACTAGCTTTAGTGGCCGAATGGTCTAAGGCGTCACTCTCATGTTAGACTGGCCTGCTGATGACTGGTAGATCGGTGTTCGAATACCAATCGGGTCTACTGAAGATTACTTTCCTAAATATTATCCCATTTCTCTCCCATACAAATGCGAGAAGATTACCTCTAAAATTCTTCCTTTCCTATCCCAAACCCATTAGAGTAGTTATCATACGTGCGTACAACTTGAACAGGCAATAAAACGCAGTGAAAAAGTATTATTTCATAAGTATTGATAATACACATCAGCCGCATTAATGAGCGCATGGTCTAAAATATATCAAGCTCATTAAAAGTTTGGTTTGCTGGGAACAAGTAGATCGGTGTTCATGTACTGAGCATGGCTAATTTAATATGATTCCAGTATCAGGTTTGATCCTGTGGCAAAATCCTCGCGTATCATTTTGTAAGACTTAAATATTAGTTACTTGTATATTTTAATTTATAATCAAGTTTACGTTCGTGAGGGGAAAGGGAAGGGGGAATTAAAGTTTGCTCAGTAAAATAACTCTACTATACACACACTCCCTCCAAGATAATGTTTGTTCATGTTTCTGTAAAATATTACCCTGCTCATTTCTGCACCAATACACGAAGGTAGATCTAGTAACGTTTCTATCTGTAAGATAAGGCTCTTTCCATGGTATTTAGACTGTAGACTAGTCCCAGAATATCTTACCAGTGGCGTGTTTAGCCAAATATCCACATGGGCATAAAATACTGTAAATATTTAAATACATTAAAAATATTATGTATTTAGAAATTTAACAGAATTTTAAAACTAAAGCTAAAGAAATTTACTTTACCATCACAGTATTGTAAACATGTGTGTTCACATAAGTTTTATTAAATATTGTGCTTATGTCATCATTGTAAATGTTATATTGTTGCGGCTGCCTCGGTCAGGAGAGAGAGAGTAACAATCGCTGTCAGATCACACGGTTTAAAATACAATGATCTATGTCATCTTCTGGAACTGTTTCTTTATTCTATCTAATCTTATACTCCCTTTCTACTCTCACCTACAACCACCCTTTGTCATGTCACTAAGAAAGAGGGCAAAGAAAATTACGAAACTTATTATCTCAAGGTAAAGAGGAAATGTCACTGCTGGTTATAAAAATAATCGTAAAATTTTCTGTTGCAAGTCTATCAAAAAAAATATGTTTTTTGTTGGAGGAAAGCTAAATCTATAGCTCTTTTTTTTTTATCAAGCCTAGTCTCAGCCTTTTCAAATATGCTTAAAAAGTTGTTGAAAATAAACTAATGTTACATTTCTAGATTTTTTCATACCAATAAAACTCAAAATAAAGGGTTGTTAGATAAAAAGAGCCCTGTTAGAATCTTTGGAGTTTATTTTAGCGTGGACAATATTTTTAAATAAGAAATGACTCATTGTAAAATTAAATATTACGTTAGAGCCAGGGCTGTGGAGTTGGAGTCGTAAGCAATTTTGTGTTGAGTCAGCGTTGGAGTCGGATTTGTTGATGGTAAAAATTTAACTCCGAGTCCGGCTTCAAAATAAAAACTTATTATAAGTATCATAACAATATATGGTAGCTATCGTTTTAACTCGCTACATTTTTTATTTTTAGGACCAATATTTGTAATTTTGTTTGACGAAATTATTCAAATATAAATTTACAGTGCAAAGTAAGCTTCAAATGACGTCATCTCTACTTTATAGTTTTACTTCAGTAGATTTGTTATTATTAATTAATACACGGTATATTAGCCATTTATGAAGTAGTCGGAATTGAAGGTTTGGCGTACCGATTTCACAATCCCGTTTAGAGATGAGCGTTTGAACGATAATTTTTCGCTTACCAGGGCGGCACCCTTAAATGTTTAATGTGTAATTTAAAATGTTTGAATCACCACTTATTATTTCATTCACAATTAAATACCTGTTCTTGTGACAAAAATTATCTGTGTATGATTTGGTTCACCACAAGACTCGTGGGTTATATTGTGTGCTCTCAAGAACTTTTAAGTTAGAAAATCTTGATCTAGTCAATTTAGGAAAAAACACCCTCATTATACACTCCAGATGCCTTAAGGTGGGAGTTTGGGGGACGCGATAAAAGGGTAAAAGTTTTTTGCAGTTTTTATATACAAACATTTTTGGCCAAAGGGAATAAAATAACTATCCAGTAGAAACATAAGAGTTTAATTTATCTTCATATGGTGATATCAACAGTTGTTGAATATGTATATCAAGGATCTCCTAGGATTGAATGACAACTTTTTTATCTTCATTTAAATAATTTCTCATCTAATGCAGCTATGCTCATGACAGATATTCAACAACTGTTATCACCGTGTGAAGAAAACTAAACTCGATATTTCTACTGGAGCAATATTTTATTTATGTTGGCAAAAAAAAAAAAAATCCTATAGAAACTGCAAAAACACTTACCTTTACTTGCATCACCTACACTCCCACCTCAATAAAGTTACTTTCGATGGCTGCACAAAATCTGCATCTGGAAATATATTTTTTAAATATTATAAAACTAAACATAAAGCTATTCTGGCCTAACATAAAAATAGCCAAAGGCACTTAGGCTATTGTATAATTTAAAAGCGGAATTTCACTCATCAGATTTTCTGCCAGAGAGCTTTTACAAATGAGCCACATTTTGACAGTCAAAGCTAGTCAAATAAAAACACACATCAAATAAATTCCTTTAAACTCGCACTCTCTTACTTTTCCCACCAACCCCTATTTCCAACCCCCATTCCATCCCATCCTCAAATATGCCACTTTTAGTCCGCGTATATTTGCAATTGAAATAAGTCACAGTGATGTGTATAATGAGTTGTCTAGTAGCCATTGATTAATTCTCACCCCCTCAAGCTACCCCGCCCCCCAATATAATCCTGAAATTCACCCCTCTCTAACCGACTCACCCTTCACCAGGCAGTATAGTAAAACATTCACCCTGTCGCGCACACTTCCAACCCCTCATCAACCGCCTCACTGCCCTTTGTTCATTACCTCGCGGAGGGGTGGAAAATATATAGGCTGGGCCAAAAACATGGCTATTTCATAGTTTACATTCTGAGCAAAAGCTTAACTTGTGCGAGTTTATTTTCAACACGTCTTAATAACTGGTTAACCCACTTCGGTGGTCAAATGGTCTAACAGGGTTGTCACCATTTTCTTACTACCGAGTTCCTTGTGTTTTCCAGGTTTTTCAGAAGGAACTCCCGATTTTTTCAAGCAGCTTATATTGAATAAAAGAGTAATAAATTTGATTTGTCATTAAAGTTACTAGTGTGAAGCTATGTAGTTTAAGTTAAAAACAGGATGATTTAAGATTGATGGGAGAATGCATCTTCTGTCGCTTCGCAGCCCTTGTTTAAGGAGTAGTAAAACATGTTTGAATCAGCGTGACTAATTCCTCAGTTTACATGTCATTCTATTCAAATACCTACTTTTTTTAACTTTCAGATAAATGTCTCAAATGAACAAATATTCCAGTATTTTTTACTAGCGTTTTCAAAATTCCTTATGTTTACCCGTTTGTTTGTTTATTTTTCAGAAAAAAGAATCCCTGTAGTTTTCCAAGTGCATTGTAGCCCTGTTTAAAGTAGTAGTCGTGTCAAGCTCATGGCCCTTTCGGTGACTTTGTGCAACACGCGGACCTTATGATGAAATAAGATAATAATGCAACCTTAAGTGTTCTTTTTAAAAACGTCGTGGAAACACAAACATTTGAAAATTTTGCCTAATTTAAGGAAATCAGTGATGTGTTTTTACAGTTTTTTCAACATTGAACTTTCCCCAAAAGTTGTTGAATTTTGGTACCCAAATAATTATGTCCAATGTCTGGGAGCACACACGTGTGTTAACATTTCTGTTCGCACAGTAAAAGATAACAAAAAAAATCTCGGCTTAAGATGGTGCATTAATCAACACTTTATGAAAGTGACATCAGCACATGATTTAAATACCAACATTCACACCTTTGCTGTAAATAAAAGGTTTTAAATTTCTAGTAAAAAAAGATATGGTATTTATTGTTTTATATAAAGCTACTACTCTTTTCTTGCTGTAGTAATAAGGTACTAAGTTGGGTTTTCCTTTTACTTAAGCATACGAAAATATTTAATTTTTTTACAATATATCCTCCTCGACAGCTTTACTGTTCAACGTGAATCATACAAACCAACGAGTTTGACACTCCTTGACTAGAGAGTCACTCTTGCAATATAGGCCTACTGAACTGACGATGAAATGGAAAACGGGAATTGAACCCTTGAATATGTTTTTTCCACTCTACCTCCACGCAAGTGTGGATACACTTCCTCTAAATTATACCTTCCTTATCCCTATCACATTATCGTAATTAGTCCGTATGCCTATAACCTGAACCGTTAGTAAGACGTGGTGAGAGCCAAAAAGCCTAAATACTCGGGAGAAAGTTTGCAGCTGTTTGTTGGCTACCCTGTGACTCCAACGTGAGGTGGGTGACAAGGCCAGTCAACTGTCAATCAACGAGACCTGGCTGGACACAGATGTCACCCATCACGCCACGGTTCAGCATCACTGGACCAGTAGACACTCAACTGTTTCATTTGCTCAGCTCAACCCTCCCATCTCCCTCACACCCCTTTACCATGGCTCTCTCTCTCTCTCTTTCTCTCTCTGTTTAGTCGTGTACAGACTGCTCTAAAATACAGCCTCTTTTTCTACGTGATCCACGTATTACTAGAGATGAAAAGAGCCGTTTAGAAAATAGAGACATATTTTTCAGGACAACATTTCTAGCATTTTACTATATTATAGCCGTTATTAAAAAGGGTGTTAATACTACCCTTTAAAAGTTGACAGCTCTAGATCACATGACTTAATGTATGAATACATGAAAGTAGATATATTGCTTTTCTAGTTTTCATATAAGATTCTTCTTCATACAAGGCAAGAGCTACAGTTCAATATTTTATAGGAAGGAGCTTTTAGAAAATTCCATAACTTATACGTATTATTTTGTTAATTTACACAGGAGAGTTAATAATTACAAACTGATATTGCGACAAAGTCAACCTCAGTGATCTTGGCGTAAATTGATCATCTCAGGACCCGATGCTCGTGGTTTCAAATCCAGCTGTGGTTGACGGATCATTCTTGAACGATAGATAATCTGTCAGTCCATGTCAATTCGTCGATTGTGGAAGATTTGTGCAAATAACGTTCCAGGAAAATTAGTAGGCTCTTTCACTCTCACCCACGGAAATTTAGTGTGTAAGACAACGGCCGCCGCCACCACTACACTTCCTGAACATCTCTAATACTACATGGGATTTCTACCAGATGGTGAAGGCAACACTAACCAATCGAAAGGCTGAGTTCATGTGTAGCTCCGGATGAATAAAAAAAAATCAAACTTACCTACTGGTTGTTAACTTAAGAATAATGAGTAGTTCAAGACACCATCTAACTTCAGCCAACTTTCCCCTGGTAATAAAAACTAAATAACTATAATACATTCTAAAAAATTTTTTTTCAGTTGGTGTAAGACTGAGTAAAAGTTGGGAACCCATTTTTTTAAATTAAACCAATAGGATAAGCCAACCTTCACCAACCTTCTATAAAAAAAACGTAAAAAAAACTTTTTTTTAAAAACACAACCTCCCCCTACATCCTTTACTCCCTCTCATTTGAGAGGTGAAGAGTAATTTCCATGCATAAATTCATCACATACCCTCTGTACTTCGTGGTTGAAATCAGAGATGTAGAAAACTTTTAAACCATCTCAAATGTGGGAACAATCCTACAACAGCTGCTCGTAGCTAACACAATTCATACTAGTGAAAAGGATGGGTTTTTAACATTTTATTTTTCAGACTAGCTCCTCATCCCAACAATTTTAAATTTTGTCTGCAAAATATAAAGTGCAAGCTTTGATTTAGTTAACATTTCAGACAAGCCTGCTTTTATTAAATTTACATCGGTTGTAGTATAGTAAATTAAGCATTTGTTGTGTCATAAATTAATCACCTAAGTAACAAAGCTTTCATCAAAATCTGAGTTCTAAATTAATAAACAGATGAAAAATTTGTTCATTCATAATACAACAATTTGTCACGGCATTACCCATTCTGGTTTGTACTTATATAAATGAATTAATTAATTTTAATGAAGAGAAAAAGTTTTCATCAACAAATATTAACGGATACTAAGCAACTGTTGATATCACCACGTGGAGAAAATTAGACTTATGTTTTTATTTGATAAGTATCGATTTATTTTGACAAAAAAAAGTCTCGATAGAAAAACTGCAAAAATACTGATATTAACTTGCGTTCTCTACATCCCCACCTAATTGGATAAACTCAGACATATATCTCAGGCTTCTTCTGTTATCGAACCAAAGTCTCCTAGAACTATGATTGGACACCCCCAACCAATAGGGATACCACGACCGTCTGCCCGCTCCTCCTCTTTATCACAACCTGGATTCGATCTCACTCCCTCTTCTCCTTAGATTCATTAAAAACAGGGCATATAAGCAAAGGCCCTAAAAAATATTCCTGTTAGTTCAAACCTTGTTGTTTGCCCACTTTTCTGCCAGCTCCCCTTACAATGTTTGCCCAAAACTTTTGCCGGCCTCTTTTACTAAAAACCTCCCCCCCCTTACCACCTTCACCCCTTTCCCCTCCTCATTCTATTTCTCCTAATAGCCAAGGTCAACACAACACACCTTCCTTTATACCTATGGGACAACCCCGCACTGTGTATGCACAGCGACTTCAGAATCACCCCAGGTTTCCTTTACCCTCCCCAACCCCACTTATCCCGCAACCACAGGCCGGAAGGACGTCACTTGATGATGAGGGGAACGGTCAACAGAGATTATAGGACATCCCTAGTGGAGTAGCCAATCATATCCACTGGGTAAAAAAATGGCAGACGTTTAGTAAGAACAAAGAACAAGTACGGTCAAGTGAGCAAACTGGTATAATAGTCCTATGTTCGTAAAAACAATGCTCACTAGACCAGAATTATGGTGGATTCGATTCCCAGAAAAGCCAAAAAGGTGTTTTTGTGCCTCAAGTCCTACTAATCATTTGGGTTACACGTAATATGTACACCAAAAGTTTAATTTAAAAGAAACATACCCGCATTTATGTAGAAGAAGAGTGGGAAATAGTTCGTCGGAGGAAAAAAAACCTGAATATTCTCAACCTGGATTCAAGCCCTGATCTCTCCGTCATCGATAATCCAGTTCATTGCGATAGAAATGCCTTAAGATCGTTAATGCCACCTAAAGGGTCATTATGATTTTTGTTGTTAAATCGTGAATTAAAGGCTCGAGGTTTGGTTGCTATGATTATTCTAGAATTAATAAGAATAATGTCAGTTTTAGCCAAAACATTAGTGCTAAGGCTTAAGAGCTAACAAGCTCTAATATTGTGGCTGAGAACGCTAAGGTGACATTCGTTCGCATGGCTTCGCTACCAGGTGCGTGTATTAATTCAAGCCATGGACTTTTTTCATATAATAATTTTAATTTTAAGGTGTTGGCCAATTAGTGACACAGATTAGCGTCTTTCAAGGGTAAACACAACAACCAGACCACGTTTAGAAAATGTCACCGTTTAGTGGATGGAAGCAAGCCCAATTTCCGAATATTGTACCAGGATCGGATCAAGGACACTTAAGATTTACATCTGATTTACGAGTATCAATCTGGTTTCTCCACTTTCTCATTTTATCTTGTGGTCTTTCACATCTAATTTATCTCTGTGATCTTTCGCATCTAATTTATCCCTAAGGTTTGCACATCTGATTTATCCCTGTGGTCTTCAACATCTTATTTATTCTTGTGGCTTACCACATATGATTTATATCAGTGATCTTTCAGATATTATTTATTCTCGTGGTTTTCCACACCTAACTTATCCCCCTAAATTTCCACCTATTATTTATCCCGCTGGTCTTTCGCATCTAATTTATACCTCTGGTTTTCCAAACCTAATTTCTCCCTCTAATTTTCCATTTCTCATTTATTACTTTGATTTCCACATCTAATTCATCCCTGGTTTTTCTATTCCCTCTCAACACTAATGTGGGTCTCCATCATCTTAGAAACCTTTCTCATCCTTACCTCTTGTATTTAGTCATTAATTCCCCGTGTTTTGAACGTAACAATAAAAATACATTCACAAACTTGTTCGTGAGACGCCAACGCGAACACACTCACTTCGCATTTTATATCCAGATTTGTTTTTTTATGTCAACAAGATATCTGCGTGGGAAGGAACCAGTTTCGTGAAGCAGCAGCAATATACTACGAGACACCATTGTCTAGTTAATGACCTAGACCAAGGTCATTTGTTATATGTCATAACAGATGACCTTGTCAAGGCACTTCATCTTGCAATGCTACTATGGGCTCGCCACTTCCAATGGCAGATCTCATGTCTCAGAAGGCGTAACTAAACTATGATTAATAATTAAACTAGCTCCAAAATTAATATGTGACCAAAATAATACTCAGCTTTTTTTTTCGCACCGTGTCTCTGGTCTATTCGAGTTCTAACTACTCTAATCAAGTAGATATTAGGAAGGTAGAATTTAGAGGAGCATTTTTATGAAGATAAAGGGAGAAACAATTTAGTAAAATATCACCTTAGTGTTTCAACTGCTGATTCAAATTTCAACTTCTCTGTCCGATATATATTAAGTCTGACTTTTGTCTAGGTCCCACTAATTACACTTTGAATTTAGCAGCAGACCATATATTATATTCTTATAATCTACATTAATAAAATGAAGAGTTTGTTAATTTTTCCTGAGAAAGCGTGATATCTACCTCACGTAGAGTTCTGAAATGTAAACATTAGTAGCCCCTGTGTACGAGCATGTGCACCCTGAAGCCAGAATTTTAAAGTTTGGGTAAGATTTTTTTAATTATTTAAAAATTAAGTCGGAAGAATTAAATCAAGAGTTTTTTCTGCTGAAGCAAAGGAAAATGTTGCTCATGGTAGCCACGCAATCCATTGCGTGGTTAGTTACCACGGTAACGTCGGCTACTTCTGCTAGTTTTTTATATTATATATATATATATTATTATATATATATATATATATGTGTGTGTGTGTGTGTTGTGTGTGATTTAACAGTTGAATTTAAACTGCATCGGTATGCACGTGGACTAGAATAATGTTATACACATACGTATGTACATACATTTCCAAATTACGTCTTAGTAAAATTTATCTAAACCCAAACTTAATGAACTTGGAGTATCCAGTCAAATGAAACAAACTTAGACAAATTACAGATTATATCACCAGGGGGTCGAATCCTGGTCCTATAGCCTCATTTAAAAACTCATAAAATACCCATTAATATTATTTTACAGATTAAATGTATATCTTATTCCACAGAAAAATTAACGCTTAATGTATGTGTTAATGTGAATGTTCTTTCAAGTTTACTTTTTAAATTTCAATTTTAATGTTTTTATTAAATATAAAACTGAAACATAAAGTTGTATTTAACGTTATAAACAGATCAAAGACCAACTTATACCAAACGGTAGATAGTGTATTATTGAGTTGAGTTATTTATTGCATTTTCCTACTACTTCTGTTTCTGAAATACCTAGGTATAGTTTTAGCTGTTTAGGGTTAGCTTTGTCTCACTTGGACTCTTGATTCTTCACTCTCGGTTATTTGTTTAGGTGTTAGGATTGAAGTTTTTTGTCCACACCAAATGGTAGATCCTGCTAACTGCCCCTCTAAGAATATCGACACACAGATTTATAACTGGACAAACACTTTTGTTTGGGCTTGAGTTTTGTTTATGTATTCTTGAGCATTTAGAAAAATATATAAAGTCCAAATTTTATAGGAAGGGCTTTTATCTGTAAACTAGAAAAGTTTATAGATCTACTTTTACGCATTCATTCTTTTAGTCATACTATAGTACATTATAAAGGTATCTTGATTGTCTAACAGATGGCAGCACTAACTCGATTTGAATTAAAATGGAACTTTACCCCTTTTCCTCCTGTACCCTTCTTACGTCAAGCTATGATTTCTGCAGCTGTCATACTATTTTATGAGCAGGTTGAAATAGCTCACTATATATATTATATTTCAACATCATCATCATTTTTAGAACAGTTGTTAAACAATATTTTAACATCAACTAGTGATTAAAATATGGTATAACGTAAGTAGAGATCAATTCAGATATGTCAGCAAAAACCAATATAGTGTGCTTTGTTTTTTACTCCAAACTATTCTTTTTTACCTATATCTACTTAGGTGGGGTGTAGAATAAATCGATTTAAGGGCAGTATTTTTTCCGTTTTTGTAGCAAAACTTTTTTTTTGCCAAAATAAGTAAAATATCGCTCCAGTAGAAATATAGAGCTTTTTTTTTCACGTGGTGATATCAACAATTCTTGAATATCTATCAAGGGTGTCCTGGAATTTAATGATAACTTTTTATATTCATTTAAAAAAGTTTCTCATCTAATGCCGCTATGCTCATTACAGATAATCAAGAGTTGTTGATATCACCATGTGAAGAAAATTAAACTATGTTTCTACTAGATAAATATTTTACCTTTTTCAGAAAAAAAAGTTTTGCTACAAAAACTGCTAAGACATTGTATTTAGTTTGCGTTCCCTACACTACCACTTTAATGGATACTTTAAAAATAAAAGGTATTGTTATGCGAAGGCAACCAAAATCTCATCTTAGACATTGCTTCGGGTGTTTAAGCCTTGCTTTGACCTCGCTTCGCATTCTAAAAGTGACTTAACACACCTCTATTTATCAGTATCTATGAAATATCACTAATAATTTGATTAAATTGATCAATGAAAAAATATATTAGTATTTTCCAAAATACTATATGAATATTGGTCTGTTGTGTATGTCTGATTGGAAAGCACTTTTATATTTAAAAAAACATACTCTTTTTATGGTCAACTTTGATAATATTTTCGCCATTTTTTTTATAGGTAACTTATTGAATAACTATCAAAAGTGATAACTAAATCTCACATAACTTGACTTACGAATATGTGAAATTAGATCTAGTAACTTTTTTAGTTGCTAAATAAAACTGGAAAGTATTTTATCATATGACAAAGAAAACATTTTTATAGAGTTTTCAAATTACTATTTTTTAATGAATAAAATATTGTCTGGTTTAATTTTTCCAATTCGATTAGAAATAAAAATTCTATTAAATTAATAGTAAGAATAGGACATTTTATTTAAAGAAAATACACAAACTTTTCAACGAATATCTAAGAACATGATATGAACAAGTTATCAAATAATAATAATAATAATAATAATAATAAAAAAAGATCCGAACATGTTGTTTTCGCTCATGAAGGAACAATGTTTTCGTTTTGTTGAGTACGGCTTATAGCAAGTTTTTTTTTTATTTAGCCTATATCTTATAAAGCTTCGATGCTGAAGATGTTGTGTCGGCACAGTCTCCATTGAGTAAATAGCGGCGACACTAGGGGTAAGTGAGATGAGATTAAAAGGGAAGTGCCGAAAAATGTCAACAGACATTTTTTTTTTCTTTTTTTTTTATAGTTTTTCTTATTTTAGGGTGGAAATGGGTTGGGCAGAAGTCCAAAAACAATCTCCTCCTTCCCACTCTAACCCTGTCACGGTGTGTCGCCGTCAAGTATCGTATATAGTTCTACACCCCCCCCCCCCACCATCCTTGACCCCAGCACACCGACTTTAAGAAAAACGAAACCAAAAACCAAACATACCTCTTGTTTATCAATACAGTCTTGAGAAATAGACAAATCTTAAAAATGTTTATACACGAAAAAGGTAGACAGGGCAAGATGGCCGTAAGTCATTCGCTATTAACGACGTCGCTTAATTGATAAATGTGAAGCTATTTTGCGAAGCGGGTTGCGTATTATCTTGACGCACCTAAAAACAAATTATTCACTACCAAATTTGACGTAAATGTAAGAAATAGAAAAAGAGGAAAAAATTAACAATTCACTCTGCGAGGCCTCTTGTTGATATGCTCATAACACTTACCCTTTTCCTTTGACGAGTATACACACTCACGCTACTATTTGAGCCTGGAGAGCATTGACTAGTATTTTTTTTTAAATCTATTTGTAGCTTGTTCTAGATAGACTATACTTCCAAAGACTTTTTTAAAAAGATTTAGCCTAGTTATAGACGATTTGAAAAAATTTACAAAAAAAAACAAACTTCAAGATTAATATTATTATTATTATTATTATTATTAGCACCGCGTCTTACTACCCGTTCGGGTTATACGCACTTACGCTAATGTGAATGGTGGTGTTTGAATGAAATGAAGACTTACAGTTTAAGTGGAACCGAACCGTGGCGACTGGATCAAATTCACAAATTTGTCAAGGTAGGAAATCAAGATTAATAAAATAATTTTGTGACAATGTAAGACAATTTTTAATTATTTAATAATTTAAGGTTTTTGTTTGAATCTAATATTTTTAAGCTCTTGACTTGGTGTCACAGTTATGCAACGTCCCTAATCAGTTTAATAGTACAGTATTTAATTTCGGTTGAATATAATAGTTTTTTCACTCGTTTTTAAAATTGTAAATCAGTTTCACTAGTCTCAATTCAATTCCACTGTCTTTTAAACTAGCATACAAAAAAACCGCATTACAATTGTTCGACTGCATTATTTATCTAAAATCAATTGCTATCATTGGGGTGACAAATAGTTGAGTATCAAGAAGATAATATTTTTTTTTATATTTCTATATAGACTAATTTGAACGTACATTTAGTAGAATCTCGATTTTGTGGACTAATGTAAAGGGGGAGTTACATGGAATTTTTTAAAAAGAGACTATAGCATAAAAACTAATAACTGACATATTACTGTACAAGCTTTAACTTAGAAACTTAACTTTAGCTTACAACTCCAGTAACATTATTGTCCAGCAGATCGCTTAGTATTTTAAACTTAGGAGATTATATATAATTTACCATTAATACAAACTAACATTTTATTAGCAGATATATATATATATATATATATTAGTTGGTGATGTTTGCCAGGACTACATATACAATGACTTTTTGGGAATTCCTACAAATTTAATGGGAAGCCTATATTACACGCAGATAAAATATTGAAAAGAAAAAATCAGTACACAGAAAAACCTCAAATTGCATAGCAAAGATTTGATCAAATTGTGTTTTTCGACTTATTAGATAATCTGTGGCTACTCAAAAGGCCAGTAAACCATGTAAAAGTAGGCGTACACTTTGACTATCGTATTGGGTTTTACCATGCTTCAGATTGACTTGGAAGATATTCATGTTTATACCGCCCCCTAATCCATCCCCCATTCCCATATAAAATAATGTGGAACTGAACCGATACGATGCTATACGAATAACGGACAAGTGTTGACCAGCAGAAAACAAATACGTGGCGAGCCAATACAATGCAATACGGTTAACGGACAAGTGCTGACCAACAAAAAATAATAATTACCGAGCTAATACAATGCAATACGGTTAACGGACAAGTGTTGACCAACAAAAAATAAATACTTACCGAGCCAATACAATGCAACACGGTTAACGGACAAGTGCTGACCAACAAAAAATAATAATTACCGAGCTAATACAATGCAATACGGTTAACGGACAAGTGTTGACCAACAGAAAATAAATACTTACTGAGCCAATACAATGCAATACGGTTAACGGACAAGTGTTGACCAACAGAAAATAAATACTTACTGAGCCAATACAATGCAATACGGTTAACGGACAAGTGTTGACCAACAGAAAATAAATACTTACTGAGCCAATACAATGCAATATGGATAACGGACAAGTGTTGATAAACAGAAAATAAATATTTACCGATCAATACAATGCAATACGGATAACGGACAAGTGTTGACCAACAGAAAATAAATACTTACCGAGCCAATAAAATACGTTACGTTCAGGCGTGCACCAATCATTACTCTTTCTCGTTCTCTCTCTGCCCCACCCCTCTATCAAAATAATAAAGCACCTAGACTTCTCAGAGATTTGAATCCGAGGTGTTCCTAAGGTGAATTACTTTTAATTGTTTCAAGCACAAAGCCTCAAAGAGTGCGTTCATGAATCGTCTAATGATTTAGTCTCACACTGGTAATATCGATGTAGCTGTATTGTTGTGTGGTGTGAGTTGTTGGTTTGTTGCAGGTAACCAGGAGCCGACAAAGGTAGAGAGCGGCTCTACTCTTTGCCAGAGAGTGAGTCCTCCGGTCAACAATATAAGGACATCTTTACATCTGTCCACCCCACACTGCAGAACCTTCCCAGGCAAACATGGGGGTGGCAACCCTACCCTCTTGGAAACTGGTCGAGTCGAGTCGAAATCAATTTTCATTTGGGTCACGTTTCATTAAATGACTTAAAATACTTTAAAATCAATTAAAAATAATGTTGGTATGGATATAACCGGACGTCATTTCTAAACTTTATTTAATTTATATGGTTTTGTTTTTTAAATTTACCTTAAAATGCAAGGAAACACTGTTTGAAGAAATATCTTTAAATGTGTTGTTCTCTTTTAAATGTCAATTTTCGTAAACAAGTAATGTAAAAAAGCTATAACATGGATTATTAATATAATTCTCTCTTTCTCATACCAAGAACTCAAAAATGTCCGAACTCAAAAATGTCTGACTAGACCTGAACACAGATTTGAAACAGTTTGATGGATTTTGTTCAAACTTTATATCTATATATTATATAGCAATATATCAGAAGTTTTTTTTAATGTGACGCTTGCCATCAAATTAATGGTACCTTACAAATGTGTGAATTTTTTTAATTACAAATTTTTCGAAAATGGCTATAACGATTTTTCTTAAAATTGATATTTAGGTAGTTTTTGAACTTCAAAATAATATTGTATCATTTTTAGGGTGAAAATATGTTTAATGGTAGTTTACTGATTTCTTTTTTAATTTTAATATTTAAAAAAATAGTGTTAGTGATTTGGTTCATCATGGGTATTTGTTAAGTTTTTACATAATAAAAACCCTTCCTTCACCTCTGACAAGACATCTTGTGAATGTGGGGAATGCCAGGCCTCCACCGTGGTTCGGATTCCACGTTAAACTGTAGGTCCTTCATTTCATCTCACAATCACCCTACCACTACACATTAGCGTAAGTGCGTATAACCCGAACGGGTAGTAAGATGCGGTGCTAATAATAATTATAATAATAATAATACATAATGAATAATTATATATATATATATATATATATATAGGTTTTTTTTAAACAAAACTTATTCAATTATAGTTTATTGATAATTGATTTTGGTAACATTTAATTTTTTTGAAAATAGGCCTACATAACCCTACAGATGTAGTTAAAAGTTAATATAGGGGACTATTTTAATTGAACAATATTATTGGTTATTTTTATTCTCAAAAACCTATTTACTGATCGAGTACTCGCAACAAACTGTAGAAAATTCGAAATTTGTTCAATATGTGTCTTGAAGATTGAATTCAAATTGAGTATCTGGGAATAGTTTTCAATAACAAATTAGAATACGTTTTTATTTTTACAAATTAAAAATCATTTAATTTTGTTTACAAACAACTTAGTTTTGAAAATTTTTAGTTTGTTAAAAAATATTTTAACAAGTTGGTTTAAAATGTAAATATAGAATGTGTATTGTGATTAACAAGATAATGTGTGTGTTTTTATGAGGAAAACTTACTTAAGGGTAGTTTACTGAAAACCTATTTATGGGAAGAAAAAAAATCCTAGCTGTAATAGACAATATTCGAAAAATTGTCCGACTATTACATACAATTAATTTACTAAACACATGAAAGTATAGTAGTATTTACATATAGTGATTATATAATGTATAAATAAATACCAAAATGTGTAATAAATTGTCTTTACAACATTTTTTAGGAACTAATCTTAGGCCTACATTTAAAATTATTATTATTATTATTATTATTTTGTTTCTTGATGATGATGAGAAATTTATAAGAACAAAAAACATAATTTCAAATATCCTAATACAAACTATATCACTATGTTTTAAGAGTATATTATAGAGGATAACTATGAAAGACCAACACCAGCAGACTATTTGGCAAGTGATTAAAGTGAAGATCCGAATAGGTGCGGTGGTTGCAAGACTAAGGAAGTGCTTATCAAACATTTTTGGACCACCCCTCTTGGTTCCATAAACTCCATCCCAATACTATTTACCATATAAAAACACTAGATAGCTGTTGCCCGCGGCTTTGCTCGCGTGGAAGTTGATTATATACAAATACGAAAATATACATATATATTTACAGATTAATTTAAAATAATACGTTACGTTGATGACCATAACTTGACCTCAGATCAAAAATAATGCAAGTCCGATACAAACTTTCACCCCCTTTTTCATCCCTTATTAAATAAAATTTCCAAAATTCCTGAAACACGTATTTATTTGTTTTACGTCACTAACCGAAATACAAAATTTTGTTTATGTAACTTTCAAAATGACGGTCTTTCATACATATTATCATCCCCTATTTGGACCCCTTTGGGTGGAATTTTCTAAAATCCTTTCTTAGTGGGTGCCTACATAACAACATGAATATACAGTCCGAATTTCATGCTTGTAGCCTTGATAGTTTGCGCTCGGCGATGATGAATCAGTCAGTCAGTCAGTTAGGACATGTTATTTTATAAGTATAGATTATTCAGAATAACGGTTCGCATGGCCCACTTAAGGTAAGAAGGTACTTAATTTGAGGACAAAAATCACATTTTTGAATTTATTGTTTTTATTACAGTTTGAAATCTGTAGAATAAGAATATGCAGTTGAAAAAAAATATTGGATTAAGGTTTCAATCATAATTTGCATTTTATATAGGGGCGGTGATGACTTGCAGCCACACCCCCTTTTTAAACATTTGGTAAATCTATCATCACTTCAATACTACTGGATACAGATTTCTGAACCAAGCCTTGATTTGAATGGGAATATTCAAGCCTTACGTCTAATCATGGTGTTGTTGTGGCAACAGCTGTTGAAACCGGTAAGGTGATAGATGTAGAAACCCTCACAAAATATTGTCACATATGTAAGAAAGCAGGAAACCATGCAAATTGTGCTGTGAATTTTGAGGGAGCCAGTGGAAATATGGAAGCAGAAGGAGCTGGGAGAATTTTTCAAAGATCTGTCGAATCAAGAGGTGCTCGGTATAAACAGTATCTGGGTGATGGTGATAGTAAGGGCTACTTGAGAGTTGTAGGAAGCAGACCATATGGAAATGAAGTACAGATAGAAAAAATTGAATGCATAGGGCATGTTCAGAAGCGTGTGGGTTGTCGGCTTAGGAAACTAAGAAAGACTTGGTTGGTGTAAATTTATCTAATGGAAAAGGAATTGGAGGTGCTAAAAGACTAACAGACAGTGTGATAGATAAGTTACAAACTTACTATGGACAGGCAATTAGAAATAACTTGGGAAATTTACAGAACATGAAACAAGCCATATGGGCTACATTTTTTCACGTGTTATCTACAGATGACAATCCATCACATGGGCTTTGTCCAAAGGGACCTGATTCCTGGTGTAAATACAACAGACAGGAAGCAAATTATACCCACCATGGTCTACCTATGGTAGTAATGGAGAAAATAAAACCCATTTACAAGGATCTAGCTAACCCAGAGCTCCTGAAGAAATGTCTTCATGGAAAAACCCAAAACTGTAATGAGGCATTCAATAATGTCCTTTGGTCAAGAATTCCAAAAACTGTTATTGTTGGTGTTCACACTCTTGAATTGGGGCTCTATGATGCAGTTATCACTTTCAATGATGGAGCATGTGGGAGACTCAAGGTTCTAAAGAAGCTAAATATCCATCCAGGATACAACACCACCAAGATCATACAAGAAATTGATCAGCTCAGAGTCGTGAAAGCAGATATTATGGTAGAAGAAATGGCCAAACGGGCAAGGAAAATGAAGAGGAACGTGAAGAGAGCAAGGGAGGACACAGGGGTTCAAGATTATGCAGCTGGAATGTTCTGAATCAAGTGCCAAGGTAAATAATTAGTGCACAAACTTTATCGCGGTTTTTCTCGGTTTTCTATTTTTCGATATTCCGGTGCATTTATTTCAAAAATTATTCATCCAAAAGAATGAAACTTTTTGTGTGAATTAACCAGTCACAGAAGATTAAAAATAAGAAGGGATTTTGCCGTGAAATTGATACAATTTATTAAAAAAAATAAAGTATAATAAATTTTAGACAAAAAAATGGTGAAAAATTAAAAAATATATATATAAACACCTGTTAACATTCATCAATTAACAATACTTATTATTGAAGAAAAAGGTTGTAAAAACATTCCATGAAAATCTCATTTAGATATCTGTAAAACTATTTTAGTAATGTGCACCCAAACTTCATGACATTAACATTGTCGAGATAGGAAGTACCTTCTCACCTTAAGGAAACTAGCTTAATAGAATTCAAAACAGCAACAATTAATAGCCTATTTATTTAAAATATTATTTAAAAAAAATCTTAATTTTTTATCACTGTGTCTACCTGTTCAAGTTGTACGCATCTATGATAAATTAGTCTAATGGGGTAGGGATGAGGAAGGAAATGTTTTAAGGGGTAATCTACCTGAATTTGTATGGAAGGAGAGAAGGAAACTATTTAGTAAAAACCTCCCTCAGTAGACCCAAACTGGATTCGAACTCCGATTTCCCCATTTTCAACAGACCAGTATATTGCGAAAGTAACACGTTTGACCTCTCGACCACTAACCGAGTAATGCAGGAAATAATATAGTAAAATACTATCGATGTTGACAGCAAAAAAAAAGAGAACCTTTTCAAAATAGGTTCTTACAACAGAGCTCTTCACCTCCAAAACTGGTTCACATCTAACAGGGAGGGATCCCCGGTCTAATTAACTCGTCAGTCACATAAGGAAAGTGGGAGGTTCTGGAGGAAGGGGGTAAAGTAACCTGAAAGGGGGGCAAGAGGGGTCCATGTTTCGACCACCACCTGCTACCTTTATTTGGTTTTCACCGAACGACGTAATTTCCCGCCATCAGTATCCGACCGATACTCTCATCAGGTACGTCTTCAGGACTGTTTCAACACATTTGAACTCCATGCAGTGGTCCAGTCGTGGAGGAGACATTTCATCAAGATATAAAAACAACTCGGTAGGAAGAACCTTTTAGTGGCCAACAAAGATAACATTTAATAATATTATTAATAAAAGTGTGCGAAGGTTATTTTTTAAATGTTGAAGATTACGTTTTTATTGTTGTCATGTAACACAACTTTTAATTGCCAAACTATCAATCAAGTGTATCAAGCTGAAGAAAAAAGATTAGAGAAAATGAACTTTATGTTGACATATCTGACATTATCTTTGCTTACGTTATAGATGTAATTCAATCACTAGTCTGTTTTAAAATATTGTTCAGTAGCTGTTCTAACATTATGATTGATTATATGTTGAATATAAGTAATAATATTTAGTAAAACATTTGCAAATCTATTCATAAAATAAGTTTTCTTATTCCTCTGAAATTGTTCGAAAATGACTAAGGTTGTTGAAGGAAATTTTGACCTTTCGACTTCAACATTTCGTAGTTTCGCAAGTCTCAATTAGTACTATTTAATAACTGTTGATAATATCTATCAAAAGTGATAACTGTGGAACATATCACTTAACGTATGAATATGTGGAAATAGGTTTTATTTATTATATGTTCCTACCATGTTCTTACTATAGTTTTTAAAATACGGTCTCTGCGCTTATATTTTAAGTATCGATTTTATTCAAAACAATAACGTAGTAGTTTCAGTAAGTCTTAATCAACAATACGGTAATAAAGTCTAATATCTTTAAACGTATCATCTGATTTCCAAAGTATCGTAACTAAAATGAATTATGGTGTGCTATGAAATATTGACCAGTCTTCAAAGTTCAAGAAAAACTTTTTTTTGTTGCAGCCTTAAGTGATGAAGGATTAAACTGATCGGAAGGTAAGGCCAAATTTATACATTACTTAAACTTTTAGTTAGGACTTATTTCTAACAAATTATACATTGGGTATACAAACTAACCCGAGGACAGAAAGGAGTAGAAACTACTTTCAACTCCGGCTCTTAAAATGTTAGAATTTTGGTCCCAGTGTGAATCCTTAAGATCAACTTCAGTGGCCGAATGATTTGAGACATCACTCTTGCTAGACTTGCCTGCTGAAGACTGGGAGATTAGGGTTTGTATCTTAGTTGGGTCTACTGAAGGTGGATTTCACTAAATGGTTTCCCACCCTCCTTGAACGTTAGTGTGGTTCGATTAACTTTAAAATGCTTCCTTCCTCATTCTTACCCCCTTATAGAAAATTGACGACCTCGATGGTCTTGGGGTAAAGTGCTCGTCTCAGGACCCAATGCTTGTGGGTTCAAACCCAGCCAGGGTTGAAGAATTTTTCTTGAGTGATAAAAATCCGTAGCTCAATTTCCTTCAGAGGAGAAGTAAGGTTGTCGGTCCCAGACTAATTGTAGCATGTAAAAGAACCCTGGAATATATGTTAAAATACCTTTCTCAGCAAAATTGATAAGCCCTTCAGCTTTCACTCATATAAATTCTCTTGTGTTGATAAAATCAGTGGGTTCAAAAAGTGGGCGTTAAATACCTCAAGTAAATAAGAAATAAATTAGAGTAATTTTCATGTATGCGTATAACTTTAACAGGTACATGGTTTAAAAAAATGTAAGTAAATACCCGGGTTTGAACTTTACCTCTTAAACTAAAGTTGGCATCATATATCTTTCATTAACACTTGCCTCTTTGTTGAGCTTAAAATTATGAAATATTAATTTCAAAATTGTCAAGAACAGAACATAATATCAAAAAGTAAAACTCTTGAAAATGTTATAAAATTGTATCAGGTATTAAAGTCACATGGATAGGTTGGGGTTCGATTCAAAGCTTGGTGCACTGAGGATAAGAGGGTTCAGCTTCTATCTTAAATAAACTAATGATTGTGCATTTCTTTAAAGTAGTGCTCTACTCATCTTTAACCCCCCAGCTAAAGCCATTATTAATCCTTGAATTAAACGTACCAGTTCATAAATACTGAATCAAACAAAGACAATTAAATTTTATTTTTGGAAACTAAAGACTTTAAATGTTTGAAAAGCATTTTGGGCTCTTAACTATTAGATAGTTTGTTAATGTTTCACCCGATTATGTGATCAAACGGTTTAAGGCATCGCTTTCGTGGTAGGCTGGACTGCTGATAACCTAGAGATATGGGTTCGAATCTAGGTCGGGTATACTTAAGGGAGTTTTCCTAAATATTTTATCACTCTCTCGACGCAAATGCGGGAATACTTCCTCTAAATTCAACCTTACTATTTCCTAATACATTAGCTTAGTTAGTCCTTATGCGAATAACCCGAAAGAGGAGTGAAAACGCAAAGACCAAATTTAAAATAGTTAACGTTTCAGATTTCCTTAAATTAATCCCCTAGACCCAGGTTTTAAGTGTATATATATATATACTACCCATATACTATCGAAATCATAACATTCTAACCAACCTACTTAAATAAGAAGTACCTATTTAGCTCAATGATTGATTGATGGGTGGTTCTCTCAGGGCAACCTTATTATGGGAAGAACTAATTTATCGAACGAATTTGGTATTCCTTATCGTCATTAAAGAAAATTGGAAGACGTGATATCGTGTAACGATGTATTCAAATGAACGAGCCTGCGTTTCAGAAAACTAATCATGTAAGACAGTTTACAGTAGAGATGACCAAACGGGTCTTGCATAAAACACAGGGCAATAAAGAACTGGTAAAATGTACAAGGTCATCCACGGAATGGAAATCGCTGTGTCCATAACTCAGCGATAGTTTTTTTAGAACACTTCCTTAAGTATCAGATTACTTGCATCGGCGAGCACGTGTACTAAACGTCTAGTGTTTGCCGATTACAGGGAGACAAGGGTGTTCAAATCCCGATCGGATGTACTCATGATTGTTTATCCAGAACGGCTTTTCACTTTCCTTTCTCCACGTGCACTTCCTATAATTCAACCCTCCTCATCTTTAGCCTTCTTTATAATTAACGGGTATATTGTCTTTCGACAGTTCTGCTACCTTATTTAAATTGAGTCCTTCCAGTATGTCATAATTTAAAAAAGTACCTAAATTTACGTTTTTCTTGCCCATCTTAAGGTGGAAGTGAGAACGAGAGCTAATCGGCCGTATTTATGCAGTTTTTATATCAAAACAAATTTTTGATTAAAATAAATCAAATTATAATTAATTAATATCTAATACTAATATGGAGTTTAATTTTATTCCCATGGTGACCTCAACAGTTCTTGAATAAGAAAGGATGTACTATAATTTAATGACAACTTTTTCTCTCATTTAAAATATTTATCATTAATGTCGTTATGTTCATGACGTATCAACAATTGTTGATATCATATGTGAGGAAAGTTTGATTATCTTATCCATTTTGGATATAAAGGGTTTAATGTAAAAATTGCAAAAACAATGACCTTAACTCACGTACTATTAAGTTGCATACCAAACTCAATCACTGCAGTGCTTATCCTGGCAGCACTCCACGACACGCCACTAGGTGCTGATATTATATATGACCATCTAATCTCAATCAGAATCCACCACTTTGAAATAACTTCTCAATACTCTCTCCACACCTTAATTATAGTTCTCATTGTAGGATGAGAGGAGAAAGAGGGGTAAGCGATGAGAAAGAGGTCAGTGGGAAGATGAAGCAGGATAGGAGGAGGAGGAGGAGGAGGACTCGTACACAGGGGTGGACTGGGCCACCTGGACACGGATTTTTGGTGGGCCGGTTCATTCGATCTGCTGCAACCACTTTAAACTAAACTAAATTATCAATGCTGTTTGATTTTTTTTTTAAATATCACTGACTCTTACTACCTGTTCAGGTTATACGCATATACGATAATAAATTCTAATGAGGTGGGAATGAGAAAGGAAGCTTTTTTAAGTAATCTGCCCGCATTTGCGTCAAAGAAGAGTGGTAAACCATTTAGGAAAAACCAAATTCAGTAGACACGACCGGGATTTAAACCCTGATACCTCAATCTTCAGGAGGTCAGTCTAACACGAGAGTGGCGCCTTAGACCATTCGGCACCTGAAGCAGGTTTGTTTTTATTGAAATTTTAATCCAAATTTCTGTTAAGTCATGAGAGCTTCCAGAACACGTCATTTGTTAAGATATTCGATGGCATTAATGTAAAACCTTCATGTTTACTGTTTCTTGGTGGTGTTTATATACAATTTCTTAGGCCAAATAAAATCGTTTGTTTGGTGGATACTGACTGTTATTAACTTTGCTATCTACACAAGTATCGGGTGGAGGGTTATTTTACAAACTCAATTCATCTTAAATAAAAACACCCAGCTCTATGGTCTAACAATGTAGAAGATATTTTGCTTACTTTGGTTTAAAGTATAAGCTGATGTTTAAATTTGAATGAATAGAGACGTAATCATCGGTACTCATCCCTAATAGCCTCAGGATTAAATGTACTAATAATCTAATAACAATATCGTTACTTTTCACCTCGCCTGTTGAGCCGACACTGAAACACACCTTTAATGGCATTTATGAATGAATCGGGCCGCTCTGAACCTGACTGTCCACCCCTGCTCGTATAAAACCCGAACCTGCAGACAGGAATCAATCGGACGTTCACTGCCCCCAGAACAAACTTTTGTTCCCTACTCACCTGCTTGTAACAAGGCCATGGTGGTCATGTTAAATGAATAACACGGTCCAAACCAACAAACAAGGAATGTTACATGACGACTGAAACTCGTACGCGAAGGATTCTAGGTGCGCCGTGGGACGTCTTGTAAGACAAAGAGGGAAGCTCGATCTACACCGCACCTTAAAACAGTGGTTTCCACCATTTTGCAGGGTTTGACCCAAATTTTTGTCTCTGATACCATTGTGACCATTTGAAAAAACCTAAAAAAAAATTCAAATTATGTTTTATTTTATTTATTTCACTGCGTTTTACTAACTGTCCGAGCGATTCACATTTAATTACCTTAGTGGGGTAGGTAAAATTTAGAGAAAGAGTTACCCTTATTTGCGTGGAGAAATAGAGTCAGGAAGTTTAGGGAAAATCACTCCTAACAAAACAGGCTGTAAATCGAATCCGGTTAACCCCATCACTGACAAACCAAAGCAAGCGAACGTGACGTTAAATCCACTTAACCGCCGATTCTTGTTTGATTGAACATAAATTATTGTTTATATAATTATTATAGGAATGTGACCAAGATTTCTAAAGTAAGAGTCAACAATCCCAGAGGGTATATTGGAAGTTATGGTATCAGCTCCACTTATCCAAACACGAAACTACTACAGTAAACTAAGTCACCAGAAAACTCTCAGAGATGAAGAACCTGAAGAAACCTAAGCAGTAACCAAGCCATTTTTTTTAAATTCATTTTATCAGATTACATTGTAATTTGAATTTTTCATCTTACTATGATAATTATTTTAACCACCTCTGTAGTATAGTGGTGAGAATTCCTGGTTTATAGATCCAGAGATCCCGGGTTCGATCCCCGGCACTTCCAGAGTTTCTGTGAAGCAGTGAGTCTGAAACGGGATCAACTCAGCCTCGTGAGGACAAATGCGGAGCTACTTGAATAAATAAGAGCAGTTACAGTCTAGGAAACTGAGATTAATGGTTGGAGGGTTCCATATGTTGACCACTTGACACCCTATATCCACAAAAGTTAGCATTAACATCGTTAATGGCGGCCACTGAGTGATGATAACATTCAAAGGTACAGTTCAAGCTGACACTTACTACCCCTAGCAAGTTTACAAGGCACGCCACTGTATCACCTTCTCCACGACCATTTAACTGGTTACTTACTGGAGCGCTGAAATGCATTGAAGATGTTCAGAAACGTACATTGTTAAACACGTGGGTTTTTTCCTGGAGGGGAGGGTGGAGCTTAGCATCACGTCTTACTATCCGTTCTAATTAAATCCATATGTACTAATTACTTAATGTATTAGGGATTAGGAAAGTTTAATTTAGAGGAAGTGTATTCTCCCTTGTGTGGAGGGATAGTGGAAAGCCATTTAGGAAAAACCACCCACATTACACCTGACCAGGATTCGAACCACGATCTCCTCATTATAGGAATTACAGTCTATTGCGGGAGTGACGCCTTAGATCATTCGACCATTGGAGTGAGTAGACCCCTCACAGTTGAACTTATTAAATTTATTTTCTTTATGTAAAGATGGAATTGGCTGGTTTTCAACAACGCTAAAATTTTGCAGTTTTGAGATAAAATTTAATGTCTGGAAACATATATTCTAGCTTTCATCAAACAAAAAGTGTATTTTTGAAAAAATAGAGGCCACAAAAGAAAACTTGCAAGATAGTTTTTGAAGTAATATAGCTATTATTCTCATAAGAAATACCACACTGTAAGGATATTTCCCTTGAAGTAGATGACGCCCTTAATTAAATGAGCAAAAACTATTAAAATAGCATCAAACCCCTGATTTTTATAGGAAGCCCACTTACGATCACCAACATTGATTGAAAATCACTAACACTTGGCATTCTTGAAATATATCCTATTTGAATTATTAATTATAAAGTTAGTCTAAAAAGTTATCAAAAGCTACCAATAATACTTTTTAATTGCTTACTGTATAATTTATCTTTACATTATTAAATAAACGGACTAAGAATGTAAAAATAATTGCGAATTCCCCCTCAACCCCACTCTTTTTGGCAACATGAGTTAACAGCTTTAAATAATGGGTTTTCTATAAAAATCGGGACTGTATACAATTTAAATGGACACCCTATTAGTGAAATTGCCCATTTCACAAACTGGGCAAATCTCTTTCCATTCCATTCTTCTTGTGACCATTTCATGAACTGGACAAAAATCTCATTAACTCTTGCCCATTTTATGAACTGGAAATTATTGAACTATCTACTAAGAGATTAACTTAAAACTCGTTTTAAGATATTAAATGTTATTGATTATAAATTGGCCCAACTTATCCAAACCTAACCTTCCATTCTAAAATGACGAAAAGCTTGGACCAAACCGGTTCTTCGCCTGTCCATTTCAAGGACCGGACAAAATCTCATCTGGTCCATGAACTGGGTCGCAAAAACGTTACCCAATTCATGAACCGGGCAAGATTCTGACTGATCCATGAAATGGACAAATCGAAGAAACCAGTTCGAGGGAGGGGGGAGGTAAATATTTGACCAATTTATGAAATGACTAATTTCACTTTTGAGTTTTAATATATTACAAAACTACCGGTGAGTGTATTTGTTTGGGAGTGAGTGTACAGTAGACCGCTGTTGACGCTATTGTAGTTTCTGATCACGTGTCGGCAGCGTCATATCTGTGGTGCCGACAATCACACACACACCACACACACACACACACACTGATAAATGAACTAAGACAGAGAGACAAAGCATGCTCCCTTGGAAACACCCTTCAAGACGTGAGGAAAGAGGAGAGGTCAATAGCACGCGCGAAGCCACCGGGTGTGTTTTCAGAGGAAAGTAGCCTTAAGTGTTGGAAAGATCAATGAAGAAAAGATAAATGGAACTTACGGGTTGAAAATATTCACTAAGATAAGATAAATAAATCATAATATTTAGGAGTTCATTAAAGATAGGATAAATTAAACATAAGATTCGAAAATTTCAATGAAGATAAAATGTAAAAGAAGGAAAGATCCAAGGAGATTAAATGAAACGTAACAATCAGATAGCTTTTTTTTTAAGATAAGATGAATTCAACTTTAAAGTTTAAAATATTGATTCAGTTAAGATAAATGAAACTGAAGATTCGATATATCCATAAAAATTAGTCAAATGAAGCGTCAGAGTTGGAAAGATGCATGAAAATTAATCAAATGAAGATCAATGAAGATAAGATAAATGAAATTTAAGAGTTTTAAATATCCATGAAGATAGGATAGATGAGACGCTAGAGTCTGAAAGATCAATTAAGATGAGACGTGTGTGAATAAGAAATACTAGTAGTCTTGCATTATCAATTTGAACAATGATTTCCATGTCTCTCAAGCAAAATAAAAACCATTATATATATTATATATATTTAAAAGGGGTAGAGAAGTAGTATTTCATAAATGTTATAAATATTTATATTTTGTTAAAAATATGCCAGAGTGTTTCTTACTAGACACTTTTAATATAGACCTACTACTGTACATAAATATTTGTCTTGTTCCTAACACCAACTATTTGCAAAACAAGGATGAAAACAATGACCAAGTGATAAGCTGTCGTATTTTTCATGGTAGCTACTTCGGTGATTATTTTGTGATAGCTGTCATCATTATTTCAAGTACAATTTTCTCTACCGGATCAAGTGTATCGACATCATCCATGTGAATATGGGACATTAAATATTTATCGATTGTAATAGACAGACCGATACCAAAAAGCTTTCTATTTCGATCCCAGAAAGGAGGAAAAACATATACGCCACTGCGGCATTTGTTCAGAAATGTAATCCAACATACAAAATGGGGAATACGAGGATAGTGTGGGGTTGGGGGAACACGATAAAAACACAAGACGGACAACAAGAAAACTCGGTAAGGAACACAAACAAATAGATAAGCAGATACGAGAGAAAATGAATGAAACATGCGAGAAACCAAGGATAAAGTAAAGAAACATACACCCTCCCCCAATCCTCCTGCAAACCCAATGTTCTCCGAACACCAAAGAGTTCTCCAAGAAGTTTTGTTCTACTCTCTTCTTCTTCTTGTTGTTGCTGTTTTTTTACGACAGATATAAAAAGTGGAACATTTCGTGGCGTCATTGTGGGTGGTGGTGTATATGGTTGTTGGTCGAAAGGAGCCTGGATGGCTAGGAGATGAGGGAGAGGAGGGGGGGAATGTATAAAACATGGCCTGGTGTTCTCCGCGAATTGTGCGCCTTTATTCTCATTTTGTTTCAACTTTGGCCCCTCTAGAGAAAGAGCGGGTGGTAAGAGGAAGGGGAGGGAGGGGAGAAGAGAAGGTCTTGGGGATATGGTTGCCGGTGTGTGTTGTTTGCCAGCTGTAAAGCACGTATGTGGACCACTCAAGTGTTAAGAGAGTAAAAAGGGAGGAGGGGAAAACGAGGGGTACACACACTTTCAAAATAAAACCCGAGCTTTGTTCATCTTCACTACTTGGTTTTTTTTGTTTTTTTTTCTGAGACGTTTGTCTTGTATGCAAGTATTTAATTTATTTATATTTGTACCCTATTAAATTGATCAAGTACCTATTCATCTTCGTTTACTATGAAATGTACCAGTCTTACCTTGATATGTTACACTATGACCCTATTTAATGAGCTACGCCATAGTGTAATCCGATAAGGTAGGACTGCTTTCAAACTGTCTAAGTGGTATAATGGTAGAGACTTCACTGTTGTAATAGACTAGACAACCAATGACAGGATGATCGGTGTTCAAATCCCGGTCGGATGTAACGAGGGTGGTTTTACCTAAATGGTTTTCCACTCTCCCTTCACGTGAATCCGAGTACGCTTTCTCTAAATGCAACCTTCCTCGTAACTAGCACATAAGGGATTTGCGTATAAATGTATCAACAACTAAGGTGATAGGTTTTGATAAAGACAGATCAGAAAATAAGTGTCAGCTTAATATAAACGGAAAACTGTTAGAACAAGTGATGGATTCTGTGTATTTGGGCAGAATGTTCTGCAAAATTGGAAGGATGGATGGTGAAATTGACAGATGGGGAAGTGCATCTCTGAGAATATTTGGATGTATGTGGACTGTTGCAAAGAATGAGGTAATATCAAATTGGGTAAAGATGACAGTGTATGAAAGTGTGTTAACGCCAACATTGTTTTATGGATGGAAGCGCGGATTTGTCAGGAGAAACCCAAGAGCAAGGTGAATGTAGTTGGAATGATATTTCTTAAAATGTTTTGGGAGAAACTAGTATGGACAGAGTCAGTAATTAATGGGTGGTGAAAGAATGCGGTTTGAAAGGGAATCCAACAGGTCAATGTGAAAGATGCTTGTTACGTTAGTTTGGGCATATAGAGGGGATAAGTGTGGATCGAGTGACGAAGCAAATATATGAAGGGAGAATGTGTGGATCAAAAGGAAGGGATAGTTCATATAAGACATGGTTAAATGTTGTAGACAAACGCGTGGAAAAGAGAAACATTAGGCGTTTTAAGAATAAAAGAGCATGCATGACTTGGTGTATAGATGATGTTGAAGCGAAAGGAGTATGTAAGGATAGGGAAGTGTGGAGAAAGGATTAAGTACGTAGTTGTTTTTTGAGCTGTATGCACAGTTTCTCGTCCACCTCATGAGGGAACGGCGTTATATGATATGTATAAATGTGTGTAGTATTTCTACCTACTTCATTGACTACATGGTCTAAGACGTCACTATCACGACTGCCAATAGCGAGAAGATTGAGGTATGAATTCCGGTTGGGTGTACTGAGGGCGCCTTTTCCTAAATGGTATTCCAATCTCCCTCCACGCCAATTGGGGTACACATCCTCTAAATTTTACCTTCCTCATCTCTAAATCATCAGCGTAATTAGTATATATGTGTATGACCTGAACGCGGTGCTAAAAAAAAATAAAGGTCGATTGTTTTGTTCAGATGATGAAGTTGTAGTAATCGTAGCATTGATATCGTACGGTTGGAAACGCTGCATTAAACATAAAATTGTTATTTCTTTCCTCATGAAATGGAGATACAAGGCTGTGTCCATTTGATCGTCTATATTCCAGGGATATGAAAGAAGACGTCCATCAAACAGCTCTCATATTTGTCGACCAGTAGCCTAGCCATAGTCTACCGCTGATGTGACATTACCAAGCGAAATCGATACTCTTGTTTATATCGTCCTCGATAAAATGGCTAACTTGTATACATGCCCACCGCCATAAAAAAATACATGATGGCTTCACTAGGCACTCTCTGTATTGGGTTTTACTGGACGTTCGTTCGTGGGAGGGGGGGCGGGGAGGATGGAGGGTGAGTAGGGTGTTTTTCAGCCCTATGAACGTGAGGGATGTGGTAAAAGCTCTGTTTAAGGTTGAGGTGGAAAGAAACATAAGTTAAGGTCCGACCATTTGTAGCTTTTACAACAAAAACATTTTTCGGTCAAACTAAATCTAATATTGCTACATTAGATACTTCGTAGTTTAATTTGTTACACTTTGTAATCTAATTAGTTCTTAAATACTTGTCAAGAGCATAGCGGGATCTGATGAGAAACTTTTTAAATAAAAATAATAATTTCTAGTCAATTACGTGATACTAATAACTTCAACTGTTGATAAAGATGACAATTAAGTTAAATTCATCTACTGAAGCAATGTTCTATTTGTATTGATAAAAAATACTATTAGAATTCTAAAAGTTTGAACCTTAATCCCAAATTCCTTTCGGTCCCCCATAAAACGTTTGATATTCGCGGTTCACAAGTAGACCTATACAAGAATTTAAGTTGTCGAGGGTTAGAGTGAGGGAGCACAAGTTAATGGCCGTTTTTCTCCAATGTTTATAGCAAAACTGTTTTTTACCTAGATAAATAAAATATTGCTCCAATAGAAACAGAACTAAATTGGATCCAATTAGTGATACAAACCGTTATTGAAATTCTGTCATTAGCATAGCGGAATTATATGAGAAAATGTTTAAATGAAGAGAAAAAGTTGTCATTAAATTCCAGGACATCCTTGACAAATATTCAAGAACTGTTGATATCAACATGTGAAGAACATTAAAACTGCAAAAATACTGCCTTTAACTCGTACTCACCTACTCGGTGGCGTAGTTAGCTGACGCGCTAATTTCATGCTGAGGTAGACTGCCGCGGATGGGGAGATCGAGTTTATAATCTTGGTCGTGTGAACTGTGGTCGTTTTCCCTAAATGTTTTTCCACTCTCCCTCCAAGCGAATGAGAGTTCCCTTCCTCTAAATTCAACGTTCAACATTCTTAACCCATTAACGTAATTAGTACTTAAGCGTGTAGCCCGAACGGGTAGCAAAACGTGGTGTTAAATAAATAAATAACTCGTACCTTTATACTCCCATCTCATTGTGATAGAGGAAAGCAAAATTTTAGTAATGATAGTTTTTTTTTCCGCGTGCAGGGAATCAAATAAGGGACCATTAGTTTACTGGGTAGACACGCTACCGACTAAGCTCTGAAGTCTTACCCTGTCCAAGTTAGACCAGGAGGCATTTTCGAAGGAGAAGCGTACAAGTAAAACTAATCAGTTTTTAAAAGATTGGAGAAAAAAAAAACCTCTGTACCACTTATTTTACAAATTCTTCTCTAAACAAACGAATGAACAAAAAATAAAGTCATGCCAAGCGATGTTGCGTCTAGACTTTGAAGTTGAAGTTGAGTCATCTTGTTAACTTGTTTGAGGAGTAGTGACAGGGCAGAATTAAACTTTCCACCCTTTCGCACCCACCTCCCCCTTCAATTATTTGTTAGCGAGAACCCTGGAACATCTTCATTAGTGGCTTATTATCCTGTTGATTGGTAGCACAATGGGTGCCATCACCCTGTCCCTCGCATGACTGCGCATGCGCGTACACACCCAGGCATCCATTCAAAAACATTCCAGCACAGTACACTGCGTGGCGTACAAATGTTGTTATATTAGAGTAATTTGGTAATTTTTTTACTTAGAACCTTAAGAAAGGAAAACAAAAATTTACTTTCGACCTTAGTTTCAAAAAAGACATTGGCCTGCTTGGCTAATTCGTAGCTATTTTGCAAAATGGGTAGTATTTTAACTCTAGGCCTCTTAAGTACTATCACACTTAGACACCAATTTACGAAATAGGGAAAAAAGGAAGAAAACAAGGAATTCACCCTGAGAAGCCTCTTGTTTACCAGCTGATAACAGCCTCCTCTTCCGCTGACGAGTATATACATTCACTTATTATTTGTACCTGGACATCATTGAATTGCATTCAAAATTATTATTTTCTTGTGCCCTATTCTAGATAGACACATGCTTCTATGGAATTTTTTAATCTACATTCTGTTAGAAAGATTCCTATAGCCCATCTTTATGAATAAAACCAAATAGCCTGAGTTGTAGACAGCTTATTTAGAAAGATTTATTGGCCTATAAAAACCTACTTCAAGAGACAAAAAGTAATTTAGTGACAATGTACGACTATTTTTAAATTGATTTATTAATGTATGTTCCTTCATCTCACAAGACGTGTATTAATCACAACTTGTGAATGTGTGGAATGCCAGGCCTCCACCATGGTTCGGATCCCACGTTAAACTGTAGGTCCTCCATTTCATCTCACATCACCCTACCATTACACATTAGCGTAAGTGCGTATAAAACGAACGGGTAGTAAGACGCGGTGCTAATAATAATAATAATAATAATAATAATAATAATAATAATAATAATAATAAAATAATAATAATAATAAAATAATAATAAATAATTTTTTATGGTTTTTGTTTTAAAACTTGCCAAATAAAACGTAAATAACTAGCACCTACAAGGGAATTCTTATCATGATTTGCCGCTTCGTCACAGGTAGGCAACAAATTTTTAACAGGTGAATATTTTCTACCACACAGATTGTACTGTAATCAAAACTCGAGTTTATATGAAAGTCATAAACTAACGGTCAAGTCCTTGAAATACCTCGTAGCTCAATACCAGTTTCTAATGAAGCACATTTATGAACACATCGGTAACAAATATATTAATTATAGTATCACGTGGGTATATTTGATCTTTTTTTTTATCCAAGGTTGTATCTTGTTTACTTATCCCCTACCAATATTTCGACAAGGGAAACAAATCCTTTTTCTATCGAAGCGACTCGAAGGAGCTCCGGAGTCTAATTCCACGCGATTATGTGGGCTTTGTTAAGGAGAAGTAGCTTGTCATGTCTTCATCTTGTTAGCCGGAGCTATCGACACGTTGGGCGTTTGAATGCATCATCAGAGAGGATATTATCGTGGATAGAATAACATTTTTTTTAGTTAAAGTATGTACAGTACATTTCAAAACACAAAAATCCCAACAATATCTCTTAATATTAAAAAAAAAAAAAATTGGTTAACATGCATTGTGAGGTGAAGAAAAATATCTAAAATTAGATTAGTCATTGTGTTATTTATTATAAATTAAGAAAATATAGAAAATTATACCAACTTAAACCATCCCAATTCATCATACAATAAAAAGGACGAATACCTGTTACGCTGTATAATGTACAGTGTATACTGTCGTTCCAAATTTAATGGTACAGGATAGAAAGGGGAGGTACAATTTTAGCTCAAATTGAATTAGTTCTACCATCTGTTAAACAATCATAAGACCTAATACAATTTATATCGTTGCTAAAAGAGCTCTCTGTCTTATTTAAATTATTTTCAAAGAACAGTATTTGCTGGGGTCCTTATAGGTTTTGATATTTAAAGGTTGTCGTCCTGGAAAATGTGTGTATTGAGACTCTCCCCACTTTTTCCTATTACCCTCAAATTTTAAGAGAGCCTAAGTGGTAGATTAAACCAATCCATTACATAAACCAGTAAGGGCTTATTAAAGTCAAAAATATCCCGTGAAGATCTTCATTAATATGCTAGTCAAAATCCCTTTTATAAAAAAATATTGTATTCTTAATAAAACTAAGTAGTGCATCTCATACCACATTAAATCTATCACGTATCTCTTGAGGTACACGTAGCGCAGTTTGAGAGCCATTCAGGGCCGGCTAATCCATCAGTCGCACATGTAGGTTGGTGGTCACCTAGGACACAAAGGTCCTAGAAGCGCGTTGGTGGTCGCCTAGGACACAAAGGTCCTAGAGGCGCAATCCAAAAAAGTGTAAGTAAGATATTTAGGGTTTAAAAAAAAAGCTATTTAAAATAAATAAGCTAATAATTATTTATGAATGAATAAATAAAATTTAAATATTACTCCAGTACTTATCAAAAGTATATTATTTTAATAGAGTGATTAACAACGTAGGTAGGTAATCCCTTTTATGGTTTTATGACATTCGGTGTATCTTTACCGGTGAATCACTTTGATATTAAATTAGAAACTTATAAGAATATTAAGAGAAAAGAAAGGTAAGAAGGAATAATATTTTAGAACATCGTGACCGTTGAATGTATATATACTGTATACATTCAACGATCGTGACTGGGGGAGGGGGGCGGAGAGGGGGGGGGAAGCAGGGAATTACCAACTTATTTTTTTAATCTTGTTTTTTAGTCTAGTATTATGGCACCCTATTATTATTATTATTATTATTATTATTATTATTATTATTGTGCATGATGCAGTAGGTGCGATGTATTTATAGTACACAGAATACAGCTGGGGCGCAAATTTTAAGGTTCGGAAGTAGGGAAAGCGGGTTAATGGAAGTTTTCGTGCAGTCTTTATATAAACATATTTCTTTAGAAAAAATTAAAATAAATTATTGTTTCAGGGGAAACAGTTTAATTTTCTTCACGTGGTGAACAACATTTGTTTAATATCTGTCAAGGGTGTCCTAGAATTTAATTACAGCTTTTAATCTTAATTTAAAAAGATTCTCATCTAATGTCACTGTGCCTATGACTGCTATTCAGGAACTGTTGATATCACAACGTAAATAAAATTAACTCGGTTTCTACTGGAGCATATTTATTTATTTTGGTAAAAAAAAAAAGTTTTGCTATAGAAAGTGAAAAAAAAAACACTGTCCTTAGTTATAGTTCCTTACATTTCCAACTTACATCCATAAAGGACGCATGAAATCTTTGCACCGGTCCTGGATGCATTTCTATATCTATATTATCACACTAAACATTCCTTTACTCCACTTTATTAAAGTGAAATAGCTATGTCAAAGTCAATTACAAAAGAGTTCTACCCTAACCGAATATTATGTTCAAACTAAAAGAAACATAATAACATAATATAGCTGCTCTTATATTTTTAGTTCAGTAACAACTGGATAAAGACATTAGACAACTCACCTTTTAGCCTCTCTAAAAATAGATCACCATTTGTTTTTAAGTATAGCCTACAATGTTAAAGAAACATTCAAACCTTTCTCGGGTAACTCCGTGATAAGTGGCAGTTTCAGTAATGTTAACAATCGCTTCCAACCCTCATTCACATATCCCGTTACCTCCTCAACAACCGGTGTAAATTGATCGATTATAATATTCCGGGATTATATCAAATCAAAGTGAATACTCATTGAATAGTTTTACAGTTGTAGGCCTAATCTATATATTTAAAGCGCGAAGCTATTCTTACTGACAATGTTTCTTTGAGTTCTAACAAAACGATTTTCATGTATAGAAAAATTAAATGTATAGATAGGCCTACAATATGACTCTTTGACTTTCATTTAAACTGGTAATTTTAGTTTTTTATATATTATATATAATTTTTTTTTTTTTTGAGGTATTTATCGTACACTTTCTGAACTGATTAATTTTATCAGCACTTGAATTATAAAATAATTAAATCTAGAAAAGACATAACATCTAGCCCCCAGACCGTTAATTCATCACTATGAAGGGGCAAATCAATATTTCAACAATGATATATTTTTAAGTCCTGCCGGGAATCCAGCCTGGGTCCCTTAGTTCAATAGGCAGACACGCTACCGACTGAACTAAGGTGTCAGACTAAATATATTATATATTACACATATAATATATATAGATATCAAACCTATATATAATATATAAATATAGTAAATATATCATATATAGGCCTATATTAAATTATAATATATGTACTAAACCTAATATATATATAATGGATATTAAATATATAAATAGTGCGCTTATTTATATTAAATATACATGCTGTAGTGTATATATATATATATATTAAATACATTGAAAATATACTGTATCTACTGTACATATAGTATATATTAAATTTATATAGTATCTATATGTAGTATATATACTAAAGATATATTAGCTAATGAGTACATGTTTTAGACTTTTGCAATAAAGTACTAAGCAAAAATAGGTTCTTTAATTTGATCACGACATGTTTTTAATTAAAAGAGTCAAATCTTTGAGTTTATATTATGAAAATGTATATTTAGAAGATGAAACTAAACACTTATTATGCTTAAATTTTTATTTATTATTTATTAAAAAATCATATAAAAATTGTATTTTAACATAAATTATTTGATTTTCAAAAGGCCCTACATAAACCAAATATGATTTCCAAACAAACAAATAATCCCCGAATTCTAACTATTTACACAAAAAAAAGTTTAGATTTGGACACTATTATAAGGCTAATTCATTTTTTCTTACAAATTATATCAATAGGTAAGTGATTAGTTCTCCAAGAATCATGCATCACTAATACACGAACTAAACATCACTCTCGTCTGGTAGGATTTGTAGATGGGCAGTTTGGGATTCGAACCAAGGAAGGGTGTGGGGAGGGTCTATAATCCCTAATGTTTTCCCACTCGAGTGATCTCTTCAAGCCAATACGGAAACACTCTTAATTCTACCTTAAGTCATCCCCAACTCATTACTATAAATATGCGATTATCATGGACGAGCGAAGAAAAAAATTTTGATCGTTTAAGGCGAGAGTGTAAGGAACGCGATAAAAGGCCAATTATTTTTATAGCAAAACTTTTTTGAACAAAATAAATAAAATATTTCTTCAGTTCAAATATAAAGTTTAATTTCCTTCACATTGCGGTATCATTATTTGTTGACTATCTGCCAAGTGTGTCCTGGAATTTAATGACAAACTCTTTCTCTTAATTTAAAAAGTTTCTCATATAATTATGTAATGTTGTTGACGGTTATTAAAGAACCGTTGATATCACCATGTGTATACATTAAATTCTTATGTTTTTTAATGGAGAAATATTAGATTTGTTTTGGCCAAAAAAGTTTTGCTATTAAAACTATAAAGACACTTATCTCAACGAGTATTCCTCGAACTCTCACCTTAATAGGTCGCAATTAAATTTTGTTCTTATTTAATAGCGCATCGGGGCTCCTGGATAATCTTAGTATACCACGATCAAGTAGTGTGGTAAAAACTACCACTAATTCTCATGGAATAAAGGTGGTTTTAACATTTGATTATCTTTGAATTTATTCATTGATGAAGAAACGGGCGGGTAAGACCTTGTAATGTATTAAGAAGTTTTTGTTGTTTATCGAGCACGCGAAACTTCGTTGACCATCTCAGGTTTACATAGTCACGTAGATTGGTGCAAAACTGGGTTAAATCTTGTCATCACGTCTATAGGTTATTTCATAAGGAGTTCATTAGTGTTTAAGTATAACAATTAGTTTTTATTAAATGATCTATATTAATAAAATGAAGAGTTTGTTTATCTATCATGAGCATTTAGCGATATCTACCGCAGGCAGAAGGTATAAAATTAAAAATTTTTAACTCCTGTGCACAAACATATGCACCTCAGAGCTGGAATTTTAAATTTTTGAATAGATTTTTTTAAATTTTTATAAAAACTGGGTGGGAAGAATAAAAAATTAAGTTTTTTTTTCTGTTTGAAAAAGAAAAGCGTTGCTGGGGTAGCCACGAAATGCATTGTGTGGTTATCCCGGGAAATGCCAGGTACTTCTGCTAGTATTTAATAATCTCAAGGCACCAAATATTTCCTTTTGTTTTATGCATATAATTTCATTATAAAATATTAAGGCTAAGTGAAACTTTAAAATGTCTACAAAGAAGGTCAAATATAGCATCTTTGAAAGATTTTAAAAGAATAAGAAAACTTTGATATATTATGAACAGATTTGAAATATCTCACTAAATATGGCATTCAGCATATACTCATTCAGCTTCCAAAAAGGAATGTTACCACCAAGTAGAGATTAAATTACATAATATATTGTAATCATACATAAATTCAGATAGCGTTTTTCTTTTTTACGCTAAGCCTTTTTCTTTACCTACATATATTTAATGTATAATTTAGAAACTAAACGTAATGTCAACCATAAACGCCTTATCTCCGACTTCAGTTTTGACTAACTTCGACTTCACTTCATATTTAAAATATGTGGACTATCGTTCTCACGTTTTTAAAAAGATGTTAGTTATTCTAAATAATCTCGACTGTTTGGTGAAATTACAATATTTTAAAATAATATCGTAGTGTAACTAAGTTCTTAGCTTTAAATCGACCATTTGAACAAAAGTCACTTTACTTTACAGTTAAGTTAAATATATTGTTTTTTAGTGTACGTTTTATCTGGATTAGTTTTTTTAAATAGTTTTTTTTCTAGAGGTTACCTGAATTATTTTATTTAAATTAAATATCAATCATACTTCTCTTTTATTATATAGACCTACAGTATTAGCTATAATATTTTTTTTAAATATGTAATCGGTGTAAAACAAATGACCAGGTACAAATTATTGATGGACTTGGACCATTCTTCCAGTGATGACAGTACCCTCAGGTAACACGCAAGCACACGTTAGCAAGGGCGTGATTGTTGTAGAAACGCCATGATTGCTACCTTGGTAGCGTAGTATATGATTAGCGAGGCCTAAGAAACAGTGGCGTGTGGTGTGCCTAATATCCGGGGTAGTCCCCCTCCTCCCTCCCAACACTCCCGAACAACTCCAAAAGCCACTTTGTTACAACTGGAACTTATGTTTTGTGCAATAACTTCCCTAGCCCGGCGTTCATATATTTTATCTTCCACAGTAAATTACACAAATTAGAACTATAAAAATTAAGGTTAAGGTTGCCGCCTACTCGAAGGGAAATAACCAAACACTGTGGTATTTCTTATTAGCACCTAAAACAATCTTCATGTATCTCTATTGTATTGTTGTATATTGTGGTCCTTTCGATAAATTACTTTGTTTGGGGAAGGCTAGAACTACAGTTCAGCTTTCATAGAAAGGAACCTTTGGAAAATACAAACATGTATTTTTTTACGGCCAGCGTTGATAATATTATGTTACTATATTATTTGTGTTATTTTATAGGTATTGATAATATCTATCAAAAGTGACAGTTGCAGATAACATGACTTGACGTATGAATACGTGAATATAGATTGAACTGTATTATTCTTATCATTTAATTCAAATATCGATCGGATGTACTAAGAGTTAATATTTTTAAACAAATTTTCACTCTTCCTTTCTACGCAAATGCTGGTACCCTTCCTTTAAATTCAACCTCACTCATGCCCATATTATTAGCGTAAAACATAGGTATGGTCCAAGCGAGGTGACTAAAACAAAACAAAAAACTTTTTATTTGGCTATTTTTAGTTAAACTTAATAAATTATTCACGTCCAGAAAACCCGTCGGGCTTTGAACCTCACCCCGGAAAAAACCAAGCCAGATCTTGACGCCATAGCCCGTGTGCCCACCTATGAGGGTTAGATTTATTTATTTTAAAAAAACAAGCACACTAAAAATTAATTCGAAATATATTGTATTCCATTTAGATCTACAGATCCGGATTATGAGTTTTAGCCTCACCTATAGTCCAATCCCACCGTGGTTCGGATTCCACGTTAAACTGTAGGTCCTTCATTTATCTCACAATGACCCTACCATTACACATTAGCGTAAGTGCGTATAACCCGAATGGGTAGTAAGACGCGGTGCTAATAATAATAATAATAATAAATAATATTGTCCAATCTGCATATGAAGAACCTAGATCTACTTTAATGTATTCACAAGTCAAGTCACGTGATCTGCAGCTGTTACTTTTGATAAATATTTTTAATACCTATAAAATTGCAATAATAATAATATAAAATTCATCATTTCTGGGCAGTAAAAAAATATGTTTGTGTTTTCTGAAAAGCACTTACTATGAAATTGGACTGTGGCTACAGTCTGATTTTCATAGGAAGCCCGTTATTTGAAAATTGGAAACTCATGTTGCCACATTAACGAAAAAAAAATACAATTCTATCTTAGCTCGTTTAGTTGATAATGTAAAATTAATTATACAGTAATGCATGAGTAAGTATCGGAAGCTTTTGATAACTTTTTAGATGAACTTTATAATTAATAAATCAAATATTATATATTTCTAGAGTGCTAAATGTTAGTGACTTTCAATCAATGTTGGTGGTTGAAATCGGGCTTATTATAAAAATCAGGGTTTATATATAAGTGATGCATTTTCTCCAGGAGGTGTAAATGTTAAGTTGACCAGTGTGTTGAACTGCTCTCTCTCTCTCTCTCTCTCTCTCTCTCTGACACACACACACACACACAATCTTGTTAGTTCCCGTCCAATCACTGGATTATACCGACTGACGCTTGTGCGGTTGTCTGGAAGTGTTCTGGGTGCAGTAAGAACACTTCCGGACTCGTGGAGTAGTTCCCGGGGTAAGGAGGTTTAGGAAAGGGTAGGGGTGGAGGGGGTTAGGTTCCTGCACGCGCAAGGAGCTGGGAGGCTTGAGGCAAAAACCAACCCACAACCTCGGTTGATAAAAGTACGCGAATAAATTAAACTAAGCAGAGGTATTTACAATACATTTAAATTTTGCGCAGTCTGACACCTTAACTTAGTCTGTAGTGATTCAGCTTACTGAATTGAGAGTCCTAGGTTTGATTCCTGGCGTAGTCGAAAAAATGTGTCATTAATTTGGATTTCTCCTTTTACAGTGATGAATAATTAATGGTGTTGTGTCCGTCCTAGATTTTGTTAGTTTATAAGTTTATACTGATTTAATTTGTCGGTTCAGAAAGTGCACTTAAATACCTCAAATAAAATAAAAATCGACCAGATTAGAAGTTGTTAACGTAGGAGTTTAGGGGGCGCGAGTGAAATGTCAGTGCTTTAATTCAATATTTATATTTTTAAAAATTTGGCTAAAATAAATATACTATTGCTCCAGTAATAACACGTTTAATTTTCTTTATAAGGCAAAATCAACAATTGTTGTTGAATAAAATTAAATCAAATCCCAGGACACCCTTGACAGATTTTCAAGAATATGAAGAGAACTAAACTTTCTGCTTCTATTTGAGCAAGATTTTATTTATTTTAACTAAAAATGTTTTACTATAAAACCTGCAGTAGCACTGGCCTTTTAACTCGCATTCCCTTCATCCCTACCTTAAAGCTGTTGTATTCAATCATTTTTTTTTAGCATCACGTCTTAATACTTGTATAGGCTATACGTATATATTAATCACGCTAATGAGCTCGGAATGATGAAGGTTGAATTTTAGGAGGAGGTGTACCCGCATATGCGTAGATAGACAGTGGAAAAGCATTTTTGAAATACTATCCTCAGTACACCCGACCAGAACTCGAACCTCGATCTCCCTGTAATGAGCAGTCTATTCTAGCACAAGAGTGACACCTTAAATAATGCTGTCACTGAAGCAGGTAATCAGGTTTTAAAACTGTCTGCTATATTAGTGGAGTGAAAGTAAATACCCATCAAATGGTTCAGAATAAAGCAATAACAGAGATCATCCTTCGCACACTCGTGTATCAACTATGGTACAGAGCTAGATGGTTGAATGTAAAATAATGTCACTAAAGTCAGGGAAACCCGGAGAGAGGATTTAAGGAGGTAGAAGGTAGACCAGATCAATGGAGGTGGAACCTAACTTTTGTATGGAGAAACAAACAAACAACAACAAAAATCGCTTCGTTCTTCAAGACGTTTTATTATATTTTCAGAAAAAAAAAATGAGCGCATAACAGAAAATTCAGAAAAGTTTCCTGACCAATGTCTGAAATTTGGATGCCTCTAAAAATATATTTGTAGTCGTCCTCGTGTGGAAATTATTGGAAAGTTAGATTCTTCTACAAGCCATTTGAAAAGGTCCTATCTCAGAAATTTTGATACTCCTGTAATTTATTTGTAGTGGTCTTCCAACGAAATTTTGAAAATTTAATGATTCTATGTGGTCCTTATCTGTATTTTTTTTATATAAACTATATGCCTCTAAACCTATTTTGAATGGTCTACCCCCTGTCCCCAGCAAACCTTTGAAATAGTGATGTTCCTGGAAACTATTTAGAGTGATCCTCACTTATATATATTGAAAATTAGATGCCTCTAGAAACTAGACGTATCTAGATACTATTTGGAATGGTCTATCCTCAGCAAATATTTGAATATTGGATGCCTCTAGAAGGAAGATATTTGTAATTTTATGTAAATCTTCATATTCGAAAGTAGTAAAATATATCGAGATGATGACAAATTTATCCCAGAGAAAAGGGGGGAACTCTTTCCAAGGGAGGTGGAATTTCCCACTGGTCTCCTCCACCCACTCACCCCCGGTTCCACCCCAACTATACCAGATATGCTGATACCTAAGTATTATAATCCAAGTCTTCACTAATACATCCCTTTCACCTATGACTCAATGGTCCACTGTTTGTTTGTTTTTTCGCCGGGAAATACTCACTTCTACAACCCCACGAAGACGCCGGACGATGGAGTTACCCGGCTGTTGAGGTAAAGTCGACTAGATCCGGCTCGCAAGAGGCTCTCGTGTTGTTATCCTTGGTTGTTCCTCAAAATGTTAACAAGACATCCGACTCCTGTCTTAACCCTTCATCGGCCTCCTCCAAGTTCTAATTATTATTACCGTGGTGCCGGGGAAGGAAGTAAGAGTAGGGGGTTGGGAGAGCGAGGGGGTAGCTCCAAACTCCTTATAACTCAAGACTCGGGGAGAGGAGAGAGGGGACTGGTGTGGCGTGTTGAGGGATACACAGGGAGTAGCATATTTTATACTCCTCAACAATTTGTTGTTTCGAATGGAATAAGTAAACACTGACCAGTAGAGTAGTGTTGGAATGGTATTATTGTGAAACTAAGTTACTTCAAGAAAGTAACTAGAGGAAATACTTCAAGAAAGTAAATAGTGAAAAAATTACCTCAAGATAGTAAATAATGTAAAAACTTCAAGACGGTGCTTAATGGAACTACTTCAATAGAGTAAGTACTCAGAATAAAGTACTTAAAGAAAGTAACTACGAGAACTACTTCAAAACAATTATGGAAATACTTTCAAATGTTACTTAGGAGAATTAGGCTACTTCAAGACTGTGAATAATAGAATTACTTCACGACATTAACTAGTAAACTTACTCCAACTTCAGGAACTAAGATACTTCATGACAGTAATAAACGAAACTAATTAACTTTAAGACAGTAGCTAATGGAAATTACTTCACTTGAACTATGCCACTTCATTACATTAACTAATGAAGCCAAGTTACTTCAAGGCAGTTACTAGTAAACTTCATGACATTAACTAGCAAAATTAGGTTACTTCAAGACTTTGGCTAGTAAACATACTTATCAATATTAAATTGAGGAACTAATTAACTTCATTACAGTATCTAACGAAACTATTTTACTTTAAGGCAGCGACTATTTAAAGTTCTTCGAGATATTAACTTGAAGAATGAAGTTACTTCAAGGAGATTTACTTTAAAACAAGGACTGAAGGAATCGCTTCGCAAGAGTGAACAATTGATTAAATCGTTTGATATGATTAGACGTTGATAGTAAGACACACATATACGTTTCTTAATAATGAGAATTTGTTAACGTTATAAGATGCCATAATGGAGTACAAGTGTGTTATTTTATTATTAATTGGTATATTTACTACTATTCATATTTATCTTAACTTAATACGATGGTTTTAAAAATCAATAAACATTCAAAATATATCATATTGTAAAGGCCATAATTTTTCCTAACCAAACACTTAAGACCTGCTTCGGTGGACACATGGTCTAAGGCGTCACTTTTGAAATAGACAAGACTGCCAATGACAGGGAGATTGGGATTATATTCTCAGTCATGTGCACTGAGAGTGGTTTTCCGTAAATGATTTTCCCCTCTCCCTCCAACACATACTGGTATATTTAATCTAAATCCATCCTTCCTAATCCCTAACTCATTAGCTTAATTAGTTTATATGCGTAAAGCTTGTACATGTAGTAAAAAGGTGTTAAAAAAACTTTTTTAAGTGTTGTGTGGTTTTAGAAACACCCTGTGGTGAAGATTCGTGTTCTAAATGAAGAGTGTTCCTGTCACGTGATCTGTAGTACAGCCTTGGGATGGGTTTAACAAGAACAGTGCTGATGTATGAAGATTGAATTTTAATATCGAATAAACATGACCACCATCAATGTCAAAACCAGGCGATAAAAAAAATGTGTGTTTAACAACAGTAACGAACGTAGATCCATCAAATACTTTTGGGTTTAATCGAATAAAAAGTACATATTTAAAAAAAACCAAAAACCGTGTAAGGAATGCGTCCGAGAAAGAGTTAATGTTTAATTGAAAGGATTCACGAACGATGATTTTACACTGATGACAAATTGATTGCAAACTAACGCATGTGTTTAATATCGATACAGATGTTGGCCGTCATTAAATCTGAGATATTTGTTTTCCCCCCTTTATTTTTCAATGTTAAAATTGTACAATTGTTTTATTATTTTTGGCAAAAAAAAACTATCATTTTAACAATGTAATGTCAATCCTCGGTAGTTTTGGGGTAAAGTGCTCGCCTCAAGACCCAATGTTTGCGAGTTCGAAACTCAACCGAGGCCGACGGATTTTTTACTGAGCGATAAAAATCCATAGCATAACTTCCTTCGGAGGGGAAGAAAAACCGTTGGTCCAATGCCAATCGCGGCATGTAAAATATACCTCAAAAGTATGTGAAAATACCTTTCTCGACAAAATGTGTAGACTTTCTCACTCGCTTTAGAAATCCATGGGGTAGGTGGGATGATAACTCACTACACCTGAACTTAACCTTTTACAGAAACTGCAACAAGGAATAGTCAAGAGTGGCGAAAGCTTTATTGCGACCTCATGCTCCAAATCGGGGAATTAAAGGAACTTTTATTATTATTATTATTATTATTATTATTATTATTAATGTAAATAATATATAATAATGTCAATTCTGGCTATAGTAAATCCATACTATCCATTCAAAGACTAACAGATTTAAAAGAAAATATAATAAGCTATAAGCAGAATTCAAACCTCATTATTCATAAAGCACTACTGGTAAATGATGGGAACTTAATACTGACTTCTGGGTCAGAGTAATGTGTGTTAACATTTAACCTAACCTTCAGTCACTAAAGATATATTAATATAAACTAATTATATCTGATGTTTTGGGATAATTTTTAGCACCGGGCTTTACTACCCTTTCAGCCAATACGCATATGAATTAGCTAGGCCAAAGGTTCCTAACCTTTTTGTACCTTAGAGCACATTCAAAACTAACGGTAGTGCGGCTGTCACCAATTAATTTTCAACACAAATTTACTAACTCCTCCAGGCTCAGAGGTCAGCCTCAACGCTATACACACGACCGGTCAACTGCCATGTTAAGTTTCCAACAGCGATTGTGACGTTACATGTGGTTGTGGGTAATACTCAAGACCTAGACATGTGGGGGAGGGGTGTTCAACCCCCTCCAAGTTGACAAAAAATAAATTTAAAGAATACTGCTTTATTTACGATTTTAACAAGACCAAAATAACGACACAAGGAATTATTTAACTACTCACCACCATTTTGGTACTTGGGTACAATTTTTTAAATATATGTATATTGTGTTTATTCTGGCAACAAAGCTGGGTAGACTCATGCCAAGATATTTACAAAGGAAATAGGAAGTATTAGAATGGTGTTAGTGAGTGTGAAGAGAATGATGGAAGGGGGTAAGTCTTTGAGATTAAGAAAAAGCAAAACCATTCAGCTTGAAACTACGGTGGTTCCGAGTAAAAGTACATTTTGCAAATGAGAAGGCAAAGAAAGAGGAATGAGAGGGAGGGATTGGAAAAAGGGGGACTTTCAATCACCATCTTCTTGAAAACAGCATACCAGGAGATAAGCACAAACTTGATTTTCGTCAAACAAGTGACAGATTAAAATTATTGTCAAGGACATTTCAGCTATGATCCTAAGGTGGAGGAGGGCAGACGCAAAAGGTTCAGCGGGCGCCATTAAGTCCGCGGGCACAGGGTTGGGGACCCCAGAGCTAGGCTAATACATTAGTTACAGTATTAGGAAGACTGAATTTATAGAAAGTGTACCCGAATTTGGGAGGAGCAAGAATGGAAAACCATTTAAAAGGAAAAATAACCCTCAAAAAATCTGACCCAAATTCAAACCCCGACCTCTCAATCATCTGCAGTCTAGTCTATTGCGAGAGTGACGCCTTAGACCATGCGGCCAACAAAGCAGGTCATTAGGTATATGAATTATTTGTTTTATCAATAAGGTTTTTAACTGCGTGTAATAAAACTTTTCGACAAAATAATTTTCTTTTAACGGGAATTTAAATAATTTAAAGAAAGTTATTTTTACTTACACCACGTTTTACTCCCAATATGAGGTATCTGCACATATTTAATAATGGTGTATATATTAGAGAAGTATAATCTAGACGAATTAACCCGTATCTGATATAGGATCAGTTAGAAACCATTCCGGGAAAACTATACCACCACACTCGATTGGGATTTGAAGCCTGGCTTTCCTATACCCACGTGTCTAAGTCAATGGTTCTTAACATTTTATTTACACGCGGACCCGTAAATATCCTAAAATATTTTCGCGGCCCCCAAGTTTTTACTAACATATTTTTCATTAAGATGTATTCTAAAATAGTGGATTTATTTACTGATTATAATAACAAACAAATAAAAATCAGAAAATAACTTATCTTAATGTATTTAATGGGACCTCTGCTGTTGAATATTTTCCACTAATTTGTCCATTATTGTTTAGATTGTATTACGTAATGATATTCGCATGCCGGAGTCGATTTCGCTGCTTGGTTTTAATATTTATTATTGTGGATAATCCCTTTTTACATAAATAAGTAGAAATAAAGGGAAGCAAATTTTGAATGGCGATGGTAAACAGATGTGGATTATATCCGTGATTTCTAGTATACTGTAATCCCTAAGCTCCAAACTAGAGGGATTCAATACATAAATATAAACAAAATCTACAGTTAAAGAAAAATAAAATAGAATATAGAGGAGCGCGCAAAGTGAATATCCTAAAGTTGTGAGTTATAAAATGCTGGACATTTAGCATGTCCCCAGCGCACGCAACTCACTCTTGTGAGTAGCGGGAAACAACGGTCCACCTTCACAGGTTGCCTAACATATTATTATATAAAAAGGGTTGAAGGCTAATCCCTCGCACCTTTTCTAGACATAGGGATAATATGGTGTAATTATGTAATAGAATAAATTCAAGTCTTAGAATCTTTTAGATTTAATTTATGCCAAACTTTATTAAACAATAAGCATATTATTTGAAGAGCATTTAATAATTCAGTTATATATATATTTATCCAATAAAAACATTGTTCCATAAATATTTACTCTTTTCCTTCTAATCATTACGTTATTTATTATGTACCCTAAACATATTACATAAATACAAAAATTGATGCATAACAATAATTTAATATGATCATACGTTTTACAGTAAATGATCGCTCCTCACTAACACATTTTTGATGTTGTTGCGAAAATGCCACATGTTACTAAAAGTTTTAGTACCATCAAAATACCTAATGCCAATACCATTTACCTTTAACGCTAATAACCTACTAGTATAACTCACAATAGCCTTCGCCTATGTCCTAAACAAGGATTATAGTACTATTATAAAGATCGAGGATATTTCCTAACATTACCCCTTTAAGTTTGTTTATTTGTTACTATTTTGGCACAAAATAGATATTAACAAAACTATCCTAAAAATAACAACAATCGAGAAACTAGTAAAAAAAAAAAATAGTTAAGTTGATCTATATAATAATCTAGTGCCATACTCCATTCTACTAATATTGAAAATCTCGGCACCATATTTCAAACACTTTCCCACCTTAATGTTTACCAAACCCAAAATGCCACATTTGCAATAGAGACGAAATAAAGTTAATTGGTTGAGTATAAAGTTCGCGCATAATGCCTAATATCCATAACACAGAAAATGTCTGACTTTACAATACTCTCATTACAAAGTAAATCAAAAGACGAAGATTTACGCAAATACTTTATAATTAAATTTGATAAAAGATCTAAAAAGAATTTTGACTAGTTCCCATAGTTTACATTTAAACCGAAATTGGATTTTATTCTTACATTAATATAATATGTCCGTTACGCCGACGCTTAGTCCTACATGGTCGCAGCCAAGTCCAAGAGTGACGTCTTCCTCGACGGATGGTCTTTTATATGGCACACTCATCGAACAGGATAGGCACAAAGGAAGGGGGCGCGCCGGCAGAAGAACATTCTATATTATTCTGGCAAAGCCTGGGAGTTACCATCTTCTTCTCGTTTCTTGAAGTTGGGCGGATTGATCATGGTAGCGGTGGTGCCGGGCTCTAGTGGCGAGAGGCGGAACTTGGCTCAGTCTTGGCAGTTGTTCGCTTGTGGTTCGTGTAGTCGGATGTTCGTTTGCGCAAGATGCTCGGCAAGATTAGTGGTATTGGGTAAGTGATGTTTATACTTGACTGTCCCCATTCTGTTGACTTGGAGCAATAATTGCTACAATACGTGCTTCCGCTTTCCTCAATTACCCGTAAATTGGAGAGTTTACTGTACTTACATGCTTACGATCATATAATTATTTATTCTAAAACGTAAAAATGTAAGATAATTGACTTCAGTAACAAGCAAATAACATTTCGAATTATTTTTCCAAGGCCCCCCCCCAAAAAAAAACCTTTTGCGGCCCTCCGGTTAAGAATCGTTGGTCCAAGTCATACCAGACCATACTAACGTTTATTAAATTGACCTTTTTAACAGCTTCACATGAGATGGGATGAAAGCTAGTGTGAGTTTAAATGAGTATTTTCCCATTTTTCACAACTAAAAAAATATTTTTAGCCAAAATATATAAAATTTTGAATAGGTATATGCATTTAGTTTGATTTTAACTTATTTACTTTATGGCATTAGGAACTCGAAAGCTTATTGTCACACTTACAAAATTATGCCACCTTTCTCTATCTTAACAATATCTTGAGGAGTACAGGGTATTTAACTCATCATTATATAATCTCCTCTACTACTCAGTAACTTGATGCATTTTTGGACCAAACTTCTTCCTAAGAACCTTGTTTTAGAGCAACCAACTTTTTTTTCCATCATGTAAGGTAAGAGACCACGTCTCACACCCATAGAGAACAACTGGTAAAATTATTGTTATGTATATTCTGAACTTTAGATTCCTTGAAAGCAGGTGAGATGTCAGCAACTTACTGACCAAATAATAACATGCATTTACCTACCGTATTATTTTCCTAATTTCCACTCTAATATTGTTATTTATACTTAAAATTGTTCCTTAATATTTAAACTCATTAACCACGTCAAATAATATGTTGTTCGAATTAATCTCTAAATAACTTCATCAATCTGTATTCTATGTGTGATTATATGCATAATATTTTCAGCGTTGAACATCTGAAATGGACATATTGGCATTTAAAAGAAACTTAAGATGGATCTAACGCATCAGTCTCACAGTAGACTAAATTTCCGATGACGGGGAGTTCGGGGTTAGAATCCTGGCCGGGTGCAATGAATGTGATTTTCCCAAAATTGTTTTCCACTTTCTCCCTCAACGAAAATGTAGGTATCGTTACTCTAAAAATAAACTTTTCTCATCCCAAACACATTAGCTTAATCAGTCCGTTTGTGTATAGCCCAAACGCAGTGCCAAACAAAAATGAAGGGAATGATGCCTAATATACCTTAACATATAATAATTATATTTTAATTAAGATATCAAATAATTCCAAATGTAATACTATCACTATTTTCACAAGGAAACCATGAATCTATTTATCCTATAGTTATTGTTATTTGAAATATTTTATTTGTACAAAAACGTTATTTGTTATAAGAACTACCAAGATACTGAGCTTAACTTGTGGTTCTTTCCACCTTACTTTAATAAACTCGGTTTTAAATTGGGTAACGTCAGGAAAAATAACCGAGAAAAATTTGAGTTTACATAACCTCTAAGCAATTTGTGCCCAAAGTGGACTCATCTCAGAGTATTATGCAAATAGTTTCTGACATGGCAAGAGCCCCTATTACAGCGAAGTGGTTTCACCGTCGACCATAATAACATCCTTAATGATCGCAAATTGTATGTAGGCGCACATTTACGATTCGCGACATGAATTCCCCCCTTGGTGGTGGTGGGAGTTGAAATCATCGAGTTTGGTCATAAACGAACGGTTGATCGATAGCCGGTTGACACGGAATAACGAATATAGGCGTTACGTTACGCGTGGGGCACGCCGGTTCCAATTAGGTTGAGTTCAGTTCGCTGTCCGGGGTTCTTGGAGCATCGAAAACAAACACGGCCGATGTTAACAGAAGGCATTGTGGAGGGCCGTGGACAAGATAACATAATGACAAGGGGCAGGCAGAAAGGACTGACATGGACTCAGATCCATTACCAGTTATTGGATTGAATTAATTTTCTTCTGGTACTCTCTAGGAAAAATAATGTCCAACTTTTATATGAAGAACCTTATCTAACAGTTTAAAAGTTAATAGATCAATTTTCGCGTATTCATATGTCAAGACATAATAATCTGTCACTTTTAGAAGATATCATCGATAGGCTTACTTATAAAATAATACTAATAATATAGTAAAATATTATTAATGTTGCCCGTGAAAACATATTTGTATTTCATAAAAGTATATTTTTACCAAATCAGAAAAGATCTTAGCCGAACGTACACTACGTTTAACTTGCCAGGTATCCAACTTACCTTGCATTATTCCACTATGGTGTAGCTTTTAAGATAGGGCCATAATATAAGCCATCAAGGAAAGACTGCTATCTTTCAGGGTAAACAAAATGTACCTTACACTCAATAGCCAACCAAATTTGTGTAACCCTGAATTTACAAGTACTTAGGTGTGGTAACTATTTTTTTTTATGAATTCTCTATCTTGAGATAGTTGTTTAATTTCCATTTGGCATGTTCTTTAAAAACATAATAATCTAGTCAATCGGGTATGTAATTTTTTGCAGTTGTACAATATTTTGATCTGTATAAAAAAAATGTAAGCCTTCTTGAACGTTGACTATCAAAAGTTGTTTGTTTCATTTTTTAAATGAACGTGAGTTAAAGTCCATATTTTAAAAAATTTATAATAGAAAAAAAAAATTATTTGCCAGTATAAATGAGATATTGCTTTAGTGGGAACACTTAGGTTAAAGTTTTTTCGCACGGTAATTTCAACAGCTCTTGAATATCTGTCATAAGCACCGCAGAATTTGAATTGCTCAGAAAGTTTATTGTCAAATTGTCACATTATAATATGCTCATAAGTCATGATTAATATGCAAGAACTTTTGAGGTTTATATATATACATAATATAATTAAACTAAAGGCATCTAAACTCCATAGCGTTAGCCCGCAATTGGGCCACACCGAGCGAGCGACCACCGTCTATTGGAGAATATAGTGCCAACTTCTGCGGGTATAGGGTGTCATATGGTCAGCATAGCAAAACCTCAGGCCGCTAATATCAGTTGTATAGACCGGAGCCACTACGTTTTAATTAAAGTAGTTTTAATTCAAATAGCTACTAAATTGTCTTCACAAGGCTGAGTTAGCCCCGTTTTAAGCCCACTGCTCCCAGAAAATCTAGAAGCACTGAGGATCGAACCCGGTACTGATAAATCTGTAGCCAGGAACAGGAGCACTAGACCACAAAGATGGTCCCAAAGGTGTCCACCGAAGCAGTAAATAGCTCACGCTGGCTTCTGTCACAACTTCTGCTAAAAGTTAATTAACTTTATACAAATATTTTGTTTGTCAATACCGTAGACATAAACAGTTTTAAATAATTGTAAAGTTTTCTTATCATATGAAACAACTATTATTTTTATTCGATTATGAGTCAACATCTCGTATGAGTTTTGGCTTGAGAATGGTAGGCTTGTCGCGGAATAAAGAAGAGAGAATTCATCGTGAAAGGAAAATTTACATTATTTATGGTCTCTGTGAAAGGGGTATAGTACATAAGGGATAGAAAAGCGAGAGGAAAGGAAGAGAGATTGTTAGCTGTTCTACTCCATTACACGTCATTTGATATAAATATCAGAATCCTATACAACCCTCTTAGCCCCCTTCTAGGGTCATTAGACTGGGTGTGAATGTCTGTGTATGTCCCTCATACCAACTGGAGAGACATTAGGAGCAGATTTCTACGCGCTTCCCCAAAAACACCTCTAGCGATGTTCTCCAAATATAACTGCTGCATGTCATTTGCAGTTCTTTTGAGCTTGAAGGGAAATGGGAAGGGTTTTAAAAATATATATATAAAAAATAGAGTGGTGTAGAAATGGGAGTTAGGAAGAGACTCAAATTGTCGAGTAAAAAGAAATTTAAAAAAAAAACTTGGGAGCTAATCGAGTATAACTTAATTCATTATGTGGTCCCGTCTGGAGCAGATTTTAAAATAAAGTGTTCTCAGTGGTAGCCCTCCAAGAGTAGTAGGGAGGGATGTAGAAAAAGGGGTTGTCTTTTTTTTTTTTTTTTTTTTTTTTTTTAGAAATGAAAAGGCGCGGTGTGGAATGATACGCCCCCCTTAATGTTTTGGCACGATTGTTTTCGAGGGGTGGTTTTCTGAAACCTCAACCCTTCTGTGTTTTCAGTCCTTTTTCACTCCAATTTTTTGCAATCCTTTTCTCTTCTTTTAAAAAGTGGCTGTTACCATGTTTTAAGCACACTTTGGGGAGGTTTTTTGTTTGTAACTCTTTGCTGTTTACCATGAAAATTTCCAATTAAAAATGTATTAATTGTGAACGGGATAAAAAGGGTTTACTTTACATATCCTGCCATCTATTACAACATGGTTCTTCTTACCAGTTCCATTTCTGTGCCAAAATAACTATGATACCTACCCCGGAGTTATAGTTGGCTAACGCATCAGTTTCGTGTTGCGCTATAGTGCCGAATATGGGGAACTCGAGGTTCGAATCTCGGTCGGGTGAGCTGGGGTGGTTTTTCCTAGATGGTTTTCCACTCTTTCTCCATGCAAATGCGGGTTCACTTCCTCTAAATTAAGCATTCCCAATTCCTAATCCATTAGCGTTATTAGTACATAATCGTATAACCCAAACGGATAGTAAGACGTGGTGCTAACTATGTAACTAATCAACTAATAGTTTTTGATTCTTATGCAACCAAAAAAACATGAATGTTTAACTTACAAAGATCAATAATTGTTAAGTAAAATATATGTAGTTACTTGGTGAGCTAATATTTTATTTAAATGATATATGTATGTAATTGAAAATATAATAGATATATATTTCACTAAAATAAATATGATTATTTATTTTAATAAATCTTAAGCCATCCCTTACTCGCTTCGGTGACCTAATAGTATAAGGCGTGTTTTTAACTAAACGATTTACCACTCTCCTTACCCCAAAATGGGGCTAAATTTAATCAAAATTTTCCTTTAAAAACCCTTTCCCTATTAGTGTGATTATAATGTGGTCACCTCGAATGGTTAGTAAGACACACATGCACCCAAATCAACAACACTAATTAACGTACAGAACATTGCATGCAACAAAATATTAAATGTCAAACTTATTTAAAAGCAATCCACTTTATGTCTTATGATTGCTAACACATTATAATTGAATCTTATTTACACATTCAAAAATCTACTATTATAAATTATTAAAGTCACATCTGTATGTGATACACCTTATTATGTTTTTTTAGAGTCCCAACAAAAACACACTTCAACGAACCAGAAGCCCAATCGAATTCGTCTTCATCGTCCTCATAATGACACATAATCACTGAACAAGATAGGACACAGTTACGCTCATTCTCTTGACATTCCTTAAAATTACTCGACAACATCTTATTATATGACCTGTGGCCGATTTAATTGTATGTAAGATGGACTCATGTAAAGGCATGTTGTCTTATTATTCGTATCGTTTAAATTCTATACATTAATTCGTTGTAGTTACGTGGTAGCACTGCGTCTGTTGCCAGAGGCAATTTTCTTTTCTCTAAAAGAAAAATCGTTCAACCAGTTTTTATCTTTACCGTTTTATTTTTTTTACTTTAATTAGAAGTCAGATTATGTCAGACATACAAGTCACGTATTGTTTTAATTTATGTAAAGAGGTCGTATTCTGAATAAAATATCTTTTCTTGATAAGCACCGTCTGGTGAGTAAGCTTAAGATGACATTGTATCAGTAGTGATTGGATAATTTTATGTCAATGAATTCCTTAGCCGTATAAATTAGAAACAGAAATCTAGTCCCATGAATATGAATAGTTTTAATTATTTAGAGTACCTTAGGCCTTTTTATTTATCTAATGAAATTTAAAATAAAATAAATATTAAATAGCGTTTACAACTATTGGAATGGTAATGTGTCTTGTTACCGTAACATAATGTATTCATGAGATTATAGGTAATTTAAAAAAGTAAACTTGTATTAATTATACAAAATTATAAAATGCTCAAAAGAATGAAAAAACTTGACTGCTTCTTATCGTGTTGTGTGTTCTTTAAGGAAGCTCCATGTTTTTATATTTTTTAACAATACCTATGAATAATATAAAGATATTCTAAATGATAGGTGATTGACAAGACAGGTGTCTGCCAACTTAACCAACCTAAACAATCATCAGGTTTACCAACAAACAGTGTGGGCTTTATAAAAACCTCCCCTCTCACACACATAATCCTGTAATCTTGATTGACAGAAGTTTTCTCACAGCCATGTGTACCTTTTCGGGCGTTTTGTCAGTTTTCTTTTTATTTAAAAAATATATATATAGCGTTACACCTGCATGCGTTCAGACCCAACACGCAATTCGTTGCTTTAGAAAGCAAAAATCTTCTTATTTCATCTACAAAACTACTTTATAAATGAGATTATATATGTGTATGTGTAAAATTCAACCTACTACCATTAACTACCAAAACGGGAATGCCAGGCCACCACCGTGGTTCGGATTCCACGTTAAACTGTAGGTCCTTCATTTCATCTCACAATCACCCTACCATTACACATTAGCGTAAGTGCGTATAACCCGAACGGGTAGTAAGACGCGGTGCTAATAATAATAATAACTACCAAAACATAAAATAAAGTTTATTTCTGCACACTTTATAGATTTATAATGTTTACCTTACAGTTGCGGTTATTTTATTTATTCAACTTTTATATTGGTAACTACCCACCTCGGTGACGTAGTTAGCTAACACTCTGGTTTCGTGTTGAGCTAGACTGCTGAAGACGGGCGATCGAGGTTCGAATTTTGGTCGGGTGAGCTGGAGGTGATTTTTCCTAAATGGTTTTACACTCTCCCTCCACTCAAATGTGGTTTCACTTCCTCTAAATTCAACCATCCCAATTCCTGACTCATTAGCGTAATTACTACTTAAGCGTATAATCCAAACTGATAGTAAGACGTGGTGCTAAATAAATAAATAAATAAATAAATAAATGATATATTGAAACGATTTACATAAGGATTGTTAGTTATTTATTATAAGGAGGTAGAGAATTAGTAGCCAGCCTTAATATGGCATGGGGGGTGGGGGTGGGGGTTGCACGTGAGTTAAAGCTAATATGTTGGCAGTTTTTGAGACAAATAACCTTTTGAAAACCATAAATACAATATTGCTTCAGTATTTATGTCTAGTTTCATTTTCTACACATAGTTATCTTGACAATTCTTAAATATTTGTAAGAAACCATTGCAGAAGTTTAGCAATAATTTTTACTTTCTCGCTATTTCACAGATAAATAAAGTATTGTAATCGTCAAATAAATCTAAATAGAGATTTTTGATTAATTTAGACGTTTCATGAGTCCCCAAATCCAAAAAAATTGTTTTTGCATTTCCGTCCATCTGTCTGCCTGTCTGTACTTCGGAGTAGAGTTTAAACTATTTTACCGATTGGCATAAAACTTGGTATCTATGGTTTTCATAGGGTTTCCCCAAGGAGTTTTTGGAATTGGATATCCAACTATAAGATTAAGGGTAGTTTACTGAAGGGTAAAAAGAGAGAAAATATATTTTGATTAAATTTCATTTCAATATTAAGGGTGATTATTGTGATTAACAAAAATTATGTGTTTGTTTTTATGATTTAAACTTATGCATGGGTAGTTTCCTAAAAAAATCTATAATACACAATATGAGAAAGTGTTTGATTGTGTCATACCATTTATTTTATCAATCACCGCGTCTTACTACCTGTTCAGTTTTAACGTATACATGATAGTTACTCAAATAGGGTGGGGATGAGTAAAAAGAAACATTTTAGAGGTAATCTATCCGCATTTTTGTGGAAGTAGAGTAAGACATTATTTAGTAAAAAATCACCCTCAGTAGAGCCGACCTGGTTTTGAGACCTGATCTTCCTGTTATTAGGAGCCCAATCTAACACGAGAGTGACGTCTTATACCATTCGGCCATTGAAACATTCTCAAAGTAAACATCTTGCCATTACTCGTCTAACCCTGCATACAACGCAATAGTTTTGAAAATAAAACGTAAAAAAATATAAGCTCTCTTTAATAATAGGACTATAAACCAAAATAGCAGTTAAACTTATAATCGGATCCCCCATGAAAATCTCCTATAAGCGAATATAAACTAAAACAATCGTCGAGCGTCCAATGTCAAAAGAAAAAAAACTGTCTTCATCTTACACCTGTCAAAATTGCTACTTATGTCAAAGTTGACAGATAAAGAAATTATTAATTGATTCATAAATACATTAAATTATATCTTATAGCTTTTTTAACTCTTAAGTAAAGCTATTCTTAAGCCAATCCAACAAATAATATGATTTTGGTAATAAGTACGGTATCTGTTAGTTACTAAAGTTTCTAAAACAATTTTAATATATTCATATTTATTTAATAAAACAAATAACACAAATAAATAATAGAATTAAATTACATAAATGTGGGTACAAATAAATATGTTTGAAATTTATATACTGCTCTTCTAACTAAAATACATAAACTGTGAGGTGTAAATTAACTGTCAATGGTGTTGTAACATGACTAAACGATATAGTGAAGAATTGACACACTGTTTGCATATTTAAAATGGCTACAAGCCTCGGACGTCAGCGTGAACGTTCAACAATCACGCCGTAAACCATGTTAAATATATAAAAGTTACTTGGGCTTACATTACATATGATCCTTTAAGAACGTTGTAAAACTATGGCGTAATGGCAAGTTAATATAGAATTTCCCATGTTAATATGTTTACGTTTTATTCAGTGGGATTTTAAATGTAGCATTGAAGTTGAAATCATAAATTCTTAAATGATTTTAAAAACATTATTAAAATTTCACCATTTGTTTTATCTTGAGGTTTTTTTTGTGAACGTGTTATTTTTAAGTAATATACATCTCAAACTATTAGGTTTATTCACGGAAATAGCCTGTAGGAATCTTCCAACCAGGATGTAGATTAAAAAAAACCTGGAAATATATGTCTATCTAATATGGGAAACAATTAAAAAATCACTTTGAAACGCAAGTCAATGTTGCCCAGGAGCAAAAAGTAGAGTGAGTATATAAACTTGTCAGCGGAAAAAGGGGAAGTTTTATCAGAAGTTAAACAAGAGGCCTCGTAGGGTGAATTACTCATTTATTCACTTTCTATTTCATACATTGGTGTCTAAGGGCGATAGTGCTTAAGTGTGTCAAGTTAAGCTGCAACATGCATCATAAGGTAGATTGAATTCACCGAGTAAGAAATCATAAAATGCGCTGAAGCCAAGAGTCCTTTTAGTGTGAAACATTTTACAAAAAAAAATAAAAAATTGCTTCATCCCAAGTTTGAGTAAAGATCCATAGGCCTAACTTAATAAGGAAATCTCGAAAGTTACAGAATTATGTATAAATATAATTAAAATAAATCAGACAAGAGCTGGGTTAGTTAGTAAATGTCGAAAATTAATTACAAGCTTAATTTGTTTTACATGTATAGCTTATGTGTGAGCCTGAGTACTAATCGATCTTGTCCTTAAGAAGTGAAACGACAAACCGCTGGATGAGGGGTGTGAGACGTTAGACCCAAAATTCACTTGGCCATTGTTTGAGTTCTGAATCCCCACCAGGTGCTCTTAGAATGATTCCCAACATTTGATGTTTCCCATCTTCTATTCACGATAGATTGAGAGCATTTACTATGATTATCCCCATCTTTTATTCACGATAAATTGAGAGTATTTACTATATGATTTTTCCTACCTTATATTTTTTAAGTCCATTAATCTCCATTCTTATATAAAACAACGTAGACACGTTCAAACTCGCGGTAATTAAACAGTATAAAACGCCAATTTAGTCAACACGTGGTGCTAATATGTACTGTGGAGTAATCTAAACGTCAAGGGGCGTCCAAGAATAATATATTTTTTTGGGTTAAATCTAATTACTAATTTATTATAGTAGAGTTTTTCGGAAGGTCTTGGTTCTACTTCCAGGTGACACATTAAGGTTGTACAGGTTATGTAAGAGTCCTTAAATACTCACAGTAACCTACGTATTTTTAAGTTGAGTCTGAGGTTATATATAGGTTTTGAGTCCTTAGGTTTAGTCGGCCCTAATTGTCAATATCTGAGATAAACTCATGTTGAAAAGTAAAAGTGGTTTTTTTTTTAGCATACAAACTCTGCCATAGTCGAGAAAGAGAAAGTGCGAATTTTAATCACTGTTAGTCAATTCTTCAATCATTAATGAGCTTGTTTTGACTTGAAAACTTATAACAATTGTCAGAGTTTTCTAACGAAGTAATTATATTCTATTAAATCTGAGCTAAGGCAGGATGATGAGATTTATTGGTAAGGAATTGTGATGATAAAGATTTAAGAGAACTGTGTTTTTTCCGTAAAAAGGTGCCTTCACGACGTATCTTCAGTCTGTCAGTCCTATCCTAATTGTACCACCTATTCGAATGAAGAGATATATCCTCACACTGCGGTTTTTCTTAAGGACATTGCATCTCTGGAGCATCGAACATGATTTTAAAAATTAGTCAATTATCTTTTAATACTCTTCTGAGAATCCTATTTAAAATGGAATTATTTGGCTAATCATGTGTTTTTAACCATTTAACCAAATCTTAAACCTGCAACATTTTACGGGAACGGTAGTTAAAATATCTAGCCTCACCTTTTCATAAATAAAATCTTTAAAAAAATAAAATTTAACTATATGGTATTTAATCAAAGTGTGGCAAATATTTTTGCTATCACGTTTCACTAGTTAATTGAATTATACGCATAATAATTACTCTAATTAAGTAGGGGTGAGACCTGGTTCGTTGGCCCTATGGTCTAAGTCGTCACTTTCGCAAAAGAGACTGTCAATCACAGGGAGTTCGGGCTCTACAAGTTTGCTGAGAAAGGTTATTCCTAAATGGATTTCCACTCTCCCTCCAGTCAAATAAGGGTACACTTCCTTTAAATTAAATCTTCCTCCTCCCTAGTTTATTGGTACAAATATTACATATATGCGTATAACCTGAACTGCTAGTTAGACACCTGCCTCGGTGGCGTAGTTAGCTAACGCGCTAGTTTCGTGTTAAGCGAGACGGCCGAGGATGGGGAGATCAAGGTTCGAATCTCGGTCGGGTGATCTGAGGGTGGTTTGTCTTAAATTGTTTTCCACTCTCCTTTTACTCAAATGCGGGTTCACTTCCTCTAAATTCAACCTTCTCAAATCCTCACCCATTAGCGTAATTAGTACTTAAGCGTATGAACCGAATGGGTGGTAAGACGTGGGGCTATAATTTATATTTGATAGTTAAACGCAATGCTAAAAAAGAAAAAGTAGGAGTGAAAAAGGTAAGATTTATAGGAAATGATGTATCTATCCGCTATTGCGGAGAGAAAGAATCTAGGATAAACCATCATCAGTAAGCCCAACCGGGACTCAAACCCCGATCCCTCCATCTTAGGCAGTCCAGTCTATTGTGAGGGTGACAACTTTAACCAGGTATGTAAAACTTGTGGTTCGCGGACCCTTGGATATATCAGGTACAGTACATTGTGGACCAATTTTTTCTTTTTTATCAAAGACTAGATAGCTGTTGCCCGCGGCTTTGCTCGCGTGGAAGTTGATTATATACAAATACGAAAATATACATATGTATTTACAGATTAATTTAAAATATTACGTTACGTTGATGACCATAACTTGACCTCAGATCAAAAATAATGCAAGTCCGATACAAACTTTCACCTCCTTTTTCATCCCTTATTAAATAAAATTTCCAAAATTCCTGAAACACGTATTTATTTGTTTTACGTCAATAACCGAAATACAAAATTTTGTTTATGTAACTTTAATACATATTATCATACATATTATCATCCCCTATTTTGACCCCTTTGGGGTGGAATTTTCTAAAATCCTTTCTTAGTGGGTGCCTACATAACAAAATGAATATACAGTCCGAATTTCATGCTTGTAGCCTTGATAGTTTGCGCTCGGCGTTGATGAATCAGTCAGTCAGTCCGATACAAACTTTCACCCCCTTTTTCATCCCTTATTAAATAAAATTTCCAAAATTCCTGAAACACGTATTTATTTGTTTTACGTCAATAATCGAAATACAAAATTTTATTTATGTAACTTTCAAAATGACGACTTTCATACATATTATCATACATATTATCATCCCCTATTTTTACCCCTTTGGGGTGGAATTTTCTAAAATCCTTTCTTAGTGGGTTCCTACATAACAAAATGAATATACAGCCCGAATTTCATGCTTGTAGCCTGATAGTTTGCGCTCGGTGATGATAAATTTCAGTCGTCAGTCAGTCAGTCAGTCAATCAATCAGTCACATCGAATTATTTTATAAGTATAGATTTAATATTTCACCCTTTAGGAATGTTTAACTTTGCCCCATTTAAATATGTCAAATTCTAAACCTTTCACATGGAGAAAATATTTTTAAAAATTGCTTGATATAAGTAAACTGCAAATATCTGTGGAAAAACAGAAGGTGATTTATATCTTACTTTTCTTTTTGTAACAAAAAGTTACTAAGTTGTAGTTGCTCATAGTTAAAATGGTGGCAACATTGTTTTTATAATGCGGCTCTCAACTTTTTTTAAATTTTAATGTAACCTTTAAGATCAAACTAGCTTGACACACTTGAACCTAAAATAACAAACCACATCCTAAAAAGCACGAGATTTCTAGACGTCTGCAACGCGCTTCATCATTCCTATAAGCGGCCGCTTTTAATGTCTCTGAAACGACTGAATTTTTTTTTTTTTAAAACGATTGGACTCAACAAATTTCAACAATTTCTCCGCGAACAAAAAATCGATTTCACAGAAGGCCCCCTTGTATGTTTATTTCCCTTCTTACGTGTATAGGGCACATTGTAACTTGTGACTTAGGGCCGGGGATATGGGGTGAGGCAGCTCTCATTTTAACACACTATCACAGTCCAGCGCATCCACTCTTCCCAGATTATTCAACCGGTGACGTCACTTGACAAGGGAAATAAATAACAAGTCCCTGTTTTGCACCCTTAGGACCCCTCCGAGGATATTTCATAAGGGGCTCATGTCACCTAGTTTGACGGACAGATAGACAAGTCAACTCCCTTTATTTTTACTGGGAGGAGGGGGTAGGAAAGAGGGTGGAGTAGCTAAGGCTGTGTATGGTCTGTTGGCCAGGATTCATTGATTGAGGTCGTTGACCTCATGTTATCGTCAGGCAGAAAAACAGCGCCTGTTACATCAACTAACAAGCCAATTCCATTTTGTTTGCCTCACTCTTTTCTTCCCCCTTACTCCCCTTTTTTTTGGTTTTCATATCCATACAACTGTGAGCTCAAAAAGAATTACATAATACATAATTGTAGTGAAATATATTTGCTACTTTACTATGTACTTTACATCTTACTACCCGTCCCTACTATCCACATTTGGATAAGAATGTGAAAAGTGCATTCCAATTCTCATATGAATGGCCAACAACTAGAAAAGTAACAAGATCTACTTCACGTATTAATACTTCAAGTCATGTACTCGTTAGCTGTCACTTGATAGGTACTATCAATACCAGTAAGATACCACTAATAATATAACAAAATATTATCAATGTTCACTTTAAAAAGTTAATCTAAAAGAACCGTCCTAAGAAAATTATACTGTAGGATTTATGAAGAAGTGAACCCACATTTGCTTTGAAAGATGGTGGACAGCCACCTAATAAGAAACACCACATTGCAACTGGCCAGGATTCAAAGAAGACTTTGTTCATTATGAGTCTAACGCCTTAAATCACGTGGTGAAGATGTAATAATGCCAATTTAGAGTGAAAATAGATATTTCCGTATGATGGCAAAAAAAAAAACCTATTAATAATTTGGCTTATTGCGATAAGTCATTTAGACGGTTTTTCTGCCGAAATTATTCTATAACTAAATGAATAGAGTTGCATTTTTACAAGAGATGGCTACAATAGCGCCACGCCTTTGAACCTCGAGGGCAATATATATATATAAAAAAGCATGTTAAAAGGCTTCATTTCTTTCACCCTTGTCTAATTTTTCTGATAGTACATAGAAAACACACACACAAAAACACAACGGACCTTGTTAAAAAAAATTAAAAGGTTTTTTTTTCTCTTAACATAAGGAACAATAGGAAACTACGGGCTGGACGTGAAAAAGGAGAGGACTCTTTTTAAATACATACACACCAAAAAAACAATGAAAAATATGTAGTTCTTTACGTGGTAGCCACAAGCGAAAGTAGTAGCATATTCTCACTGCGTAATTAATGTTGAAACGAAGTGGATTGATTATTTCTTGAAATAATTTCAAAAAAAAAACTTGCGTTTCACATATTTTAATTTATCTTTTATTTTTAGTGCCACGTACCCATCCTGGTTATACACATACATTATGTAATAGTGCGCTAATAATCTAGGGATTAGGAAAGTTGAATTTAGAGGAATTGTACCCAGATTTACGTGGAGGAAGAGTGGAGGGCCAGATTCAAAACGTGGGGCGTGTTGCGGGCCACAGTCTTTAGAAACATGTTTGTTTAGCTATTTATAAACTTTTTGTTGTTTTTATCAGTACATTTTAATACTTGTCCTCGTTTTAATCACGCTAGTGGGTAAAAGACGAGGAAGATATAATTTAGAAGAAATGTAACCTCATTTGAGTTAGGATAATACCACAAACCATCTAGGAAAAACTACCTTCTGCACACCTAGCTAGTTGAACCTTGAATTTCCCGACACCAGCAAACTTTAAGATAAGAATCTGACGTTTAACCTGCTTGCCCATCGATGTAGTTCTATAATAACTATGTGGTACTATGTATTTAAAATCATTAATATGGGCGTATATATAAAATATTTAAAAAAAATACTTTTCCAGATGCTTATGCGGGTTAGCGAAATACTCAAATAAGTATTTTATTAAATTATGTAAATAGAAATTCTCTCGTAAAAGTATTTAGTGTAATAATTTCAAACTGATTTGTGTTTTTTGCTATTCAAAACAATGTACATACTAAATCAAACGATTATTTGTCTGTGTGTACAGACCTATGACTGCAGGCCGGATAGTAATATAAAAAAATTATTGCAGACAAATGTGCCGGTTAGATAAATTTCGTAAGCTGCATGCGGTCCACGGGCTGTGAGTTGCGGCCACCAAAGTGGTTATTAAGCACAATGATATTGTATTTGACGTGCATTTTCTGAAGCTTATTGGTTGTATAAGCACCCAGCCCCATGGCCTTTAAATCATCACTGAAAAATAGAAAATCCCAACTAATCCAATAATTTGTTTTAGGCAATGCTGGGAATAGAAATCGATATTTTTAACTCAATAAACATACTATCGACTGTGATAAGGTATCAGACTGTTAAGTAATAAATTTGTATTTATTATTTGGTACGGATTATGTGCATTTCTCAATCTTGTTCAAATATTTACTAAATAGACTAAAACTAGGTATGGATATTAAAAATGACCTTTGTTTTAGCACGATATGGCTCTACCAATAAAATACCAAGTTTTTCCTCATGCCTAGGCTAATATATCCATCATTATTTTAAGACAACCTGTTACAAGTATGTCAGTTGATCCATAAAATATACTGAATTAAAATAATGGACGATGTAATGTCCCTGAATAATAGACTAGTCTAGCAAGGCTAAGTGGTAAGGCATTTCTGTGTGGTGTGTAGGGATAGGAAGGAGATAAGGGTGGGGGGAGATGAACCAATGTTCTAAAACACACTCCCGTAGGGAGCGTGTGAGACAGGATGTCAAGTTTGCGTCGGGATTCGAGTCTTGGGGATTGTTTTGTGCCTTCTACGCGCACAAGTGGAATTGGTACTCTTGCGCTGCCGCTTCGTTTACATCCCCCTGAGGTGAGGTGAGTAAGGGCGCCTTGGGGGTTGTCGACACTGTATTCCTTTCAGGAAGAAACCCCCTCACCCCTCGTCCCCAACCTCCTCTTTACATCCCCCCCTCCCTACCACATCTCCCAGCCTCTCTTTCTTGTCGATATTTTACATACAAGCCTTAAGAGATACAACGAACGGCGTAACTTTCATGTCGAACCTGCGGTTCATATGTTCGACAAAATGGATGGCTTTTGTAACCATGGAAACCAAATAAAGGAAGAGGGGATAAAAGAAGCGTGAAAGAATATTTTTTTGTGTTCAGATTTTTAGCTGGTAGGGAAGACGTTATAAGTCTTATTTCATCATTTTTCATTAGCGGACTGTTTCACAGTTAACAAGCAATTTTCAATATATTATTGGCAAATATTGTTATCGTATGGATAAAATAAAATGTGTATACGTGTGATTATGTATAGGCACTATAACTACAAAACCTAAGAGAAACCTAGAAACCTGAAACTTGGCACTTGTCTATAAGGAAACCTGAGGGTGTGCATCTCAGACGTATTTTGGTTAAATTTGTAGGCTATTGCAAGACTGACATCTAAAATCAGGATTTTTCTTTTCCTTATGTGACTCAAGGCATTGTTGAATATTCCAAATGTCATAGGTTATTTTTAATAAATACAGTATAAAGAAACATTCATGGATAAGTGAATTTTATTTAACAAAACATCTAGCATTTAAGGGACAAAGTGTAAAAGATATTATACTATATCCGTGTCAAGGATCCTTGGATTAATCGAATACAGCTTGTCTCAACAACATCCGTCCTGAGCAAACTGGGGTTGTCTCTGAGAAAAGGAAGGGTAGATACCAAACCCTCAATCACCTCAAATAAACCTGACTAGTATCAGCGCCGAATACAAGTCTCTTCAAAGCATCACATTCTCATATTTCAAAATAGATTTTCATTTTCAAGCCAAACTTTCAAAAATTTCAATTTCTAAATTTTTTAACGAATTTAACTTCACATATCCTAATTATAATAAAAGAAGGACGCTTTTATAAATCCCATCCAAAATATAAAAGTACGTTTGATGTGATTACTAGTCAAAATAAGTTCATTATAGAAATTAGAAATAGAAAAGTGTGCGAGAGAAACAACGTTTTGATCAAAACTTATTCCAGGGAGGGGAATGTGTTACGAACCCGGTAAGCTTTTGTGAGTTGGAGCTTGAAGGCGTACGAAAGGCTCTACTTACTAACAAAAAACTAAACAATAGTTTTTGTTGTCTGGTAACTTATGTTTTCTTAATTCTTACCACAGTAACGAAAAATTATGCAGGAGCCAAAAAATTACACACATATAAAATGAACGCCAAACCATATCATTCAAGGCACGAAAACGACTAAACAGCTGATTTCCACCACTCCAATTGCAGCCACGCGACACGGTCAAACGGATCATTGAAGAGCTGTCTCTTCTCTACCGCTGTCGCCGGTCTAATCACCCCTTGTTGCTGAACATCCCCCACCCCCTAAATCTGTACTCACTTAAATTTAATTTCACCTTCACTGTTCCACCTTGTCTTGATTATTCAAATCTTATTTTAATGATTGCAATATTTTTTTTCGTCAAGAGGAAGGGGGATTCTGGGCCGAGGGCGCACCGGCCCGAAGGCCGATGGGCTGGAGGACCAGTCCAAGCCTGGCCTGAACCATTACATTAAACTTAAAACAAAATCGTGCGTTTTATGTTAAAATAAATATTCACGATATTTATAATAAATATATTACAATGATAGTGAATGGCTTGTTCCTCCTCTTATGTTAAGTTTATTTACTAACTTAAATAAATTATCATATCAAACAAATCACTTCGAAAACATGTTAAAGTCACTTCAAACAATTTTCATAACGCCCTACAACTAAATCAAATTGATCCGAAAAAGTTCTCGGACGTTCAAACAACATTGACGGTCAAATTGAATTTATAATTATCGGTAGAGAAGGCCTAGGTTATTAAATAAATTATTATCTTTTGCATAGTGATCCTTGAAAGAACTAAACAATCAACATCTTAAATGGTCAACTACAATAATAATATTAAAGTAACATAAACAAGTTGCGTAAGAATTAGACTTTACTCTTGAATAAAATTTATTTATTTCCATGCAAAAAGGCTTATCTATTATTGAGCTTCAAGTTAAAACATAACGATTTAATGCCATTTTTTTAAATGCCTTATTAATTTGGAATATTAATCATCATCATCGATCCATATTTAAGGGCTGAAAATTGGTGACCTATTAAAGGCAATTCTAGGCAGGGTGATACTTGCTGTTATTTTCTCTTGGCTCTGCGGTTTGTAGGTGGACGGACAACAAAGATATCCTAATTTGAACCCGGAATAGAACGTTTCCACTACAGAGAAAACCCCAAACCGGCCGGGAATCGAAACCGGTACCCTTGAACTGTCAGCCAGACCAGCTTACCAGCAGACCACAGAGCTGGTCAGGATACGAATAGATCCACCATATTGATGTAAACTAAACATAGTTTGGATTCTAACTATACTAACATTTTTTTAACAACGAAATCATAAATTATTCTTAAAAAATGCTAACGTGATATTACAAATTGATTTATTACATTCAACAATGTGTTTTCTAAAGACATTATTTTTTTATGTCATTGATCAAAATATAAATGTATTTAAGATTTTTTTATATTTAATCCACACTCGAGGCAATGGCTGAGTTTATGTATCAGGCGTTCAAAAGTCCAAGAGGTGGCTAAACACGACCATGTTTTTACCCCAGCATGTATTTATATGAAATGTCATTTAAACTATATCAATGTCTTTGTAATAGTCCAAGCTATCGTGTGAAAAAAAAATCGCTTTGCATCAAAACGTTTTAGAGATATTCCAATAAACTCACTTGTGTCTTATATACCGCGATGTTCTGGTTAGGTGAGTCAAGCCGGCCGCCCAGCAGACGACGCTTGATGGCCGTACTCTTACTATACAGAGTTCTAGGGCAGCGCTGCAGTCTGCTGCGGAGGCCTATAGTATTATGTTTTCTGTCTAATTTGGATCACCAGAGGAAAATATCGATACTACTTCAAAGCTCATACCGTTGTTCGCGGGTTCCAAAATATTTTAAACAATGAAGGCTTGGAGCGGTATAATTTTGGTGTATCAATGAGCCATTTTATACAACTCAATTACTAAAATACGGTAGAACGCCGATAATCTGAATCCATGCTATACGAATTCCTAACCAACCGAAACAGAGTAATCAAGACGTTAGACCCTCCCCTCTCTGTGTCAGATCACGTGGTCATTGTTCCCGTCTAATTTTTTTTAAAGCATTATTAATTTTTTGTATTTCATCTGTTTTAAAAATATCTTATTTTTTATTATTATTGTTCTTATTAAGGTGTTATAATAGTTGGCATTTTCATAGTTAAAAACTTTTTCCCTTACTATAGCCTTAAGAATATTTTACTACCCGAACTACCTTTGCCACGAATCAATTCGGATAATCGGCGTTCTATTGTAGTTAATGTACCTGCGAATAGCTAGTATAAATTAAATAGACACTGACATCTTGAGATATTGCCGCTAGATAGAAGCACACTATCACCAAGATTCCATTCTTCCCAACAGATAGCACCATTGAAAGCCATCCTCATGAAAACTTGGTGAGTATGGTGTGCGTGAAACCAAGGAGGAAGTTTGGGAGCCGTTAATTACGAGACTGTAGCTGGGTGATTTAGTGCGGACACTGGAAACTGGGAGGGGGGAGGGAAGTAGAGGGACTTCCCCAACCATTGTGTGGCCGATCAGAATCCCATTACCGTCCATCACGGGCGACCATTTGTTGCCCGCACGGCCACCAAGACTCAGTGCGGGCCTTGGGAACAGAGGAGGCTGGGTTGCAAATTGCCCACCGGGAATAAAAACAAACGGAAAAGGCAACCCATCCCACCATTCCTCACCCTTCATCCACCCGAATTCCCCCCCTTTTTTTGCTGAACGACTAGGCTTTTATCAAAATCGAGAAAGGAAAAAGTGAAAATGTCAGGTTAGAGGTAAAATTAATTGAGGGAGAAAAGGGGAGTAAGAATTAATCTAGACCACACGTGCACGAAACTACTATGTATAGCTCAGTTACCCTTGTTGGTTAGATATCTTGGCTTGAATACCGATATAAGCAGTTATCCATTAGTTTAAACGAGAAATATATCTGAAATGTGAATAAATAAAGAGTCATCTTTTACCAAAAAATAAAATTAAGCCTCTTAAAATTTTAGATGAATTTCAGAAATCATATTCCATTTTAAATAAAATTTACGTGGTCTTTCTCGTCCAGGTTATCCGTCTTTTTACACAAATTGGGCAAGGATGAACAAGATATAGTTTAGAAGAAATGCGGAAGAAGAGAAGAAAACTGTTTAGGATGTACCACTTTAGTGTACCCGATTTTTAACTATTCTAAACCTTTCCGCCACTTGCAAACAAGTCCCATGAGATCGACGCCTTTTGTTCACATGCCCAATGGCGATGGGTTGATATTAATTCGTTATTAGTCCTTAAATATAAATAATTCAGTTTTTTACCTAACTTGGGAGAATTGAGTAAATATGGTGAAATGTGCCCCTTTGAAAAAAAGAAATGCCTAGTGGGAACGGAAGCAATTATGCTCCAACCTGGAGATTTAAAGGGATCTAAACTTGGATACTTCAATAGGTGTCTAAGATTCCTGATGATAGCAAAATGTGTGTTTTTGAAAATCATATTATGTTTACACTATTTAATTAAGCAGCTTCGTGGTATTAAAACGACGACCACAAATAACAATTAAAACTGGGTTGCGTATTTGTGTGGGTTTTTTTTTAATGTACAGAATAAAAAAAGGCATTCTTCGACAGCTGTGCCGTCATGAAAAGAAACAAGTTGTTTATAAGGTAAACCTCTTCAGATTGAAGTGTTTCGAATCATCAACAGTTTGCTTTATGTTGAGGATGAGTTCAAAAAGGCATCAGGGGTGAATACAGAGAGAGAGAGAGGGATGTAATAAAATCACGGTGATTAGGGGGAAGAAAGGGATAGAGAAGGGAAGGGGGGAGGGTCGACACAGACGTGCAGATATACCACCGAGTTGGAGAGAGGAGGTAATTTCACAGTCCAACGAACCGGCACTGATCAAAGAGTAACAGCACCAACTCGCCCAAACTGGTGTCACCGGAGCGGTAAACTTTGTGGTCGTGCATCAATTACTGCAATGCACCGCTTGCGGGAGTTTCTACTGCGCACTCGCTTTGCGCATCATTGCTATAAGAGAAGCGCAGCGTGTATATTATGCACAGTATTTCCAACTAGATTATTTCCCCCCTTCTTTTCAGAGCGAGCTTGACGCTAAAATAATCCAATAGTGAGTGGCTAGTGGTGAATCTTTATGTTTGGAATTTTACTCTAAATTTTTTTCCTATCAGGGTAAAAAAAACACACTTTATCTGCTTATTAATTGCATTGTTTTCTTGATTTTAAAATAGCCTAGGCATGAGGTAAGCAAATGAAGATGGATTATCTTGATTCAGTGTTTAGAATAATAATTTTTATCAATATTTATCTTGAGTCAGGGCTTTTGGTAGGTCAATAAATTTTAGCATATATCAGTTTCAACAATTTAAGGTAGGACAAACTTTTATTTTCATTTTTCCAAGAAAGCTTTCACCCTACGTAAAAAAAAATTAGAACACACTGAAAAAAAACTATATCTAGTGGTAAAAATTACTTGTTCGAGAAAGCACAAAAATTTTGAGTTGGCCGACTCTCACGGTATACCACATTTAAAAAACTAATCCCGGAACAATTCTCAGAGATTTATTTAAGATAGCTGATGCCAATAAATATGAGTCCTATCCTATTATATATAAGTAGCTTTTGTTTACCGGGTAGGATCAAAAGGATGATTGAATTCAGTAAAAAAAAAAAATGAAATGGGAATAAATGGAATTAAGTTGAAAAGATGTAAGAAGGGTGTAGTGGAGGTCGGGGGGTAGTAGACATCATCAACAACAGAACGGCAATATAATATGGATTCACTTCCCCCCTTTTTTTCTGTTGACCAAGTGCCACTGTTTGTGTTTCTCACGCTGCTAACACACACACAAATACACTTCATTGCAAGGTCCTAGTACACATTGTACACGCACCATATCAGCCTATAACCCCTCTCCCTCTCATATGTAGAGCCCCCATGATAGATAGACACGTAAGAAAAGGATGACTGCCGACCGCTAAAGCCATGAAAATAACCAGGGAAGCTGGCAAAAGCCTCATTTACTATGATAAGCTCCCTTATTAAACATGGCCGCTACGTCAGGACGATAAATCAAAAAGTGTCAAACATTATGAGGATCACCTCTTTGTGCTGTCTACATCGTGTTTGAGGGGGAAGGAGTGTAGAGGATGGAAGTGTCTAAGAGGACGTGTAGGGACGGTCTGTTTTTTTGTTAATTTTACTTCTTCTTTGCAGAAGGGATAAGGGAGGCTGGATTCAGAGCTCGTCTGAAGCACTTCCTATCACCGGATTCGAATATACAGAGAAACATGAATAGGTAATTAAATGTAACTTATTAGTCATAGTTTCCCACAAAAACAGATCGTATCCGAGTATGACTTAAATGGTAAAGAGTGGATAAATAAAATAACACGAAATCAATACTTGAGGGGAAGAGAAAAGAGAGAATTAAGAGATAAATTAAAGGTGCTCAATTAGGGTTAAAATTGTTTTTAACATTTTACTTTTTATTTTTGTTCATTAATAATTTAGAAGTTTTGAAACCGGGACCTAAATTTGTGTACGTAATATAATGAGGTAATCCATGAAGATGGAATTTATTTATACTTATTTTTTGTAACTGACTCATGACAAATTAATAGAGGGACGAGGGAGGTAAAATTTATAGAAAGTGGACCTGCATTTTCGTGGATATATATGATGGAAAACTGCGAAAAAATACCCTCAGTACACCTAACCAAAATTCTAACACCTATCTCCCTTTCCGTCATCAGCAGTCCAACCTTTTGCGGCGAGATTGACGCCTTAGATCAAAGTGGGCTAACGTTTTTAATCCCAAGGGCCAAGGATGTAATTAATATAGGCCTACAAAACTTAATAAATAATTATTTTCAATACATGTATATATATTGTATTTTGATTGGTCGAATCTTTCAGATTTTAATACCAAAAAAAGGTATATTGATCTTCCAAAAAATGTATTTTGAAATATGCATTCACACTCACTTTCACAAAGCATTATAAATATGTATATATATATATATATTTTATTTTTTATTTATCAAATACATGCATAGCAAAATGCAATCATGACTTTTTAATCTTCCCCCAGGATACTATGAGGACCACATTTCCATTTATACTTCGCACTGCCAATTGACCCACACTGCCTTAGACCATTCGACCACTGAATTGGGTAAGATTGGTACTAAATGAAATGATACAATTTACTAGTGCAGTCTCCGTCAAGCTTAGCTTACCTTTGTAAAGTATTCCTATGTATTTATATCAATGTGAATTTGAGCGTCCCAGTGTACATATCCCTATGACTTAGCCTAAATATTTTCGTTACAAAACTCCAGCCAAGAATTCTATGCCCACTTTCAATAACTATTATCGCTCTCCGTATGTCCTAACAAGTCGAGATAGGATTGCCCACGCTAGTGAATTTATGTTCTATTAGGTGAATTTTAATCTAGAATAGAACATTTTAAAAAATGAAATGCAAATCAATGCTTTCAGACGCAAATAATAGAGTGATTATGTATTCTCGTCCGCGGAAGAGGGGAAGTGCTATCAGTAGGAAAAACTAAAGGCCTCGCAGGGTGAACGGCTAATTTTCTACCCTCTATTACTATTCCATACACTAGCTTCAGAGGCATAGCTAGAAAATAATGGGCCCGTGGCAAAACTTTCATAATGTACCCCAATACCCCCAAGAAAATAAATAACCTCCCCCATAAAATATTATCTGTAGTTGAAGATTGTAATAAATTGCATTGGCATTAAATTATTGGAATTTTTTATAAGTTCTGCATGCAGAATTGCTATGTAAATAATTTATGGGCAAAAAAACGCGTTTTTATTTGTTATTTGGTTATATATTATCTTTTTAAATATTTATTTTGATGGGTGAGCCTGCGTTTTGGGTCCCATTTAGTGTGTGGGACTGTGGCAGTTTGCCACCTACTCCACCCCATAGCTACGCCACTGATTGGTGCCTAAGTGTGGCAGTGCTTAAGAGTGCTATCCGTAAAATATTCCTCGAATTGATTTTTTCAAGTAGGCAACGTCATTTAAGCTCTCTTTCAATTTAACTCCCCGTGCGCTTAAGTCAATGATGGAATCGTCGCTCATTTCACAGCAACACTCCGAGATAAACAATCTACAGTGTGTGGGAAAACTACCCCCTTCTGTGTTGTTATAGTGCGGTGCAACGACCAACCCCTACTCGACGACCCCTCGCAACTTTTATCATTGAATGGTTGCCAATGCACCCTTCAGATACCGCCCGGCAACCCCCCTCCCGCATCAATGCAGTTCATCTGTCTTTCCAGTCATGATTGATCATAATGTTGGGTCGCCAAACAATATCTCACGCCACTAAAGCTTACGTTTATGGCCTTTCTCGTTTTAATAAGTTGTATCGGTCTCATAAATATGACTCTTTTAGGAGTGATGCGTCAGCAGAAATGAATTAGCTCATAATATAGGTCTAGGACAGTGGTACTCGACCTGTGGTGTGCCAACAAATTTTGATCAATGTTTAAACGTATTATATTTGCAAATTAATATTAAAAACTCTTATTTAGTGAGTTCAAACATAAAATAAAGAGTTGACTTAATCATTTATACGCCCTAATATTATCAAATTGATGTTTCAAAGAACATTCACTGAAAGTTACATACCTTAAGATACAAATTAATTAATGATAATAGTTTGAGTCATTATTACTAAAGTATATGATTTGATTGTTACTTTGGGACGTTTTTTAACCGGTGAGATATTGAGGGGGGAGAGAAAAAGGCCATACAAAATCATGAAATAAAAATAAATCGTTTTAAATCCATGATCAATATATTTTTTTAAATATATTTTTAGAATTTTATCTACTAAACTTTTGAACATAATTTTAGTAATCTTATTTTAACTATAAAGTCTCCTCCTAAAAGACTGATGGTGTGGCTTGATAATTTTAGCGTCTTGTTCAGTGTGCCGTGAGTTTAAAAAGGTTGAAAATCGCTGCTTTATGAACTTAACAATAACAGTATAAAATCTAGAATATTTTCATTTAGTTTTGCAAATAAAAGTTTATTTTTTAATTTTATAAAAAAAATCGACTTTATTTACCCCTTAAAATATGCCACCAGAAAGTGCTTTTATTCTAAAGTGTGCCGTGAACACAATAAGATTGAAAACCATTGTCTACAATATAGAGAGGTACTTTGAAAAGATATAATTAATAAGTACGGAGCTCCAAAATTTTGAATATGAAACCGAATTTAAGTTTTATTTATATTAAAGGCTATATTCCGACTTATTGATTAAAAGATTTGAATCAAATTCTAAATTTCAAATCCAAATAGATCCCAGATTATGGATTCGACCACAATTTAATTTAAAGCTAACATCTAAAGCCTAGTAAGCACTAAAAACCTTTTTACCGGAAACATTGTTTGCCAACCTGTTGCCCTTATTTCGGAAACAATTGGGAAACAGTTGTTGAGCAAAATTTGTTCATGTTTCCTAGTGGGAAAATATGTTTCCCGTGATCAATTTCAAATGGGGTACAAGAAACAATGTTGGTCAATATTTCCGACAACAAGCAATGTGTGCTAGTAGGTGAGCTAGTCGATCTAAATCATGTGTCTCTTTTCATTATCCCGGACCAAACATTTGTAAATTAACATCAAAATCTTTAGGAGACAAGCGAGTGAAGTAAAACCACTGACGTCTTTGAACTACGATACTGTAAGAAACTTGTTTGTATAGTACGAACAATTTTGAGTCATTTTACGAACCCACCACAGTTTTCTTCTTCTATGTTTTCTTGAACAGCTCATAACTACATACAAAGCTCAAGCCATATCAGCAGCATCCTCAAAAGATATGTCTCAGTCAACTGAACTTTGTACGGGAAACAAATGTTTCATCATTGTAGTTTGGATGCGAAACAATGTTTCTTAAATGTTGGCCAACAGTTGTGGAACAGTTGGGAAACAGTTGGCCCACAATGTTTCCAAGTGCGTGAGAGGGTTAGGGGTCAAACTATTGGATAATTTAACTTTTATTTATAGAAGCTAACATCGATCCTCGATTAAAATGTGTTCAACAAATAGTATCTTAATATTTCAGGCAATTATTGTGTTCTTTTTTATACATTATTTTAATTCAAAATAAATAGTAGGCCTACGGTGCACCACAAAGACGTTATCTTTTATTTAAAATAAAGATATTTTATAAAAACTATTAAGATTTATTAAACAAATAATTGCAGAAAAATTACACCAAAGATTATAAATTAAATAACAGTGTTACAGAAATCCTGAGAAAATATGCACCAACAAAGAGCATAATTATCAATTATTTACCAGACCTAAATTTAAAAAGAATCTTTTCCAATATCTCTTAAGCTATTATCTTTATAAAAAATATATTTCAAATTAAGTTCTCGTATCTTTAATAGGACTACAGCTTTCATGTAAAGTAGGCTACCCTCGGTCATTTTCACGATAAATTTAGATTCACATTTTGTTGTAACGTAGTAAACTACACTTAATTTAGGGTTGGCTAGATAATTCCAAAACCCCTTTGGGGAATTTTATAAAACCTTAGATATCAAGTTTTACCAATAAATAGGCTCCAGTACCCAGTAACAGACAGACAGATGGTATTGCAAAAAATAATGATTCAGTTTCAGGGGGTCATGAAACGTTTCAAAATCTCGAGTTCAATTTTTTTTTTACGATCACAATATTTTCTCTACCCAAAGATTTCAAGAAAGTAAATATGGTACCTACGACGTTGGGCACATTATCAAGGACATTTAGAATCCCAATCGGTGTAATCAAAGTAGAGCTCCACATATGTTAAGTTAAAACTATAATTTCACATCCTCTCTTCACGCTGATGCTAGTCAACAAAAAACAAAAATAAAAAAATAACCTTTCACAAACGAAAAATCAAGACATAGTCAAATTATATATATATATATATCTGTTGATAAAATGTAAACTACCTTTAATTTATTTTTACATCATACACTTTTTCGAGAGCTTCTATAATTTCTATTTTTTTTAGCACCTCGTCCTGCTACCCATTCGCACTGTACGCATATGTATTAGTTATAATAATGTGCTAGGTATGAGGTAGTATGAATTTATATTAAGTGTACCCACGTTTGCGTGGTAAGAGCGTAGGGAACTATTTAGGAAAAAAAAACCTCTCAATAGACCCGACTGGATTCGAAACATGATCTCTTCATAATCAGCAGTCCAGTCTATTGGGAGAGTGACGCCTTAGATCATGCGGCCATAAAGTGGGTTTTTCTATAATTGATAAGTTATAAATATATTTGGGGCCTCATGATATGATATATATATATTCTATCGATATCAAAACTTTTGGTGAGACCAGCTTGGCGCACCAAGAAATAATCCAATTTATTTTCAGGCCAGACATTTCAGCGCTACCCACAATTATTATTTAACGTGTCCCACGATTGGTCAGACAGAGAGCCGTGCGCAGATGTTGTTTTTGCGGATTAACCAATCAACTGAGTGCCAGAGAAGAGCCTGTTATTGTGAAGTAATAGGGTCTCCAGAGAAGATAATAAGCAGAGGTAGGTATTATCCAGGGCACAGGGGATCAGAAGATAGTCATCATCCTTATCATTGGAGGGAAAGGCAATTTTAAACACAAGTCAAATTGGGGTGGGATTATGTATTGGAAGCAAGGCAGGCGTGTTCTTCTATTAGTCGACACAATGGATCATGTCTGTGGCCGTAAATAGGGGAGGGGGAAAAAAACCAGAACGTCACACATGGCGTAGTGCTTTTTGATACGGTTTTTTTTTAGAATGGAGCCTATCAAATAATTGCAGGGAAGAGTATATTTTATTAATATAGTGCTGAAAGAGGTCGACCAAATTAAAGAGATGGTATCAAGATAAGTGAAAAAAAAAATTCATCTTCATAATGTCACATCTTGAATAAATATGGCGAAAAAAGATAAGGTATTGAGGCCATAAATGGAAAAATAGAACGGCGCACGAGTAAGCCATTATAGCATAACTTTTTTCGTTTACTTCTGAATTTATGTGTAAATTTGTAAGAACCTTACAAGAATTGAATTAAATTAATGTGTGTGTATCTTGCGTAGTGGTGTAGTTAAGAGTCGAGTTGAAGCCACTATTTTACGAATCCCTACCTTCATTTCAACCATGAATCTCAAATATTTAATTCTAGTATGAATCTTGCAAAAAACTACAAACGTACGAGGAAATTTAAAATAGAAATAACAATAAAATGCTGATATTTTTTATTGAAACTAGAATTAACAATAAAATCTAGTTTTTTGGGTTTTAATGCATTCATTTAGTTAAATGTTAAATTAATGGTCTAGGCTCTGGTTGTTGTGTTTTCCTGTAATGTTGGTCTGAACCTCGAATAATTAGTATTAGAGCTATAAAACAAATTCCAACTCAAACTATGAAATAAATTTTTTTTTGCATTGCGTCTTACAACCCGTTCGAGTTATACGCTTATTTACTACTTACGTTAATGAGGGTATGAATAAGGAAATAATAGTTTAGAGAAAATGTAGCAGCACTTGCGTTAAATAATAGTGCAAAACTATTTATGAAAATATAGCTACGTAAACTCAGCGGGGATTTTAAACCCCACCTCCCCGTCACCATCAAACCTAACAAGACGATACTGACGGCTTTGTCTATGTGTTCATCAACAAAGGCGTCTTGAATCTTTATCTGAATCTGTTGTACGTTCTCTACGAATCTTTAAGCTATTGGCTTAGATCCCACGGTTGTAATTATCACTGTAAAAGATGTGTCCATTTCAATAGATGATAGCCTAAGTTAATGGATTCAATCTGGTTGTTGTCCTTAAGGCAAGTACCCTAACGGCGAGGAAACACTAGTATGGAAGCGTTCAAACAACTACTAAAGGACTTGTTTATGCAATCAATGTATGGTGAGATGTAGAACGCCATTTATTTTAAATTTTGACAACGCCTTAACTCGCAGGGTGGTCACACTGTCTAAGCCATCAAGCTCACAATGGTCTAGGTTGTAAATGACAGGGAAGTCAAGATTAGAAACTAGGCCGGCAGCACTGGGGTGGTTTTTCCATCTCCTTTCTTCATATTTCCCCTAAAATACACTCCCATTCCTTAAACCTCAGAGTAAATCGTTAAATAACCTTGACATGGAACGTAATAAGATGGGAATGTAGGGGTTGAGAGTTAAGGTCCGTATTTATTTACAGTTTTTATTTCAACAAAATTTTTTAGCTAAAAATAAATTGCTTCAGTAGATACGCTTAAAACTTTCTACTAGAGATGAGACGCTGAAATACTTGAATCTATAGAATGTCATGCATGGTATTAGAGAGGTTCGATATTCATAAAAGTGTCAAAAAAAATATCTAATACAATTATGAATACCTAGACTTCAAATAATAATTATAAGAAATTGATCAAAGGAATAATTATATAGATGTGTGTAATTGAGAGAGTAAATATATCAAAGAAAACCGAAAACGTAACAAATTGTATAAATAGAGTTAATTTACTAAAACAAAGTGTTATATTGGTTGTTTATGGCGTATTAGCATGCAAACAAAATATTATTTGTGAGTGGTTCCAAGATTATTTTAAATTACATTTTCAAATATTTTCGCTGTAATTAAAATTTACATTTTTAAAGATTCTAGGATTCAAATTTGGATTTAAGATTCGAAGGAAAATTAAAGAATAGGATTCGACATGTAGGCTAATATAAAAAGTTATTGAATATCTGCCATGAGCATAGCGGTAATTGAACCAAACTTTTTAGGGGCCAACCTTTATTTAAACACTTTTTGTCCATATGCCACTACGCCTACGTAAATATTCAGTAACTTTTTAGATTACTATGTGTATAAAATCAAAATAAATTTGTCTACTAAGACAATATTTTATCAACAACTTTTGTTGTATTAAAAATAGTAAAAATGATCGCGTTCCCTTCCACCCCGCCTAAGTCATGAAAAGAATTCATATTTTTAACTATAAAAGATTAGTTGTGGCATGAGCTCAACACAATATGAACAGGTTTTTAAGTAGCTACTAATATAATCAATTAGAAAATAATTCTCTCTTAATGCATTTCCATTAATTTGTCAAGGCACTGAAAGAACTAGGACCAAAGTTAAGTTGTTGATTGGATAAAGCATGGTTCCAGATTAACTTCTAAAAGCGCCAAGGGAGTGAAAAAAAAAACCAAACACAAAATAATGCTAGCAATATCCTCTTACACGTCTTTGGATTTCCATACTAGTTTACAACCTCCCACTCCACCCCATATTTTCCAAAAAGTTTCTAAGAAGCACAAACTTTCTTATCATCTGTTGTGTCGTAGAGAACACAATACACTGAAAGGAAGTTGTTTCTCCTAAACTTTTACCCAACTTTCCCTTTATTATACGAAACAAAATTCTGTACCCCGAAATTCCTATCATCTTTCCCCAAACCCCCCATACACCCTCACCCCCCCCCATTTTCTTTCGCATTCATAAACAAAAGGCAAACGAAGGGAAGACTGAATTTGACATGTGGCGTCTCGTGATAGTTTTCTCTTATTCTCCGACTCTCTGTGTGTGTTTAGATATAAATATGGATGTTTATTACTTTCTAGTTGAACAATACCATCTGTTGCCACGTTTCAAAGTCTCTCACCAAACCTCCCTAACCCCCATCTTTAACTCGCTTTATTTTAATGGGGCAAATTAATAGAAGTTGTATTTCCTCCTTTTCCGAATTTCTACCAACATTGATATCTTCAACGCCTCTAGATGGAAGCAACTTCTACACTCGCTGAAAACTGTTGAGGGTATAGTGGAAAACAGGACTAAGTGAAAGATAGGGAGACTATTTAGTTTTCATTAAAAAGGACCTTATAGAAAATACAAAAACACTTTTTTTAGATTAACATTGATAGCATATTAATATGTTATTAGTATTATTTTATAGGTGTTGATACTACCTATCGAAAGTCACCGTCATAGACCACATAACTTGACGTATGAATTCGTGAAAATAGATCGAGTAACTTTTCTAGCCCCACTTCGGTGGCCGTATGGTCTAAGTCACCATTCTCGTAATAGACTAGACTGTCGAAGATCGGGATTCGATCCCAGTCGCATGTACTGAGGATGGTTTATCTAATGGTTTTTCACGCAGATGCGGTACACTTCCTCTAAATTAGACCTTCACTATCCTTTCCCATTAGAATAGGCCTAATTATGATATATGCATATAGCTTGAACAGGTAGTAAAACATGGATCCTAGACTGGATTGCCTTTGGGAAGGTCCACAAATATTAGTGTGATTTATTATTGATGTTTTTACATTCATATCCAGGCTAATGCTGATACACTTCTCGAAAATACATTCCTCATATCAATAATTTAAGAGCCAGTCTAATGACCCATAAACAGGTATATCATATAGGCCCAATAGACTAAGCTCAAACTAAAATAAACTAATCGAATTGTAATATTCTATATTCTTAATTTCCCAAAAGAGAAATGGGATCGATTAAGTAGTTTTATAAATATTTATTTTTCAATTTAGATATATTTTTAAAATATGATAAAACCTTTTCATTATTCTTAATATCACTGTTTTTTAAGGTAAAATAGAGAAAACTTCACCATGACACTACGTCTGGTTTGTCCCTAACACATATGTTATCAATATTCATTTGATTGATTTTATTAAATTACCTAATTAAATAATTTGATTTTCTGAAATGTAGAAAACATTTTTTTGTTTTTGGAATGTTGCTATCATTAATTCGCATTTAAATCAACAAAATTGACAATACTTTGCACTTAGATAAGTTATCAATTTCGCGAAAAGATTTTATTTGGTTTTGTTTCGCACATTTATTAAATGTATATATAAACTTAATTCATTGTTTTAATCAAGTATGTTTCACTGTTTAGTATTTATAAAAATAAATTATGTTACTTGATTTCATCTGTACAATAACTCTTTGTTTACATCACTCTAGAAAAATAAGCTAAAAAAATAATGTAAACATAAATTGTAGCATTATTTTTTATTATTTAGCGCATCTTACTACCCGTTCGGGTTATACGCTTTAAGTACTAATTACGCTGATTGATTAGGAATTGGAAGGTTGAATTAGATGAAGTGAAACGCATTTGCGTGGAGGGAGAGTGGAAAACCATTTAGGAAAAACACCACCCCAGTTCACCCGACCAAGATTCGAACCTCGATCTCCCCGTCCTCAAGCAGTCGAGCTCAACACTACTAGCGCGTTAGCCAACTACGCCACCGAGGCGGGTTAGATTGTAGCAATTTTTGCACATTCGCCTACTTAAAAAATCACACTAATAATATTGTAGAACACCCCAACATATGATTAATTTTGCAGCGAGAAATGTTTGCACTTTATAAAGGTTTATTCCTGCCAAACTTCCAAAGCTAAAGCGACTTGATATGTTGTGTGTCAGTAGTTAGCATGTATCAGTTTCTTTATTTACAAATAGATACAAATTTATATGGGTGATTAAATATTGAAAGTATACTGCTAAATTTAGGCAAGCCCCTCTCCCCGGTCGTTCCGAGGATACGTCTGAAGGTGGTGGGTTGAAAGGGGTTCTACGTATTGCGCCTGTGGGGTACCTCCACCCTAAAACCAACTCCCTCGACCCAGCGATTTCGGAGATACGTCTGGGTTTGAAAAGGGGAGGAGGTGTCTTAGGTTAAGTGGTACAGTATAAGTAATTTTAGTTAGCCTATATGTTAACCAAACGCCTGAGATATGCTTATGCAATTTAGAAGAAAGACAATAATTGAATATTAATAATATTATGATCCTGTTATGTGAATGAATACAATGATGTGAGTGGCTAATAAATTATGGAACACGGAGTGCGAGTGAATAAAGAGTAAAGTTAGCCAATTAACTTGGAATATTCCGTAAACAATATGTGTCAACTATATAAGAGTTATTAAGTTAAATATTTAAATTGATATCAATAATAATATGGACTATTAAATTTACACTGGCTTGAATCTGACTCGGGAAACATTTCTTTGAAATGCACCTTTTACAATCATACTCTCTATTAGATTGATTATCACATAGGCCTTAATGGGACTTAAAAACAAAAAAAAAAAAAATCATATTCACTCTAATGTATCAACACACAACTAAAAGACAAAACAAATTTCTGAGCACGATAAATAATGAATGTAGATTACTTACTGGTTCATCATCAATGGCGGCGTGAATTTCTCTAATGTTTTAAACGAATAAAAATGTTCACAATATCTAAGATGCACGCACTAAAAACACAATATATAATATATTATATAAACAAACCATTTTAGATTCAATTTATGCTGCGATAACTAATCTAGATTAAATAAAATAACTTTAACATTAGCTGAAAACGCGAACCCGGTAACGTTAACAATCAAACTGAGAAAACTACCACCTTTAAAACTAAATAGAACATAATGTCATTTGTAAAGGTCAAGAAGAAAGCCCTCGCTTATCTTTGATTGGCCAAATGAATCCCTCCAATAAGAGTTATAGAAGTATGTCTCAGTTTGTTATCATCTTCTGGCCAACACAATGCTCGTTCCGAGGAAAAGTGTCACAACCAAGAAATTATAATATGAACAAATTAGAGTGGCCTAGGTAGGTTAAATAATTGTCTGAAATATACTATGAGTAAGATAAAATATAAGTACAATTTGAAACCATTATTGAGGAAAAATTTTATTAAAAAAACTATTTTTTTACGAATAAATCAATTCTTTTACTAAATAAAATATATTTGTGATATATGTATGTCCTTCTTGCTCGCATAGTTTAGTGCAGGACAGCCGTGTGATTTGAATGTGGCTTGCAACACAGGTCTTCAACAATAATAATGATGACGCAATAAAATGGGACGGTTCATTATTATTAACAACGCAGGGACTGATAAAGACTAGAAGGGTCATCTAAAGACTAAGATTTTCCGCCGAGGCAACTTTCATTCCACCAAATAGGTGATATAGCTGGATTGGGGAAAATATACCCAGATCTTATAAATATAATCGAAGCCATGTAGTGGCTTTGTCTAAAGTTTTTATTAAGCTTACCGATACGGTACAAAACTGTGACTTCACACAAATTATTTATTTTATTATTATTATTATTAGCACCGCGTCTTACTAACCATTCGGGTTATACGCACTTACGCTAATGTGTAAGGGTGGGGTGACTGGGAGATGTAATGGAGTACCTACAGTTTAACGTGGGATCCGAACCACGGTGGAGGCCTGGCATTCCCCACATTCACAAGTTGTGATTAATACACGTCTTGTCAGACGGGAAGGGAGGGTTTGGTAATCAGATAAATCTGTGCCGGGACCGAGGATTGAACCCCGGACCCCAACACAGAAGTCCGACACCTTACTCCTAGACCACCAGGTCACCTTTAATCGTGTGGAGTTATCCCCCAAAATTCTTGAAATTGAATTTTTTACAGGGAGGGATTAAACACACCGTGATGACGTGGCTAGAGATGTATAAATAGATATGGCCTATAGAGTATGACACCTTAATTATCAAAAAATCTTATACTTAAAAAACAAAGGTCCCGATGACCTTAGAATCATAGACAAACCTTTTTTTTTAATTAGATAGACACAACAGGGGATATAATTTGTGATAAAATTCAAATTGTGATTGTCGGAGCCAGGCCTACCCCCATTTGCATAATTATAATAGCAATCTAATAATGTGTTGACTGAAAAGAAGAAAGAGGGGGGGGGGGGACGAGAGGGCCAAAGTTGTTACCAATTATTTTTTTATCACCGTGTCTTACTTCCCTTTCGGATTATACGCCTTTGTACTAATTACACCAATGTGTTAGTGATCAAGAAGGTGGGATTTAAAGGAAGTTTACGAGAATTTGCGTGGAAGGAGAGTGGAATACCATTTGGGAAAACCACCCTAAATACACCCGACCGGGATTGAACCTCGAATCCCTATCATCGGCAATTCGGTCTATTGAGAGAATACCACCTTAGATCATACGGCCAACGAATTGGGTACCAATCACTTAAGCAAACCTTAAAATATGTAGCCCCCCCCAACCAGAAGTAATCCTCACTTTTAAATTTCCGACAACCGTGGTTCGGATTCCACGTTAAACTGTAGGTCCTTCATTTCATCTCACAATCACCCTACCATTACACATTAGCGTAAGTGCGTATAACCCGAACGGGTAGTAAGACGCGGTGCTAATAATAATAATAAATTTCCTACAGACTTTTTTTTTTCATGAGGCACAAAATTCAACCATAAGTCCCGTTTGTCCTGGATTTCTTCATCACTGTCCACCCTGATTTAGTTTGGGCCCACCTGCTTCGGTGACCGCATGGTTTAAGGCGTTACTCTCGTGTTAGGTTAGACTGCCGATGACAGGGAGATTGGGGTTCTAATTCAGATCGGGTATAATGAGGTTTTTATTTCAAATAGTTTTCCACTCTCTCTATGCAAATGAGGGTACACCTCTTCCTAATTAAGACTTCCTCAACCATATCTCATTAACATAATCATACATATATGTATAACCTGACCAGACAGTACAGGCGGGTCAGTGGATTTTTCTCTAGCGATAACAATCCATAGCACAACTTCCTTCGGAGTGAAAGGTACCGTCGGTCCCATGTTGATTGAGGCATGTAAAAGAACTTCGGATAGTGTGTTAAAATATCTTTCTCGAAAAAATTGGTGGGGCCTATCACTCTCGCTCATATTATTTCAATGTGGGAGGCGACGGGTAACTACTAGACTTTCTGAACTCCCTAAGTAGGCCTACATGGAATTTCTACCAGATGGTGCAGGTGATACTAACTAGTCTAAGGGCTGCGTACATGCCTAGCTCCAGGCCCGGGATTGTACTTACAGTACAATTTTCATAAAAAAAAGAGACACTTTATAAAATACAAACTAAATTTTTCGTGGCCAAAATTGATACAATTTTACTATATTATTAATATTATTTCATAAGTATCGATATTATTTATCACACATCACAGGACTTGGCGTATAAATACGTAAAATTAAATCTATAAACTTTTTCAATTGTCAGTTAAGAGGGCTCTTTCTTATGAAAATGGGACTTTAATGAAGATATTGAAACAAAATCGTCCTGGAATTATGAGACTTGGGTTGTTTTTGCAAAGGGACCAGAATTTCTCCAACATTGGTGCGTTTCCTTTGTAAAACTTGAGTTGGAAGCCGGAGTGTTAGTAACTGAAGTTTATTCCTGCCTCTTCCAGCACCGACACCAAAACTTCTGCTAAACAATGTTTGCTCACAACCATATTGAAGGAAGGTAACGTGGCAGGCGGTGATAGAGGGAGGGTGAAGATTGAGAAAGTAGATTTCACTCCCTTCTTGAGTATGATATTTTACAGAGCCAATTTATCGTGTTTTTTAAAAATTCAGATAACTATGTTTTGAATCATCACAGCATCGTCAAAGTATTATACCCGAGGAGTTGATCGGAATCCTTGTCAGTAGTTACCTCACAGACAGACGAAATGTTTACGTTTAAATGTGATGGAAGACGACGCGAGAAAAGGCCAGTGTATTTGCAGTTTTTATGGCAAAATACTCTTTTTGCCCAAATAAATAAAATATTTCTCCAAAAGAAACATGAAGTTTAATTTTTTTCACATGGTGAATTCAACAATTGTTCAATATCTATCAAGAACATAGAGGCAATATATGACAAACTTTTTGAATGAAGAGAAAAAAGTTGTCATTAAATCCAAGGAGATCCTTCAGATTATCAACAACTGTTGAGGTCACCATGTGAAGAAAATTAAACTTAATGTTTTTACTGAAACCATGTTTTAATTATTTTGGCAAATAACAGCTTTGCCATAAATACTGCAAAAAAAAAAGGACTCTTATCGCATCCCCTTCCATCCCATCTTAATACGATCCAGTGATGTGTAGTGAAGTGTTGCCAGGGTAAGAAGAATTTCTCAAAACAGTGCCTGTGATATGTTTTCCCTAATCGGTCTGTACTGGGATTGTGTTTGAATTTATATTTACCATTGATTGTCTTCTGTATGATGAGAACAGTTAAAAGGTACAGTTTAAACAAATCCTAACACGGTAACCAGATATGGCTCGTCATTGTCACACACAAACACACCCACACCCACACAACACACACATATATATGGTGCTATTCGATATAGTTAAGGAAATCGCCCACTTGTGACGTAATGGCAAGTCGAGCTGTATTTATGTATTTTATTCAGTTTTTTGTTATTTATATCTTTCAATTAAATCACGGAAGTAAGTAAATATGATTTTTATACTTTAATAATTAAAAAACTAAAACACTGTTATTATTATTATTATTATTTAGCACCGTGTCTTACTACCCGTTCGGGTTATACGCTTAAGTACTAATTACACTAATGGATTAGGAATTGGGAAGGTTGAATTTAAAGAAAGTGAACCCACATTTGCGTGGAGGGAGAGTGGTAAACCATTTAGTAAAAACCACCCTTAGTTCACCTGACCTAGATTCGAACCTCAATCTCCCGTCCTCGGTGGTCTAGCTCAACACGACTAACGCCTTAGCTAACTACGCCACCGAGGGGGTTTAAAACACTGTTAATTGCTTAATATACTAATCTGATATATTCCACTTTGAATGAAAAACTAAAAATGTGAAACACAAAATTATTTACGAAAATTCTAACAAGGGCGTCCGTCACGAGATTATAATCCCCTTCACGAGGTTAAAGGGTGCCGGAAGCCTAGAAAGGTTCAAAATCCTGGCTATTGACTTTAAAATGAGCCACGTCAGTGACTGTACCTCATTTATCCGAACAGAGAGTACTTGGTTCTACTTAGTACGCGGTTTGCACACACGTACTCGTGCGGTGTCGAGTTGTCGTCTTGGTAACGGTCTCTGGAGCCGCCCTCGTCTCTCAAGACGAAAGGAGGGGGTGAAGAGTGAAAAAGGGGGGAGGAGGAGGCAAATACAATGGAGGGTGAAGTTTCAGCACCGTCTTAATGAAACTAACAAATCTTTTTGAGGACCGCCCGTGTTAAAATAAGGGGTAGTGGTTGTCTGCAACTAGCTCGCTAGGGGGTGAAGGAGTTAAGGGGGTGGAGGAACAAAGACTTTTGAGGGTAGTTTCATTTTAAATAGTTACATTACTCAGTTTCAACTATTTTCATTTTACACATCTTTTGAAAAAAAAGTCGATGTCATATTAACTGTGTTTTCTTAAGGTCATTAGACAATTAAAATCTGTACATAACAATTGTAATAAATGTAAAGATTATAAGGTTTAAATAATGATTCAATGATTTCAATCATTACAGTTTGTGAGTTATAAGGATTCAAACTTCCTATTTTACGCTTTTGGTGTATCATTACTAAGGTAAAGTTATTAATGTATAGGATTGAAATTTAGTACAACTATGTTTAATGTATAACGTGGTTTAAAGTGGTAAAATTACATAATTTTTAATCATATGTAAATACTGTTCCTTTTACACCACTATAATTTTATTTTATTTCATTTAATTTTGTAATACACAATATCGTTATTTAGAGTTAATTTGGATTTTTTAAATCTAGCTCTATGCGTTAACTTTATTAATGTGTCCGAATTGAAGTTGCAAATATAGATTTGAAATTTATATTTCATGAAATTGATTGTGTTGACTGTACCTATTAATGTATAGACAACACCGACTATACTGGATATCATCACTGCATGGTTACTATTGGGAAACAGCGTTATCATTCTCTTTTTTATCACTTGGTCAATCATTCCTTAAACATAAAACCACTTTTGCAACGCTGTGCCAAGCCTGGTCAGAGCGTCAAATAGTCACAATTAACGACACCCCAGGTAGAGCGGACGTAGGCTTCTTCACTTGGTCGGTGTTGCTGGAATGTTCTGAGACATTGCTACTTAATATATTTTCCAAGATGTTAAATTACCTGCCAAAATGTTATAGACTCAAAAATTCTTAAGAATTATCATGGTCGAATGGCCTTAAAGTAGGTTTTACCAAACCGTATATCGCAAGCTACCGTTAGCCAGTAGTGACATTTTCAGTAGCTCATACGAGAAATTTATTTTTCTCATTCCAAAGTAACTTCTCGTTGAAAAGTGTTGCCTTAAGCTTAGGACATGTATGACGTCTTTTCTAAAAGAAAAGTTATCCAGTTCTGGTTTGTGTTGCACATCTTTAGGTGGTGAAAATTAAATAAATAAATAACATCTTGTTAACTGCAATAAAATGGCATAAAAAGTTACCAAAATTTTAAAAAATGTTTGTAGAAAGTGAATACCATTCTTCCTTTGAATTTAAATACAATCTTTAAAAATAAAGATTAAACAAAAATTGGTTAAAAAATTAACATCCCTTGTGTTTTCTAGTAGACTAATAGAAAGTACATTAATTAGTAAGAAATTTGTACTTTTTCTTAATTATAATTAGGAAACAAGTCACAAAGCCTCACCCTCGATTGAACAATTTTACATTTTGAAAGTAGTTCCTATATTCTATGACTTTGACAACCTCTGACTTAAAAATAACCGTTCCTTGCATCGATGGTAGTAGAAGGTGAAATGACAGTTTTGAGCCACTTTCTCCCATAAGGTTTAACATTGATCCTCACCGCACCCCGTGAAGTGATCCTCACCGCACCTCGTGAAGTGATCCTCACCGCACCCCGTGTAAGGAGAATTACTTTCTCTTTACACCGCACCCCGTGAAGTGATCCTCACCGCACCTCGTGAAGTGATCCTCACCGCACCCCGTGTAAGGAGAATTATTTTCTCCTGGATGTTCGATGTTAGTATCTCCTGGTGGTGAGTCTTGGGACCACAGTCACTCAGATTTTTGATATTTGGATGTGTGGGACCGGTGGTGTTGTGTAGTTGGTTAAATAGAGAGACCATGGTGACTAGATAACTTTGCTATGTAGTTTATTCCTTTGGGTCACGGAACGATGGAGCATGAGGAATAAATATGAGATAAATATTGTTGGTGGGTAGATACATTTAGTTTACAATATCCGTCCCACTCTCGGCTATATATTTCTTATCGTGTCTGAAATTATGTTTTTGGTAGCTTAGATCAGGCTTTCTCAGTCCCACGCCCCAGTGTAAGGAGGGTTACTTTCTCCCTGTAGACGCTTGACGAGGTGGCTCAACCTGCGTGCTCCTTTTCCCAAGTGTTGATTACGTCCTTCCTTACACCCCCTCCCCCTCGTGGTGTAGTCTAGCACGCCCACTTACTCCAATTTGACCTTTGACCTTTGACCCCTAGTTGTGTGTCGTCGATATTTAGCGTTATTCCGCTCCCGCCCCTCCCTCCCCTCCTTCCCCCACCCCGCCCCCACCCAACCCCCCACCCTGACATACTTTCCCCTCCTCCTGCCCCTCCCCCTAGAGCCAACAAACCCTGGACATGTTGGTTCTTCCTGATTAATTATTAATTATTGTTAATTAATTATTGTTAATTGATTATTGTTAATTAATTGGTAGGATAGAGGCGTTGGAGTTATTATTGGTAGGATAGAGGTGTTTTTATTCATCGATTAGGGCGCTGTAGTTTATTTGCTGAAGCATAGAGCCACCCGGGCCTCGCGCTCCACGACTTTCTCCCCGGCTGACCGATAGAAAATGACGCAAGCTTCTCCAGCAGGGGCTCGCTGCCTTCTGATGACCAACTCAGCCTTTCACTTTTCCCTCCCCACCCCTCCCGAGCCGGGGTTGTTCATCCTGGTTTTCTCCTCCCCCGGTCATTACCTTCTGGGGGTGACGTACCGAGCAATAACCTCCACTCACCTTGAGGAGTCATTGAGTTTCTCAAAATAGACACCTGCAAGACGGCTCGACAAACTCCCGTTAATTGGCAGTTTCACTTTTACATCCCATGAAAGTGGTCATGTTTTAGGCCCAAGTCTATGACAGCTCTCTCGCACACACATCCAACTTGTTGGTACTTGGAGGGAGGCTCCACCGCCCAAGTCGGCTCTCTCACATACATCCAACTTGTTGGTACTTGGAGGGAGGCTCCACCGCCCAAGTCGGCTCTCTCACATACATCCAACTTGTTGGTACTTGGAGGGAGGCTCCACGCCCAAGTCGGCTCTCTCACATACATCCAACATGTTGGTACTTGGAGGGAGGCTCCACCGCCCAAGTCGGCTCTCTCACATACATCCAACTTGTTGGTACTTGGAGGGAGAGTGGAAAATCATCCTCGAATCACTAACGCACTCCTCAAAAAATAGTTGTGGGTACTGGGCTCAACTCTCTATACTGCGGGGTGGAGGGGGGGGGGGGGGGGTGCTTTTCACGGGTGGTGAATTTACTGCTCTATAGCTAAGTTAGTTTGTAAGTCGTGTGCTGATATAATCTGCGTGTCTAGATTGGATTCGAACCAGAGACCATCAAATTATTACGCGCCTTACCAACGGAACGATTAGTTAGTTACCCCTTAATAGGCGATAACATCGCACAACTTCAACGGACTCAATGTTAATAAGTCTCTCGCCCTCTGCAAGAGCGGACTAAGTACAAATAAATTAAATGGCTAATCCTCTGTAATTGTATCTGTATAACGAATATGAAAACGGGTATTTAGCTTAACATTGCACGTAACATAAAGAATGACCACATGGTTTAAGGCGCTACTATAGCAAAAGACTATACTACTAAATATGGGAGGAAGTCGGAGTTTTAAGCGGTTGCTATACTAATTACGCTAATAGATCAGTTGCGAGCTTGTTCATTCTGTGCACCATCATTTGCATGGCAAGAGTGGTCTTACATCCCGTGAAAGTGGACATTGGGAGTGTAGAAAAGCACCCTAGTAATTAAGTGGACGTGTTCCAATTACAACGCTCAATTGGCCCTTTTAAAACTGACTACCCGTAGAAACATATAAAATATATAAATTTATAGATATTGAAATAAAACTATAATCTTAAAGATAGAAAAGTTACCATCACACATAATGTTGATTCATTTAATTAATGTAGATAGGCTAGATGGTTAGTAAGACGTGATTCAAAGAAAATAATGTTTGAGTACTTTTAAGAGTACAGCCTCAATGCACCCAACATTTCGAGAGTGAGGAAAAAAAGTCCATGTGGTACCCGCGTTTGCTATCCATTCGTATTCAGTTTAGCATCGCTCGTAGCTGAAAGTTCCGGGTTCAAATCTCACCCACGTGGACAAAGGGGGTGTTCCTGTATAGACCAATTTTAATAGAATAGCCTATCTTAAAGATATAAAAGTTACCATATCTACTCTCACATATTTATACGGTGTAATAATAAAGCAGGTTGCATTCATCCATTTTGCACCACCGTTTGCTAAACCAAACTTATTCATTCGGCGCCATGGCAGTACATGCAACCAGTTGTGTACCGCAATTGCTATTCATTCTGCGCCAAAGTGTACCCCACAGTTGCCCGAACAGAGCATTTCAGTTTAGCATCGCTCGTAGCTGAAAGTTCTGGGTTCAAATCTAACCCACGTGAACAGAGGGGGTGTTCCTGTATAGCCCAATTTTAATAGGAATAGCCTCATCTTAGACATAGAAAAGTTACCATATCTATTCTCACATATTTATACGGTGTAATAATCAAGCAGGTTGCGTTCGTCCCTTTTGCACCACCGTTTGCTAAACCAAACTTATTCATTCGACGCCATGGCAGTACATGCAACCAGTTGTGCACCATCATTTGCTATTCATTCTGCACCAAAGCGTACCCCGAAGTTGCCTGAACAGAGCATCGAGCAGACACGGCCCATCCTCAGTGGTAGGTTGAAGGTGTCTGATGGGTAACGGCACTTACAGTATCGAATATGAAACGGGTATTTAAAAATAAACTTCTGCCTTTCTCTCTTTCCTACTAAAAGCGATATAATTATTAGCACCGGATTCAAACATGAAGGTGACCGCTGTTCCGAGTGGTAGAGAGTCTGAGGTGAGATCCTAGGGAAAAACTACTCCCAGGTTTATAACAGCACTCTCGCAATATGAGCACATGGACTAAACATCAGACTCACCTATTATGTTTGTTAGGGGTGGAGAGGTCAGGACTTGAAATCCGGTTGGACGCACCGAGGTTTATTTTTAGCTTCACACATAATGTTGATTCATTTAATATTTTTTTCTTCCTGACTTACATAGGACCTTGCGGGGCGGGCAACGACCACCTCAATGCACCCAACATTTGCGAAAGTGAGAAAAAAGTCCATGTGGTACCCGCGTTTGCTATTCTTCGTATTCGAATGTATCTAAAGTTATTAAGCACCGTGATTTTTTTTCCTACAGAATGTATCTAAAAGTTATATAAGCACCGTGATTTTTTTTCCTAGATATTTTACTTATAAACTTATGTAAAAGTTATTATTTATGTTATCAAAATATATATATATAGCCGCCATGATTTTTTCGCCCCTAGGTATTTAACATAGGAACATATGTAAAGGTTATACATTATTTAATTAAATGTAGTCGTCGTGATTGTTTTTTATGATATTTAAAATAAATTCAAGTGTAAAGTGAAAACAACCGTTTTATTCTTCAGGCCATTTATAACAGAAAAATTGTCAAGTAGAATATTATTTAATTGCCGTACCAGGTTTGTCGTGCTTGCTTATCGGTCTACTAGATGGCATCGAAAGCCAGTTTAGTTAATGTAAGGTTTTCTAAGAGAGTTTACAAATAATAAATAAGATAATGTAAGGTTTTCTTTAACAACTTGCTGAGTATTTATCATACGCCAAGCCATGTGATATTTTAAACAGTCAGAACCATCTTTTCATACGTCAAGTCAGGTGATCTGCAGTACAAATAATTATAGGGTAGAGAGCAAATAAAAGTTATGCCTGAATACTCACTATTTAACATATTCATACGTCAAGTCATGAGATATACGGCTTATATTTTAAACAGTCAGAATCCCCTATTCATACGTCAAGTACTCACAGTCAGCAAAGACCTAAATAATATTGCTGCTTGTAAATTAATTGCTGATTGTCAATTAAAAAACTAGTAAGAATATGTTGTTAATATTTAAGGTCAGGTGACGAGTTAACACACGGTATTCAATATCTTGTGATAGTGTACCCGCATTTGCGTGGAGCGAGAGTTTGAAATAGCCTAGAATATATTCAGCCTTTGGCGATGGAAATGTTTGAACCCCTAACTCCGCTACCAGGCACGGTTTCGACTTAAACCTCCTCCCGCTGATCCTGACACCTGACCTAAATAATATTGCTGCTTGTAAGGTAAGGTGACAAGTTCACACGGTATTCTGGAGGGAGAGTTGGCAAAATAGCCTCAGCTTGATTGGTCAGTGTTCGAACTCTAACCTATCTAGTTTTACAAAATTTGTCATCGGCTAGCTATCTGTACGCCTATAAGGTGTCTAGTTCACCTAAACAAAAACATAAGCCATGCGGTATTCGAAAATAGCTTCAGTGTTCGAAGTCAAAACAATCAATGAGCCCCGCTTAGTAGGTATGAGGACGGAAAATGTACCCGCATTTTCACGAAGTGTGCGGGAAAAAAACCACCTTTGGTCTACGTTTGCGGGAGGGCTGACACCTAGAATGGTCATGTACCAGAACGGGAATCAAACCCACGACCTCCCTGGCATTGGCAGTGACGCCTTAGACTACGCTATCAGTGATGTAGGTGAATAACAAACGCATACAGAGTAAGTTTGTTGATAGATACTGACCGCAGGTAAAGTAGCTATATACTCTTCATACTATAGTTTTGGGTCTTTCTACCAAACAAATTTAATATTTAAGGTAAGGTGTCAAGTTCACACACATAAGTGTACCCGCAGGGAGAATATGGAAAACCTCCCGACGCTGTTGAAGGAATCTATGGAGTGGAGTTGTTTAGCAAAATTATTAAAACTTATAATACTAGGCTAAGTGAACCGCAGGGAGAGTGTAACGTTCGCCTAGCCGTGATTTGAACCACGGATAGTGTTTGCGGTCTCAAGTCAAACAGTGAAGGTGACATCAACATTAACGTATCTAGAATATATTTAAGGTGTTCGGTAGGAGATGAACAGTTTTAGAATATTGACACATGTATATTGTGCTTAGCCCCCAAGAATCTCGATGTTGACCATGCGACACAACTATAGCAGGAAGACCAGTTGGCAACAAGAGTTAAATACTACGCTGAGACGGAGCAGGAGAGAGAGAGAAAGGGAGTTTCTAATATTTATAATAAACTGTATGTAAAAAGCGAAAGACCCTGGAATATTTACACCCTGTCACAGCACTCCCGAGCACATGAGCTAGGCGTCAGACTCTACTATTATGGTTTAATAGGGGGGTTGAGAGGTTAGGGCTTGAAATCCGGTCGGACGCACTGAGGTTTATTTTTAGCTTCACTCATAATGTTGATTCATTTAATTAATATAGATAGGCTAGATGGTTAGTAAGACGTGATTCAAAGACTTACATAGGGCCTTGCGGGCAACGACCGCCTCAATGCACCCAACATTTGCGAGAGTGAGAAAAAGTCCATGTGGTACCCGCGTTGCTATTCATTCGTATTCAGAATGTATCTAAAAGTTATATAAGCACCGTGATTTTTTTCCCCTAGATATTTTACTTATAAACTTATGTAAAAGTTATTATTTATGTTATCAATATATATATATATATATAGCCGCCATGATTCTTTTCTCTGGGTATTTAACATAGGAACATATGTAAAGGTTATACATTATTTAATAAAATGTAGTCATCGTGATTGTTCCTTATGATATTTAAAATAAATTCAAGTGTATTCAAGCACACGTAACGAAACGGGGCTCGTCTGGTATGGTTAATTGTCGAGGTTGGAGTTTGAACACTATCCTATTAAACTGAGGATATTTCCAACTCTCCCTCCCTACAAAGGCTTAATATTGTTTAAGGATAGTATGAAACCACCCTAATATTTTCCACGTATCTGACCACTCGTGATGATTAAAAGTAGATTAATAGGAATAACATGCGTTACTATTTGTTTCATCCTGTACGGACTAACACAAAACATTGAGAAATTATAAGTACCAATTTTCCTCACTAGATGGCACCGAATGAAAGTTATTAATAAATGAATATAAATTTGAAATATCATAATAATGTACCCGTAAATAACAAAATATTGAAGGATTCATACAGTAACGCATGTGTTACTTGTACGCTATTTACCATTTATATTGATTTTATTTCTAGGTACACCATTTGGAGGTGAAATAATTGCGCACACATGTATTGTTACTCGCAGACAAATATTGTTTATAATTCGATATAAGGACTTTATCGTTTTACGTGCAACATGAATGATTTCAGTAAATTCACGCATTTTCTTGTGTAAAATTGCCTTTCGCGGATAGAGAAGTGATAGTGAATAAGTCAACTATCATTAAGATTTTATCTACTTATACTCATAGAGCACGCTCTATAGGCAATATTTAATCTGCTGATTTTCATACAACACACTTGGTTAAAATGGTCTTCTTATGTAAGAACTGTTAACATCTTTTACCAAGCTTACCAACCTGACGCGTCATATGCGTTTACAGCACGGGACTGGACTTAGAAAATGTGATGAGTGTGGACAAGTTTTTAGTCGGAGTGACAACTCACAGAGGCATGTTTCCTCACATATTCGGGAGGTGAAGTCATTCGAATGTGATAAAGGCAGTCGAATATCTATTGAGAATCTCGATAATGATGAAGATTATGACCCTTGCAGTTTTTCAGAAGCTTTGAATGGGTCAGTCAAAATCATCAAGCACTCTCCTCGAAAGACTCGCTATTTTTACCCTTTATTAACGAAATTAAAAGAATTTGGAAGCAACGCTTGTCCAACAACTTAATGTAATGGATAATCTTAAATGATATACATCTGCCTGTGTGGAGTACTCTCGTGTTGGTGAGGAGGGGATGAAACAATCACCCCTTACTTCCGCAGTAAGTGTATGGTCACTTAAGTCCTGATGAATTAAAATCACAGATTGAGGATGCATACACTTACATGATTGAAGCAGCTTCTTCTTTCCACCACAAAGGAAGTGGTTGGGCTGAGGAACGTGTGAAATACTTAGAGTTTAACTAGCTAATATGTCCTTTGGCTGCTTCCAGTTATATCCATTACCGCAAGAGTTGATAAATAAGCATGCTATAATTAATAAAGAAATGCGATAGTAAATGTTTCTTGGCTGTGCTAGCATTTCTATAACCCAGCTGACATGCACGCTAAGCGAGTGAGTAAGTATATATCATTGGAAAGTAAACTAAATATGGAGGGTATTGAATATCCTGTGCAAATACCACAAATAACCAAGTTTGAAAAACCAAATAATGTATCTATTAATGTGTACGGCTACCAAGGGGAAATGTTCCCTTTAAGAATAACTAAGGTTAGTCGTGACAATCACGTGGATTTGCTGTTTCTTTCCAATGTGGATGGAGGACATTATTGTCTTATCAAGAACTTGAGCAGATCTCTAAGATCACTGACCAGACACGATGGTGAATCATTCTGTTGCAAATATTGTTTGCATAGATTTTCCAAGGAAAATCTCAGGAATGGGCATAGTGAGCGGTGTGTTGATTTCGATGCTCAGAAGATACAGATGCCTAAGGAAGAGGATAAAATATTGAAATTTTCAACATATGCTAAAAATCCCGTATGTGATATATGCAGATTTTGAGTGTTTTAATATTAAAATATCAGGGTGTGCACCTAACCCTGATCACTCATCAACTACTAAAATGACGAAGCACATACCATCTGGATTTGCATACATAATAGTCGATTCGGAAGGTAAATGTGTGAAACCTCCGGTCGTCTATAGTGGAGAAAATGTTGTGGACACCTTTCTTCATAAACTTACTGAAGAAGAAACTATGATCACCACGATGAAGAAAAATGTTGTCCCTGTGTGCATCACCTCTGAACAAGAAAATGAATTTATTTGGACTAGTGTATGTAGTATCTGTGAGAAGGAGCTGGGCCAAGACCGCGTTCGTGACCACTGTCATCTCAGTGGAGCTTATTGGGTTTCATCTCATAGTATGTGCAATATTCAGTTTCAATATACCAAGAGAATACCCGTCATTTTACACAATTTAAAAAATTATGACGCACATATTATCATGCAGAAAATTGGGAAGTTTACAGACAGAAGACTATCATGTATCCCAAACAACATGGAGAAATATATCTCATTCAGCCTTGGCCATTTACAATTTATTGACTCGTTCCAGTTTTTAAGCATATCTCTTGAAAAATTGGTTGAAAATTTGTTGCATGTTGGGAAAACTCAATTTAAAATACTCCATGAAAATATCCCTTTCGATAAAGTAGATCCTCTGCTACGAAAAGGTGTGTTCCCTTACGACTACATGGATTGCAGCAGTAAACTGGAAGATAATCAATTACCACCAAAATCTGCATTCTATAATCAGATGCACCAAGAACATATTTCAGAAAGTGACTACGCTCATGCTAAAACTGTGTGGGAGAACTTTGAAATGAACACTATGGAAGATTATCAAAATTTATATGTTTTAAGTGATGTTCTACTTTTAGCAGACGTATTCGAATACTTTCGCTCTTTGTGTTTTGAGTATTATAAATTAGACTGTCTACATTTTTGTACAAGCCCTGGACTAGCATGGACAGCCTTTTTAAAGATGACCAAGGTTGAGTTGGAGCTATTAACTGACATTGAAATGCATTTATTCATTGAAAAGGGGATACGCGGTGGAGTGTCTATGATTTCTAATAGATATTCTGAAGCAAACAACCCCGATATGATGTATTTTAATCCTGAAAAGGAGGTGAAGTATATCACATACTGGGATTGTAATAACCTATACGGAACTGTTATGTCTGATCACCTTCCTCAGAGTAATTTTAGGTTGTTGAACAAGAGTGAAATAGCAGAGCTCAATATAATTTCAGTTGTTGATGATAGCACTGTGGGTTATATATTAGAAGTGGATCTAGAGTATCCGGAAGAAATTCATGACGAACACAGTGACTACCCACTTGCTCCTGAAAAAGTCATAGTTACTCCTGAGATGTTATCCCCATTCTCTAAGTATATGCAATCCAATCTAAACTTTCCCACCGGCAGGAAAACAGAAAAGCTAGTGCCCAACCTAAACAGTAAACAAAATTATGTGGTACACTACCATAATTTAAAACTGTACATTTCCTTGGGTATGAAGCTTCAAAAGATACACCGAGTCCTAACATTCAATCAGAGCGCTTGGTTAAAACCATATATTGATTTTAATACATCCCGGCGAAAAAACGCATTAAACGGCTTTGAAAAGGACTTTTTCAAACTCATGAACAATGCAGTATTTGGGAAGTCGATGGAAAATCAAAGACATCGTGTAAATGTTCAATTACTAAATAATGAAAAAAGACAATGAAGCGTATAGCTTCACCAGCATTTATTGCTTATACAATCTTCACGGAAGAGTTAGTTGGTGTTCACATGAGAAAAATAAGCCTACTTTTGAATAAGCCTATCTATACAGGCTTTGCAATCTTAGATATAAGCAAGGTTATTATGTATAGCTTTCATTATAATTATGTTAAGAGGAAATATGGACAAAATGCAAAGCTCTTATTCACAGACACAAACTCCCTCTGTTACGAACTGAAAACAGAAAATGCGTATGTGGATATGTTTGATAATATTGACCAATTCGACACTTCAGACTATCCAGAAACACATTTTTTACACAGTGTATGCAATAAAAAATCTCTGGGTAAAATGAAGGATGAGATGAATGGAGAGTGCATTCGAGAGTTTGTGGGACTTCGGCCTAAACTCTACTCCATTCAAAAGGAGAGTCTTGAGGAGAAAAAAGTAGGTAAAAGTGTATCAAAAACAACCCCCAAAAAGAAAATTAAACATTCTCATTATAAAAAATGTTTAAAGCAGGGAGTTTTACACTATGCACGTATGTCTATGCTAAGAAGTGAGAAACATCAATTGTACAGTATATCTTTGAATAAACTTGCACGTTCACCAGGAGATGATAAACGCTATATTTTAGATAATGGATGCGACACTCTTGCATACGGTCACTACAAAATAAGACAAATTTGTCCACCAATGGAGACATAAATAATAATAATCACTCTTTATATTTTAATACGTAAATAGCTCGAGTGCTTGTGAGTATCATAGCCTGATTTCATCAGGTGAAACAGCACGGCTTTATCAAAATTGAATAGTTTGGTTAAAATTAGTTATAGGTGGGAGGTGATGTTACTCGCTTCCTCGCAGTGCCTCCTGGGAAACGTTTTAATAACGGCTAAACGAGTAACAACCAATACATAGTAATATTATAATAAAATGTTGGTGATTTATAAAAGTTTTATCAAATTAATGGTGTAAGTATTTTAAAAACACCTAGTTCTCCACCCGCCTTCCCCTCCCTAATTTTTTTTCAAGTAGTATAGAAAACCCGTTGCCCGAACCAATGAACTCAATATCTATTCTTGTCTCAACTCATCTTGTTGAACCGTCAAGCTGTTACCAGGGAAAACCCAAGGTTGTCGAGGTCACGATCTATTCTTGTCTCGACTTGTCTACCCACCGACCTAGCGCCAGGGAAAAACCCGTTTCCCAGGTTGATGACCTCCATATTTATTCTTGTCTCAACTCGTCTTGTCGGACCGATATACTGGCGCCAGGGTTGCGGCATAACACGCAATGATTACGGTATAGGAAAAAACCCAGGTTGTCCGGTCCGAGAGCTGGGGTGGAGGAACATTTCTACATCCATGCATTTCGACAGACGCTACCAAACAACCAATTTTAGTAGACTTGTGACGGGGGATAGCGGCCCCTAACTGTGGATTCCGAGGCCCCTGATTGTGCATAATTAGATAAGCTAGAGTTGCGACCATAAAACGCAATGATTACGTCATAGGAAACACCCAGGTTGCTGAGATCACGATCTATTCTTGTACCAACTTGTCTACCCGCCAACCTGGCGCCAGGGAAAACCCGCTGCCAGGGTCAATATCTATTCTTGTCTCAACTTGTCTTGTCTGCCCACCAGCCTGGCGCCAGGGTTGCGACATAACACGCAATGATTACGTCATTGGGAAAATCCAAGGTTATTGATGTCACTTGTCGCCCCGGCAGTCTGGCGTCAGGGTGGCGAAGGCAGGGTGAACCAATTACCACACTCTACCACCAACAACCATAGCGCGAGGTTCATGCTGCTTGTTCCAGGACAGGGAAGAAGAACCAATGTTCATTCTAGGCCTGGCAGCCGTAGCGCAAGCTTCGTGCCGAGCCCTCCTGCCTCAACGTCAAGGACTGTATGCCCATAAATAAACTACAACGCCCTAAAACTCCGGCACCTCTATCCTACCAATTAATTAATTAACAACCATCAGGTCCAGCGTATGCCGGCAATAAATAATAACGCCAACGCCTCTATCCTACCAATTAAATTAATTAATTAACAATAATCAATTAACAATAATTAATTAACAATCATTAATAATTAATCAGAAGAACCAACATTCCGGGTTTGTAGGGGAGGGGCAGGAGGAGGGGAAAGTATGTCAGGGGTGAGGGACAGGGGGGCCGGAGGGGAGGGGGCGGAATAACGGTAAAAATCGACGACACACAACTAGGGGTCAAAGGTCAAAGTCAAATTGGAGTAGGTGGGCGTGCTAGACTACACCACGAGGGGGAGGGGGTGTAAGGGAGGACGTAATCAACACTTGGGAAAAGGAACACGCAGGTTGAGCCACCTCGTCAAGCGTCTACAGGGAGAAAGTAACCCTCCTTACACTGGGGCGTGGGACTGAGAAAGCCTGATCTAAGCTACCTAAAACATAATTTCAGACACGATAAGAAATATATAGCCGAGAGTGGGACGGATATTGTAAACTAAATGTATTACCCACCAACAATATTTATCTCATATTTATTCCTCATGCTCCATTGTTCCGTGACCCAAAGGAATAAACTACATAGCAAAGTTATCTAGTCACCATGGTCTCTCTATTTAACCAACTACACAACATCACCGGTCCCACACATCCAAATATCAAAAATCTGAGTGACTGTGGTCCCAATACTCACCACCAGGAGATACTAACATCGAACATCCAGGAGATAATAATTCTTCCTTACACGGGTGCGGTGAGGATCACTTCACGAGGGTGCGGTGAGGATCACTTCACGGGGTGCGGTGAGGATCACTTCACGGGGTGCTGTGAGGATCACTTCACGGGGTGCGGTGTAAAGAGAAAGTAATTCTCCTTACACGGGGTGCGGTGAGGATCACTTCACGGGGTGCGGTGAGGATCAATGTTAAACCTTATGGGAGAAAGTGGCTCAGAACTGTCATTTCACCTTCTACTGATGGTCACGCGTCAACCTCATCTGGTCTGGCATGTAGAGACGGGAAGGTTAGGTTCGAATTCTGGCCTGGTATATTAGTGATAACTTTTTACTCAATTCTTTCCAACGCGCCCTATACCTGTGGCCAACTTTGGTGGCCGCATGGTCTAAGACGTAACTCTCGCAATATAGTAGACTGTCGATGATAGGGAGATCAGGGTTCAAATCCCGGTCAGCTGTACTGAGGGTGGTTTTTCCAAAATGATTTTCCACTCTACCTCCATGCAATTGTGGGTAATCTTACTCTAAATTCAACCTTACTCAACCTTAAACCATTAGCATAATTAGTACATTTGCGTATAACCCACCGAACAGTTATTAAGTTACGGTGCTAGGAAAAGAAAAAAACAATACCTGTGAAATGTTATAATCCATCAGTGGAACACTCATTGGTTAGGTATAAATGGAATAAAATTCCCGATGTTAGGTATTTAGAACAAAGCCTATGTGTGATTGGTCAAATGGGGACATAGTGGACGGTAACATATTACAAATACAGTTTAAACAAGCTCTACTTACCCTAGGAGTAGATCACCCCCCCTTCCCCCCCCCCCCACCACCACACACATACAAATAAATATATACAAGTTACATAGATATGTATGGATGTTTCTCGCTCTTTATTTGCCAACATTAATAATCTTTCTGTTCAAGCTTATTCTAATTGAAAGCAGCCTTAGTCAATAGCCATTATTATTCAGGTTCAGTTAACTAGCCAGAAATATCCTTTTCTTGTTGAAAGTAGCCTTGATCATTTCCCTCCAGGTACAGTTTGATAGTCAGCAGCAACCTCTTTTTGTTGAAAGCAGCCTTGATCATTTCCCTCCAGATACAGTTTGCTAGTCAGCAGCAACCTCTTTTTGTTGAAAGCAGCCTTGATCATTTTCCTCCAGGTACAGTTTGATAGTCAGCAGCAACCTCTCTTTGTTGAAAGCAGCTTTATCCGTTGCAGTGGTTACTTACTGTATCACCTATGTTCACTGCACAATTTTTGCTTTTAAACTTCCCCAATATTTAAAATAACGAAACTATATGCGATAAAAATGATATCTATAGCTTTTAAGAATAAAAATATATTTAAAAAAATTAGAAAAAGTATTAAAATATTTGATTTTAAACAATTAATATTTTTAGTTAAGTGAAATATAATTGTTGTTTTGTAGTTTACCATAACAATTTGGATAATCTCCCCCAATTTACGGCTCAATACATTATTTCACGACACTATACTAAAACATAGATTTACCAAATGATTTATATCACCAAATATGATTTACAAAACCAAATAAATTGTCGGAGTCACTTATAACTAGGCGGGTAGACAGCTAAATGGCCTGATAATTTCACACAAACAGAACGTATCTTATCGAGCTCGGCCAATCACGACAATACATCACAACATAACCTCGCACGGTTTGCGCGCATAAAATAGGTCGAGTATATAGAGTGGTGAATCGCGCGCTAACCTGACGCAAAATGCACGGCGACCAAATAATTCATGGATTCTCACGTGTAAGAAGTGTCTATATGCAAAAAAAAAAAAAGTGTTGGTTTTATCTAATCACAACGGTTGAGATTATACGCGCATATAATAACTACTCTTATTGGATAAGGATGAGTAAGAAAGTATATTAGAGATATCAACCCGCATTTGCATGGAAGTAGAGTGAGAGACCATTTAGGGAAAACCACCCCCGGTAGATCCCAGCGGGATTCTAACCCTGATCTCCCCATCATAAGCAACTCAGTCTGACATGATAGTGACGCCTTAAACCATTCTAACACTGAAGCGGGTTCATATATGTTCGAGACGGTCGTGTTTAAAAGCTAGAATATAAATGTATAGTGGTGTATAGTCTTACTACCCATTTAGTCTACCCACGTTCAATTACATAGTAGAGGAAATGTACCCACATTTACGAAAAACACCTCAATAAACCTCGACAGGGATTTAAATCCTGAAATCCCTATAGTAGATAAAATAGAATAGACGATATTGACACCTTTGCCTGTGTGCCCAAATTGATAGGTTATCTTCTTATTAAAGCCTTATGAAACCTCATCATCATCATCATCATCATCATCCACTGTTTACAGCTGGATCAGTTTTTTTATATTTTCGTTGCTAAAAAAATACCACATTTATTGGAGTTTCAATGTTTTATTATTTGTTAAACCATAATAAATAAGTATTTTATGTATCTAACGCACACTATCTGAACCTTTTGATTATGTCAATACATAATTTATAAATTATATTAAACCTAGCAAAGAAATGACACCTACCCCTCCCTCTACCCCCCCCCCCCCCCCCCGCAGCCGTTAATTCATCATTGTGAAAAAGGAAAGCCCAATGTCACAAAATGTAACATTTTCTGCCTTTCTAGGAATTGAATCTGGGACCTTTAGCTCACAGTAGGCAGACACGTTACCAACTGAGCAAAAGTGTTGGATGTTTGAAACTTTTCCTAATATTTGTATTACTATATAAAAAAGATACTATCACATGTTAAAAAGTTAAAGTTTTGTTTATAAAGATGACAATATTATAGAAAGTATCCAGCAATGTTTACTTTAGAACAAAAGGGTATTAATAAAGATAGTAAAAATAGTTTTCCCGATAAAAAAAATATTAAAAAAAGTTAAAACCTGCTTCAGTGGCCGAACAGTTTGGAAAGGTATCCCGTGTTAGACTGGCCTTCTGATGATGGAGAGATAGGGGTTCAAAGCCCGGTCTGGTCTACTGAGGGTAATTATTTCTAAACGATTCCCCAATCTCCTTCCATTCAAATTAGGGTAGATTACCTCTCAAATACTTCCTTCATCATCCTACCCCATTAGAGTATTTGTCATATTATATTATGTATAGAACCTGTACAGGTGATAAAACGCTGTAATATTTCTTCTTATATATGTTTATATTATATATTAATAAAATAAAGAAGTTGTGTGTATGTCATGAGCGTCTACCAAACGCATAGAGCTAAAATGTAAACATTAATAGCCCCCTGGTTACTAATATGTGCACCTTAAGGCCAAAATTTTTAAAATTTAGATTTGATGTTTTTAAAGTAATTAAAAACTGCTCGGAAGATAATTTTTTTTCTTTGTTTGTTTGTTGTTTGGAGATAGCTACGCAACGCATTGCGTGGATACTAAGGAGAACGCTGGCTATCGTTTAAGTTATACCACTCCAGAATAACATGGAATTCTTTCTTCAATAAAACACAAGTTACCAAGAATATTGAATTTATTGTTATCCAAGCAATACAGTCCTCGGTACTGAGTTTCACCACTAGTGTCGTGGGTGTTAATTCACACTCCTAACTTAAAACAGAGCCCAGATTGACCTCATTTAACCCTTAGAGGTCCTCACGTCACTTATGAACTACTTCTTCCCGCGGGAAAAAATCTTCCACGAACTGAATAAGCGCTCTCGTGGACGTTTAGGGAAACACCGAGCGTCCGAACGGCGTCCCTGAGCGGTGACGTGCTGTCGGCACAAAGTTAGATCAGTGGTTTTTGCTCCAATCTCTTCATCGACACTCGTCGTTAAGTGACCAATGTACTTGCTAATAACGTTGCACCGAGTGATTGTTTACATTACCCACACAAGAGGGGGATGATATTTATGTGCATCAATACATTTACACACACACACACACACACACACATACCACACAATACTCACCACCTAATGAATAAAACACTTACCATAAAATGCATGCATTGGTGGAGGTCCCGTTTACAAAAGCAGATGAGGAATTATTTGTTTAGTTGGTAGCATTGATCCTATTTATTGTGCCGGCCTAAGCCTATAAATCAGCCAATTCAGTTGTTTAAGGTTTATATTGCATAGTTCCGTTCATTTATTTTTTTTCAATTGAGGTATTGTTATGTACACGCCTAGGATTTGAATAGTTATATAAAAATGTAATGTTTTTGTTGAACAATAACTTAACAAGCCACGTTAATAAATTAACCAGCCACTGGCAAATTTATTTTTAGAAAATTTAAAAAAAGAGAATAATGCTGGACAATCAAGATTACTTTGATTGGATTTGTGGTTTCACTTGGACTTTGATTGAATAGGGATGAGGAAGGAAGCATTTTAGAGGTAGTATACCAGAACTTGCGTGGAAGGAGAGTGGGAAACCATTTAGGAAAAACCACTCTGAGCAGACCCAACCGGGATTCGAACCCCGATCTCTCCGTCTTTAACAGTCCAGTATAGTAGGAGAGTGACGACTTAGAACAATCGGGCACTCAAACTGGTATACTTTCATGTATTCATGCATCCACTCATTTAAGTTACAGTTGTGACTTTAAGATACTATCAATACCTATAGTTTAAAACTATTAAAATACAGTGGAACCTGGATAATTCAAACTTGAAGGGACCAGGAAAAAATTGGAACTATCCAAAAATTTGGATTAAATAATTTCTTAAATGGATTTCCCCTTTCCACTTTCTATACCACCACTGCTTTTTCGGCCAAAGGTAATTATTTATAGGACTGTTGCTCGGAGACACACACACACAAAACTGTACAGTATGTACTAAACAAAACCAAAACTAAACAACAAAACAAAATAAACTGGCACGTCACAAGATTATCGCTACGACCGAATCACTAAGAACAGCGCACGTAACCGCCCGAGAGGTTCGACCTTGACTAAAGGAGTACAGAATTTTATATGCAAACAAAGACTTATGGTTGAGTGGGTTAGAGGGAGGGTCAAGAAGAAGGGTACTAACCGCATTCCAACGTCGCGTGGCTTACCTTTTCCAAAAATAGAACAATAAGGCACCGCGACTAGAAGTAGGAAAACAATACCGCACAGTACATTACAACTTATGAAAAGTTCGAATTAATCAAGACAAAATTAGAATTATCCATTTTTTTTAAACATTGTTTTAATACAAAATTCATGGGACCAGGCTAAAAATTCGAATTAAAGACGATTTAGAATTACAAAGTTCAAATTAGTCAGGTTCCACTTTAGTAGAATGTTATCAATCTTGTAAAAAAAGAATTTTGTATTTTCTAAACGGCTTTTTCCTATGACGCTTGTACTATATTGTCTGAAGTTCTAGGCATATTATGGTTCATGATTAATATGCGAAACTTGCATCAACTTAAGAAAAAATAGGACAGGGAATTATAATTAATTATATCAGCGTTTGTATATACGGGGGAGGGAAGAGATAAAGTGAAAATTCCAATTTTGAAAGCTCCTCTCCCCAGTAGTAGGCCTATTTAATTCCCAAACTTCCGATCAAAACCAAGAATATTCAATAATAGCTAGTAAAATTATTAGACCACATGGCCACCTTTGCAGGGTTTAGTGAGTATTCCAATATGGGAATCAAACTCTTTATTGAAATTATACAATATTTACTTAAATAATTATTATTTGAAGGAAAAAAATAGGCTAATACCAAATAAAAACAATATATTCATTATAAAATCCACAAAAAAAAACATAGCTTTCATAAAAAAAAATTGCACCACACCTTACTACCCGTTCAGATTATACATATATAGTAATTAATAACAATTATGTTAGGGATAAAGAAGGTCAAATTTAAATGAAGTGTACTTGCATTTGCGTGGAGGAAGAGTGGAAAAGCATTTAGGAAAAACCCCTTAGTTACACTTGACTGGGATTCAAACCCCAATCTCTCCATCTAGGAATCAGAAACGAAGCTTAGGGAAAAGATAGACGCATTAACGTAGGAAAAAATAAAACTGGGTTAAAATTCTTTCTCAAAGAATTTGGAACGCTTTCAAATCCTGGCTATGGCTGAGGTAAATGCGAGTCTAATGACTTAAGACCACTCGGCCAACTCTGCGGTTATTAGTAATCCATGACTTACATACAATTGTGTCTTTTTTTTTTTTTAATAAGAAAACTTTTGTATTGTAAATACTTCAACGTATAATAAATCTATCCTAAAAGCTTGAGCCACACGTCCGTTGAAAATTGGGAGCATTATCTGCTTTAGTGACGCTATTAAATCAATATGTTACAAACTAAAGGTACAGCGTACCTTTTATATTTTCATAAAATCTTGTAGACCACCTCTGTGATCTAGTGGTCAGGGTTCCTGGATACAGATACACAGGTCCAGGGTTTGATCACCAGTTTCCAGATATTTTGTGAATCATTGGTTCTGGAACGGAGTCAACTCAACCTCGTGAGGCCAAATATATGAGGAGCAACTTGAATAAATAGGTAGCAGCTTCAGTCTAGAGAACTGAAATTAACAGCCTTAGGTTTCATTGTGCTGACCAGATAACGTCTTCTATCCGCAGAAGTTGGCACTATCTTTACCTCCAGCAGACAGTGGTCGCTTGGTTGGTATGGCTCGATTGCGGGCTGACACTTTTTTATTTTATTTATGAAAGCTTGTATCTTTGTTTGCGCCTGGATGCCCCCTCTGCCCCCTTCTGCCCATCACTCCTCCCTCCCCCCCCATCACATTGTCGTGGAAGATCTCTCACGGGATCTCTCTAGGCCCCGATAGTTTGGAGAGACCCCTCCCAAGGGAGCTTCTCAAAGTTTCCGAGCATTATTTCTAACACGAGGAGTGAGAGATAAGCCTCAGGGAATAAAGTCCTCCTTCCTCTTTTCTTCCTAGTGATAGAGTAAAAAGAGTGTAGAGGGGTGTAAAGTGCCCTAACACCTCGCCTGTTAGTTACTCCCACCTACCCCTCACACACTCAGAATGCTACAAGATATGAGACTACTACATCCTGACATTGTACAGCCTCCTCCCCTCTTTTTTTTTTATCTATAACTCGTTGAACATTGATTTACCATAAATTACGTGTCTTGTAAACAAACCGACGTTACCAGGGAGGTTTTTATTATTATTTTTACCCGGGGGCGTAGCTTACTTCAAATACCCTAGAGGAATGTTTTAGGGCGTATTCACTCCGACATAATGAAGGAGATAACGGGACGGATAGTCCAGCCTTCCTCAATTGTGCAGTTTTATGCCATGCTGAGATCTAGGACCGTATTTATGGTCCAGTCTTGGGAGACAACCAACCTCCCTGTATGAAAATAGCGAGCAGTTATATGAACCGAATTAATAACACAGTCTCTGAAGTTAATCACTCTCCCAGTATAAAAATAACAAGCAGTTTATGTTGAATGCGGAGATTGGCTGGATCGTATTTGTAATTTGGGTTCGAGAGTCAATCAATCTCTCAGTATACGAATAACATACAGTTCATAGTGAATGCAGAGATTGGCTAGGCCATATTTATATTCTAGGTTCGAAAGTCAACCAATCTCCCAGCATATGGATAATAAGCAGGTCATGTCGAATTAGGTGATTGGCTGGGCCATATTTATATTCTAGGTTCGAAAGTCAACCAATCTCCCAAGTATACGAATATCAAGCGGTTCATGTTGAATGCGGGTATTTGTTGGGACTGATTGGGTTGTATTTAAAATTTAGGTTAGGGAGTTAATTACTCTCGCAGTACATGAATAACAAGCAGTTCATGTCAAAAGAGAGATTAACTGACATCCGACCGACACCCTAAAAACTTAACTTTTCCATCAATGCCAGTCAAGTGCTCCACGGGTCGTACACCTTAGTCCACTCGACCACCACCGCAGGTGGTAGCTTAACCAAGTACGAAGTGGAATCACTTCCCGAGTGGTCGACATTACGTAGGGGGAAACGCATCAAGTTACACTCCAGCATAACTTTGTTATTCTTCTGATTTGCTCCTCATATGGTGTTGATTTGCTTCATCGTCGTCAAATTGGCTTCACTGAGCGTCCACTAACTCGGTTACGTCGCTTAAATCAAGCTGAAGAACATCAGGCAGAAGCCTAGAGAGACCCCATTCAACCCCCTCTAATGAAACGAATGGGAAGGGGGTAGAGAGACAGAGAAAAAAAGTAGGGGGTATGCATCCAACCCTAACCATTGCGTCCCTCCCTCTGAGGGTAATGTATCAACGAGGGTTGGGAGGGTTGATCCGCCGTTCACACATTCCCTTAACACTATAGAGCTCATTTATCGACAATAAATTGACTGTATAATGGAATTTATCGAATAAACTCATTTCCCTTGAAGTTTGTGTGTGTGTTCTCCCCCCCCCCCCCCTTCTTTTCCGAAAGCTAAAGGTCTGCATAATATTGCAATTTGTCTGAGAGGAAGGCGTTTCCGATTTTTATTTCCTTTCCTTATGCGGTATACGGAGCTTAATTCCGGAGGAATAAGGAATGTGGTTTTAGTTTGGAGGAAACCAAGATAGTGAACCGTATTAAACGTAATGGTGGCTATTTTGTGTGTGTGTTATTTGTTTTTGTTTTAAATAATTGTGTGGGTTAAACTAAAGTAGCTGAAAATAGAATAATAATAAATAAGAAATACAGTTTTAAAGTTTTGGTTAGAAGGATTCTTTGAATACAAAACCTCTTGATATTAAATTAATCGAATAAAAGATTTGTAAACGATTCGTCCTTGTCGTAGGAAAGGATCTAAATATAATCCTTCTAACGACGTACCGTAAGGCAAGAGTTCTTAACTTGACGGATTGTATTATGAGCCTATATTATATGCAGGCGTAATTGCAAGGTAATCTTGCTACCTTACAGGGTAAACGGAATGTCCAGTATTTATATATTTTTATTTCTTTTATGAATAATGGGGGTGTTTTTGTACGTTATTATTATTATTATTATTATTATTATTAGCGCCGCGTCTTACTGCCCGTTCGGGTTATACGCACTTACGCTAATGTGTAATGGTAGGGTGATTGTGAAATGAAATGAAGGACCTACAGTTTAACGTGGAATCCGAACCAGGGTGGAGGCCTGGCATTCCCTATACGTTGTTAATATGATCAATTTATCTTGAGTTTGAAGTTTAGCGGGGTATAAATTAAGTATCTATGCCATGAAAAATTCAAAGGAGGCAATACTAGGGATTTTTATATCCATAACTAGAGTATCTATGGTAGGAATGTAGGTAGAAGCTAGAAGAAGGTTCTTTATTGAAAGCATTGGCTGAGAGTATCTATGCTAACCTATTTGGAAATAGTTATTATTTGCTTAGTAATATTCTATCATCAATACAAACAAAAGATTCTAATAATACTTTCAGTCAATGTTTGCAATAAATAACTTTCTATCAGCTTTCACCACCTTTACAACCGTAGATAGACTGTAAGTGTGTGTATATGCACATGTACTCACAAAAACATTAGTAGGCTGTGCGGTGCATGAGCTCAATTTGAACTTTGACCTAATTTATGGTCACTTTTACGCTATTTATAGATTTGTGTCTGTGACCAGAGATAAATAACTCGCCAGGTGTAACCATTATTAACCTAAGATCCTGTGTCGTCATCTTGGGGCTATTGACCATAATCCTGCCCATTTTATCTCCATAATTGCCCAATAGGGTTCGTCCACCACTTTTCCTCGCCAGAGGTCATTAATCTTTTGATATTGTTGTGATCATCGGAAATCAATATTATTGCTGCTGTTTTGGGACCTTAACACCTGAAGATGCATGTGGAAATTATTATCTACCTGCGCAGATGTAAGACACGGTACAGTGACCAACCGCTAAAATCGGTAAGAAATAGTTGTCCAGTTGAGAGAGCTAGACATCGATCAAAGGTATAACATTTTGGAACCAGTTTGTTTAGTTGTAAACAAAACTCTTGTTGCGAGTGCTATTGCCCAAACTTAAATTGAACCACGCTACTTTAACTTTACATACAATGTCATTACGGGTACCTGTGCCTATAACAATTATGCTATTAAAAGCCAAATATCAGAAACCAAAAACTGACGCTTATAAATATCTGAAATCAAGAAAACTTATTTAAGAAAGGTCCACACATAGTGAGAACCTTTCACATTCATCATCTACCGTCTTTTTACATACACATAAGCAAATAGCGTAATCTGCTTCAGTGACAATAACTCCATCAATTAAGATTCAGCGGGAGTTGATTTCAAAACAGCATTTTAGTTATCACGTCTATCACAGTACTTCAGAGCGTTAGTAGTTATTTTCTACATTTGAATTTTTTCTCATTTAAGGGAAAATTTCTTGTTAAAACCAACTGAAGATAAATGATTAGGTAGAGAAAACAATCAATATGGCTTACAAAGGATGATTTCGTAGAATTACAAAACAAAGCAAACAGCAACAAACTTTAGATATGTGTGTCTAACTCTGCTATCGTGTTAGATTTGACTGCCAAGTACGGAGAGATCGGAGTTCAATCCCAGTCAAGTGCACTTCTTCAAATTACACCTATCTCATCCCTTACCCATTAGCGTAGTAGGCGTATAACCCGAACGGGTAATAAGGCCCTTTTTTTAAAACTACAGTATACGGGAGTGTTTTACAAAATTGTTTGCCACTTTGTCATCACGCAAATGCATGTATATTTTCTATAAATTTCTAGCTTCAAGTTAGAATAATTAATATATAATATGGCAATTCGAATGTTAAGTGAAACCCTGATTAAAACTGCTGCAATAAAATAATAAATAATATAATTAGCCAATACGATAGTAATAGTAATATAAAAATAATTAATATGTATTAATTAATATTCTTGGTGATTATTGCTTTTGAAAAATTGTGAATATATATAATATAATATACACTATGCTTATTATTATCCGTACGAACAATATGGGTTATAACCACGGTAGTAGGGTAAGGATTAAGATGGTAGGATTAATAAGAAATGCACCCGCATTTATGTGAAGGGAGAGGGGGAAACCTTTTTAGAAATATTATGTGAAGGGTGAGGGGGAAACCTTTTTAGAAATATTATGTGAAGGGAGAGGGGGAAACCTTTTTAGAAATATGTCCTCAGTTCCTCCTGCAAATATTGCCTATCCTAGGAAAAACATAATTATGAACCTTATATTGAGTCTGCGTGCCCACTGATAGTGTTTTATTTATATAATTATAACATAGTTGTATGTATATTTATTTAACTATATATTATAGTACTTTTTAATTTGTGAGTAGTTTATACCATGCTACCCACACAGGTGAGCATGTGGGAAAAGTCGTAGTTTTGTCAATCCTAGCTTTATGGTGACTAAGAGGTCGGGCTCGAGTTCCTGTTGGGTGTGCATATGGTTCTCTTACTTTCGTTCAAATTATTTTCCAAGTTTTATCCATGCAAATGCGGGTACATGTCCTCAAGAATCTATATTTTTAAATATCCACCTCAAAATATAAATTTGCGTGTATCCCCGTCGAGTAGTAAGAGTCACGAAAAAAACACAATGTTTTAACATTGGAATGATATGAAGCAGCTAAGTGTATAGCCAAAACCCCGATATCAAAAAAAAAACATTCCAAATTTGAATAATCCACACACCGTCTCGCGCTGTCTCGCGTTAGACTATAATACCAAAGACAGAGAGATCGGCGTTCAATCTTACTCGAGTGCACTGAGAAAGAATTTTCCTAAATAGTTTCCCACTCTCTCTCTACACGAAAATGTGGGTCCACTTTCTATAAATGACACCTTCTAATCACTAACCCATTAGCGTAATTAGTACAGGTAGTAAGACGTGGTGCTAAAAAAAATCCACATAATAGGTAGTCGAATACTCTAAAGTCTTTGGCGTCCCTTTCTCAATAAATTGGCCTGCTGATGATGGGAAAGATTGGGGTTTGAATCTCATCTGAGTGTACTGATGATGGTTTATCCTAAATTGTTTTCCACTCAACTTCCATACAAAGGCGAGCACACTTTCTCTAAATTAAAACCTACCTCATCCTTAACACATTAGCGTATTTATGACATATTAGGAGTACAGACTGAACAGGCGAATCAAGGTGACAAAGAAATAATATTAATAAAATAATTAGGAAGTAAGAAACATTGATATCGTATGACAATAAAATTATTTATATTATTAACCCTTTTACACTAAGAGGCAAAACAAAAATAATTAAAACCGATCAAATCAACGTAAGATAAATTAAAAAATAAACATTAATTAAACTAACCTTCTTCATGGAGTCCATAACAATTTTCACTTCTTTTGTAATCTTTAATTACAATTTATTAAAGGAACTTCGACATAGTTTTGGTCAAGATGGTCCAGTTTATACCGATAAGCATGCATAGTTAGTTTTGGGCTGTGTGGAATCAGAGCCAAAGCTACTCTTTCTCCAAGTTTCTACATGACAAACGGATGATTCAAAAAAAAAAACACCACTTTCTCCTAGGAAATCAAGCCGATGGAGCACAATCCCCACTAAAAAAAAACGCACCAATGTCCTCTCAAGGAATCGAAACAATGGGCCTCCATAAAAAATAATAAACAACTTGGGCACCAATTCAAACCAATGTGCCACACGTACAAAATAAAAAAATCAATGGGGCAAACTCCCCCATAAAAAATCCAATGGGCCGGATTGAACAAGATCAAATGGGTCAAAGACCTTAGTGGGGTAAGTGGCAACCAACACCTATTGTGCAGCTATGAGGAAAAAATTGGCAGGATTAGGGTCAATGACCTCAGAATGACAACACAGGACTTAAGGTCAATAATGCTGACAGAACAAGCACAGGTCTATGAATAGCATACAAGTGACCTGGAAATAGGTTAAAGGTCAAGTTGATATTATGCACCACCAGGATACTTGTATGTTAGTGCCCTTTAAAAACCTTGTTTTAAAATTCATCATTTACTATAGTGTTCCTCTTATTTTAATAAATTACTAGCCAGACCCACATTTCTGGGAACGCCAACTACATTTCAGATACTTCTAGCCTGGTTTGTTGGTGTCGGAGAGGTATGGTTCGAATACCGGTCAGTAATACTAAAATTGGTTCTTCCTAAATGGCGTTTTACTCCAAGTAAACGATGGTACATTTAATTATAATTTTACCTTTCTCATTAGTAACAAATTAGTTTAAAAGGGGCACATCCTAGACGTTTGATGACAAATATCCATGGTGTTAACGCATTTGCGAAAAAATAATAACTTATTGAAGAGGATTTCCTTAAGAGTGCTTATAATTATTTTTAACATTGATTTTTTTTGTTGTTGGAAACTATTTGTTATTTTTTTAAACTAATAAACATTGATTTTAAATAAACAGTGTTATGAGCCTTATTTAAGATTTTCATCGTTAAAAACACACTTTAAGCTTTTTAATCAAGTTAATTGGGTATTCACTAATAATGCCTTGCAACTTCAATCAAATATATTGCACTACTTTTATACAACAATGAAAATATTGACTAAAGTCCCAAATTATTCTTATTTTAGAACAAAATCTACTAATGACGAGACCACAAAATGGTTTACCAACAATTGAATAAAATATTAAATACAGCTTATAAATTTCTCGAATTGCCTAAGTGTGTTACTGTTTCATATTATTATTATTATTATTATTATTATTTAATAGGTTTTGTTACTACATATCAAAAGGGATAGCAGTAGATCACATTATTTTAGGTATGAATATATGAAAACGAGACAGTACCCTCGATTTCTAGATGGAACTAATTGATCTTCAATGAAGAATTGAAGGCAAAATTTTCAGAATTTTCTCTACTTGATTTTTATAAAAATATCTTGCTTAAGTTAATCTAAGCAATGAACAATAGGGCTCTAAAAACCGCAACATTATTCGGAGCCACCTACTTACGTGAACAGTCATTTTCTGTGATGAAACAAATCAATTAAAATCAATAGCTCATTCCGTTTGACTGATGAATATTTGGAAGGAAACTAATTGCTGTGTCCAACATTGAACTAAATAAAAACAGATTAATAAAAAACAAAGACAAGTATCTCATCACGCCTACTATAAGTAAACATTATTGGCGTCCTATTTATGTTTTTTTTCTTTTTAACGTGTGCATTCTTTCAAATAAATGTACTTTTAGTGCAAATTTTTTTTTTAAAAGTGTTTCTATGTAAAGTAATATTTATAATTTGAAACTTAATATCTAAATTAAAATGTTAGCATGTCTCATAAGTACGCTTTTCAAGCATCATTCTTCTCTATAATGTATAGGCCTATTGATAAAATTAGTAAGGGAGGAAAAGTTGAACGGGTGTTTGGCTAGTGAGGGGGAAGGGGGATTTCTTAGCGGCCCACCATCGATCAGTTAATAGTAAAAGTGGCCTGCAAGTGTTGAAATGTTGTGCACCACTGTACTAGATAATACGTCCAAAATTACGCATCTTCTGTGCCCTTTTTCAAATTATATTGCCTGTAAAGTACTAATATATTTTACGTGTGCCATTAGATAGTCAACTACGTTAATATATGCTATTAAAAGACTTTAATTTGTAAATTGTTTAAGAACGTTGGTGCCAAAACTACAGCACCCCGGGCCGTGGTGGTCCTGCTGGCCCGCCCTTTGTATTTTTAAAAACCAACAATCATAGCAATATATATATATATATATATATTAAAAACTAACAAAACAAAATAAATTCAAATAAGAATACAGCTTTATGGAATAATATTATTTAACTAAAAATATCAAACTAGCATTATAATATTGCAAAATATCATGCCTCAAAAAGTGAAGGTTAGGCTAGGCTTGCATTGATAAGATTGTTTTAGAATAGCACACACAATCATGAATCAAAAATTGAAGTTTAAGTTTAGTGGAGTGGCAGGAGGTTAGTAACATTGGTGTTTGTTCATTTCGGACCACCTCTTCCGGAGTTGGCGTAATTCTGTCTAAAGATGAACCTTTATTATAACCCATACCGATGGTCAAATTTTTGGCACAATTAAGGCTCGCCCATAATAACTAAAGGGCATTGTTGAGATTTTGTGTACTACTGCTCTAAAGGTCTGATGCATCGCTAATGCGCAGAACATCACCTTCATGAATGAATTCCGCACATGTTTACAGAATGTGTGATTTCACAACGAACACCGTGAGGTTACGTGAGCTACGGATAGATGGAGAGGCCCAATGTGTGTGTGTGTGTGTGTTTGTGTGTGTGTGTGGTGTTTGTGCAACAACCAATAAGGACTAAATTTACAAGCTGTCAAAGCAGAGAGCGTGACTGGCTAGAGTGACATGTATTATCGGGGGAGGGATTGGGTTTGTGGATGGTTTTCGGGGTGAGGGGAAAGTGTAGGTAGTTATGGGGTAGCGTGTCTGGTAATCTAAACCTCAGTCGGGGTGCACCGCCATGCCTGAGGTTTTGGGGAAAAGCTAGAGAGAGTATGATGGATTGCTGTTTGTTGCCATGGCAGGAAGACAATCTCCTTTTGGTTGAGGTTGATGGAGCTGTGTGTACAGACCTGTACATCAAGAGTGGCTTGAAAACGTGATGTTTCTCTTAAGAACACGTCGATGGCTCCTCCTTTTTATTTCTTTAACCAGACTCTGTATGTCTTGTTTCGTAAAGGTGTAGCGCTTTGTGCGGCTTAAGGGATATACATGAAAAACTGGTTAACATGTTTATATTTTACAGCAAAAAATAGTCACGTAAAATTTAATAAAACAACTGTCAATCAAATAGTCAAACCCGTTAAGGACGGAGATTGAAGGAAATGAGAGTAAAGCTAATAATTTTTGCAGTTTTTGTAACAAAACATTTTTGGCCAAAATAAATCAAATATTTCTTCATTAGAAACATAGAGTTTAATTTTATTCGCATGGTAATATCAATAATTCTTGAATATCTATTATGAGCATAGTAGCATTAAACGAGAAACTCTTTAACTGGAGATAAAAAGTTGTCATTAAATTCTAGGACACCCTTGACAGATATTCAACAAATGCTGATATCATTATGTGAAGAAAATTAAACTCTGTGCTTATACTAGAAAATTAATTGAATATAATGGAAGTAGAGTTCAGTATTTTTTGCAGTTTCTAGGGAAAAAACTTTTTATGCCAAATAAATAAAATATTGCTCCAATAGGTATGTTTAGTTTAATTCTCTAGGTTTAATATTATCAACAATTATCGAATACTTGACATGATACTTTAGTCATTCAAACATCACTTTTTTAAACACGCAATTTGATCACAACTTTTTATTTTTTTATTTTTCAACCTTTTTTTACTTCTTTTCAATGATAATACTTTTTAAGTTCATAATATATAACGAACAAATCAAATTCTAATTTTTAACTAACAATATAGATTGATTATTTAACGTTCCATTTATGGAACAATGGGATTGAAAGGGTGCATGAATAACATAAATATAGTTATAACAAATTCAGCTATAACAATGTTCCAAATATGGAACTTTGAATCCAAATGGGAGACTCCAAGATACTCGTGGCAAATATTCAACATAAGTTGACATTTATTTATGTGTAAAATTGAACTAAACGTTTCTACTAAAGTGATATTTGATTTGACTTTTAAAAACATTTACCTTGACTCAGGTTAGCTCCCCCCTCCCCCCCTCTCAAACCAAAGGTAAACATATTTAAAAAGGTTTTTTTAAACTGCACACAAAGAAGTTTGAAAAACTCTTGTTAAAAAGACCACATCCTGCACAAGCTATTGGGGCCAAACCGAACCTTAACCTCCCTACCAACAGAAATACAGTCTAGTGAGAGATTTAAGTCCTAGACCACGCGGCCACCAAATCAGTTAGGTATTAAAAGTTCACCCCTAGTAATTATTACCTGTTTCATCGGCAGAATTGTCTAAGGCGTCACTCTCATGTCAAAGGCAGTGCTGCACATGCTGCATATCCAGCGAATCCCGAGTAACAAATGTTCGTCATTATGTACGACAAATACCTCGTAGTGTGGATGAGTTAGCTATGATGAATGTTTGTTATTTGCCGAATATTCGTTTATAGTTCATCGAACTATAAACATTTCCATTCGACTGTCAGTAACCTATCACACATCAAAGGGCACAGACATTCACCTTTTCTCGTATAGACTGCCCCGTCCACACATCCGTGTCTAGGTTTGCCGGTAGTGTGTTGTGTTTACTGTTGAATTGAAGTGCTACAACGACTTGGTCTTGCGATTTTTGGACTTCTATCAAAAATGAGCTTGATATATGAAATCTAGCCCATAATTTACATAAAAATAGGAATTATATAAAGGCCCTATAATTGCTGGAAGTGTATACGCCGACAGTTTAGCGTGTATTTTTCTATTATTGACCTTAAAAAGGAAAAAATTCTTTAATGGCTGCATGTGCAGCGCCGCCTTTAGACTGACCTTCAGAAAACGGGAAGATCAGAGTTTTAATCCTGGTTTCCCACTCTCCTTCCATGCAAATGAGGGTAGATCACCTCTCAAATGATTTCTTCTGCATCTCTACATAATTAGAGTAATGATCATCTAGAAGCGTAGAATCTGGACAGATAGTGAATGATATGCTGTGATAGAATAAATATTTAAGAGAATTTGGAATAATCATTTTCACTGAAAGTTAAAGTGATTGTATGAATATTTTAGGGTAAGGGGTTGTTAAAGCATCCTAAAACTATCCTCCTGTTATCCTGATTATCTCAGATTATTCACAAGGTGTATGAACCCTCTAAGGTAGGCCAAACACAATACTTGTGAGTATAACAGTTTGACAACCTAGCAGGGGTTAGTTCAACAGTCTCAATCAGAGTGTAGTAGGATTATAGTAAAACGGGAGTTTTAGGAAAGCCAAACATTATTTATTGCCAACATTGGTGTACGGAAATTGTATTAATAGCTTTTATAACTGTCGATAATATTGCTTCCTATCTTAATGGGACTGTGGTTTTCCCATTACCTCTATACACTAATGTGGGTGCACTTACTATGCACCAACTTACTCTTATATACCCCCTTAAACTTTTCCGTTAATAGCCTCAGAGACAAATGCAGTGATCAAAATTATTCATAATTACGCCATTGATCACCGTCATAAATAAGTCACGCAATTTCAATTCATGTATTTTTGGATACAAAAAATTAATAACATTTGCTAAATTCTACACTAGCAAAGATTAAAAAACTAAATGTTTAAAAATAGTTTTGAAAAATTAGATTATTTTAATACCTAACTTCTAAAGCTAATGAAACTAAACATTTTAGTAAAAATAAGCTATACAATTTGGGAAAATACGATTATGCATATTAGTTAAATATACAGTGGACTTAAAGATATAGTACTTTGATTTAAACTGTTATTAACCTAAAATGCACAGGAAACACTTTTTCGGAGAGAAAAAAACTCATACCTTTGTCTAATCACTGTAATGGCTCTAAGCTGAACAGAATATAAACTGAAGTAAACTCCAGTAACGTAATTTGGAGATTTAAAAGCACGGTTGCTGATCTCAATGACGTTTTTTTTTCCCCTCTCCCTGCTCTTTTTTATTTTTCTAACGAACCCAAAAACCTGATGAGAGAACCACCCTTTTTTGGTTAGGAAGAAGGGTAAAGGGATAGTAAGGGGGATTCGGATGTTTGGGAATTAAAGTGAATTGAGGGAAGCAAAGTGACAAACTGAAACCTCTCTCCACCCCACCCCCCACCCTTTTTTTAACCATCAGCTACTTTATCTCTAAATAGAGAAAATGAGATGAAAGAGAAAGAAAAAAAACAGTTTCAAGCTATTTTAACAGATAAAAGTCTTAATGAGTTGAAATAGAAGTGTGAGTTTGTACGAAAGGACAGAATGGGGTTGGGAAGGGAGGGTTACATTCATTGGATAGAAGACGGACACTCAGAGGCGCGGTATGAGTTCGGTCATCTCTTACAGAAGTCCTCGGGATATCCCCACATCACCACCTCCCTCCCCACATTTTCAACCCCCCCCCCCCCCCCCCCTAGCAGGCAAGAGTCTAGGGAACGAAAAACTTAATTAAATTCCGTCGGAATTAGACCTTTTAGTGGGTAAATCGTGTGGGATGAGGGGTAAGGGGGGAGGGGGGCGGAAGATCCATTGGGCGTTTTTTTTTCTTTTAAAGGAGAGAGTAAAATAAAAAATATATATAGAAGAATACGAAAGAAAGTACGCATGGAGATAAAAAGAATTTTAGAGAATTGAAGAGTACGGAAGTAGTGCTAAGTGAAAGGAATGGATGACGAGGATCGGCAGAAGGGTATAGGGGGGAAGCGGTGAGGAAGAGGGAGTAGTTCAATTTCTTTTTGAAGGAAATATATATGAGAAAGGGGGGGGGAGGTGAGGGAATAAAAAGAGAGGGATGAGAATATTTTTAAAATATTCATGGTCTTCTCGGCGCAGACATTCTCAGTGAGGGTGTCGCGCGTTAAAGAAGGATCCCGTGGGATTGGTTTCTTTCGTCTTTTTTTTTTTAAGAGACTTTGAGAATGGTCGGAAGAGGTTACGTCGCCAATCTCTTTCCTTGTTCAACATGGCGTTGTGCTGTTACTGTAGCAACGCCTGTCTTCTTTTTTTTAAACGAACGCTTATTAAAAAAAAGTGTTTCTACCTTGTAGGGCTAATCCGGGAACACTACAGGAAATCTTGCCTCAATGCTTGCTGTGTTTCTTATTGAGTGGCTGTGATAAGATGGTTTGCCAGGATTTATGTAGATTGTGTTCTTGGACTGAATGAGTGCCGATATTTAGGACGGTGCAGTATTTATAAATGATGATTAGTCCAGACGATTTGTCTTACTCGATGGCTAATAAGAGAGAAGAAAGTTTATCCTTAAGACTTAATTAAACGTCAGCTTAAAGGGTGTCGGAATCCCATTGATTGTTATGTCATTTCACCCGCCTCGATGGCGTAGTTGGCTAACGCGTTAGTCGTGCTGAACTAGACTGCCGAGGACGGGGAGATCAAGGTTCGAATCTCTGTCGGGTGAACTAGGGATGGTTTTTCTTAAATGGTTTGTTTTCCACTCTCCCTCCACGCAAATGCTGGTTCACTTAATCTAAATTCAACCTTCCCAATTCCTAATCTATTAGCGTAATTAGTAGGCCTACTTAAGCATATAGCCCGAACGGGTAGTAAGACGTGGTGCTAAATAAAAAAAACTTTGAGACACACCCAACATGGCGGTTGTACTTAAGAATGCATTATTCGACTTCCTGTCAGTTGAGTTCACATGTCTTGTTTACGTTACACAACATAGCTAGTTCTCAACGAGAGAATAATGACAACAAAGTATTATTATTATTTAGCACCGCGTCTTACTACCCGTTCAGGTTAAACGCTTTAAGTACTAATTACGCTAATGGATTAGGAATTGAGAAGGTAATTAGAGGAAGTGAACCCGAATTTGAGTGGAGGGAGAGTGGAAAACCATTTAGGTAAAAACCACCCTCAGTTCACCCGACCGAGATTCGAACCTCGATCTCCCCGTCCTCAGGAGTCTAGCTCAACACGACAAGCGCGTTAGCCAACTACGCCACCGAGGCGGGTCGACAACTAAATCAAGAGCCTGTTCAACAAAATTAAAATTAAAATTTTAAGGCATACGTTCATAATTTGGAAAATGTATAGTGTGTTAGTTAATTCTTAGTTTCATAAGAGTGTCGCGCGGGATATAATTCATAGTACAATAAAATTGATTAATATTTATAAGCATCCGGTATCACTACTTGTGAGTATGGTCTGTGAAAGCTGGAATTTTTAACCCAAAACATCCATCTCCATGTCCAATTACACATCATTGTGATAACGTGGAAACTTATTGAAACAGCCTTAATCGCCAACTGGAGAACACAAGCGCGCACGCACACATACACATACCATATGAGTTATGTATGACCCCATCTAGCAACTTGAAAAAAAAAAAGCTAAGTGATGACAAACCCACTCAGCTAGCACTTGGCGCTTAGATTAGCAAAGTTAATTAGTCCGGGAAGGGAATCCCATCTAACGGTGACATCTGTAAGCTTGAGTTGACCTGTCACCAGAACCTTAACTGACAGCTCCCTAGTAATGGAGCCGCATGAATATTTACACAGGACATGGGTGCCTCAAGGGATAGAAGGGGGAGGAGAGATTCAAAGTGTCCGTTCTGTCAGTCAAATATTGTCTAGCTAGTACGTCACACATGGGTTGAAAACGTGAGATAAAGAGAGGAGGATTGCTAGATCTCTAGGATAGCTCTTCGTTTTGCTTGAAATAGCTGAGCTAGTCGAGTCTTGGACGAATGAGATAGAAAATATTTAGGACCTGAAAAATGTACACTCTTTTGTTTTGACTGGGTGGTTTGAGGACACTAACTAAAAGTCTAAGAAAACTCTGATCGGGTTAGGGAGCGGTTGGTGGGGAGAAGAGGGAAGTGAAATAAATAAGTTACCCGCGTGTGGGTTAGTCATATCACCCGAATATTTAGTAGTTTCATTATTCTCTTTTCCTCTTTGACTACTCACCGTGGTCAAAGTCTTCTTTGTTGTTTTATTACTATTATTATTAGGTGTTCTGTCTTACGACAGGTCATTTCCTTTTTGTCAGTGAACTTAGACCACCAATGGGCCTTATCCTCTTCCTCCTCCTTCAGCTCCCGGAATGTTCTTCTTTCCTTCAAGTCATACAAGATTTGAATCCTCCTTCTACCTAAGTTCCTCTTTCCTTCAAACTTTCCTCCTATGACGTTGTGCAGAAGATAGTTCCTCCTAGGAATTTGTCTGACCCAGTTTTCTTTGTATCGAAGAATCACATCCAAAATGGTTCTCTTCTCATCTACTCTTCTTAGGACTTGTTCATTTGTCATCCTGTATGTTCACCTGATCTTCTCAAATCTTATCTAACACCACATTTCAAAGCCCTTCAAATATTTCTTTTCCATCCTCCTAAGATTCCAAGTTTCTGCTCCATACAGTGAGGTGTCCAAATTTAACATTTAATCAGTTTATTCCTCAATTTCAAAATCAACCCACTAGTCAGCAGTAACCATTTCTTGTTTAAAGCTTTCTTGGCCATGGTGATCCTTATAAATACATAATATGAACGCCAAACTGGATTAAGAAACAAAAACTTTTTTATACACGAAAAAAATATAGTAATAATAAGCTTTAAAACAATTTTATACAGGTGAAACACGAATAAATAATAAGTAAAGCTATAAATGGGATAGTAATGTAAAGAAACAATGACCACGTGATCTGACACGGAGAGTGGAAGAAGTGTCACCTCTTGATTGCGAGTATTCGGTTAGTTGACGATTCGGATAGTTGGGGCTCGGATAGTCTGTATTTCACTGTATACACACACACACACACACACACACATACACACACACACATATATATGTAAATATTGACCATGATTACAAACTATAACGACCATCACCTCAGCTCAGTCGATAGCATGTCTGCCTACTTAACTAAAGGTGCCGAGTTTGATTCCCAGCATGGCCGAAAAATGTATCATAGGTTAAATGTGGGTTTTCCCTTTAACACTGATAAATAAACGGCCGGGGTGCTAGATGTTGTGTCTGTTCTAGTTTTAAGTTTATTCGAGTGCTGATTTAATCCATCGGTTCATAAAGTGAACGTTAAATACCCCAAATAAAAAAATACAAATTATTGTAGGGTGGGCCTATTTGGGTCATTTCAACTTTGATTTAAGTTTTTACCTATAATATGCTTGCGGAATTTTTTAAACAGGTATTTATATCTTTATTCATATTTTCTGAACCATACCTAGTAATGGTTTTTTGGAAAAAATAATCTAAGTAGATTATAATTAATAAAGAACATTATCAAGTGGAAATAACATTTTAGTAAAAACGTGGGGTATTTGGATCAGGAATGGGGTTATTTGAATCACATATTTATTTTTATATTTTACCATGAGTATAGCCATTTTAATTTTTTTTTTTATATAGAAAGTGTCTACTACTTAGTGCAAACAAAATGTTTACATGCATTTTCCCACACTTAAAACTGTTTTTTCCAAAGGCCCCAACACATAGGCCCCAAGTCATGAAACCACAATTTGCAGGTTTGATACCTAATACAGTCTCCATTTCCACTTGAATTTTTGTCAAGATAAGTAATTTTACAAAAACCACATGGTGCATTTTCTTCTTATTCTTCTTCATCGTCAAAAATATTATCGATATTATAGTCTTCATCTGAGTTGCTGGGTGTATCGAACTCAGATAAAATACGTCTTTTAGGCTTCTTAGAGAGTAGGTATTTCAAGGTCATACCAGTGTCACATGGAGTTTCCGGTTCTCCTAAAGTCCTATCTGCAATAAATGTGCGGAAGGAAGAAACTTTTCTCCGGGCACTTTATCGCAATTGTAAGGGAATATCCCTGTACATTCAATACCTTTGACCGCATTCCCAACAGTTGCTCCTTTGATCCAAGCAGCATTTAGCTGTCTGCCAAAGGTTAGTTTGGTGATTGAGCTTTTTGGGTTTTTGTGAATGAATGAAATGAACTAGTTTCTTGATGATAAAAAGCTTTAAGCGATAAATAATTAATGGTATATTCTAAAAATAAATAAAAACGCAAGAAAATAATGATCCAAATAGCCCCTTGAAAAATAGCCCCGGAAGCAAACTATTTTTCAATATAAAATAACTATTATTTTCCAATAGAATACGCTCAAACTTCTTGGTGATGAGCCCAGAAGATTAAGCTATAGGTTAAAAAAAACTACTTCGAAATCAACAACTATAAGAAGGTAAGACCTTACAACGCAAAGACAATTATTTACATCAATAGGAAAAGTATGTCAATCGCACTTCTATTGATCTTGTAAAACCATTTTTTTCAGCTATTTAAACGTTTAAAAATTATAATTTTTTCATACCAATTTACAGCCAGTATATCATTCAATAAATTAGAAGAACTATACATAAAAAAATATGTGCAGAATAACTGCGCAGTAGCTTGAATCCTTATTTTGATTCAAATAGTCCCTTGATCCAAATAGCCCCACCCTACCATATAACGAATTTCAAGACTGACTTAGAAAAAAAAAGTCATGGCATCAGCCCACAATCGAGTCATACCGACCGATCTTCCTTCTACTGTTGGTGACGAAACTGCCAATTTTCGCGGAAATAGGGTGTAATGTGGTCAGCACAACGAACCTTCAGGCCGTTAATTTCGATTTTCTAGACCGAAGCCTCTACCTCTATATTAAAGTAGCTTCTCTTTTGTGTTCATCGTTCCAGACCCTCTACTTCACAGAATGATCTGGAAGCACCGGGGATTGAACTTGAAACATCTGGCTCTGTAGCCAAGAACTCTAACCATAAGACCACAAAGACTTAGAAAAATTATAATTAATTTTCTAATTTAATCATAAATGCAGAAAGCACAGTGGGGAGGGGTGCCAAAAAAGGTATAAAGGGAAGGGGAAAGGGGGGGTGTTTAAATTCAACAATTTTACAAGTACAAACTTATGCAATATATATTTCTGACCTCCGACCTCACAATATTACTATAAAACTGGGCAACTCTGAAATGACTTCTTTGTTTGCATACCCAGCGATGCGATTCAGTACAATTAGATTTTCTTAACCTTCTAACATGTGTTCACAATGGAAATAACGTTTGGATTCATTATTGAATCAAGACAATACAAGTTAATTTTGCCGTCGATACTTTTGTATAATGGGGGAGGTGGGAGAGGATATAAAGAGGGAAAGAGAAGAAGACAACAATGCAACATCCCATCATAAACCTCTCTGAAAGCAGAACACTCCGGGTTGAAATAAGTAGCGAAATAGAAGAAATCCAAACACAGCTTGATTCGTTTTCACCGACAAAGCACCGGGGATAGTTTTCCACACCTTTCCCCTTATAATAATATCCTTCCGCCGAGATTGAAAAGAAGTCATCGGCCAAATAACAGCATCCATGACACGTTTGACAGACGGGTTTAACGTAAGATGACATGTGGCTTTGCTGTGTTATGTAAGGGCAGTGTTAGCCATGTGTGTAGAACACATCTTACACGTGGCCTACAAGACCAGATGATGTTGAAATAGTACTAGTAACTACGACCGTAACTCCAACTAGGGTGCGAGTGTAGGGAACACAAGTCAAGGGCAGTAGTTTTGTAATTTGTATAGCAAAACTTTTTTTTTTTTTGCCAAAATAAATAATATATCGCTCCAATAGAAGACATAGAGTTTGATTTTCTTCAGATGTTGATATCAACAGTTCTTGAAGATCTGTCATGAGCGTAGCAGCATTAGATAACAAGAGAAAAAGTTGTCATTAAATTTAAGGACACTCTTAATAGATATTCAATAATTATTGATATCACCATGTGAAGAGAAATAAAATATTATGTTCTACTGGAGGAATATTTGATTTATTTAGACCAAAATAGTTTTGAAATAATGAAAAAAATGCATAAACACCGCCCTAACTCGCAAGCCTTGTCCATCCGACCTTAAGGTTGTTTTCTGTAACACCAATACACAAGAATAAGCGGTATAAGGGGGTGAGGGGGAGTATTGGTAATGTCGAAAACATGTCAATCAGAGAAGAGGAGTATTGCGAGATATCGGGCATCAGCAGCTGCCGGGCTTGTCTTCTACAATAAGTACTCTAGGAGGGAGAGGAGAGGGAGGTGTGGGGCTGTCGACGTTTCACACACGGGGGGGGGGGGGGGGGGGGGGGGCAACGCGATGAAGAGTTCGAGGTTCGAATCTTGGCCGGGTGCAACTCAGGGTTTAGTTTTACAGTCGGGGTTATCACCTTGGTTATCTTTTCTTTCTTTTTTTGTACGCTAATACGGGTGCGTTTACTCTAAAACTATGTTCTTCATCTTCCCCCCTTCCCCGCAGAACTGGCCCATTTATAGGTTTAATTCTGGAGATGAACGTAGACATAACCATTTATAAAATCCTAGTTTTAAGGCTGGTCTAAGACAGATTGACTATAATACTAACCAACCTAACAAAACTTAACCTTCAATTAATAAGCGCATGGAAGGTTGACCTTTGAAGAAAAATAATCTTTATCAGCCATTACGTAATAATGGATGAAGTAGAGTGAACTAAATTAATTTTATTTTTATTAAATAAACAAATCAAATATCCAGTTCGGCTAGGTTCTGTCCTGTTGTCACTATACTATAAGTGTGCAAAGTTTCATCTTTATATGTCATCTAGGGGCTTCTAGAGGATGTGAAAAGACAACCTATTATATTATCAGCACAAGACTTATAAAATAACTCAAATCTAGGACAAAAACAACATCTAGTCCCCCTAGCCGTTAATTCATCACTTCGAAAGGGGGAAACACACATTTCACTTATAGATTTTTCGACTATGTTGGGAATAGAGTCAGCGACCTTTATCTCCATAGCAGACACGCTGCCGACTGAACTAAAATGTAGGACCATAGTCAAATTTTCCCTCCTTTAAATTATTTAAGATTTTCTTATTCGTAAAATAAGAAAATCTAAATCTAATATGAAAATGTCAATCTCTGGTTACACCAAATTTTAAGTAGTTGATATAATTTTTAAAACGCTTGTATGAAAATAGGTCCTTTGTTTAGCTCTCAAAATTTTGGAAATAGTCAACTTTCCACCAGTTTCTACAAATAATTAAATACTTTTAGTGCAAACATAGCAAATTATCAAATTTGCTGTTCAAAAAAGAAATCCCACGCTACTTAGGAAATGGTTTATTCTTTCAAAATATCGTTTATGCCAGGCTGAAGGCAAAAGGACGTTTAAAAACTTATATTTAAAGTTCTGTAACTTTAGAAAAATTAGTATTTTGTTTTAGTTTCCTAAATGTCTAAAAACATATATATGTAAATAATATTATAAAAGTCCAAACTTAATCTTATATTATTTAATTATTAATTATGAGTCATTCGAAAATGATTGTCACAAAACTGAAATAAATCATTTTTCATTTAATTGAAATTTAATTAAATAGGGACCTGCATGGGTGGCCGAATGATCTAAGGTGTCACTTCGTAATATACTGGACTGACGATGACGGGGAGATCGGGGTTCGAATTACGATCAAGCGTACTGAGGGTGGATTTTCCCTTAATGGTTTTCCATCCTTCTTTCACGCAAATTAGGGTACAATTCCTCTAAATTCAACCTCACTCATCCCTAAAACCGCAGCATAATTAGTACATATGCATATAGCAATCAATAAATAGGGTAAAAACGACCTCTCATTTGAATTAATTTGTCTTGTTACCTTATTTATTAAAAACACCCTCGTATATTTCCAATAAGAATTCTGTTCTCATGCACTGTAAAAATTTTACTCATTTGGGAACACACTGTGCTATTTACTGAGCAGCTGGTAGTTGTTCCGACTGTCTCCACCAGATCGCAGCAGCTACAAGGTGAAGCCTACCTCGACTCTGTATATAACACCAGATATTATTACCGCACATTTTGAAGGATGTAGTTTTGGGGTGGGGTTGAAGGAGGGGAGGGGGAGGAGGTTCCCTACCTTCGAAAGTAGGGGTGTTATAGAAGGGATAACTCCTCCGTGACGTCATTATAAGCTGAGGAAGTTGAGGGGGAGGGATGGTAAAGTGGGTGGAGGCCTCATGACATGTGTGGAAAGAGTTACATGAATTAGTAAAGCAGGCAGGGAATTATTTGTGACTCATAATTCTTTGTTACATCAAATACTTATATTTCTTTATTTAAATACGATTGTAGACATTTTCAAGAAATTGTTTGAGTACAGGGGTGGATTTAGATCTGTGGAGTTCATAACATAGGGTGTGTGTTTTTCCAACGTTTCAACATTATAATTTTTGCTTCGCAAAATTAACTGTTAAAAATTTAATGTTAAATATATAGGAACTATTGTCATCACAATATATTGGTTTGTGTATAAGAATACAGTAAAAATTCTAGTTTGTTTTTAGTTCATATTTATAAGGTCAGAAAATAATATCAAAAATTTGAAAGTTAATATATTGTATTTTATTCATAAATAAGTTCATAGAGGCCTTAAAGGGCGTTCTCCCCCGTCGCCCTCTCTTAAATCCGGGCTTCCGTTGAATGTATCACTTTTAAGGTGGAAGTGTAGGGAAACGAAAAAGGCCAGAGTTTCTGAAGTTTTTATATAAAACTTACTTTGGAAAAAATAAATAAAATATTTTTCCAGTAGACACATAGTTTAATTTTATTCACATAGTGATATCAATAACTTTGGAATAACTGTAATGAGCATAGCAGCACTAGTTTAAAACATGCACTTTCTGATCCGAGTGATTGTACCGTCATACGACTTATAAACTTAAATTTAGAACTGACATTATGTCCAGCCCTGGCCGTTAATTTATCACTGTTAAAGATAAAACTCACATATCATCAAAGATAATTTTTTAGACCATTCCGGGAATCAAACTCATGACCCTTAGCTCACTAGACACACTACCGATTGAACTAAAGTGTCGGACCATTTTAAATAAAGAGAAAAAAAAAAGCTGTCATTAAATTCCAGGACACCCTTGACAGATATTAAACAAATGTTGGTATCACCATGTGAGGAAAATTAAACTCTATGTGTCAACTGGAGAAATATTTGTTATATTTTTTAACTGGAAAATTGTTTTTATATAAAAGTTAAAAAAAAACTGACCTTTTCCCGCGTCCCTTACACTTACAACCTTAAGATTAGTTAGGGACTCTTAATGTTATAAGTAAATATCACGCGATAACACATTTCGGGGGTCACATGCTCGTCAAACTCATTGTATATGGAAGCTACAATCAAAATATCAAATTGTTTCATTAGCAATCCATATAATAGCCTTAGTGCGCCGTATTACGTATTGACTACTTTTGGAACGTGTACAGATTATTTACCATCAGATCTTTGTTTGTTAGGGGATAGACTCTATTGCTTGGATACGTATTATTGTAATTGAAATAATGTACAAAATATGTCAGTAAATTTCGTACTGAGATTAACTTTTTAATGCTCTAAAGTACAAGGACTATTCATTAGTTTAAACAAAATGATATTCAAATATACAGGTTGTTCCAGAGTTGAACGGCTAAACTTTGTGAAGTGGAAGTGGATCAAAAAAGTAGCGCAAAATGTGTTTTTGGAGATTTGCTACTTTTATCTTGCTTTTCACGCAAACGGTTAAAAAAACTAAATAGAAGTAAAATAGGTAGGTATTGAATAAAATATTTAATGTATTTAATTTGTTCAAACTGACGACCTCTAGTAAGGAGACGAGCATTTACCTATCAATCAATGACAGAAAGAGTGGCTGACCGACATTGTGCGACTGGTTTTTTTTTCACACGCTTGCGTTATCTTTTGCCGTGATGATTGAAGGTAATTAACAGGCACTTCATACACTTTTTTTCGTGAGAAGTCCCCATACAAAAAAATAATCTAATGGCTTTAAATCAGGTGAACGCAAGGCCAAGCCACAGGTCCATCACGATTGATCGATCCCTCTTCCAGGTAAATTGTCCTCTGCAAAAATAAATACTTTTTATTTAGTTTTTTGCTGTTTTCGGGAAAAGAAAGCTAAAATAAGAAAGTATCCAAAATATAATTTGAGTTAGTTTTTTGACCTACTACCAGTTTCTAAAGTTTAGCATCTAGCCCTGGAACACTTTGTATATATTTTTTAACTTGATGTGGGCCTAACTTTCACAGAGGAGTGATATTAACTTTCGTTCGCAATGTATATATCAGCACAAAATCCATAAAACCACCTTAAATCTAAAACAGACTCAACACCCAGACCCTCGACCGTTAATTTATCACTGTGGTAGGGGAAAATATACTTTAAAAAATATATAAAACGTTTCGGCCATTCCGTAAATCGAATCAGGGACCTAGGGCTCTGTGAGACAGAAACGCTACCGACTGAGCAAAGTGTCAAAATGTGTATATATCAGTTATTAGTATTACTCTTTATGAAATTTATTATACCTAAAATCAATTAATGAAAAAACTTGAAAACCTTTGAAGGAAGGTCGGGGGATGAGGGGAGTAACAGCTTAAGAATACGATGACCTTTACTCAAGTGAATTAATTTAATATCATTTGAAACGAGGTTTCCAGTGTAATGGCCATGTCATCCAGGCTGTGTGTGTGTATGTGTGGGTGTGTGTGTGTGTGTGATGGGGGAATGGGAACAGGTGAACGGAGTGGGGGAAGGTAGCAACCGTAAAACACAAAATTGATTGTTCGGACACGTCGTTCTAGTAAACTTCTCACTTTTAATAGAGGAGCCATATCTTTATGCTACTTGCTTTTCTGTTCGTATCAATCCGCTGGAATTCCTTGGTACAAGTTTGGATGGGGGAAAAAAATGAAACTAGTTTAAATACCAAAAAACAAATAACACGATAATACCGACCCGTTGAAATGTTCTAATGTTTTGAAGGCTCTAAAGCTAAAAGTGTACCTATAATAATTGCTGTTTGACGTCTACTCGTTGGAAAAAAAATTGTGTCGTTTTTTTTCATAAACCAAGCAAATAATGCTGTGTTTGATTCCTGTTGGTGTGAATATATTTTTTTCATCGCTGCCTCTTACTACCTGTTCAGGTTATACGCATATAGCTTATGATAATTATTACAATGAAGTAGGGATGAGGAAGTAATCATTTTAGAGGTGATCTACCCATATTTGCGTGGAAGGAGAGTGGGAAACCATTTAGGGAAAAAACCACCCCGATTTCCCTGACTTCAGAAGGACGAGAGTGACGCCTTAGACCATTCAACCCCTTAAGGGAATCGTAATGGGTAATATTACTTAAATTGGCATAAACAAAATTCAAGTTTTATTTCGTTTACATTAAATATTTTTGTCACCTCCTAGACCTTACACTAATGAGGTATAAATAAGAGAGGTGTATCAGCATTTGTAGCCATTGAGAAGGGAAAAGAACTTTGGTACACCCGTCATGAAATTAAACCAGACAATACAATATTGGCGCCTTTTCCCACGTTTACACCAGTGAGTTAATTTATTTAATACAGTGTTTAGTATTATTTAAAAGGCCTTACATAAAAACAAAAATCGTGTAACAAAAACGCATATTAAAAAGATAGTTCCGTTTTGGATTAATAACAAATCACCTCTTACTTCTATCAGACGTATAATATACAGATCAATTTCACACGAAAAATCTTATCTAACATTTAGAAAATTATCAAATATACTTTCACGTTCCCATACGTCAAGTCATGTAATCTGAAGTTGTCACTTTCGATAGATCTTATCAATTCCTATACAAATAACAATAATAAAAGGGTAAAATTATGTCAATTTTTCCTGAATTTTTTTCTTTTAAAATGACCGCCCTATGAAAATTGGACTGTGATTAAATGTGGCTTAACCTAAAAAATGACCAAAGTGTGTTAACTTAAGTGTTTTTTTTTTTACAAAACGAACATCTATCAGGATTCTTATCATCTTTTAAAATAAGTTTGGCCAGAATTAATATGAAATCTAATTTATTATAGAAAAGTTGAGTTCTTTCCTATATTAATAATTTGAATCCTAGAAAAAACCGTTATAAATTTAAAGATTGACAAGCAGAGTTTATTCTTGAGCTTCTAAGAAATTAATTTTATGTGGACTGTAGTGTTTGTATTAAGGATACGGAAACTTGTGAAGTTAGCTGTCCAGATTTATAAATATTTAACGAAAAGATGGAAACAATTTTTTGAAATTCAAACACTAGACATGAAATCAACAACACTTGATAAGTGTATCTAGGAACATTAATAGAATAAGAATTAAAACTAATTGTGTTCAGAAATCATATGTTTAGCGTAAAACTTACTAAGTAAAAAAATCTCATATTTTTAATGTAAAATGATCAAATAAAAACTAATAAAATACATAATATTTTTAATAATTGACCTATAGTAATATAAGACCCACTTCGGTGGTGGCATGGTCTAAGGCGCTTACTCTTGCAATGGGCTAGACTGATTATGATGAGGAGATTGTGGTTCGATTACGGTCGGCTGTACTGAGGTGTTTTTTCCTAAATGGGTTCCACTCTTACACGCAAATGAGGATACACTCCTTAAAATTCAGCCTTCCTCAACCCTAGACCATTAGCATAGCTAATTAGTGCTAAAGCGCATAACTCAAATGGGTAGAAATAAGTGGTGCTAAAAATAAAATACACAATAATATAAGGTTATTAATCAGGTCGCGACTATAATCAGGTCAATAAAATGATTATATGAATTATTAATTAAAATGAAAATTGATTATTAGGGTAGAAGGTTAGTCTAAAAATATTTTTTACCATAAAAAGATAAAATAAATAAAATAAAAAATAGAAAGAAACACTTATAAAATACAAACATATTTATTTGCGGTTAAAATTTATATAATTTTAATATATTATTAGTGTTATTATATAGATATTGCTAATACATATTAAAAGTGACAAGCACAGATTACATTATTTGACGTATGAATACGTGAAATTGGATATATTAACTCTTATAATAAGGTTTTTCCTAAGAAAATCGAACTATAAATATAATATAGCTTACGTTCATCGGAGATTGTACGGCCGCTATTATAACAGTAATTATGTCGGTGACCTGGCGGTCAGGGTAAGGTGTCAGACTTCTGTGCTGGCGGCCGGTTCAATCCTCGGTCCGCACAGATTTATCTGATTACCAAACCTCTTCAACCTCTGACAAGATATCTTGTGAATTTGGGAATGCCAGGCCGCCACGTGGTTCGGATTCCACGTTAAACTGCAGACCTCTATTTAATCTCAATCACCCTACCATTACATTTAGCGTAAGTGCGTATAACCGAACGGGTAGTAAGACGCGTGCTAATAATAAATAATAATAATTAATAATAATAATAATAATAATAATATAATAATATACAGTAATTATTATCATGGAGAGGTATTTGGTGAGTACCATTGGTCAGGTATTTTTAAATCAATGTTATGTTATCAGAAGAAAGAGTTTAGTTTTTAAGCATTTCATTAAATAGATCTATGAATTTTTTAGTTTCCATTGTAAAGCGCTCTTTGATTTAGACGTGTGCATTCATTGCGAGTATAGAAAAATGCTTTTAGGTATTTTTTAGTAAGTTTGAAGTATTATTGTTATTATATTTAGGTCATCAAAGTCAGGGACCTGATAATTATATAAGAAAAATATACTTTGGATAAATCTAGTATTAAATTTTTTACATAAACACACGTAGGGCCTAGATCTTATATAGAGGCCTATCTTATATATAATTTTAAGTGTAGTTATATTACCAATTAATAATATAATTTAGGTAAAGCTTTATAGATAATATAACAATAAACATATATGTTTTCTAAATGCAAAGTATACTCACATTTAGGCTAGTATTTGCCATTTTGACTAGTAATTTAATAATATAACAAATTACAACTTTTTTGTGGTACTTTCAACTAAAAGTTATCAATGTTTTAATTTAAGGATTAGGGATGGTTTTTTTGTTTATGGGAAATACAAATGCATTATCGTAAAGAGAGTATGTAAAAACAACAATGATAAATCACATGTGAAATCACTAACATTGGACCTTGCCCGAATTTCGAGTTTTGTCACCAACAAACCAATCCATCTGCATGATTAACACCTTAAAACTCTTTTGAAGGGGGGTCACCTATATTTTAAAATACATTTCACTCTCGGTCGGTAATGAATACTATAATCTCAAGAAACTAACCGTGTGAACAAAAAGACTCCCCCAATGTATCGAATGCTGTTCGGTATTATTAAAACAGTTACAGGGGAAACAAGCGCTTGACACCATTAGTGGCATCTTTGTGAACCATTCATCATATCACGGGCTCGGTGTCACCAAAACTTCTTCAACCCTAACCATGTTCCGTCACTTGATCATGACGTCACAATCCTCAGAGGGATTCAAAAGCCTCTATTTCCCAACCCCCTTCATTTGCGAGTTCACCCTTCAAACTAAAAACCCCCTTGCTTCTGTAGGAACTATTTAATCTCCCTCCTAAACAAAAAAAAAAAACCTACACCCCCCAGCCATCCTCTTAAAGCTCATAACGGCATTATCCAATTATGATTAAAAGGTTACTAAAAGTGTATTAATTAGTTGGAGGGGTTGAGTTGAGGTGCCCTTCTCCCCCTCTCGACCCTTTTAATGTGTGTGTGAGATGTGATTTTCACCATTAAAAGCATTTTCATTCCGTTTTTTTTTTTTGTCTTTGCCTTTCATTTTTTCCTCCGTTCACTTTCCTCTCTCCCCTTACATTTTTTCCGTTCCTCCAACCAACCCCACCATTTCCCCAACCCCACCCCTTGGCATTGGCTCAATATCTCCCCCGTTCCCTCGATAAATCACACCCGAAAGGGATGCAGGAATCAAAAGAATGAGAGGGGTCCTTAGGGTTGGAGCTCCAGAAGGGAAGGTTGGATTGAGTTACGAGGAAGAATGTTCCTGGATTTACTGCAACGAGATTTCTTGACTCACGAGAATCTACAAGAATATTATCTGGGTACGATATTAGATTGATGAAATGGATGTCAGAACATATTATGTTGATGTTTTACATAAATAAATAGGCAAATAAATATGCAGATAAATAGATGGATATATAGATAGTCAGATAAATACGCAGATAGAGGGATAGTTAAGACAGATAAAATTATATACAAACAGATAGATAAACATATAGATAGGCAGATGAATACGCAGATATATAGATGGATTGGAAGATAGATGGATAAACTGACAAATAGATGTATGGAAAAATAGATAGTTGGACGGATAGGCATAGATAGATCAGGATAAATAAGCAGATAGATAGATAGATAAGTCTACAGACAGACTGATAGACTGATAGATGGATAGAACATTTACCCAACTGCCATCGATAAGGGGTTAAAATGGCTGTCCACGAGTCTAGGGAGCCCTTGTTCGATTCTTGATGTGGTGAACTAAAATATTTACTATTTGTTATAATTGAAAACAATTTATTTAGTAAATATGCCTGCCTTAGAACTAAATATATGTATAATAATAAAATAAAAATTTAACAAGGTTAATTCGGTTCAAGGGCCAACACATTAAACTAAATCGATAGTGAATCAATCTCCTAAAATAAAAATTCCAGATTTGATTCCCGGACCAGCCGAACAAATGTTTCATTGGTGAAATTGTAGATTTATATTTCACAGCAATTAATTGATAGCAGGGTGACCTGGTAATCTAGGGGTAAGGTGTCAAACCTCTATGTTGGAGTCCGGGGTTCAATCCTTGGTCCCAGCACAGATTTATCTGATTACCAAACCCTTCCTTCACCTCTGACAAGACGTGTATTAATCACAACTTGTGAATGTGGGAAATGCCAGACCTCCACCGTGGTTCGGATTCCACGTTAAGCTGTAGGTCCTCCATCTCATCTCACAATCACCCTACCATTACACATTAGCGTAAGTGCGTATAACCAGAATGGGTAGTAAGACGCGCTGCTAATAATAATAATAATAATAAATAATAGATAGCATGGTGACTATTTTGTGAATGTAATATATTTAATTTGTTAGTAAAATGTGAGATGATTTAATCAGTAAATTAGCAAAAATCACTTTAAGTACCTTTTATATAAAAATAAGATAGTTTGTGAATCAAGTATTGATAAAAAAAAAACGTGTTGAGAAAGCTCAGGTGTACACACTAATAAAATAATTACACTTAGTGTGCCTGGTAAACTGCGTAGGCTATTGGCACCAGTATCACACCAGTGGTGAACATTGTATGAAATAGCTAAGTCTACAACTATATTGGGATTTTTATAGAAAGAAACTTTTAGAAAATACATGAAAATACAAATACATTTTTTGAGGTAAACTTGATAATATTTTATTATATTATTAGTGTTACTTTATAGGTATCAGTATTGTTAATATCCATCAAAAGTCACAGCCGAAGCTCATATTACTTGACTATTGAATACATGAAAGTAAATATTTTAATTTTTCTAGCTTTAATAGGAAAATAAAAATTAAGAAAATATTATTATTATTAGCACCACGTCTTACTACCCGTTCGGGTTATACGCACTTATGCTAATGTGTAATGGTAGGGTGTTTGTGAGATGAAATAAGGACCTACAGTTTAACGTGGAATCCGAACCACGGTGGAGGCCTGGCATTCCACACATTCACAAGATGTCTTGTCAGAGGTAAAGGAAGGGTTAGGCAATCAGATAAATTTGTGCCGGGACCGAGGATTGAACCCCGACCCCCAGCACAGAAGTCTGACACCTTACACCTAGACCACCAGGTCACCCGAGAAAATTTAAAACTATGAAAATTAGACTAGCTTTGCTTCACAATTTGAAGTGTTAATCTATTTTAATATTTATTAATTATTGTAGTTCATATGTAAAAAGATATATTTTGAACAAAATAAACTGTATAGTGTGTATATTTTTAGACTTATAGTTAAATAGTTAAAAATATAATTATGATACTGTTAATTCAATTAAATTATAAAAAACATTTGAACCCACTTCTCATTTTACTTAAAGAGATAGGAACCAAAGGCTATGAACTATTTGCCAGTCCTACTCTTGTCACGAGTGCCAATTAATGTCAAAGCCAGTGGTTACCAAACTTAGTTAGTTTAAGACCCACTTGAATTCAGATACGTTGGTGACCCACAAGGATGTATTAGATATAATGTTTACTTTCTCATATAGAAATATTATTGTTACTATGAGAATTTTGAACCACAGTATTATGATAAATATTGGCGTATTATGTTCCCCCCTTAACCCAAAATAGGGTATTACAGTTCTGTATATCATCATGTCTGTCTGTCTGGCTATATCTGGGGCTATAACCGAAACCATTTTATGTATCTTGTTCAAACTTGAAATTTAGATGTTAAATGGGCCATAGCTAAAAAGAAATTATTTTGATTTAGCTCTCAAATTAAGGGTAGTTTACTAATTACTAATTTATGAAAACTCAAAATTTTCAAAATGACTTAAGATTTTGTTTAAAATGGATATCTGGGGAGTGGTTTTATTTGAAAAATAGCACTGTACATTTATTTTTGTATGTAAAAATGTGTTTAAGGGTAGTTTACTGATGACCCATTTTTTTATTATTTTTCATTTTTCTCAAATGGGTGTAACGTTTTTGTTCAAATCTTTATATGGGGAGTGTCAATAAATAATAAATAATAATAAATGTTTATTTTTCTAGAATACATTTGTTTGGGGCAATTTTACAGAAGACAAAGTTTTGAAAATGTTATTACCAACTGTAATAGAGTGCATGTAAAATAGATAGGTTTGTGTCGTAGCAACTATTGTATCTAAACTTACATGCTTATCGCACTATAAGTGGGTACAAAAAGTATATCCCTTGACGCAGATATTGATGAGTGTGAAGGCGCCATTGCAAAGAGCTGTGTCACTGCTTCAAAACCTCCACCCCCTTCTCTCACCCCTAAAGATCTCCTAGAGCAAAATCCATTTGCCAATATGAAGGCGTGTGTGAAGAAGGGAAAACATAAAAAAGAGGGGTGTATGAATTTCTATTCAAAGAGCGTTGTGTCGACTTTTCACGCAAACAGTCAAACCTACTGTACTAAAACACGGATTATATATATATATATATATATATATATCCCCTAATAAATAGTAGCCCCTAACCACAAAAGGTGCAGAAAAAACTTGGTCACTGAAAATGTACATGAGTGCCCTAAAAAAAAAAATATATATATATATATAAATGTTGTTTGTAATGAAGTATTCATTAAGGTACATGGTGACCTGGTGGTCTAGGGGTAAGGTGTTGGACTTCTGTGCTGGGGTCCGGGGTTCAATCCTTGGTCCCGGCACAGATTTATCTGATTACCAAACCCTTCCTTCCCCTCTGACAAGACGTGTATTAATCACAAATTGTGAATGTGAGGAATACCAAGCCTCCACCGTGGTTCGGATTCCACGTTAAACTGTAGGTCCTCCATTTCATCTCACAATCACCCTACCATTACACATTAGCGTAAGTGCGTATAACCCGAACGGTTAGTAAGACGAGGTGCTAATAATAATAATTAAGGTACAGTTTCACACTTTCATTGGAGTAAATATTTGATATACTTTAGAGTCTTTGACTGAAATGCACCTCCCAGATATTGAGGGTCACTAAAGATTATTATTCCCATTCGCAATAATTTTTCAACAGATATTAATGGGACACATTACCCTGCAAGAAATGAAGCCGTTGATTTTAAAACGGGTATCATGCTAGTAGTCTTATATTTAGTGAGACATTCATAATATATCGAGCTTTTCTTCGAAATGTTTGGAGGAGGCAAAGATTTCTGTGGATTTCTAAGTTGAAGTGAAGGAGAAATAGCTTCAACCTAAACAACTTTCGAAAACTTCGCAAATGCCTACTTAGAGACTTCACTCCCCCCCCCTCCCCCCCTCTCTGAAAAAAAATATCTTTACTTAGATAAAATTAATGGCTAATTTAAAAATTAAAAGTAGAGCTATTTAAAAATCAAAAATTTTATTTTCTACTTTGGTTAATATGTTTCAAGTTGTCAAAGCATCTTAACACACCCCTATTTATTTTCATCCTTTCTGTGCGAAAGTATTTTGGATGTTTACTGTAGATAATTACCCTCGTCCCCCTCACTAAACATTATACTCTCTACCCGGTCAACAACCCTCTTTAGATCTCACTCCCTACCCCCACCCTGGTCTCTAGGCTGGTTAACACCTTGTAGGGCCCTTGTCACACCGAACTGCCGTCTCTATATTAAGGTGGGAGTGTAGGGACCGCGAGTTAAGGGCAGTGTTTTTTTAAAGTTTTTATAGCAAAACATTTGTTTGGCTGAAATAAATCAAATATTTATCCAATAGAAACATAAGAGTTTAATTTTCTTCACATGGTGACTTCAACATTTCTTGACTATCGGTCACGGTTGTCTTGAAAATTTGAGGTTATCTTGTGAAGAAAATGTAACTTTTTGTTTCTACTGGAGTAATAATTTATTTATTTTGGCCAAAAAATTGTTTTGTTATAAAAATTTCAAAAATTCTGACCTTGATTCGCGTTTCCTTCTATTCCGCCTTAATAAGGAGAATAAGCTTCCCTTTAACCAGAAGACACGTCATGAAACTCGATTGATGTTATTTCTTAAAAAGATATGCAGCTCCATTTTTGCTTTCTTGCGACTCTTCAGATAGAGAAAGTATTATTATCATATAAAAAAAATCTAATTCAAGATTTTGATGGATATTGAAATTTCATGACCCACTGAACCCGAAAGAGGTTTTTTTTTTTGCGATGCCGCCTGTCTGTTTGTTTGTATGTCTGTATTTCGGTCTAAACCCGAATTTATTTTATCGATCGGGTTAAATTTTGGTATCTAGGGTTTTCATATTTTTCTCCGAGGAGTTTTTGAATTAGATATAGCTCCTTAAAATTAAGGGTAATTTACTTAAGGGCAAAAAAGATCAAACAAATCTAGTTTATTGAAATAAACTCTAACGATTTGATTAAAATTCGTATATATACACTGCTAGCGTTATAAATAAAATGGCTAATCTCATTTTTTCCGGAAAAATGACTTTAGAGGCTACTTTACACAAGCGGAAATTTCCAATTTTGTTCGTTTATCCGCAAATCTTTGCAATACAAAATAAATTATCATAGAAATAAATTTAGTATTATTAATTATAACAAACTTTTATTTCAACATAATTTTATAAAATCATTATTATGAAATATAGGTCAATATATTTTTTAAAATAGAGTTATGTAAAATTGAGTGTTATGTTCTTTGGTAAACATTGAGATTACGTTTACTTCACTATGTTTCTGTAACAGCGTATATTATTTTTATGTTCTGTGGTGGATTGTGATGATCTCTTACCATTGTGTTTCTGCAACAATATACATTACCCTCTTAGGTGGCCGCGTGGTCTAACGCGCTACTTTCGCAGTAGACTGGACTACCGATGACGGTTAGGTCAAAGTTCGAATCTCGGTGGGGTGTACTGAGGAGTGGTTTCTCTAAAATGATTTCCCACTCTCCCTCCACGCAAATTCGGGGTCCACTTCCTCTAAATATAACCTTTCTAATACCTAAAACCATTGGCATAATTTAATATGAAGCATATAATCCGAATGGGTAGTCAGACATGGTGATAAAAAAAATAATGTTTTATCTCACATACCTTGATTTTGGTCGGAAGAACAGTAGAGAAAATTCAAACTTTTTTTTGCGGCCAACATTAACAATATTTTACTCTTTTTTTGTTGCCATTCTATTAATATTTTTAATATATATATCTAAAGTGGCAGTGGCGGACAACATGAATTGACACATAAAAATATTAAAATGGTTTTTAGTAACTAACTTCTACTGATCTTCCTACCAAAATCATACTATATTTATAAGTATAATTTAGATAAAAGAGCGATCAAGTATGTGCGGTGCACCGTAACATTTATTTATTCACCTTGAGCTAAATCCACAATAAATTGATCGTAGAACCAGTATCTACCAGGAAGCTTGATTGCAATGTGGGTAGCAATCTTAGAACTTACATAATAATCATAAATAATACTATTCTTCTGATATAACTTGACTTGTGTGGATTGCATTATTATTAGTTAATAAAAATATCCGGCATCGACACGATAAATAAGTTTTTAAATGCATTAATTTTATTTATTTAATTCTAAATTAAACTGGTGATCAATGATCATGACTGTTTTTAAATAGATCCCTTCAATGGTTAGATGTGGATACATATTTTTATATTATAAACTTACCATCAATATAATTCAACATTAAAGGGTGTTATCAAATGCTTTTAATAATAATTTCAGCCAATGTTTACAATAAAGAACCTTCTGTTAGCTGTCACTTAGATACACACCGTGGATAGACTCTACCCATTCTTCGTACAGGTATGTTTTATAATATAACCATGCTTTCATCCTCTATCTTATTACTTACTTATGGCATTAGGAATTCCAAGAATTCATTTCCACACTTACAAAAGTACGCCACCTATTCTTATCTTGAGCTAATTCTATCCAGTCCACCTCATTACATTACACCCTCTTTAAGAAACATTCTAGTGTTATCCTCCCATCTATGGCTAGGTCTTCCCAATGGTCTCTTCTCATTGGATTTGCCAGTCAATATCCTGAACACGTTTCTAGATTATTCCCTTCGCACTGCATGTCCTGACCACCGTGGTCTACGAGACTTTATCATCCTAACTATGTATAGTGAGAAGTGCAGGGTATGTAACTCATCATTAAGTAACCTCCTTCACTCCCCAGTAGCTTTATTCATTATTGTACCAAAAATCTTCCTAAGCACCTTGTTTTGGAATTTCCTTAAATTTGTTTTCCTCATATAATAAGAGACCACGTTTCACACCGATAGAGAACAACCGGTATGATTATTGTTTTGTATATTCTGAGTTGTACGTTCCTTGAAAGTGGACAATATGTCGGCAACTTACTGACCAAGTAATAGCATGCATTTCCAGACTATTCTTTTCCTAATTTACAGTATAATATCGTTATTGTTAGTTAAAATTGTTCCTAAATATTTAAACTCATTAACTGAGAATATCTTCAGCTAAAGAATATATAGCGATATTATTATTATTATTATTATTATTATTATTATTATTATTATATTATTATTATTATTACTGGCACGGCTCAGCTTCCTATATATAGTTTAGAAGCTATAGCTCTGGACGGACGAAAAGCAGAATTTTTTTAAGGTAGCTGTCATGTATGATCTATATCTAGGAACCTTTCTAAGTTGGTCTAGTGAAAATCCGACAGGCAGAAGCGAGAAAAATTAAAAATTAGGAAATGTTTTGTAGCCACCCTCTTGAAGCTAAATGGCGGTAGTGAATTTTAGTTAGCCTTTATAATAATATTTTAACCGACGTTCGCGTTATGTCAATGCGAATTTTCTAAACACACAGTTCAGGGATTTTTGCGTCAAATACGCCAACTCTTTTTTATTTATTAGTGAGATATACCCACTTAAGTTTTTGTGAAGTGCAAGACATCACTCTCAATATAAATTGTTTTGCCAGTGATGGAGAGTTCGAATTTCTAATCCCACCTAAATGGTTTCCCACTTTCCCTCCACGCTTGTTAGAGTGTATTTCTCTAGATTATACCTCCCTCAACACTACCTCATGAGATTACATATTTTGATATCTCGAAAGGGTAGTTGGCGTAGTATAGTTTTTTTTATTCCTTATAGCACACCGCCTTTCTACATGTACACGCCAGACAAAAGGAATGGACCTGTCGTAAGACAGAACACCAAATAAAAATAAAAATGTGAAACAAAAATAAAGTTAAGGCCATCGCATTTGTTTTTATGAACTCAATATAATCTAAGAAATATAGTTATCATTTTTCCAAAATATAGAAACTTTATGGCTCAATATATTATAACCTTTTAATTATTGTATTATCATTAAATTCATCAATTGAAAATTGGTATGCAAACTGTCTTTAGATTGTGCAGAGATTATCCGAACTTTATATATTATTACTATTCAAAATGCACAATCTTATTGGTCTTATGAATTATATTTTTATTAATATCTAAACTTTAGTTTCTTTTCATTCAGATTTAAATTCTAGTGATCATCTTGGTAAAAAAAAAAACTTCATTGTTTCAATTATTAAAAAGTGTTGTACTAATCCAAATTATTATAGTTTAAGACTTCAATTTAAAAAGTTATCAAAATGTTATATAACAAGGTTTAAGGTTATTAATTGTTTATTCGTGATATTTGCCTAGTAATTAGTTTACCTATGATGACTAAAACCAGTTCGTTCATACTCAATATATAAGAAAAACGAAGAAAAACTTAAACAAGAAAAGCGATACAAGTGAGCAGAAATAAAATACAAAGTTTTAACGCTGTTGCACATGCACAGTACTTGAAGGGGAATATCCTCACAAAGTTGTATTTTTAATGGGGATGACTTTGATCTCAGCTATGCGACATTTCACGTTAAATAACCTCGGAATGGATCTGATTTACTCTTTAATTTTTTTTAAATACAATTATGTTTTAACACTGCGTCCAACTACCTGTTCAGGTTATATGCATCTGTACTAAATTCGCTAATGATCTAGGGATGAGTAAGATTAAATTTAGAGGAAGTATTTCCCACATTTGCATGGGGACAGAGAGTGAAAATAATTTCGGAAAAACAGCCCCTAATACATCCAACCACGATTTGAACTCCTATGTCTCCATCATTAGTATATTGTGAGAGTGATGGCTTAGACCATGTGGCCACCGGAGCAGGTAATACAACTAAGTACCATTTTGATGTGGACTATATTTTAAATTATCAAGCCCCTGCTTAAATAAAGTGAGATTTCTTGAAGTATTCAACTAATTTCGGTGATCCGGTAGAACACTCAACTAGTTTTTAAGCCTGTCTAATATAGGTTGATTATAATATTAATCAAGCTAAGAAAAACTAACTTTAAATTGATAAGCACTTGGAAGGTTGGGCTTTGCTTGTAAAAAGTATATTTCTGTCAGTTATCACTTATCATGTAAAAGTGGATAACGTCAGAGTGAACCAAATTATTATATTTTTATTGCTTTTTTTTAAATCAAAAAGTAAATAAGTGAGAATTTAAAATCCAACCCTGTTCTATATTTGTGCAAGGTCTCCGATTTTTAGGTCATCTAGACGATTCATGTGGTTGTTGAAAGACACACACGAAATAGTAAGTTATTTTATATATAGATAGATAGTTGACTTGGAACATAATGTAATTCTACAATATATTATTTGTGCCAAAAATTAATACTTCATGTTACTTAAAATATTATTTAAGTCCTCTAATCATCGTGTTACAGTAATTCCTTGGAGTAGTGCCACGGTAAATTTTATTGCTGCAGACTTGGTAACTGTCTTAAACTCATGAATACAAACGCATCTTGATGTTTGTGTGATAAAGGAAAACTGTTGGATATTTTTCTTAAAAAAAATATGATGGATGTAAGGCAACCTTCGTCTTGTCCAAGTGTGTTTAAATACTATAATTAACAAGAAAACGTGAACCTTTAGTTAAAACCGGATCATTGTCCATTAACAAAGGGAGGGTTCGGAAAAAAAAAAAAATAGAAACATACTTTTTAAAAACTTTGTAATTAATTTTATAGCTGTTATCAAGAGTAAGACATTTACAAACGTATCATGTCACATGTTATTTATCACCTTCAAGTAAATTGTATCTTTACAGTTTTGAGATGTTAAAATTTATTTTGTATGAAATTAGCATATACTTTCTTAATTTAGAATACAATTTGACAGTGGAGTAGGAAGGATTGTGAATAAGGGAGGTATTAAACACTATAAAGGGGCATGACCATTTTTAAAACAAAAATGGTTCTTATAAGCCTATATATTCAAAGGGAGAGGTTACATGGTCTACAATAGTGAAGGAAAGTGTTTATTTAGGGAAAATGTATTTTACTTTTGATTTATGACATGGATAATATTTCCTATTATCTGGTTGCTACTTTATTTCATCCCTTTGTTTTTTCTGAAGATTTTCTCTGATCTCATACCATCTTCAAATCAAGGTAAGCAGGGGAAGGGAGTTCCCCTTAGCTCCCCATAGTTACGCCAATGCATCAGTTTGAAGAAAAACTATCATTACATTTTATCAAATTAATAACGATCTTATTTGACAAATTGAACTATAACTGTAAGGAATAAAGAAGGCTATTTTTTTCAATAGTAAACATTGTTAGTAGAGAATAGCCTCCATTTATATTTTCCAAAATGTTTCAACATTATTTTTAAAAAAATATTGTCAATGTGTCTTCCTATCCGTTCGGGCTAAACGCATTTTACAACCATTGATACAAGGTCCAGTGTTTCTCAATATAATTATATTTCAGGTACAAAAGTCGAGCATATTATTATTATTATTATTATTGCGCGACGCGTCTTTCTACCTATTCGGGTTGTACGCACTTACGCTAATGTGTAATGGCAGGGTGATTATGAAATGAAATGGAGTACCTACAGTTTAATGTGGAATCCGAACCACGGTGGAGGCCTGGAATTCCACATATTCACAAGTTGTGATTAATACGCGTCTTGTCAGAGGTGAAGGGTGTGTTTGTCAATCAGATAAATCTCTGCCGGAACCAAGGATTGAACCCCAGACCCCAGCACAGAAATCCGACACCTTACCTTTAGACCACCAGGTTACCTAGAGCCATTGTTAACCAAACTGCTATAAGCGTGTAACTATTTTATGTTTTTACTGTTGAAAGTATTTTAATCTGGCTAACATTTCTCAACTAAGTATTATATTAGTAAGCAGCTCACACAACAAAAATTATTTTAAAGACGCCGATTAAACCAGTTTATATTCAGACACACACAAAACACGTGATATAGATTTTTTAAATTACAAATATGATACGCCATTTTTACAGTTTATTGATATTATTTAAAGCCTTAAGATAGTAATATATTTGATTATTGTCAAAGTGCAGTGGATCACAGTAGTTAATATACATTATAAATATGAATACAGGCATCTATATGCCTATGTATGGAATATATATATATAAATACATATAAGCTTATTTACTATATATTATTGTTAAGTCACACACATTTAAATCAATATTTTGCAATTTGCAAAATTAATATTATTTGGTTTTTCCACTCTTGAGTATTATTTTAATTAAAAAAAGTTTCAAACAAAAATGTCATAATAATATTTGATATCGATATATAATGTTGGATAAAAAACTGTAACCAATATTTTGTAAAATAAACATAAGCTAAAGATTTAAAACTAATAATTAAGCTATCAGGGTCCGGACTTCAATGATCTACAAATTGTAAAAAAAAAAAAAAAAACCCTAAAATTGTACACTAAAAATTCTATAAATTGGCTTTGAATTTACAAATCATGACCTAAAAATATTAACAAAACTCTTAATGAATGCACATGACTAAATCAAAAATTTAATTTACAAAATGGAATCTAAAATACATATATGTGTGCAATGATAGCCTTTAACTAATAAACTCTTGCGTTCTGCTAAATATAACATTGATTTACAAATATCTGCTTCAGAAGTAATAGCTATACCCTCCCAATGCAACCTTCTCTAACATAGTTGCAGTGTCCCACCACAATAAAGAGGATACAAAGCTGATTGCCTACATTTTATTCTTCCGACAACTGTCTTATTTACTTACTATATGCATTACGAGATCGAAAGTTCACTTCCAGACTTTTAAAAAAATATGATACCTATCCTCATCTTGAGCTAGTCCTATCCAGTCCAACTCATTACACGCTATCTCTTTCAGGTTCATTCTAATATTATCCTCCCATCTGCGTCTTACCGTATGGTCTCTTAAAATTTTATTTGACAGTCAGTACCCTGAAACAGGTTTTAGATTCTCCCATTTGCGCTGCAACCGTCTTTTGAAAAAAAAAAAAAATTCTATCATTTATGCACTTCCAAAACATCTATAATATTTAAAAATAAATACTTTTTAGCATCAATGCCTAATAATGACTAAAGAAAATAACTCAAACCAAGTAAATATAAACTAAAAATTCAAATTGACAAAAAAAAATTACCAATTAAATATAATTTTCACAACCAGAGATTCATAAACACATGTGCACATAAGCATTATCTGTGATGTGCAAAAATAAATGACATGTAATAAAAATACAGCTCTTGGTTATAAGTCAAATAATTTAATCACTAATATAATTGATGTATTATTGTTATTATTACATAGATATATAAATGCACACACACGCTGTTCCCTAGGCAAGAAACTGTGCATATAGCTAAAAATAAATTGTACTAACCCATCTTCACTAACTTCTCCACACTTCCCTATCCTTACATACTGCCTTCGCTTCAACAATATCCATACACCCAGTCATGCATGCTCTTTTATTCTTAAAACTCTTGATGTTTCTCTTTTCCAGACATTCGTCTACAACATTTTAACCACTTCTTACATGGCCTACCCATTATTTTTTATCCATACACTCTACCTTCATATATTTGCTTCATCACTCCATCCACACTCATCCTCTCAACATGCCAACACCAACGTAAGACGCTTATTTCATATTGACTTTTTGGATTTCCTTTTACACTGCAATTCATTTCCATTATTAATCATGCAAAAGGGTAATCAAATTTGATTTGGAAAAATGATTGGTGTGTGTATTCATATATATTTTAGATGTGTATTTTTAATATTCTTGATGTAACCATATGTTAGAAAATCACCCGTTTATGGTAAAATAATTGAATAATAAAATTACTATAAAACCTTTCAACGTCATATTAGTTCGCGTTAAAAAAATGTAAACTGATATATTGGTTGTTTTTTCCCTCTCGAAACTTTTATATTATATCTCAGCATAGGTTAATCATTATCTTTAATTGTGTATCTCTCCTGGTAATTGCTATATAATCCAGGTCAAAGCGTAAATATTATTTTGGTAAGCTAATTTAGTACTCAGCCCTATCCCCCCCTTACCCTCACTGGTAGAATACGATACACACGTGTCTACCCGAATGAACGCAAGAGTTATGCGGCTGTTGCATTGATAGCATAGCGCAATGATTGCGGGTTACAGGCGCTAATAAGAATGATTGGTGGTTGCTGGCACACTCTATCATACCCGCTCACAACTAGAGTGCTAATACGCGGGTTAAGTGGCCGGTATGTGGTTACCAACTTACCAGAGTAGAGCGGAACCGGGTAACAAGGGTTGGAGGACCGGGCGATGAAGATGAAGTACCTCCGTGGCATACCGAGCCCCTTGTTTGCACAGCCTGCACCAGCAAAAAAAATATATACAAGAAAAATGGGATTCAAGGAGTTATCAATAAATTATTATTTTTTAAACAAACATGTTTTTATTTTCTTTAAGGCTGCATTTCATTAAATGAGTTTAATTTTTTTGTTGGTCTAAGGTTGAGGTTGGCAATAGTTCGATCTAGCAGCAATTTTCAGTTGACCCCGTAACAAAACTACATCGCCATTAAAAGTAGATCTTTTGAGTTTTCTAAACTAATATATCAATTACTTTAAAAAAAAAAATGAGTGTAACAAAATTACCTTGGTGTGATACATTGGTAATGTTATTAGTACATTAAATTATTTAATATGAAAATGTGCATTTTATTCGTTCTATATTATTTTCCTTAGAAAAATGGAACATAAGTAGCCTATTTGAGGGAAGTTTTAAGTTAAGATTCAGATACCAAAAGTGAATTCAACGTATAGTGTAGAAACGATGGGTGATCGCGCACATTTGAGTCCTAATGACAGGGAGGTCTGGACTTAAATCCCGGGTATGGATGGTTTTAAATAAATGGTTTTCCACTCTCCCTTCTTGAAAATGCGGATACACTTCCCATATATTAAACCTTCCTCGTCCTTAGCACTCTAGCGTAATTAGTTCGTATGCATATAGCTCCAACGGGTTGTAAGGCGTGGAGTTAGTAAATAAAGATATATATACACATATTTGTATACATATTAATACATATATAAATAGATATACGTATTAATATACATATAAAAACATATATAAATTTATATAAGTGAATAAAAAAATATATATAATAAATAAACATATTTATAAATATAGACATTTATGTATAGGCCTATATACGTATGTATACATATAAGAATCAGTTTCTAGCGTACTTGACTATGTTGCATAGTTTTCTAACAATGTGTGTTTACCATCCTTCTTGTATGCGAATGCTGATATGTTCCCTTAGAATAATCAGGGTTTTCCTCCCCATTAAGTTGTCATACAAAGATTTCTTTAAGAAGCACAAATATAGCAAACAGACGTAAATGCAAATACATTCATTCTAACCCTTTTGGGTTATCTTGGAATATTATTCCGCTAACATCAAGTACTAAAAGCAAAACTGATCGTTCTAGATTAGGGATATTCAAACTGGGGCACGCGGATCCCCAAGTATACGCGAAGACATCTTAAGGGGGTAGGCAAAAATTTTAAAAATACATTTATATACGCGTTTATATATATTATCATAATATCTGATATATATATATATATATATCATGATATTCATGATAAGCACAGAATAATCAGGACCGGGTTTAGGGTTAGCCACAGAAGACCAAAACGTAAAGATTTGCGATATGGATGGGGGCACCATTTTGATACGTTCTTTTGGATGTAGCTCGTTTTATTTTTAGATTATTTAATATATATAACTGGCAATTTGAACCAACAAATTTGGGGGTACGAATTAGAAGAGAACGTGGACAAAAAGGGGTAGAACAGCACTGTTTTAGATTAAGAGATAATTTGTATTAATAGAGAGAGTGGGGGTCGGGGTTCTAACTGAATAGCACGAATGGGTCGATAGAAATACATTTTTTGACAGTCCTACCTATATCCATGTGTCGAGTCATATGATCTTCCACTGTCACTCTAGATAGAGATTATTTTATTATTATTATTATTATTTTTATTATTATTTATTATTAGCACTGTGTCTTACTACCCGTTCGGTTATACGCACTTACGCTAATGTGTAATGGTAGGGTGATTGTGAGATGAAATGGAGGACCTTCAGTTTAACGTGGAATCCGAACCACGGTGGATATCTATAAATACCTATGAAATAATTCTAGTAAAATTAAAAGATGTTATCAATGTTTACAACAAAAAATAAATTATAGGAAGCTCCGTACGACTTTCTCACTACATTGTTTAAAAATGGAGATATTTGCTCAAAACTCGTAATTATGTGAAACAAAATAATTACACCGCAAACCCGAGCCAAAATTGCATTATACTTGTTTTAAAAAAAATTTTACTCCCAAATTTAAATTTTATGATTGTATTTTTAAGGAATTAAAGTCCTCACTAGTATATTTGGACCAAAAAAATTCGTTATTGGGTCCAAAAGGGTCAACACTTTTAAAATTTTGACTTCCTGTTAAAATTTCGTCATTTTGCTAGGGGTTGCACATCTTATGGTTATCGCATCTTTATTAAATTCCTAATTTATAAATTTTGACCAATAAAATAGGTAAATATTGACTATTGAGTCTAAAATGGTTGAGATAGTTAGTTCATTGCTGTACAAACATTTCCTCTAAGAGATTGAAGGAAAGATAACATAAACTTTTTGAGAGACTAACTTATTTACTTACTCAATGGCATTAGAGAATTATTGCGTTAAACCTTAAGTAGTATCTCTGTACAACTAAAGCTCAAAAAATTGTATTAATATATTTGCAAATATATCCGAAACTATTGGTTTTATAAAAATATATTTAAAATACAAGTATTTTATATTTAATAGTACTGCAATTTTGCAATGATAAGTTATTTAGTATCTCAAATAGTTACGGAGATACGGAAGTTTCTGCTTCTGTAAAGTACCCTAAAAGTCATTTTCATAGGAGAATTAAAATACCATTGTGTTTATAATATTAATCAACGCCTAGATACGAATTTTAATCAAAATCGTTAGAACCTATTTTGAGAAAATCTATTTTTTCTCTTTTCGCTTTTTATTAAACTACTCTTAATTTTAGAGTTAAACAGACACACAGACAAACGGCATTGTTAAAACAACTTTTTAAGGTTCGGGGGATCAAGAAACGTTGACATACATGAACATCTTAGATTTTTTTTACGTACAAAATACTTGACCTTAGTTTTCGAAAAGTTAAGAAATTATAATATATATATATATATATATATTTTATATGTGTGTGTGTGTGTGTGTGTGTGTGTGTGTATAGCTTGAAAATTATTGGTTTTATAAAAATATGTTTCAAATAAAATATTTGTATTATAAACAGACCTAAATATTTGCAATGATAAATAATTTCATATCTAAAATAGTTTCAGAGATGTGATGAAAAATTAGAATCCACGCAATAGACCAGAACCATTAGAGCCATGCAGAAAGAATGAGAGTAGTCGTTTTGTTTATAATATTGATCAATGCTTATAAATTAAATTTAATAAAAATCGTTCAAGCCGATTTTGAGAAAGATTGATTTCTTTTCTTTTTACCCTTCAGTAAATTACCCTTAATTTTAGGGTTGGATAGCCAATTCCAAAAACTCTTCAGGGCAACCCTATGAAAATCCCAGATACCAAGTTTTAACCTGATCGATAAAATCATTTGGAATCTTGTTTGAGGTACAGACAGACATACGGAAATTCAAAAACCACTTTTTCAGACTCCGGGGTCATGAAACATCGAAATTCATCAAAATATAGTATATTTTTATGTTATTAAAGGTCGTTCTTGCCATAAGCCTACTAAAGTAAGATGCGGGTCACGTGCGCACATAAAAATAGTAATTGAAAATTCATTGCTATTGATCATACTGATAAGAACAGGAACATAATTTGGAATGGATCTACCAGTAGTTGTTTTGTTTTCAGTTTAAATTAGGTTAAAATATAAATGACGCCATTATTACTGTAGGAAGTGGCTTCCTGTCGAATTATGGTGCTTCTTGTGAAAATAATGTAAAAGCCACTATATTGGTCACCTCCCCTTCCTGCCTAGGATGGTTAGGTATAGGGGTCTATCAATCAAGAGACCGTGCGTTTGATCAGTGAATTAAGACTTCACTCCTGTTCTAATGAGTGGACGAGGGAGCGCTGACCTCAGATAACGAACGAACTGTCAACAGATATGGACACAGGCCACCAAACTGGTTGTCCTCCATTGCAGTAAGCTGTCTTCTAGTGTACTCCCGTAGGCTGACATTGCAGTAAGCTGTCTTCTAGTGTACTCCCGTAGGCTGACATTGCAGTAAGCTGTCTTCTAGTGTACTCCCGTAGGCTGACATTGCAGTAAGTTGTCTTCTAGTGTACTCCCGTAGGCTGACATTGCAGTAAGTTGTCTTCTAGTGTACTCCCGTAGGCTGACATTGCAGTAAGCTGTCTTCTAGTGTACTCCCGTAGGCTGACATTGCAGTAAGCTGTCTTCTAGTGTACTCCCGTAGGCTGACATTGCAGTAAGCTGTCTTACTCCCGTAGGCTGACATTGCAGTAAGTTGTCTTCTAGTGTACTCCCGTAGGCTGACATTGCAGTAACTGTCTTCTAGTGTACTCCCGTAGGCTGACATTGCAGTAACTGTCTTCTAGTGTACTCCCGTAGGCTGTCATTGCAGTAAGTTGTCTTCTGGTGTACTCCCGTAGGCTGACATTGCAGTAAGTTGTCTTCTAGTGTACTCCCGTAGGCTGCCATTGCAGTAAGCTGTCCTTTACTCCGTAGCTGACATTGAAGTAAGTGTCTTCTAGTGTACTCCCGTAGGCTGACATTGCAGTAAGTTGTCTTCTAGTGTACTCCCGTAGGCTGACATTGCAGTAACTGTCTTCTAGTGTACTCCCGTAGGCTGTCATTGCAGTAAGTTGTCTTCTAGTGTACTCTGCAGGTTGTCATTGCAGTAAGTTGTCTTCTAGTGTACTCCGTAGGCTGACATTGCAGTAAGTTGTCTTCTAGTGTACTCTCGAGGTGCCATTGCAGAAGCTGTCTTCTAGTGTACTCCCGTAGGCTGACATTGCAGTAAGTTGTCTCTATGTACTCTCGCAGGTTGCCATTGCAGAAAGCTGTCTTCTAGTGTACTCCCGTAGGCTGACATTGCAGTAAGTTGTCTCTATGTACTCCCGTAGGCTGACATTGCAGTAAGCTGTCTTCTAGTGTACTCCGTAGGCTGACATTGCAGTAAGCTGTCTTCTAGTGTACTCCCGTAGGCTGACATTGCAGTAAGCTGTCTTACTCCCGTAGGCTGACATTGCAGTAAGTGTCTTCTAGTGTACTCCCGTAGGCTGACATTTCAGTAACTGTCTTCTAGTGTACTCCCGTAGGCTGACATTGCAGTAATGTCTTCTAGTGTACTCCCGTAGGCTGACATTGCAGTAAGCTGTCTTCTAGTGTACTCTCGTAGCTGACATTGCAGTAAGCTGTCTTACTCCCGTAGGCTGACATTGCAGTAAGCTGTCTTCTAGTGTACTCCCGTAGGCTGACATTGCAGTAAGTGTCTTCTAGTGTACTCCCGTAGCTGACATTGCAGTAAGTTGTCTCTATACTCCCGTAGGTGCCCTTGCAGTAAGCTGTCTTACTTCCCTAGGCTGACATTGCAGTAAGCTGTCTTACTCCCGTAGGCTGACATTGCAGTAAGCTTCTTACTCCCGTAGGCTGACATGCAGTAAGCTGTCTTCTAGTGTACTCCCGTAGGCTGACATTGCAGTAAGCTGTCTTCTAGTGTACTCCGTAGGCTGACATTGCAGTAAGTGTCTTCTAGTGTACTCCCGTAGGTTGCCATTGCAGTAAGTTGTCTTCTAGTGTACTCTCGAGGTTGCCATTGCAGTAAGCTGTCTTCTAGTGTACTCCCGTAGGCTGACATTGCAGTAACTGTCTTCTAGTGTACTCCCGTAGGCTGTCATTGCAGTAAGTTGTCTTCTGGTGTACTCCCGTAGGCTGACATTGCAGTAAGTTGTCTTCTAGTGTACTCCCGTAGGCTGCCATTGCAGTAAGCTGTCTTCTAGTGTACTCCCGTAGGCTGTCATTGCAGTTTAAGCTGTCTTCTAGTGTACTCCCGTAGGCTGTCATTGCAGTAAGTTGTCTTCTAGTGTATCTCCAGGCTGACATTGCAGTAAGCTGTCTTCTAGTGTACTCCCGTAGGCTGACATTGCAGTAACTGTCTTCTAGTGTACTCCGTAGGCTGTCATTGCAGTAAGTTGTCTTCTAGTGTACTCCCGTAGGCTGACATTGCAGTAAGTTGTCTTCTAGTGTACTCCCGTAGGCTGACATTGCAGTAAGCTGTCTTCTAGTGTACTCCGTAGGCTGACATTGCAGTAAGCTGTCTTACTCCCGTAGGCTGACATTGCAGTAAGTTGTCTTCTAGTGTACTCCCGTAGGCTGACATTGCAGTAATTGTCTTCTAGTGTACTCCCGTAGGCTGACATTGCAGTAATGTCTTCTAGTGTACTCCCGTAGGCTGTACATTGCAGTAAGTTGTCTTCTAGTGTACTCCTAGGCTGACATTGCAGTAAGTTGTCTTCTAGTGTACTCCCGTAGGCTGACATTGCAGTAAGCTGTCTTCTAGTGTACTCCCGTAGGCTGACATTGCAGTAAGTTGTCTTCTAGTGTACTTCGAGGTGACATTGCAGTAAGCTGTCTTCTAGTGTACTCCCGTAGGCTGACATTGCAGTAAGCTGTCTTCTAGTGTACTCCGTAGGCTGACATTGCAGTAAGTTTCTAGTTACTCCCGTAAGGCTGACATGTGTAATGTAGACATTGCTAAGTGTTACTCCCGTAGGCTGACATTGCAGTAAGTTGTCTTCTAGTGTACTCTCCGTAGGCTGACATTGCAGTAACTGTCTTCTAGTGTACTCCCGTAGGCTGCATTGCAGTAAGTTGTCTTCTAGTTATTGTGTACGTCATGCATGGTTGGTGCATTGCAGTAAGCTGTCTTCTAGTGTACTCCCGTAGTGCTTGCTTTTTCTCTGAGCTATTGCAGTAAGTTGTCTTCTAGTGTACTCTCGCAGGTTGCCATTGCAGAAAGCTGTCTTCTAGTGTACTCCCGTAGGCTGACATTGCAGTAATTGTCTTCTAGTGTACTCTGAGGCTTGCATTGCAGTAAAGCTGTCTTCTAGTGTACTCCCGTAGGCTGACATTGCAGTAAGTTGTCTTCTAGTGTACTCCCGTAGGCTGACATTGCAGTAAGTGTCTTCTAGTGTACTCCCGTAGGCTGACATTGCAGTAAGCTGTCTTCTAGTGTACTCCCGTAGGCTGACATTGCAGTAAGCTGTCTTACTCCCGTAGGCTGACATTGCAGTAAGTTGTCTTCTAGTGTACTCCCGTAGGCTGACATTGCAGTAAGCTGTCTTCTAGTGTACTTCCGTAGGCTGACATTGCAGTAAGTTGTCTTCTAGTGTACTCCCGTAGGCTGACATTGCAGTAAGTTGTCTTCTAGTGTACTCCCGTAGGTTGCCATTGTAGTAAGTTGTCTTCTAGTGTATTCCCGTAGGTTGACATTGCAGTAAGCTGTCTTCTAGTGTACTCCCGTAGGCTGACATTGCAGTAAGCTGTCTTCTAGTGTACTCCCGTAGGCTGACATTGCAGTAAGCTGTCTTCTAGTGTACTCTCGTAGGCTGTCATTGTAGTAAGTTGTCTTTTAGTGTACTCTCGCAGGTTGCCATTGCAGTAAGTTGTCGTCTAGTGTACTATAGTATAGTATACGTATAGTATATACCACGGACAGAACTTAAAGAATCAGTGATTTTTGGGAGGGGGGTAGGGGTTATTATGTCTTTGTCTGATTAAAATTTGTTTGAATACTTTCATGAATTAAAATAACTAAGCGAGCGGCTTGCGTTTTAAGTTTTTACTAAAAAGATAATTTGCATCCTAACTATTCAAGTTTAGTTTGCCTGTTGCCAACAGGTCTGCTAGTGAAATAATATATAGCAAAATTTACGGAATTTATATGGAGCCGAGGAAATTATTAGTGCACTTACTTGAACATGGCTTCAGTTAATTTGATTAAATCTAATAGAGCTATAGTTCGATTGGATAGGGTACAAAAGAATGGAACTTAATTTATTTAAGGTGGGATGGATGGGAACGGAAAGAAAAGTTAACTTTTTTTTTTTGTTTTGCAATTTTCAAAGCAACCAAGATTTGTTTGGCCAAAATATTTTAGTCAGTTCTCCAGTAGACACATGGAGTTTAATTTTGTAACCATAATAAACATCTCTTGAAAATATGTAACGATCGTATTAGTATTTGATAAGAAACTTTTTAAATTAGGAGAAAAAGTTATCAATAAATTCGAGGACACCCTTGACAGATATTCTAGAACTGTTAAGATCACTATGTGTAGAAAATTAAACTATGTTTCTATTTGAGAAATATTTTATTTGATTTGCTGAAAACATTTTTTTCCTATAAATACTGAAAAATATATATTTACCTTAACTCGCAATCCCTATCATACAACTTTAATAAATAACTTAAATCTTATAAACCCGGCACAATTTTACTTTGCCCGGGAGATATTTACTTTTTTGCAAATCGAATATCGGTGAGGCACACAGAGATTAGTTATCCATGTGTGAATTCTTAGCTCAGATTTTCCAATTCTCCCACTATGCAAATGCAGGTGCACTTATAAAACTACTCTTCACATCCCAACCTCTCAGGTAAATTGGTTATTAACATTAACCTCGTAGGGGGCCGCATCGTCTGAGGCATCATCGTTGCATTAAACTAGATTGTCAATGACGCTGACGGAGAGAACAGGGTTTGAATCTTGGTAGGGTGTTCTGAGGATGTTTAATCGTGAATAGGTTTCCAATATTTCTGTACGAAAATTTAGGCACCCTTCCTCTAGGTTGGATCCTCCTAATCCATAACACATGGGTGTAATTAGTACAAATACGTATAACCGGAAAGTGAAATGAGACGCGGTGTTAAAAAACATAGTGTTAATATATTAAAAAACAAACAATTATTGATACCACGTAAAATAAGAACTGCGTTTAATCAATTTTTTATGTGAAAAAACTATTAACTTTTTGACACAAATAGTAGGGAAAGTGAAAATACATAGGCCTAGTATTAATATTTATTGAATGATTAACTTTTGTTTGATTATTACTTTTACCGCCAGGGTTGTTAATGGGTTTGATTCAAGGGGTTGGTATGAGGAAGGTTTTTAGAGGAATTTCTCTCATACTAGAGTGGAGAGAGGGGTAGGAAACACAAAGTGATAAATCCCATTTGGAAAATCAACAACCTCCCAAGGGTTCCGGGCCGAAATTCGAACCTCGATATTTCCGGTCAATGACAACCCATTCTATCGTGAGCCTGACGCCTTAGACTACAAAGCCCCACAGGTCCAAGTCACTGTAGATTCAATAACATTTACTTCAGTTAACATACATTGTGTATATTTATATTTGGTGATCACGTGTAATAAATACATATGTAAATATATGTTTTGCCCAATTTTCTTATAAAATGTCATATCTGACGCTAGAAGACTTACTAGACCTACTTTCACGTCAGGTCATGTGATTTTCAGTTGCCACTTTTGATAGGTATTATTAATATCTAGAAAATAACACTAATAATAAGTATAGTAAAATGTTATCAATGCTTACAGTAAAAAAATATTTTTGTATTTTTTAAAAGTTGCTCCAAATGTCCATTAATATGAAAATCAAGTTATATTTATTGTAAGGTCCTATTTTCATAGAATGTGCCTTAAAGAAAATAGCAACATATCTTTTTAAGACAAAATTGATTATATTTTATTATATTATTTGTGTTAATTAATAGTTATTGATAATATCTATGGAAAGTAACAGCTTTATATTATATTACCTGACGTATGAATACATTATAGTAGATCTATCAACTTTTCTAGCTGTCAATTAAGTTTCTTCATATGAAAATTGGACTGTAGCTATAACTTGTTCGTACAATAAGTACATGTGTCGTGCAGACATATAAATGCCGTCTCTTGGACTAAACCATTGAAAGCTATCATTAGTAAAACAAACCATATTCACAGCCAAGCACGATAATATCAACAAAATAAAAACAAACCTTGTGTGTTCAATACAAATGTGAAAACAGGAAATGCATAATCTTAAAAGTATTTTAACATCCATACGTTTGCTACTGGTATACATAAGCATGACATATCCATTATTCGTTTCGATTTTCTACTGTACATTTAACTTAGTTACCAGGGATTCTCATAGCAGTGAAAGGTTACATGATTATTGTCGAGCTTTCCTACATTAGTTTTAAACATTTGACACTGAAACCGCTATGAAGTATATCACGATTCATAGTCACTCATTTTTTAAAAAAGATAAAAGAACAAGGTAAACATTCAAGGCCCAATATTTATGGGAAAGGCTTTTTAGAAAGAATATAAACGGCCCAAAGTTGGTAGAGTATTACTATATTATTAGTGTTATTTTATAGATATTAATAATATATGCTATCCGTTTAGTTGGTCGAATGGTCTAAGAAGTCACCCTTGTGTTAGACTGGCTTGCTGATGAAGGAGAAATCGGGGTTCGAATCCCAGTCGGGTCCACTGAGGGTGGTTATTGCCAAACAATTTCCCCCTTTCCTTCTATGCAAATTCTGGTAGATCACCTCTAAAATGTTTCCTTCCTCATCTCTACTTCATCAGTGAAATTATCATGTGTGTGTGTGTGTGTATGTGTGTATAATCTGAATAGGTATAAAACACTGTTATATATATATATAAAATAGCTTTAAATCACCTGACCTGATTTAGGAATATGTGAAAGTAAACACAGAAACTTTTCCATAGCCGTCAATTAGGGCCCTTTATATAAAAATTGAACCAAGTTTAATTTTAATTTAGTTGCTATTTTTTGCAGTGCATCTTACTACCTACATATATATACAGGGTGTACCTAATATTTGGGATACACTTCAGCGGTGGACAGATTACATATAGACAATTAAAAACTTTCATTTAAACATGTGTTCCATTTGACTTTGTTTCCGAGTTATAGTCATGTTTTTACCCCAGTAATATGGAGCTGCTTAATATTATATCATAATTTAGGGTGTTTTAATAAAATGCATTGGAGGAAGTGATTGAAATGGCCAACTTTCACCTGAATGCAAGCATTACAATGTAATATATTTTTGAGATTGCGGCATTCTACGACACGTTGACTGCAAGCTTGCATTCAGGCCAATAATGGGCTAAGGATGAGGACGGTAGAAGTTTAGAGTAGATGTACCCCAATTTGTTGGGAGGGAGAATGGGAAATAATTTAGTAAAAAATATCTCATTTCACTAAATCATAAATCAAATCCCGATCTTTTCATCACGTGCAAATTAGACTTGAAGAAATTGCTACTTAAACCGCGTGTCCACAAGTGCGATTTTAATCACTTAAACAATACGCATACATGAGCTTATTACATTATCTTTTAAAGCTGCTGCGTGTATTTAAAGTCTTATTATAAAGACTGTGGTATCGTTTTTAATTAATCTTGTTTTTATTCTGTACGTAAACAATGGAGGTTCATGGGAAATGCCTAACCGACATTGAGGATGAATTAAGTATATTCTCATGTTATGGTTTGTCAGATGGTTCAGGCTTGTTGCAGTTTTGATAAATGTGGTCTGATAAACAATATGAAATTAATACTTTCTGACAAGAGTATAATATTATACCCTATAAAAAATACACCTCAAGGCCTCACCATTTTCGTTATTATGCTTCCGCATAAAATAATAATCCTGCATATTCAAACTATAGTCCTACTAAATTAATATTATGGGAGGTTTTCATTGAATTCCGTGTTAGGATGTCAAATATTTTTATATTCTATCTACAAAATATCTTTATGCAAATCAATTACCGAACATTATTAGGATATTTTAATTATTTCAGACGTGTTTCAACGTTAGGTTTACGCTCTGTTTATAGATAAGATCTATTTTATAAATTACAATAAACAAAGATAAGATACGACTTATATTTTAATTTGGTGATGCATAGGAAGTAAAAAAAATTATATAAATATGATTTGTTTGTATTTTTAAGGAAGCCAGAAAAAATGTAAGGCATCGAACACACTATTTCAAAAAGTTTCCTTTTAAGCAAAGAAAAATTTGAGACTCGCTTCGGTGGCTGATTGGTCTAAGGCATCACTCACGCAATAGACTAGACTGACGATGACGGGGAGCTCGGGGCTCGAATCCCAGTCGGGTATATTGAGGCTATTTTAAATTATATAGTGTACAACCAAAACGGGTATTAAGACGTGGTGATAAATACAAAATAAAATTGAGGATGTAGCGTTTAAGTTTACTTTACGATTGCATTGGTTATTAAAAACTATTACAAATTTAATTATATTGCAAACACAATAATATACAGGGGCTATATCGTTTATTTACAGATTAGAGAAAGGGGAAAACAGGTAATTTTACATTGGTAACGTTAACCTGGTGGTCTAGGGGTAAGGTCTCAAACTTCTGTGCAGAGTGTTCGGGGTTCAATCCTTGGTCCCGGCAAAGATTTATCTGATTACCAAACGCTTCCTTAAACTCTGACAAGACGTGTATTAATCACAACTTGTGAATGTGTGGAATGCCAGGCCTCCACCGTGGTTCGGATCCCACGTTAAGCTGTAAGTCCTCCATTTCATCTCACAATCACCCTACAATTACACATTAGTGTAAATGCGTATAACTCGAACGGGTAGTAAGACGCGGTGCTAATAATAATAATAAAATAATAATAATAATATAATAATACATTGGTAACGTATCAGTACGCTTTGGAAATAGAAACCAGGACCATCAACATCAGTCAACAGACGCTCTTTCAACACGTGTAAAAAGGCGTCAGTCTCGTCTTGTCAAATTTTCCAGTGACGGGGAGGTCGGAGTTCGAATCCTGGGCTGGTGTTTCAACTATCTCCGTGCCAGTGTGTGTACACTTCTCCTAAATTTTGTCTTCCTTAATCCTACCTCCCTAGTATAAATGTGGGGATAGCCCAGACGGGTAGTAAGACGTAAAGCACTGCACGGACTAAGATAGTGTATCGGGATGGAAATACAAATACATTTTTATATGTTTTATTTTTTAGCACCGCGTCTTACTAGACGTTCGGGTGATACGCATCTGTACTAATTACGTTAATGTTTTAAGGATGAGTAATGCTAAGTTTAGAGGAAGTTTACCGGAATTTTCAGGAAAGGAGAGTGGAAAATAATTTGGTAGCAACAACCCTAGGTAAATCTGTCCGTGATTCTAACCCCGATCTCATTACCGGCGGTCCAGTCTTTTTCGAGAGTGACGCCTTAAACCATCCGACAACTTAAGCGGATTACAAGACAATTAAGAATTGATAATTTAGCTCAACTAATCAATACGGAAGTATGGAAAACAATCGAATATATTTCGTGGGGATATTTATTTCAAATAAGTAATTTTCCTTGACCACCGTGGTTGCGTCAGTTATTCTCGACAAGAGACGAGTTGCAGTTTACCGTGGGGCCCTCACAGAATTCTAGTCCCCACGAAGCGACGTAGGCTGGGCTATTGCTCAATGTAAGGGGGAAGAAAACGCGAGTTAAGGTCCTTATTAATACAATTTTTATAGCAAAATAAATTTAAAGAATTGCTTAGTCAGATACGTTCGGATTAAATCTTTACATTTGGCAATCTCATCAGTTCTTGAATATCTGTTAGGAGGATAGTGGCTTATTAACAGAATTTTTTTTTAAATGAAGAGAGAAGTTATGTTCAAATTACACTATGCCCATGATAGATGTTCAAGGACTATTATAAAATCCGTTTCGATGACCGCATGGTTTAAGGCGCTACTCTAGCAATAGATTATACTGCTGAAGATGGGGAGATCGGGGTTCAATCCCAGTCGGGTGTACTGAGGGTGTTTTTTTTTCCTACATTGTTTTCCACTGTCCCCTCACTCAAATGTGAGTACACTTCCTCTTAATTCAACCTTCCTAATCCTAAATTATAAAAACACAAAAATACAACTCATTATTTAAGGGTATCCTGAAATTTAATGATAACGTTTTCTCTTCTTTAAAAAAAATTCTCATATAATGCCGCTGTTGCTCTATACAGATATTTAACAACTGTTGATATCACTATGAGGGAAAAAAAACTCTATTCTTCTTTTTGAGCAACATTGTGTGTAATATTTTTTTTTAAAAGTGTTCCTATAAAAACTGCAAAAATACTCATCTTAATTCGCGTTCCTTACATCCCCACCTCAACAGTTAATTTCAACGGGCTATTAAATAATCGATTTAGCTCGTTACAGAAATAGCAACCAAGTGCAGGTTTCTAAATTATTTATTCAACAATAGTGACATTGGAATTAGTGAAATAGTATTTTTATTTAAAAATATTTATTTTTTAATTTCGCTATATTAAAAAAAATATGTTTAATGGTTTCATTGGTCTAAATTTTACAATTTTATAATGAAGAACCCATAAACGTTTATTACACTGGTACTTTTTTTCCCCAAGTTGTATTACCTACCAAAGTTGCGAGTTGCCCTTGGTGTGAGATGGGCTCTTAACGACGTTGCGTTCTTGGGGATCTCAAAGCTATTGTGCAAAGTGATGGGATGCATATTAAGGTTGTGTATATAGGGGACGCGAAAAAGGCCAGTGCTTTTGCAGTTTTGGTAGCAAAACTTTTTTTTTTGTAAGAAGAAATTAAATCATGCTTAAGTTGAAACTTAAGAGTTTAACTTTATTCTCAAACTGATATTAACCATTGTTTAATATATCTGTAATGAGCAAAGCGGCATTAGATGAGAAACTTTTTAAATGAAGAGAAAAAAATGGTCGTTAAATTTCAGGACATCCTTGAATGATATTAGAGAACTGTTGTTATCGATATGTAAAGAAATGTAAACTATGTTTGAACTGGAGAAATATTTGCCGTGACGAAATTATTTATTTTTTTGCTATAAAAACTACAAAAATACCAACCATAACTCACAATCCCTACCATCATAACCTAAATTATTAAGACACTCACATCTAAATTTGAAAATGTATTTCATTTAAAGGTGATTCCTCTATTACTCTCTTTCTCCCGATGTCTGTCTAATAAAGAGTGTTATTTGCCCGGTGCAGACCAGACAAGAAGATCATATGGGTCCGATCGCGGTCCGGTATAGACAAGATAATTGACATGGATAAGAGATGATTGGACTCAGGGGCAGGTGATATACTTCCAGCAGGGCGCAGGTGATATCCTCCCTCCTCCTAATATTCCTGAGACTATCCTTAAGTCACACATTGTTGGTCACGGCGTATAAGTTGTTTGGTTAGCAATGGACTAAGGCCCCTCCTGGGGGGTGGTAGGTGTGTTAAAGGGTTGCTAAGAGGGAAGGGGGTGACTAAGGGATATCCAACTTTTTAAAAAGCAAGGGAGTGACGGAGGGCAATTCAACTTTGAAAAGAAATATTTATTTAAAAAAACTTTCAATGATCATGATAAAAAGATCACTGTTTTAATGTGGCTTTGACCCTGAGAGATCAACTTGACTGCACTTTACATTGATTTTTATCGTTTACTGTAATCTTTCTCATTTTCAATGTAGAAATTGTTATATTACCATATTTTATTATAAATATAAATTGTTCTATATTTTTATAGCACCGCGTCTTACTTCCCGTTTGGTACCTATGTACTAATTACACTAATGAGTTAGGAATTGTAAGGTTAAATTTAGAGGAATTGTACCCAAAATGGCGTGGAGGGAGAGTAGAAAACCATTTAGAGAAAACCACCCTCAGTACACCCAACCGGGTCAAACAACAATCTCCCCGTCATTCGCAGTCTATTATATTTCTAGAGTAACGCATTAGACTATGTGGTCATCGGAGCGGGTTGATCTATATTAATTCAAGCTTTTGTAGTCATATTAATCTTTCTTGTTAATTTATTTCCTCTACTCAGTGGTCAAATGGTCCGAAGCGTCACTTCGCATATACTAGACTGCCGATAACAGGGAAATCAGGGCATAAATCCCGGTCGGAACTACTGAGGTTGTTTTTTTCTTAAATGGTTCTCCATTCTTCAGCCAAGCAAATATTGTTACACTTCCTCTAAAATTCAACCTTCCTCATCTCTGAATATATTATTATTGGAAAAAAAAATTCACGTATAGTCCTTCTCCCCCTAAACCAAAAACGTTTCTCCAATTGTGGCTAAGATTTACCTAGTAAGAAATAAAACATTTACAAATATGTCTTATTATTTTCTCTATTAAAGTGAGAGTGTAGAGGCTGCGAAAAATATAAGTGTTTTTGTAGTTTTTATAGCAAAACTTTTTTTGCCCAAAATAACTTAAATCAAATTTTGCTCCAGTATAAACATAGAGTTTAATTTTCTTCACTTGGTGATATCAACAGTAGTTTAATATCTTTCATGAGGATTACGGCATTAGAGGACAAACTTTTAAATAATGAGGAAAAGTTGTCATTAAATTCCGGACACCCTTGACAGAAATATAGCAACTGTTAATAAAAACCCGCCTTGGGGGCGTAGTTAGCTAACGCGCAGGTTTCGTGTCGAGCTATACTGCAGAGGACGGGGAGATTGAGGTTTTTCCTAAATGGTTTTCTATTCTCCCTCCACGCAAATTCGGGCTCACTTCTTCTATATTCAACCTTCCCAATTCCTAACCAGTTAGATTAATTAGTACTTAAGCGTACAACCCGAACGGGTAGTAAGACGCGGTGATAAGTATTATTATATTTGATATCAATATATAGAGAAAATTAAATTCTATGTTTCTACTTGAGAAATATACCCGCCTCGGTGGCGTAGTTGGCTAAGGCGCTTGTCGTGTTGAGCTCGACTGCTGAGGACGGGGAGATCGAGGTTCGAATCTCGGTCGGGTGAACTAGGGGTGGTTTTTCCTAGATGCTTTTCCACTCTCCCTCCACGCAAATGCGGGTTCACTTCCTTAATTCAACCTTCCCAATTCCTAAGTCATTAGCGTAAATAGTACTTAAAGCGTATAACCCGAACGGGTAGTAAGACGCGGTGCTAAATATTATTATTATTACTTGAGAAATATTTCATTTATTCTGTCAAAAACTGTAAAAAAAAACCACTGACCTTAGCTCGCGTTCCCTAGGCTCTCACCTTAAGAAGTACCCGTGTTCAGAAAATAATGGTGCTCGAGTAACAAGTTTTGTTTGTTCCAAAGATTGCTGTCACCAGTTTACGCATTAACCTAAATACAAATTGCTACGATTGGCCACTACAGTTAAATTAGCATAACCATTTAAGTGAGTACAATCTTCTGGTTGACTTAAACTCGTGCCCACCATTAACTAAAAAAAACCCAACGAAATAAGGAACTTCGTACTCTGGACGTAATTATAATCTTCAGGAGGTAAAAATAAAGAATAATACCAAGATAATAATGGAAGCTATCAACCATCGTCTCTAACCAAACCCATAATTTGAGAGAAACGGTAGCTCGAAACATAACTAAACATAAAATTACCAATGAGCCTCACATTACAATTATTATAACTGGTTACACGGTAACACCAATTTGGTCATAATAAAACTACTACAAGGTTTTATGTTAGGTTATAAAAAGTACGAGTTAGTATAGCCCCCCTCCCCCCACTCCAAAATACAGATTTTTAAATGGTCCTTAAAATTTTGCACTTGAAATAATACTTTAAGTCACACCCCAAAAAAAATACTCTTGTTAAAATCGTTCAACAACCGTAGCGACATCTCGTATAATTATTTCAGAACAAATTAAGGCAATTGTGTGTAAGAATCTCGTTGGTTTTTTTTTCCAAAATATTTCAAGAGTTTCCGTAAATTAAATAAATGTTTATTAAAAAGATTTAATACGTTACCTTTCTGACAAGAAGTGTATTAATCACAACTTGTGAATGTGTGGAATGCCAGGCCTCCCACGTGGTTCGGATTCCACGTTAAACTATAGGTCCTCCATTTCATCTCACAATCACCCTACCACTACACATTAGCGTAAGTGCGTATAACTCGAACGGGTAGTAAACGCGGTGCTAATAATAATAATCATACGTTTCCTTCTAAATAATGCTCATAATTTCTTGTACTTAAAGGTGATACTCAACCTCGAAAAATTTAGGTAGATATACTTATTTTTTTAGTTTCCATAGTTTGATACATCAGTTCAGTCGGTAGCATGTCTTCCTACCGAGCTAAGGCTCTCGGGTATTATTCCCGACATTGCCAAAACTATTATCATTGATAGAAAAAATGTGATTAATTAACGGACAGGGGGCTAGATGTCATAACTGTCCTAAATTATTATTATATTATTATTATTATTAACACCTCGTCTTACTACCCATTCTGGTTATACTCACACTAATGTGTAACGGTAGGGTGATTGTGAGATGAAATGGAGGACCTATAGTTTAACGTGGAATCCGAACCACGGTGGAGGCCTAGCATTCCCCACATTCACAAGTTGTGATTAATACACGTCTTGTCAGACGTGAAGGAAGGGTTTGACAATCAGATAAATCTGTGCCGGGACTGAGGATTGAACCCTGGACCTCAGCACAGAAGTCTGACACCTTACCCCTAGACCGCCAGGCTACCCTAACTGTTCTAAAGTTAATCTAATTTACTAGTCGGGTGCTAATCATTCAGTTCAGACAGTACACGTTAAATATTACTATTAAAGAAAATCAAAGCATACTTATAGAAAATAGTACTGGATTATTTAATATTAATTAAGTGTTTTTAGTGTTTCCAGAAAAAATATTTAATCACGAAAAAGTTTTTTTTAATCACGTTCTCTACTAGTTCCTTGACATTTTGGACATTTTGTTCCAAAGGTGCCATCATCAAACATAGGGGTTGGATCAAAGGGTGCTGCCGTTGTAAAAATGTTGAGTAACACTGGAGTTTACTGGTTGTTGTTTTTTTGCATCAAAATTATTAAAATCATTTTAGAGCTCATCCTCTCAAGTGTATGATTACACGCGATATATAAGCTAATAATATAATATACAGTTAATATTTAAGATTAATTTATTGCTATATTATTAAATTTATCTGACCATCTATTTCAAACTATAGTGGTTTATTGTATACAGCACGACTCAGGAATAAAAAATATTTTCTCCAAGAAGATTGTTAAAAACCAGCCAGACATCAGACATCTTGTAGGATAATTTTTCTAACTATAACGTTTAAAATGGTAGCTTAGGGAGCACGAGTAAAGGCCAGTGTTTTTTCAGTTTTTATAGAAACCTATTTTTTTTAGACAAAATAACTAAAATATTGCTTAAGTAAAACATAGAGTTTAATTTTCTTCACATGGTGATCTCAGCAGTTGTTGAATATCTGTCATGAGTATGGCAGCATTTAATGATAAACTTTTTAATTATTATTATTATTATTATTATCACCGCGTCTTACTACCCGTTCGGGTTATACGCACTTACGCTAATGTGTAATGGTAGGGTGATTGTGAGATGAAATGAAGGACCTACAGTTTAACGTGGAATCCGAACCACGGTGGTGACCTGGCATTCCCCACATTCACAAGATGTCTTGTCAGAGGTGAAGGAAGGGTTTGGTAATCAATTAATCTTTGCCGGGACCGAGGATTGAACCCCGGCCGCCAGCATAGAAGTCTGACACCTTACCCCTAGACCACCAGGTCACCGATAAACTTTTTAAAAGACGAGAGAAAGTTGTCATTAAATTCTAGTACTTCCTTGTCTCTTTGCAATCTTTTAAAAGTTGAATAGCCCCAGTAGCCCCTCTTGATAATTGGCAATATTTTAAAGTTTGATGGTCTTAGTAGCCTCCCTTTATAATTAGCAACATTTAAAATTTTGATAGTTCCAGTAACTCCCTTTATAATTAGCAACATTTTAAAAGTTTGATAGTTCCAGAAAAACCCCTTTATAATTAGCAACATTTTAAAGTCTTATAGTTACAGTAAGCCCCCTTTATTATTAGCAACATTTGAAAAGTTTGATAGCTCCAGTAACCACCTTGACTTTTAGCAACCTTTTAAAAGTTTGATAGGCCAATTAACCCCCTTGACTTTCAGTAACCTTTGAATCTGGATATACTAATTTTTTCAATCCAAATGTTATATTTAACTATAATCCTAACTTGCTCATTCTAACATTCTTTTTATTATTTCGTAATATAACCATGAGGAGGGAAGATATTGTTTTAAATTAAAAATAAATATTATATTTTTTTTAGTCATTGAGCTATTTAAATCGTTACTTATTATATATATTATATTATTATATTTTAGAATAAATTTAATTCAAACGAGGTGTTTTTTATTTATTTTTTATAGTGTTTCAAGGTCATTCACATCATCTTCCACATCAACTTCCTCAAGAAGACGAAAACCTGTTGCTCCAAAGGAGAGGCCAATAACAAATTTGTTTTTATTTCAATATTGATTTTTATCCATTTTAATCCTATAAGCCATAAATCTTCAAGCCTTTTTATTCATTTTTTAAATTACTCTACCTTCTAACAAGAAGTATTTTGATGTAGGAAAAGTCTGTCTTGAATTGATACGCGGAAGAAGAGTTTTGTACTGGTTTTTTGTATAAAGAAATATACCTTTTTTTATTTATCTCTCTTGTTTCAAATAGTTTCCCTCTAATTAGTGGTTTGCCCCTTGGGTTAGGAAGGGATCTTGAAAAGAAAATGGGGTAATGGGTGGGGGAAGGCTGATGAGATGAAAAATAAAAGATTTATCCTCAAATAGGTTTCTATTTTCTCCTTAGTATGTCTAAAAATCAAGTTAGGAATATATAACAGGTTCTATAGGTTTAGACAAATATTAAAGAGCGTATTTTTGAATTGTTTTGTTAGTGTATACAAAAGTACAAACTATGATATTGAAATTAAATATGCTGTACATGTTATTTTATAATGATAATTTTCATTTCAATTTTATTTTTAATCTATTTTATTAAATTTCTGGCCGACAGTTCAAAGTCTTAGATTAAGACCAGCACCAATAAATATATAAGAATTCACACACAATTATTACCGTTTGATAAAAAAAAATCCACAAAATTTAGTGGTAGTGAATAAATAAAATTACATTTACATTATAATAGGGAAAATGAAGAAGAATAAAAACAATTTAAGGTAAAAGAGAAATTTAACGCTTTAATTATTATTAATATGTTAATTAAAAAAATTCTCTCCAAGCTTGATTTTATTTAGTTTAAGCCACATTGTTATAATTATTATACGCGTTAAATTGTGGCTATAATCATTTTCTACAAATGTTATTTGTTTAGTTTCAATACAATCCTATATTGAACTATTCCATCAAAATTACATACAGCAACCATCTAAATTAATGGTATTCAACCTTTTTTGTCCGCGTACCTCCAGATATAACTTATCTTCAATTTTGTACCCCCAAATGTGTTGGTGAATAATGCAAGCTTTAATCTATATAATATAATAAATTAATTAAATTGCATACAAAAAATGTATTACATAATAAATATTAAATGAGAAATACGCGTTACTTAAATAGATATAAACCTATTTATATTTTTTAAATTTTACGTGCCCCCTAAGACGTATTCGCGTACTGCTGGTGGTGCACGTACCCCAGGTTGAATATCACTATTATAAGCAAACATTTATTATAATAACTTGAAATTTAAATGGTATACATATTGTATTCTAATAAGGCTATCAATATATTGAAACCATTTATCAATCGTGCACAAACAATTTATCCCAGACGGCAGGTGATGGAAATACTTGTTTCAACAAATCATTACGTGTTTGTCTTAAGGCCTTAACCAATCTACAGCCATTCAGCCAACAGCAACAAGTAGTTACATGTTCGATCAGTTCAAATAACAGACTTGTACTCATATAATTTGACCACTCCCCAGTACCTTCTTCCTAGTCCTTTATAGGCCCACTAATATTACGTCGAACAAGCAGGTGAAAATTTTATTTTGGCTGCACTTATATGATTAATGCAAGATGTATGGAGTAGTTTCAATGACGATTCGAGATTAGTTTTAAACTGTATTTCTTCGTATTGTTTTAACAAGACAGATGTCATCACGTCCACCACTGTGTCAACTATGATAATAATAATTGTCACAACAGAAGACACGTCCGGTTAAATTAAATACCCTTAGGCATTACTAAACTGGATATTTTTAGTACGATTTTGTGGTCTAGAAAATAATACTTATGATCTTAATTAGTGTTTGGACTATTTTTTGTTTGGAGCTCCTGTCAATTAATAATTGATCGATATCACTAAACCAATGTCCAAAATAAAAAAAACTACATTGAAGCCTACAAATATAAATGTATAATTTACAAATTACTATGTTTTGATCACAGATTTGTTAGTAAGAGGAGTAAAGAGGTAGCTTGAATATTTCGTGTATTGCGTCTTACAGCCCATGCGGGGCTTAGATAAAGAAGTTATAATTTACAGTAAATATACCCACATTTGCGTTGACGGAGAGTGGGAAACCGTTTGTAAAAGACATTACATCACTACAGGCTTAGAGTCCTATTCTCCCTTTGTAATTGGCAATTCTTTGTATTGCAATAGTGACACCTTAAGCCATGCGATCACCGGAGCGGTCATTTATATTCTTATTTCCAATAAAGTTGAGGATTCCTTTTTAACAGTTTATTTAAACTAACACTCTACTTAAATAATGAGAAAACCAATTTTAATGTGGCTATGAAGGGGACATGAGTTAAGGTTGGTGTTTATTTTTTCAGTTTTTATATCAAAACAATTTTTCAGTAATGAAAACATAGAGTTTAATTTTCTCCACAGGTTGATGTCGGCGGTTGTTGAATATCTGTCAATAGTGATCTGAAATTTAATGACAACTTTTTATCTTTGATTAAAAAGTGTCATATCTAATGCCGCTAAGCTCTTTACAGATATTCAACAACTGTTAATATTAGTGCCTAATAAGGCCGTGATACACACATTAGTGCTTTAATTCAAGTTATTATTAAATACCCTTAATGCTCAGTTATAATTGTATAACTGGGCAATTAAGGCTTCTATGTACTGTTTATGCTAATGTGTTAGGGATGAGTAAGGTTGAATTTATAATAAGTGTAGCCAGGTTTGCTCGTAAAACCATTTAGGTAAGACCAACCTAAATATACCTGAGCTGTACTCAAATCTAGATCTCCCTGTCATCAACAATCCAGTCTGTAGCAAGAGCGATGCCTTAGACCATGTGACCACTGAAGTGGGTTGATCAATTACTATCCCCCTTTTACCTTACTAAGAGAAGAGAGACGGGTCTACATGAGATCAAGCTATGGACCAGGTACCTATAGAATTATCTGAGTTCATCACGCACATCAACTTGATATAAAAACAGAATAAAAAAACCGCTCTGGGCAAGAGATCTCATCCCATCATCCACACACAAAATACTAATAATAACAATAAAAAGAAGTATTTCTGGAAGCCCAAGTGTGTGTGTTGGGGGAGGGTGGGGGTTGTGTAGTAGGAGTGGCCCTCATGCTCTTATTAACATTCCGGACGGTGAGTTGAGTTGATTCGAGACGAGAGGGGGGCACCCACGAGGTTTGGGGACCCCAGCTGACCCAGGCGACTCGCGGTCAGTCTCACGTGCCCGTGTACTGACATCAGCCGCCATCGCGTGGGGTTCCGGCCGGGCTTCGCGGGGATAGTATATCCGATCATCAGTCTCTTGGAAGGAAGGGACCTCACGAGGTTTGGGGACCCTGGCTAACCCTGGGCCACTCGTGGTCAGTCTCACGTGCCCGTGTACTGACACCAGCCGCCCTCACATGGGGTTCCGGCTGATTTCCACGGGGATTGTAATCCGGTCCTCAGTCCCCCAGAAAGGAGGAGAGCCCACTTGGAGGTCAACATATTCTACCAGACTTTGGGGTATGCTTGTAGATTAGTTAGTGCTTGCCGGTTTGTTCGACGTGTTGATTCTATTACTAATGATTCACCTTCACTTCAAGTGACGCTTAAACCAGGAAACCCACATTTCACCAATGATACCATTTTCGACCATGCCAGAAATCAAACCCAGGACCCTTAGCTCAGTAAGCAGTCACGCTACCAACTGAGATAAGGTGTCGGGCCATAGAATAACCAAACAATAATTATTTAGATATAAATATACTGTACATTTCCAACTCATATTTGTTTGTTTGAAAATAATGTATTGTTTGGCAAAATTTAATAAATAAATTATACAAAACATTATTATTTATATGAAAATAATATAGGCCTACTAAATAATATTTTGAAGCACCGGCAAATGTTTGCAGTGGTAGTTATTATTTCACACAGTTTTACTAAAATGAACAAAATTTAGATATAGAAAGTTTTTCTCCATACAAACTTTAACAATAGATGGTAATTGTAGACCATTAAAAAAATATTTAATTTTCTTTTGAATACCACTATCGTTATATACAATTTTTAGTTAATTAAATTATGGGATTAAATGCAGAAGGGTAGTCTGTCATCAATGTGTATTACAATAATATGGTGGTACTATAATTATGTGTATGGAAATATAGAATTCATTAAAGTGTTTTATTAATATTAGATGGGTTGGAAGTGTAATAGAAAATTAATTTATATACAAATATTTACTAATGATAAATATTGAGTTTTAACCGCATACCCAAAATATATTTTATAATGTGAAGCAGGCCTATATATTAATTAAATAGTAGTAAAAATATAAAATTTATTATTGATAAAAAAAATTGAAATCTTAGTCATTTAATAAAAACTGTTTTTAATCAAATACATATAGATTTTAAGTATCACACAGCAGAAGCTGAATATAAATTATTTATTTAAATTAAATTATATTTTGGTTTACATTTGATTATAAATTCAATCAATCTTATTAAACTCAATACAATTTTATACATATTGTTGGAAGAATAGGAGGGAGGATAGTTGTAAGAACTAAACTAAGAAGGAAACAAAACTTATTATGGCTAAATGAAGATAAGAATTACTCCTAAATTTGGAATCATTGTTACGCCTAAAGGTGCATAATTAAACAAAATACACGGATACGTTTGAATTAAGAAATCAGCACGGTTAAAATGTAAACTGTTTTAATTTCATGCATACATGTTTTAACTATATACGCATTTCTTGTAACCTCACACACTGGAGAGAATTAGAGATGGATTAAAATAAATTTGTCTTTATGGTTATAACGTTGTAGCATTTAAAAATAAATAGGGAAATGTAGTGTATGGCAACGAACAAACTTTCCCGCTCTCTATTTTTTTAAATAAGTAAATTGCATTAAATGGGTTCTTTATGATTTTACTATATTCTTCTTTTTCAAAGCAAACCGTAGCGCGTTTTTTCTTGCCTTATTCATTTCCCATTACTCAAACTCACTCTGACACCTTTTGGGGAGTTGAAAAAGTGTGTGTGACCAACTAAAATGGGTTGAAATTGTAATTATTCACCATCCCTCCCCTCTTCTAGACACGGCTTACACATGACTGAATTTGACAACACGTAGAAACCCCAGGAACGTTATTCATCTATCAGATAACTAACAGTTCCCGTGAAAAATCCAAGTCATTCACAGCTTCTACCTCTTCAGAAGTTAGAAAAACCTTCTCTTTGTTTAAATTGATGTCAGAACATGCCCAACTAGAATAGAGGAAATTGGATTACTTACAGTTCAGTAGGATATTGAACATATTTTGTATAGAAAAAAAATATCAGTCTAAACACGTATGTTTGTTCAATGTTGTCCGTCAAAATTACGGGCAACGAAAAAAAAAAAGCCAAAAAAGTTGTGGAACTTGAAAATGTAGTTTAGAAGGCGCTGCACATCACACGGTATTGTAAATAAGTCAAGTGGAAAAATGTCAGGAGCTTGATATGGAAGTGACATGATCCAACTTTTTTTTTTCTTGTTTGTGTTTTTAGTGTTGTGTTTCCTTAAGGTGACCACCTCAGTCAGCAAGAAAGTATCAATCGTTTTCAGAACACAGGGCTTAAAATACAATGGTATGTGTCGTTTTCTGAAACTTCATCTCTAAACTATATAAGCTTACACTCCCGTTCACCCGTCACCTACAACCACACTTTGTCAGGTCAGTAATAAAGAGTGGAAAGAAAACCACGAAACTTTTTATCTCTAGGTAAAGAGGGAAAAATTTCGCTGCTAGATCTCAAATATATTAAAATTTTATGTTGTAAACATATCAAGAAATTACTTTATTTGTTAGAGGAAGACTAAATATAACGTCCTTTTCCACCGAACCTGGTCTCATGGCTCCACAAATATGTTTAAAAAGTCGTTGAAAATGAGCTAATGTCACATCTTTACACATTTGTTTCTATTATTAAAACTCAAGTTATAAGTTTGTTAAGAAGCAAGAGACTAGTTGGAATCTTTCGACTTTAGTTTTGGCGTGAACTATATTTTGAAATAACGTGTGGTAGGAATAAATATTGTATTGGAGCTGAACGTTTTGGTGGTTATTTCTCGTTTACCAACACGGCCCCCTTAACGATGCCGCCTACCAAGCCACTGGAGACGTCCAGAAATCTAAAATTGTTTTTAGGAAGTTGTTTGGTACTTTAAAATATGGTTTACGCCAAAATGTATCAATATAACCCTTTATGTTTAAAAACTTTGCATCAAAAATTTTATTATTTTAGTAAAATAATCATGAATCTGTGAATTTAGCTCATTTTCAAGGACGATCACGCAAAATCTCACAGTTCTGAGATAAAAGTAAATGGCCAGATACATCCAGACTTCTTATAATATATAAATACATCTTTTCTTTTGACAAGGTCACATCAGGACATTATAAGACAACTGAGAATTATTATAGCGGTTTTGAAGCTTTAGAACTGTCAGTCCCATTTTAGAAAATCACAGTGTTATGATGTGCTACCTCAAGTAGGTGGTGTCCTTAAAAGGTATTCCTAGATAACTGAGATATTATCAATAATAATATGTTGAGCTTAGGTTAAATATTGACAAAACCTTTAACAATACACGAGTTTAGGATTTACCGAAATTAACACAAACTATTTTATATGTCCCTTTACAGACTTGTAAGCAAAATTAAAATTTTCCACTCTGAAAAGTCCAAAATTCCACATATTTCGGTTGATCATTAAGAAAATGCTCGGGAAGCGAAAGGTAACTGGTATAGGAGCATAGAATGGCTCTTTATGAATCGAATTATGTAATTTAATAAGAGTTCACAACAAACATTGTGTCTCCATTTGTACTTTCCTCTTCCCCTAATTTTTATTCTCCTACTGTCAGATAGCTCCATCCAGTAACATTATAAGTCCACTTGGTTTCTGGTGTTTATGAATTTCTGATCGTCTATTCTAACACCTTGAGACTTATTTTACAAAAGATTTTCAAAAACATGATTTTACAGCAGTCATAGCTGATTTTAAAGACCCCTTGAAATATTATTTTTAAACCGCGTCTTACTCCCCACTGGGCATATTGGCATATAACTGAACCAATTTAGTAGGGATGAAGACGTTAGAATTTAAAAGAAAAGTACCCGCATTTATGTGTGTGAATAAAAAATAATTAAAACATTTAAGCAAAATTATCCTCAATTAAAACTCGCAAGGAGCTATATCTCTACCATCATCGGCAACTCGTGTAAGACAAGCTTGACGTTTCGTCCACACACGCCACCGATGTGAGTCACTTTGCATTTTAAAAGAGATTAAAACAAGTCACATTCACAATGCATCCATAAAAAAATCCTTTCCTGGAGCTAATATTGTGTTACCTTCCCTGGAGCTAGTATTGTGTTACCTTCCCTGGAGCTAGTATTGTGCTACCCTCCCTGGAGCTAGTATTGTGCTACCCTCCCTGGAGCTAGTATTGTGTTACCCTCCCTGGAGCTAGTATTGTGTTACCCTCCCTGGAGCTAGTATCGTGCTACCTTCCCTGGAGCTAGTATTGTGCTACCCTCCCTGGAGCTAGTATTGTGTTACCCTCCCTGGAGCTAGTATTGTGTTATCTTCCCTGGAGCTAGTATTGTGCTACCCTCCCTGGAGCTAGTATTGTGTTACTCTCCCTGGAGCTAGTATTGTGTTACCTTCCCTGGAGCTAGTATTGTGCTAACCTCCCTAGAGCTAGTATTGTGCTACCTCTCTGGAGCTAGTATTGTGGTACCCTCCCTGGAACTAGTATCGTGCTACCTCCCTGTAGCTAGTATTGTGCTACCCTCCCTGGAGCTAGTATTGTGCTACCCTCTCTGGAGCTAGTATTGTGGTACCCTCCCTGGAACTAGTATCGTGCTACCCTCCCTGGAGCTAGTATCGTGCTACCCTCCCTGGAGCTAGTATTGTGCTACCCTCCCTGAAACTAGTATTGTGCTACCCTCCCTGGAGCTAGTATTGTGCTACCCTCCCTGGAGCTAATATTGTGTTACCTTCCCTGGAGCTAGTATTGTGTTACCTCCCTGAAACTAGTATTGTGCTACCCTCCCTGGAGCTAGTATTGTGCTTCCCTCCATGGAGCTAGTATTGTGCTACCCTCCCTGGAGCTAGTATTGTGCTAACCTCCCTGGAGCTAGTATTGTGCTACCCTCCCTGGAGCTAGTATTGTGCTACCCTCCCTGGAGCTAGTATTGTGCTACCCTCCCTGGAGCTAGTATTGTGCTACCCTCCCTGAAACTAGTATTGTGCTACCCTCCCTGGAGCTAGTATTGTGCTACCCTCCCTGGAGCTAGTATCGTGCTACCCTCCCTGGAGCTAGTATTGTGTTACCCTCCCTGGAGATAGTATTGTGCTACCCTCCCTGGAGCTAGTATTGTGCTACCCTCCCAGAAGCTAGTATTGTGCTACCCTCCCTGGAGCTAGTATTGTGCTACCCTCCCTGAAACTAGTATTGTGCTACCCTCCCTGGAGCTAGTATTGTGCTACCCTCCCTGGAGCTAGTATTGTGCTACCCTCCCTGAAACTAGTATTGTGCTACCCTCCCTGGAGCTAGTATTGTGCTACCCTCCCTGGAGCTAGTATTGTGTTACCTTCCCTGGAGCTAGTATTGTGCTACCCTCCCTGAAACTAGTATTGTGCTACCCTCCCTGGAGCTAGTATTGTGCTACCCCCCTGGAGCTAGTATTGTGTTACCTTCCCTGGAGCTAGTATTGTGCTACCCTCCCTAGAGCTAGTATTGTGCTACCCTCCCTGGAGCTAGTATTGTGCTACCCTCCCTGGAGCTAGTATTGTGTTACCTTCCCTGGAGCTAGTATTGTGCTACCTTTCTTGTTTGTTTGATTTCTAGGATTTGGAGTAGGTGTTTTAATTGGTCCTGGTATAAATATTTAAAAGGACTTGGATTTATTGTTTTATGAGTTTATGAGCCGTTGTTTGCTTCTGTAACGATGCGCATGCAAAGTTTTGTGAGGCAATAAAAGCCTAAATATCTCAGATGAATTTTCTAAAGGATATTACTACTATTAAGGAGTAAATCATTTAAATGACCACGGAAAGTGATGAATTTAAGTAGCCTTTCGTGTATCGCCCTGTATCTGAATAAAAATAATATAAAACATTTTTAAGTCGAGTATAAAATTGATCTTGTTAACATTTGATCCCATATAAATGACGAAGTTTATTAGACGTTATAATTCCACAACTATAATAGTTCTACTCTATAGTAATTCATGATACAATGACTTTTCCAGCGGCGGACATGATCTGTATTTTTAAGTTTCCATGAAACTGTGGGAGTCACTTTAGTGGCAACACTGTTAATTCATTTACAGATTTTTAAATGTCCCGCTACCCGCTTCGGTGGTTTCATGGCCTAAGGCGTCACTCTCGTAATAGACTAGACTGCCGACAACATGGAGATCAAGGTTCAAATCCTGGTTGGGTGTACCGAGAGTAGTTTTGTCAAAAGGATTTTTCACGCCAATGCGGGTGCACTTCTTCTAAAATTAACTTAACTCATCCTCAACACATTAACGTAACAAGTACATATGCGTACAACCCGAATAGGTAGTAAGACGCGGTGCTAAAAACAGTTCAGTATGATTCTGTTTTAGTACCTAATTCTGATTAAAGTCCACATCTAAAGAAGTTCACCAGTTGGTTTTTTATTACTCCTCGCCTTCCCACAGCAGTTAATTCATTGGCCTAGCGTAGTGAGGTACTGTTTTATCTTGACCATTTGGCATTTCATCCTTTTGTCTGTATTTTTTTTCGGTGATAGCGGTCAAATGCATTTAACAATTTTAACAAAATTTGGCAGGGACATATTTTGAATCAAGGCTTAATGTATACGGTTTCTCAATATGGATATCAATCGTCATATGGCAGCCGTTCGTGAAGTTTTTCGTTTAATAGCTCATCCCAAGTAATTTGAATTTAAGATTAAAAACAATCAATCGTGTACATAGAGCTTGGGACTTTATAATATATATATACATATATAATATATATATATATAATATATATATATATAAAACTGACGCCACGTGGACAGTGGGTATTCTCTATGAATTATGTACTAATGCATATCATATTTATTTGTTTTCTGTATAGCTTGATCACCAATTAGAAATATCAACTTCAAATCTAAGGATAAATTATAGGAGATATTTCAATTTAAAATCCAAAGAGAACTTTTAAGACTGTATTGGCGATAAGAACACCAAGGTTCATAGAACTGCTCGTGGTATCGTAGAAATATTTTAATTTAACACTTTTATTATTTTTTAAATATTGCTGGTGATATGAGGTTTGGTCGTGTTCAGTAGCGTCTCGTACCGTGTTTCTAGTGTGTTTAGAATTTGTTTAGACCATCTCTGCGAGTTGTTCTAATCCCTCAGTGGATCATTCACTGCCAGGGTATTAGTGAAAATACATTTTCATGTGAGATAGGCAAAATATCATTTATTTATGAATGGTCAAACGAAGAGAGATTCAGGCAGCTTTGGTCTGTTCTGCTTAGACTGTCAACCCTCCACGCATTAAAATAGTAACATATTTTTACACATTTTTATGAGTTCTTAGAAGAATTATTAAAATTGTATATAAATAGTTTCTAGCTTTTAATTAATTTATTTTTTGGTCTGCGCGTCTTACTATCCGTTCAGCCTAGATAAATATACATTAATTACGCTAATGTGTTAGGGGTGTAGAAGGTTGAATTTAGAGGACGTATACCCAAATCTGCGTGGATGGACAGTGGTAGACAATTCAGAATTTAAATAAACTCACAGTATGCCCGAGCAGGATTAGAACCCTGATCTATCCATTATTAGAAATATGTTTCGAGAGTGATGCCTTACACTATTTGATCACCGAAGTGGGTCTAGTATAATTTGTTGTAGTTTTATTTTCTAAGTTGATTTTTTTTAATTTTGGCATAATTGTTACACCCAATAGCAAATTTTCAATATTTTTGGAAATCTTTATATTGTATATAATATAAAAAGAAACGTTATTTCCAAACGACCTCTTCAGTTTTTTTTTGCTTGTCAAAGTCTTCCATTAGACTGAATTACTCTAGGAAAACAAAAAATAAGCTACATTTAGATCTGGTACAACATCTTTCTCTGGTAGGTTTTTTTTTCCTCTCAAGGTTCTTGTTTTTAATGTGAAGCTTACGACTGGTGCTACATCTAGTTGCAGATCTGCCCTTAGGCTTTATCTAATTAAAACAAGAACATGGATTATACGAACAATGCTATCTTGTGTATGCTGCGCATACGCATATATGTATATATAATACTTGTGTCACAAAGAAATGGAAAGGGATGATACAGTAATAACCAAGACATGTATTATGCACGGAAATTTATATATATAATATATATACACATATATATTTGATATATATAGCCAACCATGCTCTTCTCTTCCAGATTATGGAAACATTTTCTGTAAAAATCCCAGAAGTTGTCATATGACAGACAGTGAACTACAATTAAGCCTACTCCAGGATTATTATTTTTTTATGCAACGTCACGTGACAAGAAGCTGAAACTTTGCCAGAAAGGGGTTTAAAATTCAAAAAGACATATTCACATGTCCTTGAGGTTTGTTTTTTTAAATGAAAAACGTAACTTAATGATTTTTTTTTTTGCCTGAAACTTTTTTTTAAACAACGCAATACCTATTATTATTTACTATAATTCTTGAGTCGGATGTACTTTATTTTCTATATACCTTAATTATTTCTACCAGAAACAAAAATATTAAGTCATATGAATATATAAAATAGTAGAATATATTTTCTTGCGTAGATTTCAAACGGGTAGTAGGATGCTGTGTTAAAAAATATATAATTTCCATTTAATTATTTAAAAAACTCACTATATATAATGTTTGGTAATGTACGGTACGTTCAATAGATTCTCTGGGATATTTTTATTACTGTTTCTATACTCTCAAAATATACACAAGTCTAGGGTCCTTTGAATCATTTGTTGAAACATATTTACAAAATTGTATACGAACCATCATATTTATCGAAATAGGGCCTGTTAAAAATGTATACATCCGTTAAAATGTTGATTTTAAAATGTATCTAAAAGAGTTAAAGTGTGTAGTAGTTTTTATACTATAGAGCTACATAAATGTATTCATAATATTGATTCTATTATAAATTATTATATAATGAATTAATAATATAGGCCCTGAAAATATATATTTTGTAAAGTATATGTCTATAAATAATTAATTTATACAATATATAAATTTGAAGTTTTCTGTATGATTATGATAAAAATCATAATTTTGTCCAATTTATAACATCTGATTTCACTTAAAAAATACTATTTTCACGCTATTAAATAAATCTGTATGTAGAACTATTAATGTATGCAATAATTTGTATTTTATTTGCATGTAAGGCCGATTGTTTGGTAATAATATAAGCCTATCATATTTTTCAAGCACTTTATAGAAGATGTTAATTTAATTATTTTACTTAAATATTGTTCAATATTAAACAAACAAATGCTTTAAAACAACCTTTCACATATTCACATCGTTGGTCGCATGATCACGTCCTTTCACAATAGACTGAACTTTGATGATCGGGAAAATGGGGTTCAAGTTCTGGTCAGTTATACTGAAATTGTTTTTAATATGCTGTTTTCCACTTTCTCTCCACGCAAATGTGGATACTTTTTTAGGCACCAAATTTACTTCCTGATTGAGAGATCATCTATACTAATAATTACTATTTGCTTTAAAGTGTTAGGGATAAAGAAGGTTGAATTTAGAAGAAGTGTACTCGCATTTATATTGAGGGAGAGTAGAAAACTATTTCATAAAAACCATCCAACTGGGATCAAACCACGATCTTCCCATCATCGGCAGTTAGTCGATTGCGATCGTGACGCCTTAGACTATGTGATCATCGAAAAACTAAGATATCCCCGTCATCGGCAGTCTAGTATTTTGCAAGTGTGACGCCTTAGACCATGTGACCATCGAAGCAGGTTAGAGCTGACGTACCTCTACTAAATTTAACCATCCTAATCCTTAGCATACTAGAGTAATTACTACACATGAGTATAACCCGAAGACGCGGTAGTAAAAAAAAAACTGTTTGGTTTTATATCGTAGCTTTCTAAGACGTTAAAGCAACTTGTGAATGTGGGGAATGCCAGGCCTCCACCGTGGTTCGGATCCCACGTTAAACTGTAGGTCCTCCATTTCATCTCACAATCACCCTACCATTACACATTAGTGTAAGTGCGTATAACCCGAACGGGTAGTAAGACGTGGTGCTATAATAATAATAATAAATAATAATAATAATAATAATAATAATAATAATCTAAGACGTTAAAAATGGATGAACGTATTACAATGTTGTTTTGAAGACTTTCCACCCCCCTCCCTTCCTCCCGGCTCCCCTATCTGAGCTCTCCCTACTCGGGGTGGCCGACAGTTGAAGCTGTATCCAACCGAACACCAACACCTCCAAACACACAATAACTTACGTTAGACCTGTCAGGGTAAGCCACTTACACGTTTGATTAACGACGAGATACTTCGTCAGCAGAAATAATAATAATAATAGCAAAAAATATACAAGGATTCCAGACACAGCTCAAGGAAAATCTTCTACCACACTGATAACACCTCACTCGAGTAATATATCTCGAACCGGACGTCATATCGTGACAATAGTATTTTAATGTATAAAACAACGGCATTGAAATTAGGAAAACCTTTTACTATATTTAAAAATAATTGAAAATTACTTTTAAATTTAATATATATGTATTCAATTGATCACAATTTCACTGTTGTCAAATTAAGAGTGAAGAAAACCCGCACTCGGATACGTTTGACTGTTCTAACGTAATTTTGTAACTAATAACCCGGTTAATCGAACATGAGATGGGCTCTTAAGCTGGGAGTTTAGGGGACGTGAGAAAAGGTGTTCTTGCAGTTCAAAACTTATTTGTGTACAAAATAAATAAAATGTTAATCCGGAAGGAACATAGAGTTTACATTTCTACACTTCTACACATATTAATCTAAATAGTTCTTGAATATTTGTTATGAGCATAGCAGCATTAGATGATAAACTTTTTAAATTAAAAGAAAAGGTTCTCATTACATTCTAGAACATCCTTGATAGATATTCGAGAACTGTTGAAATTACTGTGTGCAGAAAGTTAAACTAAACGTATATACTAAAGCAATTTTTATTTAAGTTTTTTTTAAATCGCTCCTTACTACCCGTACAGGTTATACACATATATGGTAATTACCCTAATAAGGTAGGGCTAGGAAGGAAGCATTTTATAAGTAATCTACCTGTGTTTTCGTGTAGGGAGAGTGGGAAACTGTTTAGGATTAAACACCTTAAGTATACCCACCGGGATTCGAAACCCGATTTCCCCATCATCAGTAGGCCAGTCTAACATGAAAGTGACGCATTAGACCATCCGTCCACTGAAGGGGGTTAAATTTTAGTTGAAAACGTTTTTGTCTTATATGTAGGCCTACTGTACTAATAAACTATTTGCTCTCATTCATGATACAAAATTGAATTTTAAGGTCAATAATGGTGACCTGGTGGTCTAGGGGTAAGGTGTCAGTCAGACTTCTGTGCTGGCGGCCGGAGTTCAATCCTCGGTCCCGGCACAAATTTATCTGATTACCAAACCCTTCCTTCACCTCTGACAAGACCTCTTGTGAATGTGGGGAATGCCAGGCCTCCACCGTGGTTCGGATTCCACGTTAAACTGTAGGTCCTTCATTTCATCTCACAATCACACTACCATTACACATTATTGTAAGTACGTATAACCCGAACGGTTAGTAAGACGTGGTGCTATAATAATAATAATAAAGGTCAATAATTATGTATTCGCTCATTAAATTATGTGTGTGTAATTGGTAGAATGGATACTGAGTGTGAAGGAACTGTAGGCCTATCTAGTACAATCCCGTCAAGCTTTGCTTGCCCTGTCAAAACCCAAGAGACGCTTATGACCAGATATAATATAAATAGATAAAATTATGTAGCTCGTCGGGTGAATAACATTTTTTTTAATTAGCATTACATTATTGAGTCTTATGGTAGATCTATTTTCTTGTTTATGATGCTGTTTTAAGTATAGATATGAAGTGCATTATAAGATGCTACGAGTAGAGATATGGCGTGAACATTAATTAATCTTATATTTAATACATGTTCCTAGCCTTCTTGTTTAGTTCGTGCAAATATAAATTACACGCTATATACCTTATTATTATAATTAACAATTAAGTCATTACTTCCTCTGTATATTGGATCTAATAACATTCTAGCAGTCATGTTAGCGAGATCATTAATTACCTGCTCAGTTATGGATAATTTCACTAAAGGCTCTAGATGTCACAAGAGCCATTAGTTAGAGCAAGCAGGCCCTTTGATCGCCCAAAAGCCGTCCTCGAGTGATAAACAAATTATCAACACAACAGTACCCACAAACACCAAATAAACGATCCATTGATTCATCCTTGGAACATGCGTGGTCCTTCTAGGAATTAGGTCCTTAGCCATCCTTCTTCAATCCCACCGCTCCCCCGTCCTAGCCTTTCTCCTCCTCTTCCTCACTATTCCTTGAAGATAGGCATCTTAGAGTTACTCCACGCACATTCCCATGAATACGAAACGGATTTCTGCATGACGACTCCTTCCTTCCGCCATCTTTGTAAAGTGGTCAGGACGTTTTATAGAGCAATTAAAGGTTCATTACGTGTTTACTTGGAATATTAGTGACGCTGTTATGATACATTACCCCGTTCCCCCTTTTCAGGGTGTAGTGACCAACGGGGACATGACTTCCTAAACACAATCGTGGCAGTTTTAATATATGATTGATCTCTTATCTTTTATGAGTCATTCTGGTTCGGATTCCAGCTGGATAAATTAAGATGGGCTCGAAAAGGAACGCAAGCTATGGTTAGTATATTTGAAGTTTTCATGTATTTTTTTTTACTTGGCAAAATTAATAAAGGATACTGCTTCAGTAGTTGCGTTTATTTTAATGGTCTACATCTAATAAATCACAATAGTTAATTTATTATATTATTATTAGCACCGCGTCTTACTACCCGTTCGGGTTATACGCACTTACGCTAATGTGTAATGGTAGGGTGATTGTGAGATGAAATGAAGTACCTACAGTTTAACGTGGAATCCGAACCACGGTGGAGGCCTGGCATTCCCCACATTCACAAGATGTCTTGTCAGAGGTGAAGGAAGGGTTTGGCAATCAGATAAATCTTTGCCGGTACCGAGGATTAACCCCGGCCGCCAGCTTAGAAGTCTGACACCTTACCCCTAGACCACCAGGTCACCCACAATAGTTAATGAATACAATTTTGTCGTTAGCATCATGACCTTTAGTGAGAAGCTTTTGAACTGGAGAAAAAAACTATCACTAAATTATATAATGATCATGGCAAAATATTCAAAAACTATTGAACCTACCTTCGTCATCTGTATAAAAATAAACTAAATGCATATAGCGAAGCTATATTTTATTTAGTAGGCGCCACATATCAATAAAATATACCATATTTGTGGTTTTGGGGTTAGAGCTCATGGCTACAATCCAGAGGTCCTAGGTTTGATCCCCAATACTTCCGATTTTTACCGTGAAGCAGTTGGTCTGGAACGGGAATTAACTCAACCCCTCGAGGACAAATTAGGAGCTACTTGAATAAAGAAGTAGTGGGTCTAGGTCTAGAAAACTGAGATTAAAGGCTGGAGGGTTCATTGTGTTGAGCACATTACACCTTCTACCCACAGATGTTGGCACTATCTTCGCCAACATGTGACGGCCATTTTGTGGTTATGCTCAATTGCGGGCTGACGCCGTGGAGTATTAAAAGAAGAAGGCTTTATAATTGTTTGAATGTTAAAATACTGGCCTGAATTCCATTCCCTTACATCCCATCATGAGGTTGATGATTCGTTCACTACATTATTGTGTGTATGATTGGTCAAATGGATATTGAAAGGAACTGTATTTGGTACAGTTACGTCAATCTTTGCGAATAGAAATCAAAATTTCAACTTGTATCATTTCATGTAAATTTAAAACCATTCGTTTTGTTTCTGTATTGATCGAGTCGCCATTGAGAAAAAATGAAGTCTAATATAATATATAACTGTTTAATTTAATAAACCGTTAGATAAACATGAATATAAACTATGATTTGTATAGTAGTTATTTAAATAAAATTTTATATTGATAAGCAAATAAACATTTTTGATTTTTAAATGAAGAAATCAAAACATTAATGAAGTATAACCATAATCTGCCACAATTCCTCCAACCTGATCCATTAAGTATTACAATTACATCCGACTTGTGTCGTTGCTGCCCGCGACACTGAGTTGTTAACAAACAAATGAACATCCGCGATGACTGGCCCTAACTAACACGGTAGGTATGCATACAATGTACAATAATTAATCAACAAAAGGGACAAATATTCTTTCCATCGGACTACGCCACTCAATTTGAAAAGAATCATAGAGTTTTCTAAATAAAAACAACCTCCCCTCCCCTTCACCCTTATTCTTCATCCCCTACAGGCCTTTTGTATCGGGTAGTTTATTTTTAGTAGGGGTTTTGATGGTGGTGATGAATAGTATATACGTATATATTTTTGTGTATAGTCATGTTCAGTAAAAGTAAGTTTTTAATCAAAACAATTTTTAAATCTAAGTGTGCTTGGCGGTAGAAGGGGAAACTATTTAGGAAAATCACCCTCAGCATACCCGACTTGGATTCGAATCCCAAATTTCCCATCATCGACAGTTTAGTCCACGGCGAGAGTGACGCCTTAGACCATTCGGCCAATGAAGTGGGTTTGAATTTTATCATTTAACCCAAATTAACCCTCTCATGGGGTAGGGAAAAAAGTTTAAGCACTAATTTAGCTGAACTAAATGTTGATATTTGTGTACGTGACTATACAAAACAAAACACTACTCTGCAGCAGGTTTGTTTATTTTCCGTCTGTATTCACGAAACACAAAACTTAGCAACTAGACAGGTTACATTACGTGGGCCAAGGTTTGACAAATGAACACAACTTTGTGGCTTAATTAAAATTTATCGTGGCTTTAGAGGAACAGTATTAACAAAAATCCTCTTCCCCGCCTGCTCTCTTCACTCCCCCTACCCCCCCCCCACCAACTTATAACTCCTCCTTTCTCCCCCTTCACCTGTTTCTGTATTACGAGGGTGATTTTACAATACAGTGGGTTGAGATTAGAATGTTGCGACGTTTGAGCTATTTTGCATTCTAAAAGAAGTTAAGAGAAGGGTGATTACTCAAATATCTGAACAAAAGAAGACAGTTGAATAAGATTCAAAACCTATCAACTAAAATAAATATTGTCTGCATTACGTGAGTGCAACAACAATTTTCAACGTTCCTTTTTAATCAGCTTTTGATTTCCTTCTAGTCAAAGTCTAACAGTGGTTTTTGTCTTATGATGTTTGTAGCTGCATTTTACAATTAAAAAAAAAAAAATTAGGCGCACGTTTTATTATATGCAAATATTTCAAAAAAGATTTTTTCTCATTTATACTGAAGAGTTTAAATATATGATTACGTAAAAAGATATATTAAAATTTTAATTTTTTAATATAATATTAAAATCTAACAAAAATTGAGCTAGAATGTCGAAGACTATCCTTTTCGATACCATCTTCAACATAAGGAATAAAGCTAACACCTGTACAATTAAATGTACGTAACTAACGAGTTTATTATTATTTATTATTATTATTTATTATTTATTATTATTATTATTATTAGGTGTTCTCTCTTACGACAGGCCCATTTCTTTTGTCAGTGAGCTTAAGCTGTCAATGTGCCGTGTCCTTTGTCTCCTGCTTCAGCTCCCAGAATTGTATTTTCAACTCATCCAATATTTTAGTCCTCCTTCTTTCTAAACTCCTCTTTCCTTCAACTTTTCCTTCTATGATGTCACGGAGAGGACAGTTCCTTATAGGGGTGTGTCCTATCCAGTTTGCTTTGTATAAAAGATTCACATCCAAAATCAACTTCTTCCTCGGTTCCTTAGGATAAAAATAATCTTTAGGTTAAGGATATAGCCCCATCAAGTATCATATTCGTTGATTGAAAAATGACACCTGGTCAAGGAAATACTTGGATGAGGGATTGAGTTTTATTCCTGTGTCTAGGTGATATTTTTAATTTATTGATAATATTTTTTATAAATATATTTATTATTATTATTATTATTATTATTATTATTATATATATACTGGCTAGCTAAAACAAAACATTTGGATTTGCTCAAACGTAAAAGGCCAAGCAAACATTTTATTTCAGTTATTAATACTATATTTAAATCCCCAAAAGTAACAAATCACTAAAAAAAAGAAAATTTTTCAAATTCACCAAAAACTATCTCAAATTTTACCACGAGGACTTTTACGCCATGTTAACACCAAAGTGCATTTTATGCAGTACAAACGCTAAGCCATATTAAAACTATTGAAAGGAAAGGCGGGGTGGAGGGGGGGGGGGGGAACTTGAAAGTAAATGGCGTGGCAGAGAATGTTGGCAGGATAAGCACAGCTTGTATATAAACAATACCCTATGTTTAACCTGATGAGTGGCAAACTTAACTTGCATTTTTCCCTATGGCGTTGCTTATAGTGTTACAGTCCATCAAGGTAAAACCAGTGTTGCCAATTTAGTGACTTTTACGGGTCTGAAACGACTAGTTTTCATTTTTAGCGCCTAGCGACTAATCTGGCGATTGGCAACTTTCCTTAATTTTCTGTCAAGTTTATGTTTATTATTTTAAATGTTAATGCTGTAGAATTTTGATTTTTGAACTATCGTAATGTAATACATTTCTTCGGTCTACAGAAGAGCTCTAAACTATCTATCTGCCAATCACAAATCACAATGACATCGTTACGGATCCGGGGATCATCTAATTCCACTGATGTATCTTACATTCAATTCAGATTAATGTATGCGTTTTTGGATTGCCAACAAATCTGACTTCTAATTTTTCGTTTAACGACAATCTATCGACTTTCTGGTACTAATCTAGCTACAACACTTATATGGTCGTTTGCAAAACTGAGTAAAACTGCTACCTTCAAAGTTAATGGAGTGTACCTGTGATTCTGCTTACCCTGGCAACCATGCACAACACAGAGTAAGGCCGAGACATTTGAGAAAGGACAGTTTCATCAAAGGAGGGTAATAAACAATGAATGAGTGGAAGGATTAAAGGTGTAAATAAAAATAAACTCGCATTTAGTTGTTGTTTTTTTATGGCGTTCCACAAATGTAAGGATACTTTAGGCTTCTGTCACTCGCACACTTGCTGCTAACTGCTTATCCCATTTATTTCGTAGAATCCCTTGTGTTTTTCCCTTATTTACTTCATCTCTATCATTCTCCTTGGCAAATTTTCCTTTTCTATCTTCATCGCATGACCATATCACCGTTAGTTCCTCTAGTGTATTATGTCGCATGACCATACCATCTCAGCTTTGCTTCTTCTACTATCTTATGTACTTCAACATCTTTATCAAATGACCATACAATCTCACCCTTGATTCCTCTCTTATTTCACATATTCCAACATTCTCATTACGTGACCATTCCATTTCGCTCTTACTTCCTCTTCAATCTCATGTACTCCAACATCCTCATTATTTTACCATACCATCATCTCAGCTTTGCTTTCTCTACTATCTCATGTACTCCTTGTAGTTCGTACCACCACTCTTGCCCGGACAATGTTATTCCTAATCCTGTTCCTCCTAGAATGCTCTTAAAATTCTTACTTCCTATGGCCGCCACTTTCCTGGTCTCTCTTATATCCAATGTTCATGTTTCTGCTGCATAATGTAACAATCGGTACAAAGTAAGCCCTATATAGCACTTCGTTATACTTAAAGGGCACTTCTCTTATCCATAACAGGTTTCTTTCAAATAAACCTACTTTACCAAAGATGTATTGACAATCCTCCTAGTTTTAGAACCATGCTACGGTGGGTTTGACACTTGTCGGATAAAAAAAAACCACACTTTGCCTTTTCCTCTTGACTTTTTCAATAAAATGGGAAGGGAAAATAGTCTTCGTATTCCCTTTTCTTCGATTTCACCTTTTCCCTTGAGGTCCTTTTGTACGAATTTTCCCCTCTACTTCTTTCCCTTGTCCGTTCTATTTCGAATGTGTCGAAATCGGGTAAACTGAAAAGAGAAAGAGGAAAAAAAAAATCGGGGGTATCAAGATGTGTTTGATTCGAACTTGGAGGTTTTTTTCCTTTCTTTCCTTTGCCTTCCAAAGTACAACACATTTACAAGGTTCGCGCACAAAGAGTCTCACTTGTTGTTACAGGTAATAGCTTAGGACTCCTGCCGTTGTAGATTGGATTTGTTGGCGCTGTTGTTGAACAAATGAGTGTGTATGCCCACGTTCTCCCGCGCCCTTTGCGAGCCCAAGTTACCCTATCTCTCACCCTTTACTACGCAAAAAAAAAAAAAAAAATGAAGGGAGGAAAAACTTAATCAAACTACTTTGAAAAGAGAAGAAATTCTTTGAAAACTTCCTTCAACAGTTCCTCTCGCCACTTTTTTTTTTTTCATACAGTATGTTTTTTTTTTATCAACCTTTGCTTCTATACGTTTCTCTCTCTCTCTCTCTTAATGTACTTCCTTTCGATCAAGATTTATCTGAAATCAGATACTTGAAGTTTTTGACTTAGAAACGTTTGAAAAGAGGTGAAACCTGGAGTCGGGCACATTGATGCGGAAAATGTAAGAGGGGAATACTGATAGAATACAAGCTATACATTAGGTGGGAAGGGTAGTTTTGAAATGAGTTTTTATTTAAAAATCAACAAAATGTTCACAAGTCAAATTTAAATAAAATGTGGAGGGGACATCCTTAAGAAAAAAATAACATTTGCGTTCTATACATTCTTCTCTTACTCCGCAACTTACTACCCATCCGAAATGTAAGCTTTTAATTATACTGTAGTGGGATAGGTGGACCTCGGTGTTCTTGGAGTAGCGTGCTTGCCTCAAGACCCGATATTCGTGGGTTCAAACCCAGACTAGGTCAACGAATTTTTACATAGTGATAAAAAAATACCGTAGCACCCGCTTCGGTGGGCGCATGATCTAGGACGTCACTCTTGCAATAGACTAGACTGACAATGACGAGGATATCGGGGTTGAAATCCTGGTCGGATGTTTTGAGAGTGGTTTTCCTCGGTGATTTTCCACTTTACCTTCACGTAAATGTGAGTACACATCCTACTGGTAGTATGACGCGGTGCTAAAATAAAAATATTGAAGAAAGCCAAACTAGTCGCGTGAGGACTATTATGCATCTAACTACACCAATGGGGTAGGGATGAGGAAGGTAACCATCATTAGTTCACCCAGCCGGAATTAAAGGCCTGACCCAGTTACCGGAAAATCAAACTAAACATGTCACTCGCCAACGTCCGCGTGCCCACTGAAATGACTGATATAGATGTTATATTCGGCGCTCAACAGAGGTGTATTAGCAAACATTAGGAAGAAGAACTTCAGGATTGTGTCTTAACATTGTTACTAATATACGTGTAGTTAATTTTTCAGACGCTATTGGTACTATTTATTTTTATAGCTATAGTATTACTTTAATTTTATTTACAAAAACCTTACACCTGTGAATTTCAGAATCTTGGTTTATTTTTAAATTGAATATTGTTGATCAAAATTTAAGTCATATCTACGGCTAAAAAAAGTGTTAAATATGTAAACTAAAATATGTGAGTTCACATATAAAATCAGATACAAAATCAAGCTCAGATTTTAATGTAAATATTTTTTGTGGTAGGTAGAGACACCGAAATTTCGTGAGACATAATTTTACGAACATTTACTTAGAACATTAAAATGGCCATCAAAACATATTTAAAAGTCATTGTGGAATTTTTGAACTAATAGTCTAATAGATACGCGAAATATATTAAATATTTTCATTAAATTTGCTACCTGATTTCTTAAATACGAACCACAGTCCATTTTTATGTGAATCAAAGATAGAAAAATTCCAATAACAAAACAAAAACTTGGTCTAGAATTGTATTCCCCTTAACTAAAGATCATTGGGAAATATTTGTTTTGACCGGCTATTATAACGCCCATATTGTGTGTTTTGATTATACAAATTTTAGCTATAGTTTTTTATATTTGTTGTATTTGAATAAAGTTTTTATTTGTTACAGTTTGTAATCAAATAAATATTTTATTTACAAACTTTTTATACCGAAATAACTTTATATAACGAAATACAATCGTTTTATTCACCACAAATCAAGGTAAATAGTCTGATAAGTAATTTGTTAATAAATCAACAATTCATAATTTATAATAAATTAAAATAATCATAAAATAAGATTGAATGTGATTTAATTAAATATTTACTGACTTATTTAATACGAAACACATTACTAAATGATTAATGGTAGAGTAAAAATAGTTATTTCAAAGGGAAAAGAATAACGTTAACATTGGATTTAAAGGGCAACAAGAAAATTGCAATATTTATATTTACTATGTCATACAATGTTTCAATACTATTATCTACAAGACAAATATATGGTTGGTTCTACCTAGTAAAAATATAAAGTAGGATGGCGTTATCACCTCACTGATATACATACTTTTTGTGACTGCTAGATAACAACTAAAGTATTAGAGTTAGTTGGCTAGACACTTTGCCATTTCTTAAAATCATATTTGGCCTAACAAATTCATAAAAACCAAGTATGCTATTTTGTATGTACTGTACGTACAAATAGTTAAGACATTCCTAGTCAAATAAGTATTTGTGATTATAAAGGTTTAGTTCTGAACCTTGTATTCCTAACAATAAAGGTTAGGTTCCAAGACGCTTGTCTTCGTGACCACAAAGGCTTAATTCTAGTAATCTTGTCTTCGTGACCACGAAGGCTTAGTTCTAGTAGTCTTGTCTTCGTGACCACAAAGGCTTAGCTCCAGTAATCTTGTCTTCATGACCACGAAGGTTTAGTTCCAGTAATATTGTCTTCGTGGCCACAAAGGCATAGTTTTAGTAGTCTTGTCTTCATGACCACAAAGGCTTAGTTCCAGTAATCTTGTCTTCGTGACCACAAAGGTTTAGTTCCAGTAATCTTGTCTTCGTGACCACAAATGCTTAGTTCCAGTAATCTTGTCTTCGTGACACAAAGGTTTAGTTCCAGTAATATTGTCTTCGTGGCCACAAAGGCATAGCTCCAGTAAACTTGCCTTCGTGACCACAAAGGTTTAATTCCAGTAATCTTGTATTTGTGACCACGAAGGTTTAGTTCTAGTAATATTGTCTTCGTGAGCACTAAGGCTTAGTTCCAGTAATCTTGTCTTCGTGGCCACAAAGGCATAGTTTTAGTAGTCTTGCCTTCGTGACCACAAAGGTTTAATTCAGTAATCTTGTATTTGTGACCACGAAGGTTTAGTTCTAGTAATATTGTCTTCGTGGCCACAAGGCCTAGTTCCAGTAATCTTGTCTTCGTGACCACGAAGGTTTAGTTCTAGTAATCTTGTCTTGTGACCACGAAGGTTAGTTCCAGTAATCTTGTCTTCTGACCACGAAGGTTTAGTTCTAGTAATATTGTCTTCGTGAGCACTAAGGCTTAGTTCCAGTAATCTTGTCTTCGTGGCCACAAGGCCTAGTTCCAGTAATCTTGTCTTCGTGACCACGAAGGTTTAGTTCTAGTAATCTTGTCTTGTGACCACGAAGGTTTAGTTCCAGTAATCTTGTCTTCATGACCACGAAGGTTTAGTTCTAGTAATCTTGTCTTCGTGACCACAAAGTTGGCTTGTTCTCAGTATTCTTGTCTTTTGACCACTAAAGGTTTGTTCAGTATCTTGTCTTCGTGACCACAAAGGCTTAGTTCTAGTAGTCTTGTCTTCGTGACCACCAAGGCTTAGTTCCAGTAATCTTGTCTTCGTGACCACAAAGGTTTAGTTCCAGTAATCTTGTCTTCGTGACCACCAAGGCTTAGTTCCAGTAATCTTGTCTTCATGACCACGAAGGTTTAGTTCTAGTAATCTTGTCTTCGTAACCACAAAGGCTTAGTTCTAGTAATCTTGTCTTCGTGACCACCAAGGCTTAGTTCCAGTAATCTTGTCTTCGTGACCACAAAGGTTTAGTTCCAGTAATATTGTCTTCGTGACCACGAAGGTTTAGTTCTAGTAATCTTGTCTTCGTGACCACAAAGGCTTAGTTCCAGTAATCTTGTATTTGTAGCCACACAAAGGCCTAGATCCGTTAGCTTTTCTTTACTATCATATTTCAAATAAGTTTTTTTTAACTTCATAAAATGAGTTTAAATATCTTATTTTGAGTTACGGGAAGAGTGAAACACAAATTTACATGTCCACACTTCATGACTAATATCACATTGAGGTCCGATTCAGCAATAACAGTCCATAAGGTTCAGGTTAAAGACCATTCCACAATGTAAATAAACTTAAGGTCTTGTACGGAGTCTATCGAATATCTTAGATCCAAAGACTATGAGCAAAGAAACTACACGAAAACAGGTGACAGAGATCAATGATCTCACTTGAGTCCCACACTTTACAAGAAAGGATAAGAGACTAGTTTAATCATCAAAATTATAAATCAGAATATTCTCTCTTGAAAGGTAAAACACCAAATGATTTGGCTAAACACGAGTTTTCTTCTGCGTGATTCTACCTCGCCAAAAGTCTTTCTACCTTGGTGCATCCTCTAAAAACACCCTAATATCCCAACACATACGTTTAACCCTCCCCCGTATGTCAGCAATCAACCGAAACAAACGCCGCTCTATGTTTTACAACAACCAACCTTTCCATCATGGAAGCAGAAAGGTGAAAATTGTATATTATTAGCATTTTGGTGTTTTTCACTGTCGGTCAGTTGCTTCCACAAGGCGTTTTATTTTATTTTTTTACTTTCCTACTTTTTTTTTACGTCAGTTAGCTCGAAGCTTCGATTTCACCTGCTCCGTCGAGAATGTGCGATGACTTTCTTGTGTCCCAACACTTTGGCTCAAATTCGGAAATACAAAAATGTATCAAAACAGTTGGCGTTTCCTCCTTCCTTTATCGTTTTTAGGGTAGAAATAACTATCTTAATACATACATAGTTTTTACTTTTCCCTGACCCCTCATAAAGAGCAGTATTGTGGTCGTAAAAAAAAAAAATTAAACTCGAGATCTTGATAAATGTCAACGTTTCATGACACCCTGAAATCGAAAAAGTAGTTTTCGCGATGCCGTCTTTCTGTCTGTCTGTCTGTCTGTCTGTGTGTGTGACTGTATCTCAGCCTAGAGCCTAAACCATTTTATTGATCGACTTAAAACTTTGTATCTAGAGTTATTATAAAATTCTCCAGAGGGGTCTTTGGAATTAGAGGTCTAAATGAAGGGTAGCTTACTGAAGGGCAAAAGTAAAATAAAATTTAAAAAATCGATTTTATCCAAATCCACACAAATAGTTTTGATTAAATTTCGTATACAGGTAGGCCTATTGTTTAACATTACAAAGAAAATGGCGAGTCTCATTTCCCCAAGAAAATTATTTAAAGGGCACACTACATATGCAGAAATTTCCAATTTGGATCATATTCCCGCGAGATATGAAATAACTCGTAATTTTACAGTTGTATTACTATTCAAAATGAAAATATTTTACCTATAATATATGTTTATAAAACCAATAGTTTCTGAGCTATAAGCAAATATAGAATATATATATTTATTTTTTATGGAGTTGTTTAACAATTAAATTAGATTATTATGTTCTTTGGTGGACATAGATATTCTTCTTTTCTCAATGTTTCTATAAATATGTATTATTTCCTTTATGCTCTTTGGTGGGGTGTTTCTGCCACAATGTAAACTATTTCGTTTTACATATGTTACGAGTTTTTAGCAAATGTTTATATTTTAAGATAAAAGAGAGATAAAGTCTGTGTTATGCACCATACTATTTATTTTAATTAACTTCATCAATAATGTTTAAGTTTTAATTTTACTTACGCTTGCTTATCCCGGTGGACGAGTGTCTAGTCATGAAGCTTAAACGATCATGATTCAGTTCCATTTGTTACTAAAAATATTATATTATTTGTTTATGGGGAGATGCTTTTAAGCTTTTATGTTTTAATGGAAGATAACGTTGTTTGTTGTATTATCTATTTTTTAACTTTATTTGTTAACGTATTTGTTATAGCGTCCTAGAATTAGTTTGTAAGTCGTGTGCTAGTATAGTTTTTTATTTTATGTACACCAAATAAAGATCGCCAATACAAAAGTTAAATATTAGACTATAGTAAGATTATTATTCATCACATACAAATTAAATTTTATCATACTTCCTTAAAATTAATTATATTATACTTCTAAAAACACGATAGCTTTTTAAAGTAAATTGTAAAGTAACTGTAAACAAATAGAAAATTTTAAAAGATGGAAATGATCTTAATGTTATGGATGTAACCGCATCAATTAACATATTCGTAGATTAAAAAATGAGGCCCGTGTTCGATATCTGTGTCCATGTATCATTTTTCAATTTACAATGAAGAGATGTTTGTGTGTTTGATCTATATTGTCTATGCTACTTAGATCATAATTGTGACATTATAGCCAAAGGTCTAATTGCAGTTAGCTTTATTAGTTTATTGAATCAATTTACTAAATTTTTGCCCGTATTTAGAACCAAAGTATTGAGAAAATAATACCTTTATGGCCAAAACATACGTAAAAAACAGGTATCACAAATGATACCTTAAAAGAAGTCCAGTTTGGATGAAAAGGCGGTACAACAGTAATGACACGCTTTGAGTTAAAAGGCGTTTTCTTCCAGTTCTAATTTGTGAATGATTTAAGTTTGACGCTATAATTATGTCTACAGCTGTACGATTTATAGTCCAAAGTACACACTGTTTGTATTAATCTTGGACTTTTTCTAAACCGTTACTTGTATTAAGCTACAAAAATAATTGTTGACTTTATTTCTATTTTGTATTTTGAATATGTAAGGTATAATTATATTATGTTTTTAATTTGCAGTGATTAAAATGTACTGTACATAATTATATCTTGTAAGAAACGCTTCGGTGGTCAAGTGGTATAAGGTGTCACTCTCGCAATAGACTGGACTGACAGTTACAGGCAGATCAAGGTTCGAATCCTAGTCGGGTGTGTTGAAAGTGCTTTTTCCTATATGGTTTTCCACTCTTCCTAAAAAATATGAAGGTACACTTCCTATGAATTAAACCTTTCTCACCCCTAACACATTAGCATAATTAGTAAACATGGGTTTTACTTAAACATGTAGTAAGACGTGATGCTAAAAGTATATATGTAACAATTTTTATTATCATTATTATTATTATTATTGTTATTATTATTATTATTATTATTATTATTATTAGCACCGCGTCTTACTACCCATTCAAGTTATACGCACTTACGCTAATGTGAAATGGTAGGGAGATTGTGAGATGAAATGGAGGACCTACAGTTTAACGTGGAATCCAAACCACACTGGAGGCCTGGCATTCCCCACATTCACAAGTTGTAATTAATACACGTATTGTCAGTGGTGAAGGAAGGGTTTGGTAATAAGATAAATCCGTGCCGAGACCGAGGATTGAACCCCAGACCCCCAGCTTAGAAGTCCTACACCTTGACCCTAGACCGCCAGGTCACCGACGTGTTACAGTCTAAACCCGATCCCAAGAAAGATTAAATAGGATAAACCGATATAGGCTGATGTTTTTAGGCACTGCTAGTTTTCATTCTTCTTAACCCATACGATGAATTGACCCTGGACAGGTTTCATCATTTACAGTTGGCGCGCAAATGTTGTCAGCTAACCTAACCTAACATAACCTAAACCTAGTTTGGCCTAATACAACTGTAGGCTATACTAATTTATTCTATGAACTAGGCAAACATTTCAGGATTAACGAATTCAGACTAGACTAAACTAAACTAGTTCATCCTGAGGCTCTTAGGATGTGTCAACTCGGCATAGTCCAATTTAGTTTATCCTGGAATCAGTTATGGACGGTAACATATATATTGTCAGTATATTTTTTTTTAAACAGATTGCATATACAATAGCCACAATGATATTCTAGTTTATTTATATATGTAGGGAGTTGGTCCGTTTAACTTTGAAAAATATGTTGTAAATTTAACGTTATCAATTCAGATAATTTACATTTAAAAAATATAGTTAATCCCTAAGCCCACCGGTTAAAATTGGCGATTTAGATTTCGTCTGTATAGTATTATTAATTTCAAACCACCTTTTTACCCTTGATGTTTTAAGCTAGCATCGAACAAGCTCACATATACTCCATTCACGGTAGGAAATACTCTCTGAAAGGTCTTTTTTCCTACCAATATCCTACTATATATTAGGGTTCTGGTAGGGAAAAAGGCCTTTCAGAAAACAATTCCTACGCTGAACAGACTATAACTGGGACAGCTGTCAATGTAAATTCCGTTATAAAAAAAAAGTTGACCTTCAAGGGGACTTGTAATGAAAAGAATATTACGTTTTATAAGTGGAACTGCTAGTTTTATAACCAATAACTGGAAACATAATAAAATAAAATAATGAAAGTATATGTTTTCATGTTTTGTTGAAATAATTGTGAATTTATTTATATCGTGTGATTTTTACTAAACCATTTATATTTAAATTCGAGTTTTTTTTTATCATTTACTAGTAGAAGTACTCAGGCAACACTTTCTTTTCTTCAGACAGATAAAACAATAATAATAGTATTTAGCACCAAGTATTACCATCCATATGGATTATACGCAAGTACTAATTACACTACTGGGTTAGGAATTTGGAAGGTTGAATATAAAGGAAGTGAACTCGCATTTGAGTAGAGGGAGAGTAGAAAACTACTCCCAGTTCACCCAAGCGAGATTCGAATCTCGGTCTCCCCGTCCTAGGCAGTCTAGCTCAACACAAAACTAGCGCGTTAGCTAACTACTCCACATAGGTGGGTCAAACAGACAGAAAAAAAGCTTCATTTTATTTATTTCAACCAAGCTTTTAATAAATTAAAAAATATCTAATAAAAATTTTAAAAGTCCATCTTTGAGGCGCACATGTTTGTGTTCAGGGGCTACTAATTTTAAAATGTCAGCCCTCTGCGTGCGGTAGATATCGTGCAATACTCATGACCAATAGAAAAAATCTTCATTTTGTTATTAGTAACTTATAGATTTCTAAAATTAATCCTTGACAAAAAAATTACTTCAATATGTAGATTATTGAAACAAGCAAAAAAGAAAAAAAGAGGGAAAAGAAGCTCACATCAGTGGGCACGTGAGCTAAAGCGTCAATATCATCTCATATAGTTTTTTGGTGGCGGGGTGGTTAGGGTCAAAATTCCAACCGGGTGTACTGAAGGTGTTTTGTTTTTCTCTTAATAGTTTTCTATTCTTCTTTCCGAAAATAGGCCTATTATTTTCTCTCAACTGTTACCTTCCCCACCCCTCTTACCCCATTTAGTGTAAATGTTTGGATAGTCCAGACGTTTAGTGAGTGAGAAGCGGTCAACGATAGTTATTTTTTAGCCCCACGTCATGTTACCTGCTCAAGTTATAAGCATATGTAGCCTGATAATTACGCTAATGAGCTAGGGATGAAGAAGATTGAATTTGAAAAAAGTGTACCCAAATTTGCATGGAGGAAGAATGTAAAACCATTCAGGGAAAACCACTCTCAGTACACACGACCGGGATCAAACCCGGGTCTCCCCGTTATTGTCAGTCTTGAAAAAGTGACGCCTTAGACTATGTGGCCACAGAAGCAGTTATAGGAACTGTTAAAAGCACAAGAAAGTAAATTTAAAACGTATCTAAAAGCTCTGACACAACATGACCAAACCCCCACACAAACTGTATGTTTGGTTTCTATTTGTCTTGTCACGCATCTCTGTTCGGAGTGAGTGGGAGAAAAGAGGTCGTGGGGGAGGTTGTAAAGCCCTACAGACTGTAGCACGCGAGTAACCCGCCCCCTAACCACCCTTTCACCACATCTTACCTCCCAACAATGCAGTGTGTCGAACAAAACGCGCATGTCTCCAGAACTCCGCCTCGTTCGTTGTGGTCATAATTAGAACCACCGGTAACGACTTACTCCTTTCCCTCTTCTTATTGTCGTGGTACTTTTCTTACGGTCGTATGACGTCGCGGCCTTTCCTCCTGATCGCATGGCGCCGCGGTGCCTTTCTTCCTGATCACATGGCATTGCAGAGCCTTTCCTCTGATCCATGATGCGGCCTTTCTCTGATCGCAGGCGTTGCAGAGCACCTTTCCTCCTGATCGCATGACGGCGCGGCGCCTTTCCTCCTGATCGCATGGCGTCGCGGTGCCTTTCCTCCTGATTGCCTGGCGTCGTGGTGCTTTACCTCCTGCTCGTATGGCGTCTTGGTGCTTTTCCTGCTGCTTCCTGCTGATAACGCCTCAGACTATTCAGCCATTGAAGGGGTTACAGTATATATATATACACACATTTAAAGATACTTACGGTCGTGATAGTTTATTTAATTGTAATTGTATTATTATATTATTATTTATTATTTTATTATTATTATTAGCATCGCATCTTACTACCCGTTCGAGTTATACGCACTTACGCTAATGTGTAATGGTAGGGTGATTGTGAGATGAATGAAGTGGAGGACCTACAGTTTAACGTGGGATCCGAACCACGGTGGAGGCCTGGCATTCCACACATTCACAAGTTGTGATTAATACACGTCTTGCCAAAGGTGGAGGAAGAGTTTGTCAATCAGATAAATCTGTGCTGGGACCGAGGATTGAACTTGGTACCCCCAGTACAGAAGTTTGACATCTTATCCCTAGACCGCCAGGTCACTTTATTTAATTGTAAACCTCTTCCAAAACTGAACGGGAATATTTTCCCAACTAAAATTTGTATCAAGTGTCCCGCAATGTGCTTATAAACAACATCAATAATGTATTCATAGTCCATATACAACTGTGTTGACACACCTCAAACCGCCTGGCAGCCGAACGTATCAGCGATAAAAATCAAACATATTAATTATTGGGTAGTATTGGGCGTTAACTGGTAAATGGGGACCGACCTCTTGGTCTTGTGGTCAGCTCAGTGCTTAGTGTTTGGTTCTGATCTGGGTTCGAACCTTGACCACGTTAACTGGGAGAAGATAGGAAAGATGTCCAAACCGTGGCACTCTAAATGCTAATGCTGGTACATTCTCTTTTTATTAACCTTCTCATTCCTACTCTCAGAGAGCAGGTTGTGAATATTCTTTTGTTAAATTATTATTATTATTATTAGCACCGCGTCTTACTACCCGTTCGAGTTATACGCACTTACGCTAATGTGTAATGGTAGGGTGATTGTGAGATGAAATGAAGGACCTACAGTTTAACGTGGAATCCGAACCACGGTGGAGGCCTGGCATTCCCCACATTCACAAGATGTCTTGTCAGAGGTGAAGGAAGGGTTTGGAAATCAGATAAATCTGTGCCGGGACCGAGGATTGAACCCGGCCGCCAGCATAGAAGTCTGACACCTTACCCTAGACCACCAGGTCACCTACCTTTTGTTAAAAGTATCAATAAAAAACTGTGTCTTCTTATATTCAGATTTTAAAATATAAATAAAAAGAGTTATCTTACTCAAAATGTATTAAATGTTTGAATTTTTTAATTATATAAAGTTTTTTAATGTCATATTTTACTTTTGCAAAATTTATCTTTTTTTTTTAAATACAAACGTTTTTAGACAAATGGTTTTGTCGTGCGTTTCATAAATGTGACCATACAACGTCAGAAACTAAATTACATCTGTTTTTTTGGTAATTTTTTCATTGGTTTATATTTAATAGATTTTAAAAGCATCCGATTAGAAATAAATTACCAGCGAGATCACTCCAAATAATTTCTAGACGCATTTAATTTTCAAATAATTTATATGTGAGGACAACTTCAAATATAATTCTAAAGGCATCTAATTTTCAAAAGAAAGACCATTCCATATAGCTTTAAGAGGCATCCAACTGTCAAAAATTTGCGATGGGGTAAGGAGGGCAGTAGTCTTTCGTTTGGGGAGAAAAAGCACCTCAAAATACCTTTATTTATTTTTTAATCAACCCACTTTAGACAAATAGGGATTTCACCACCTAATGGTTAGGAAGGTCCTTGTAATTCTAGGTCTCTATATTGTTTCGGTTGTGACTACACAGCTACACAATGAGCAGTGTTTTGTGTGTTTAATGGAAATCAATAGCAAGCAGGCTGAGTACAAAAGCGAACGATGGTTCGAGAATCATGCCATAGCAACATGGGCGGGTTGAGCCAGAGAAAAAAAGGGGTGGGAGGGGTGTCTGATAAGTGAGGAATAGAGGGTTGAAAGGTGAGGGGGGAGTTGCTCACGGGCCACTTTATATATATGCCTATATGCCTGTGTATATATTTATATATGTCTATATGCCTGTATATATATGCCTACAACACACACAATATATATATATATATATATGCTTACATACGGGTTAAAAGGGTCTGATTTGGGTTACTTGATAACAGAGCCAAATTTTATTTATATTTATATATATATATATATATATATATATATATATATATGCTAATATATATATATATAAATAATTTGGCTCTGTTATCAAGTAACCCAAATCAGACCCTTTTAACCCGTCATCTTGGTGCAGTGGTTCAAAATGAAAGTAAGATTTAGTCATTTTAAACCATAGGTTATTAATAGCTGGGACCTCCTGATCATGATTCGCTTAGAGATGTGAATACACAGAGAAAAAAAACTCTTTTCGATATCGATCTAAGGACCACTGAGCTTGTGATGTGTCTCCAGGCTCAAGCCCTAAAATTCAACAATATGTGAACATGGTCAAGGTTGCTTTTCTTGTTACTTTTATACGTTTATGCTTGGCGTTTGAGCAATTAGCATTTTTATTACTGAGGTAGAGGTGAGAAAGTTAAAGTTCAGATTAAATGTACCCGGATTTGCATGGAGGGAATGGTGAAAAACCATTTAGAAAAATTCACCATCAGTACATCTACCCGGGTTTCGAAACCTTAACTCTCCGTCGTAGGCAAACCAGACTTAATGAAGTTGGCCTGCGTTGCCACCAAATTCGGGTTGGAAATAATTCCGTTTTTTGAGATTTGTTTTGCAAAATTCAGAAATATTAAGGTGGGGAAAGGGGGAGGGGACTACGGATGTACTAGTTTTGTATAGCTTTTTAACCAAAATTCCGATTTAATCGTGACAATTCCTTTGAGTAATCTATTCATCTAATTCAACTGCTATAAATCTTTTATAAAAAATGACAGATAAAACGCATACAAAAACCGCGGGGATTAAAAACATATTTTTTATGATCCTTGATAAAAGACCGGGAACACCTCATAAAAAATATTTCCTGGACGTCGCAACCTTTTTCATAAGCCGCAACGTACATATATATATATATATATATATATATATATATAATATATATATATAGGCCTATATTTTTTTCCAAAGTAATAACAAAAAGTAAAATAAAAAAGTATGTAAAGTAGTGATGGTCAGGCGATTCCTGTTGTTACATGTTGTAGTCATATTTTGTATTGTTATCAGCGGTTGCTATCGGTCACAAAACACCCAACTAAGTTAGTGTAAGGGGTGCAAGTGAAAGACAGGGTATGAGAGAAAAAAACCAAGAGGGGGAAGGGGTATTAAAATGGCCGCGAGTCGTCGCTATGGGCGTGGTCAGGTGGGGGAGTTATCGGGTGGTCAACAAAGTGGAACATGCGACTAGTTAAAGCAGCGAGAGAAAAAAAAACCGTTGCAAGAGTTGGGTACCGGGTGTTTAACAAACTGAAACATGGAAGTGGCCTCCTCAGTGGTCGTACGGTCTTAGGCGTCACTCTCATGTCATACTGGCATGTTGATCATGACGGAGAGATGGGGGTTCGTATTCCGGTGGGGTCAACTGAAGGGTTTTATAAATTGTTTCCCACTCTCCTTCCAAACGAATGTCTGAAGATTACCTCATAAGGTTTCCTTCTTCATCCCTACCCATCAGAGTAATTATCATATATGCGTATAACCTGAACGACTAGTAAGACGCGGTGATAAAATAAACTAACGTCAATATTACCCACTTCGGTGGTCAAATGGTACAAGGCAGGGATGTCAAACTCGCAGCCCTAACCATGATTTTTTGCGTCCCATGGGCCTAATGATGAACCATCATGCAATACGACCCTACTATTCTTTTTATTAACGTAGTAGAAATATAAGGTTGGTATGCCAATTATTTACTCTGTCTCCGACATAGATCCATTAGCAGAAGTTGTTGAATTTGCGCGCCAATATGTGTAACTAATTTAACAGCACTTAAGTGTGTTGGCAGTAATTTTTGAAGTTATACTTCTTTAGGCGCGTTATGAAAAAATGATTAGAGTGAAATTTTAAGATGCGCGCGCATCACTGTAACACAAAAGTAACAGGTTGAAGCTAAACCGCTCATTAAGTCTCGAACAAAATAGAAATAGAACCTCTGTTAGTCGCACATGTTGGTACGCTCATAGAGAAATGTATACTATGTTATTCCTTTCTCTATGGTACGCTCGTCGCCTCTGATCACTGTTTTCATATATATAATATTTATCCACATGTTTCTAGTTTCTACATTCACAACACGTGTTTTAGTTTCATACAAGTGCGAATTATATATGTGCTAATAAATTATATTCAGTAGTGATTTAAATTGAATATTTTGATTAATATTATTTACTATTCGTAAATATTAGTGAAAAAAATTGTGCTTATAGACTTTGCCAAGTGCGCCAATATAATTGAGGTTAACTATCCGTATGTATTATTTATTGATATAAATTAAAATATTATTATTTAACATAGTTAATACTAAATATTATTAAATTATTATTGTTAAATATTTACTATTAGTTATTTAATATTTACAAAATAAAGAAATAAAATTAATAAAACATTAAAAAAAAAATTTGTGATAACAATTTAAATCGAACATCAAATTAAAATATTAATTTTTAATATTTATTTAATGATGCCAACGAAGTATAACTTCTCACGCGCGTACATAAGTACACACACCCATTTTTTTTTCTTACGTGAATTGGTACCAAACATTTGAAAAAAAAATTCAAATTGTTGTTTAAAAATATGAAGCGAGTCTTTTGGTTTTAATAAAGGTGTTTATTCTTATTTCAATATTAAAGTACTAAGTTAAAATTGATTTTATCATTAACTTATTGATTATATTAAGTTTTATTTAATGCGACCCCCTAAATATAAAAAAAAATTCAATTGTTTCACACTCTCCCTCCATGCAAATGCGGGTTGATTTAATCTAATTTCCACCATCACCAACCCTACTCCATTAGCGTAACTATCAAATATACTTGTAATAGACGTGTGAGACGGTAGTGAGAAGCGGTGATTAAAACTACGACAAAATATCAACTTTCCTTTTAAAAAATAATAATTTTAACGTTCTATTTTGATTAAAACGTATAAAATTAGAATATTTTACAGTCGAGAAATTCCGTGGTTACTTAAAGAAACATTCCGTCGTGATAAAACACACACACACAAAAATATATAAAAAAACAATTTATACTTGGCATCATTTTAATAACGATTTAAATGTGCTAATCTAAGAGCATTGTTTATAGAAATACCACAGATATGGATGAGAAGTTCTACTTGTTATCCAACTATGAAATACATTATATCATTATTATTATTATTATTATTATTATTATTATTATTAGCACCGCGTCTTACTACCCGTTCGGGTTATACGCATACATTATATCGAATCTCGGTTAGTCTTCACGTGGCTATGAAAGTAAACGAGACATAATCACGCTCGCAAATGACTGTAGATCCAGTCTTAGCCGCTAAAAATCCTTATTCAATCAAGAGCGTCTATGATTGTATTAATAATAAGATTTAAATTGTAGCACTCCATTGATTGTAATAACTACGTCGCTAATATTAATTAGTCACTTTATTGTGTAACCGCCACCTATTATTACGATAATTTGAGTTACTTTAATAAAAGTTAAAGGAAAATGAAATTAAATAAGATCGTATAGTGGATTTTCATATCGTTGTGTTTAGTTATTACAAATTGGTTTGTTATTCATACTATGATTAAATAAACTTGTTAATGAGTCACCATACTAGGAGGCGGGAAGTATCCGCAGTAAAATCAATAAAAATAAAATAGTTACGTTATCATGCGGTACTTCATTACTATGGGAGCGCTTGCCCTCTTTAGAGGATTGACAAGAACAGCCATGCATAGACCACTCCTTGGGCTTTTTATAATCTCGTATGACGTCACTTTGGCATCCAAACGCTCGACGCTTAGACTACCCTTGTTTAAAAGTAGTCTATATTATTACTGTTTCTGTCCAGCTAAACACAAAACCCTTTTGAAAATTCCTCTAATATGGTTCTCACTCAAATCCCCTTGACAACCTACGGGCGGGGCTCCCATATGGTGACACTAAAATGTCCCTGTCTTAAGTCTTGAACCACTTTCGTAGTTTTTCTGTTATTCTATGATTTTACTTTAATTGAAATGTGTATAGCTACTAATATATCAAATCTCATATAGTTTTATTTATAATAGTTATACAAATATAATCAGATAATTAACTTATTCACCCAAATACCTATGTATTATTATTATTATTTATAACCCACCTGAGTGGCGTAGTTGGCTAACACGCTAATTTCGTGTTGAGCCAGACTGCAGAGTACGGGGATATCAAGGTTTGAATCTCGGTCGGGTGAACTGGGGGTGGTTTTCCCTAAATAGTTTTCTACTCTCCCTCCACGCAAATGCAGGTACATTCCCTCTAAATTCAACCGTCCCAATTCCTAATTCATTAGCGCAATTAGTACTTAAACGTATAATAACCCCAATGGGTAGTAAGACGCGGTGCTAAATAAAAGAAATATTATTATTTATAACAATTATTATTTTATTTTGAAAGAAAATATCATGCAAATCTATTGTAAACTAAAAATAACTGTCACAAAATCTTAGACAAGCAATCAACAAAAACCGACCCTTCTAATATAGACAAGGCTAACCAATTTCCAACAATTAAACTATTCCGTGGCGTGTCGTGGAGCGTTTCCATGATTAGAAGAGTTTGTTAAAACACAACCTGTGATATTTTCCCACCTACTCTGTTCATATTTGACCAATCATGCATAGGCTCTGCTCTACATACCTCACGTGGAACTGTATTTTCGTTGATACCTTACCAATACCTATCCCTAGTTTGAGCCAATTCTATCTAGTTCAACTCATGACATCCTATCCCTATATAGATAGTTATATCCAGTCCACTTCATTACATCCTATCCCTCTCCTGAGCAAGCTATATCCAGTCCACCTCATTACACCCTATCTCTATCTTGAGCTAGTTCTATCCAATCAACTTCATTAGACCCTATCCCTATCTTGAGCAAGCTATATCCAGTTCCCCTCATTACACCCTATCCATATCTTGAGCTAGTTCTATCCAATCAACCTCATGCCACCCTATCCCTATCTCGAGCTAGTTATATCCAGCCCACCTCATTACACCCTATCCCTATCTTGAGTTAGTTCTATCCAATCAACCTTATGACACCCTATCCCTATTTCGAGCTAGTTCTATCCAGTCCACCTCTTGACACCCTATACCTATTTTGAGCTAGTTAAATCCAGTACACCTCATTACACACTATCAATTTCAGGCTCATTCTAGTAATACTCTCCCATCTGTGTCTAGGTCTTCCCAATGCTTTCTTCTCATTGGGTTTGTCAGTCAATACCTTGAATGCCATTTTAGTTTCAATTCGCCAGAACTAATACTGGAAAATATGGGCTTACCTATATAAATTATCACTGTATTGGCAACTTACGATTCGGTATTTCTGTTAGCGTTTATTTATATTTTCCCTCATTTATCATGAGGGTAAATTAATAATCAAAATGAATTATGTATATAATTACCACCAATGTAAAAATGAATAATTAACCCATTAAATTTGTTATGAACAAGCAAACATGTGAGGTTGATATCACCTTACAGTTTTCCCAAAGCTGTATTTTTATGTCTTACCTGCATATACTTATTTTGTGAGTTCTACACTAAATAGTTTTTTATACAGGCCTATTATATGCGGGCATACTTAGATGAGTACACTAGTCATGAGTTTGTAACTTTCTAAAGAATAAATTTTGAAAATAGCCCATAAATTAGTCTCGGGATAGGTTTCCGCGATGTTGGCATTTGTCCAGCTCGCCCGCGTTGCTATACAATGATGATATTTCCAGGTGCGTATAGATCACATCCAGGCCGTTATACTTAGCGGGCCTTACCCGCAGCCCGCCGCGTCGGTCGGTCGGTCGGTCAGTCGGTAAAATTATCAGAAAAGAAGTTATCTTTCTTCAGACGTTTCCGTCATTTCCAAACAGTTTTACATTGCTGGAGGACTTAATTGCACAATTTAACTGGTGATTATTACTATCGGTGGCCTAATCACGCTCGTGTTTCACTAGATTTCCAGCAATGGAGAGTTAGGGGTTCAAATCCCGGTCGGGTGTATCAAGAATTATTTTCCTAAATGGTTTTTCACTCTTCTTTCACGCAAATCCAGACACATTTCCTCTTAAATCCTATCTTCCTTATCCAGTCTATACTAATATAATTAATATATTTGTATAGCCTGAAAGGGTAATAAAGCCGTGGTGATAAACCGAACTCAATATGTCCTTTACAGACGACATATGTGTTGACCAAACATAATTTATATCTCATGATTGAAGCATTGCGTCTTAGGTCATTCATTTAAGTAATTGTTCTGTTGCTAGATTTACAGTTCGCTTAGTAAAGGGGTATGTCCAAAATTAACACACACGTTTAATCCCTTTTTAAAATCGGCATAACCCAAAACAGTATATTTCAGACTAAATCGATTAGACATTAAAATCTACAATTCAATTCTGATCTTTTTTTTCTTGCAAGAACAATCTTGAACAACCAATTGTACCCAATAGTAACTTGGTCAAGATGTAATTTTACCAATACGTAAACAAACATAATTACTTTAATGGTGTAACTAGCACCACATTATTTAATTCAGCAGTTATTATAAAACAAACAATATGTTGACATAAATATCGCGAGAAATGATCGTATAATATAGTACCAGTATTTACACTTTACGATTAATTCAAATAAACTTATAGTTTGCTATTTTACTTTAGGAAAAATACGTATTAATTTTATTTCTTGGTTTCAGTTAAACCTATCTGACAATGTACACTTTTTTATAAGAATAGATAAAAACCCGCTTCGATGGCCGCATGGTCTAAGGCAGGGTTGGCGAAACTTTTCCAACCATTGAACTAGTCCAGTGTGTCACCTATTATTTAAATTTATTAATGATTATTTAAAAACCAAAAACGGTTTAATATCATGAAATGTAATGAATGACAAATTAAATTCTAAGTATTTTAATAATGTCAACCTTTTAAAGTAAGACAGTATGTTATATTGTCAGAGCGAGTGTTTTAGACAAGATTAATTTCAATAACTTAAAGTAAGAATTTTGAAAGCAATATCGTCAGTGAAAAAAAAAAGACAATACATGAATACATATGTTAAAATCAAAAACTTACATAGGCCCTAATCTTTTCCATGTTAGTTTGAAGCATGTTTTATTTTGCTATCCACGATATTTTTGTTCAGTTCATAACTTGTTTTCAACAGCACATAAGATATACTCAAGTACGAGCCAAGATAACTTATAAGCGTTGACTAACACAAAGTTCATCGTGACATGACATTGAATAACATGGCTATCAAAATATTATTAACTTCAAAAAATTACGCTGAAAAAAAGTTTTATTTAATATTGATTTTTTGCATATTGGCGTGCAAAACACCCAAATAGTGTTTGCGTGCCGCCCAGTGGTCCCTGGTTTTAGGCGTCAATCTCGCAATGGACTAGACTTCTGATGACAAGTAGAACATCGTTTGAATCCCAGTGGGGTGTATGTAGGTTTTCCCCCTAAATGGTTTTCTACTTTACCTCTGATAGATGTGGGTGCACGAATTCTAAAATGAGAACTTCCTCATCCGTAACGTATAAGCTTCTAACCCGAGAGGGTAGTAAGTTATGGTGCTAAAAAAAATTTATAAAATATATATATCCATACTTTTTAAATAAACACTCTTTATATTATTATTATTATTATTATTAGCACCGCGTCTTACTACCCATTCGGGTTATACGCACTTACGCTAATGTGTAATGGTAGGGTGATTGTGAGATGAAATGGAGGACCTACAGTTTAACGTGGAATCCGAACCACGGTGGAGGCCTGGCATTCCCCACATTCACAAGATGTCTTGTCAGAGGTGAAGGAAGGGTTTGGTAATCAGATAAATCTTTGCCGGGACCGAGGATCGAACCCCGGCCGCCAGCATAGAAGTCTGACACCTTACCCCTAGACCACCAGGTCACACTCTTTATATCAAAACTGTCATAATAAATAGGGGTGCTTGGTTCGTGAGAGGGCCAACGTATTCTTAACAATTTATAAAACCACCGTACAATTTATAAAGTTTATATTACCAGTGTCCAAGACATTCAATATAAATGTAACAAGAGAATAGAATGTAACAGAAGGTATCACAAAACACATAAATAAAAAAATGAATATACAGGGTGTCAGAAGAGACGAAGATTAAAGAAGACGACGAGGTCCCTTTAAAAAGTGTCAGCCGGACAACAAATTAAAGGTGTAAAAGAGCGAATTTAATGAAGCAGAACCCGACAGTCCAAGACAGCCAACAGACGACAGGTGACAATGTCACACGTGCACACACATGTATACGTACACACACACATACACACACACACACACACAGTAAGTCAGCTGCAGTCCACGTTATTAACTGGTTTTATTAGCCTCAAGGGTCACCTGGCAACTTCTACGGACGTATTACCGTCAATTTACAGCTTTGGTCCTTCCATTTATTGATTCCGGACTTTCATTTGTCATTTCAAGAATGTGGGTTAGTACCAGCTGTTCTGAAACTTTCTTAAGCTGCTGGACCACTTACAGAACTGTAGCCAGGAAACTGCGGACCAGCCCTTGAAATTAAATGATATGGTACAATCATCCATACCTTCTGATATTGACTCTGTATGTTACAAAAAAATTAATAATAAATGCTTCTTAATAACTCTTCTAAATAAAATAATGTGTTATTTTAATTAATCTTGTAAAACTATCTTCAGATTTAAATTTTCAAAAATATTGCTATGACTCTTTTTAAATATTATACATTTTCAAAAACCATTCATCAGTAAACTAACCTCAAATGATTTTTTTTATAATAATGAACTTTATTATTTATCATCTAAAACCCATTTCGAGCCAAAAATCTCAGCGCCGTTCCCCCAAAAACAATCGAATTTTCAAAAATAAGTAATTAGTAAACTACTCTTAAAAGAATTTTTTTTTCTCCGTAAAAAAAGTATACATTTTTATTTTGCCAAGTCAAACATTCCTAAGATATCAATTTTAAACAAAATCGTTTAAATAATTTTCCAAAAGTTTTGAATTTTAAAGAAATTACGCTTCTGTAGACTAAGCCACCCTACTTGAGAGCTAGAATAAAAATAAAATTTATAGCCAGTTATAATCATATAATATCTAAATATCAAGTTAGGAGAAAATTTATCTAATCGTTTCAACTGTAACACCAAAGGTATATAGGTGGACAGACAGACATGGGGATAGACAGGACTATAAGACGAACTTTTTTGGGTTTAGGGGCACATAATACGTCATAATATTAAGTTAGAAAATGTTCTCCATGGGTGAAAATAAAAATAAAAATGTTAATTTTATGGAAAAAAATCACTTTTTTTTCAAACAAAAATTTCAACAAGCAATTTAACCCACGTATCGGTAGTCGCATGGTGTATAATTTTTACATTTGACTAGATTACTGGCAATAGGTAGATTAGGGTTCGAGTCCCAATCGGGTGTTACTGTGACTAGTCTATTCTAAATGGTTTTATGCTCTCCCTTCAAGAAAATGTGGATACACTTCCTGTCAATTTAACCTCTATCGTTTATAACACATTTGTGTAATTAATATAAATGCGTACAACCCAAACTGGTTGTAAGATACGGTGCGGAAAATCGTCTAGTAAAAAAAAACACTAAGCGTAAGGACCTTAATTCACGTTCGCTGCAATCCCCCCTTAAACTATAGCTGTCAATGTTCTCATCACCCAGTAGAACACACATTGGTAAGCTATCTAATAAAACGCATTCTCATCTACACAAGAGCCTACGTATGATTGGTCAAATGGGGTTACATATAGTGGGTAAGAGAACATATCACAGGTACAGTTTTAACACGCACTGCTTCCCCTGGCAAACACTCCACGAGACGCCACTGAGCTAGACCTCTCTAACCTCTTGATCCGCTCGGCCTAACGGGAGTTTTGCTGCTCTCCTTGAGCCATATGTTGAGTCCTTGGGCACTGGGGAGTGCTAGTTGAAGTTCCAGTGATAACAGCACTTCAAAGTGACCACTCACTTCCAAATTATTCGTTGTAAAAAGATGGCGGTCCGAGCACAATAGCTCGGTTACCAGCAATCCAACCCCCAACTCCCCTCCTTTCTCCATTTTAATTAATAAACCTTTTCAGACAAGTAACTAGTCGACGGTATTTGAAAATTGTTTACAACTAGACAAATCACTTGAACAAAAAAAAATCATTGGATTATACGTTTTCTTTGTAATTTGAATTCTGAGTAGCCTTGTTTGAGGGTTGGTTTATGGGAAGTGGGTGGGTCCTCTACCTGAACCTAGATATGTGAAAGCCTGTTTATTGACACTAGAAGGCAAATTTTATCTGGTCTCTAGTAAAGCTTTATTTAAACTAAACTGTTTTTAATGCCTGCTTGATAGTGATGTCACTTGTGACTGCACGTGTGCGATCCTCATGTTGAAGGACTGAAGCTCTCCCAATGAGAGCAGCCATTTTAACCTGGAGACTGTGGGTCAGGTGTATACCTTGTCTGTGTCCAAGTAGGTATTGACAGGTTCCATCATTGCATGAAATCTTCGGAGCTTCACTAAATACTTGATCGTGTTTTGATATCCGGAGGGATATATTTTATTAATATGTTGTAGCTACCAACCTATATATCATCGTGTGTGGGACAACAACAACAAAAAATTCGTTGGAAAAGGCGTGTGGTCGTCATGAGACTTTCTTTTCGAGAAGCAGGTGAAAGGGGAAACTATCACAAAACACTAATATTTATAAGCATGGGAAAAATACAATTATTATATCATAAAAAAAAGAGGGGTCCCTAGTGCCTACATCGCGTGTTCTAAGAAACACTCAAGTGTTTTTTATAACGAAGTTATTATATTATTCTACTATCCCTTTTTTTCAAGACCTTTTTTTTTTGGTATTTATATATTTTTATGTTGACAAAAACTTTCGACACTTTTTAAACACATTCAGACACATATTGCATTTTTTAGTGTAAATTTTTCCTACTTTATTATATATATATATATATATATATATATTAAATAATTTAATGACAAAAGGGGTGGAGAGTGAGAGGTGAAATTGTTATTAGTGTAATTGTTAACGGAAGTAAAAGAGGTAAGGAATGGGGAAACATGTGATTAGCATGTCTTCTAGTTGTCACGAATGCCCTTAGGTCAGAATAGAAAAAAAAAATGTTTGAATTCTCCTCCTCCCCCCCCCCCCCCTGATTCCCCTCAACAACCCTTTGACTTACATTGTGGTAGTTTGCTTGAGCAAGGGCAAGTGGCGAGTTGTCGCTTTGAGCCAATTTATAGGTAGAAGCTCCCTTCCTCACTTAAAAAAACAAAAAAAAGCTAATAAAAGTATGTTAAATCTTTTTTTTTTTTTACATTTAAAGTTGTTGGTGCGTTAAGCTCTTAGGGCTAAGACTATTTTATTGGATTTAATGTCTTTCTAGCTTTGTATTCTTCTGATGGTGGGAGCTAATTGAATGCGAGTGTTAAACTCAAGTGTGATAAATGTGTAAAATATTAATGTATTTGGCGTGATAGGGTTATTAATTATTTAATAACAAGATGTTCCAAGATGATTTATCTTGCTTTTAAATTGTAAAATTAATTAGAGGAAACAATATCATTGCTAATTATTGGTAGATAATAATGTATCTCTAATCAAAACTATAGCTAAAATTTAATATTTTATTAATTTTGTATAGAGAGTTTACATTTTGAGCTTGAACCCAGAGATGACTTAGACCTTACATAATAAATAATGTTCCAATTGGCCCAAAAAATAACACTTTACTTTTTTTATTTTAAAAACACTCTTATATAGTAATAAAATGAAGAATGTATTAATTTGTGTGACATTAGCATTGCGTGATATCCACCCTACGCAGAGGGCTGAAATTTTAAGATTAGCAGCTCATGTGTAAGAAAGTTTGCACCTCAAAGCTGAAATTTTAAATTTTTGTTAAGATCTGTTTTCATTTATTATAAACCGTAGTGGATTGGGTCAGCGTGGAGGAAGAAAGGTGGGGGGGGGGGGGGGGGGGGCAGAAGTAAATGGAGAGGCTTATGTTCAAGACATGCCTTGCCAATGGCAGGAAACTGTGCATCATGATGATGGTAAACTGTGTTGAAAGAAATAAAATAAAGATTTTTTTCTGTCTGTTTGAAGCAAAGAAGTGTTGCAATATAATGCATTGCGTGGTTACCCCTGGTAAAGCCGAGTACTTCTGCTAGTAGTGAATATAATTACTATAAAGAGTATGTATTGGTTTTAATGATAAAGGTAAATAAATGTTTCGTAATATATAAATAATTTGTAGAAACCAGTAATTATTGAGTTTGTCAGATTAACTTAATGTGGATCAGAAGATTTAAAAAGAAAATTGCTGTCAGCATTAATAACATCTACTATTTAACTAGTTCTTAGGCCTGTCCACGACAGGTACTTGAAATACTAATCAACCTATCAAAACTAAAACTTCGAATTTACAAGTGCAAGGTTTGACACATTACCTCATTCAGTAGCATGTATGTCTATTGCGTTAAGGGTCCCGGGTTCGAGTCCTGCATGGCCGAAAAAATTGTCATTGGTGAAAAGTGAGCTTACCTTTTCACAGTGAAGAATTAACATATGGGGAGTAGATGTTGTGTCTGTTCTAAATTTAAGTTAGGTTATAGGTCGTGCGCTGATATAATCAGTCGTTTCAGAAATTGCGCATTAAATTCCTCAAATAAATGAAAAATGAAATGCTAAGCGCAAAGAAGGTTCTGCTTTGTTTGTAAAGAAAAAGTATATCCCTGCCAGTTAATACGTAAGAGTGGATAAAGTGAGAGTATATTAAATTTAGTTTTATTTAAAAAAATCGAAAATGTGGCTACGTTAGGCTCTGTCCGTGATCTATACTATAAGTGTGCAAAGTTTCGACTTTCTAGGTAATCCAGGAGCTTCTAGAGGGCGTGGAAAGTCACACACACACATACACACATTAGGAAATTATATATATGTGTTAACATATATAATTATATACTATCTTATAAGTAGTGATAATATCTATTAAAGATAGCTGCCAATCATGTAGCTTAACGTATGTATTATTATTATTATTATTATCACCGCGTCTTACTACCCGTTCGGGTTATACGCACTTACGCTAATGTGTAATGGTAGGGTGATTGTGAAATGAAATGAAGGACCTACAGTTTAACGTGGAATCCGAACCACGGTGGCGGCCTGGCATTCCCCACATTCACAAGATGTTTTGTCAGAGGTGTAGGAAGGGTTTGGAAATCAGATAAATCTGTGCCGGGACCGAGGATTGAACCCGGCCGCCAGCACAGAAGTCTGACACCTTACCCTAGACCACCAGGTCACCCCTTAACGTATGAATACGTGAAATAAAATCTAGTAAATACTCTGCAGTACAATGTACAGTACCTAATAGTTAATGTTTGGTTGGACACTATCGCCCTAAACCACGTGACTACCGGTGTAGGTTTTGCCGGTACGTCTCAGTGTACCAAGTAATGAATGTCAACCTTTTCTGTTTGGACACTATCTAGATAAAAGATAAGAAAAATCCCTACTTTATAGCGCACCACCAGATAGCAACAAACATTACGATGATTTGTTATGACAATAATGTCTTTACTAACATAATAAAAAGTGTTTTACGGTGGTTACAATTTTTTATTATAAAGTCTGTAAATTGACACGTTACAGGATGTTCATTGAAAGTGGCTCTTGAGAAGAAGGAAAAAAAAAATAATTGAAGGATGATCACATTAAAAGTGTAAACAAACGATTACACATTCACTTAAAAATTTCGACCCTACTTTAGTCGCTATAAATCACGAGCTAAAGCCAACACGTCTGTTATTCAAGGCCTTGAGATTTATAACTCTGTTAATCAGTGTGGAATACTAATTATGTAGTTTATCTGGCGTGTCCCTGCTAGCAACCGCTAAGAGAACTGCCGCATTTTATTTTTATTTATTTTTCTCTCTTGAGTCCCGTATAATCTCGTGTTAAAAAAACTCTTGTTCACTTGAAATACTGCCTGGAAGCCATGTTACTGGGTTTTTTTCTTTTGTTCCCGGTGGTGTAATTATTGACATGAACTGTCGTATGCAAACACCTTCTTTATATTTTATCACATAGAGAAATTATTTGAAGTGTGAAAATTGTCTACCTTAAGATGATGATGATGATGATGAAGATGATGATTGATGAATCTTGACCTTTATAATATGTGACCTCGAACCCTAAAATGTGGATCTTACAATTCTGTCTGTCCCCTTATCTGTCTGTGTGTCCTTAGGGCTACAGCCTGAACGGTCTAATGGATTTTATTCAAATTTAATAATTATATGTTATGTGGTATACCAAGAGGCTTTTTATTCATGGTTTTTGTTGATCCATAAAATTATAAAAGTTGTTCACTGATAGTCGACTTTGATAGACTTGGGGTAAAGTGCTCTCCTCAGGACGCGATGTTCTAGGGTTCAAACCCAGCTGAGGTCAACGGATTTTTCTTGAGTGATATAAATTTGTAACACAACTTTCTTCGGAGGGAAAGTAAATCCGTCGGTCCCAAGTTGACTGTGGCATGTAAAATAACCTTGGAATTTATGTGAAAATACCTTTCCAGCCCAATTGGTAGGGCCTTTTGTGCTCGCTTATAGAAATGCAGTATGAGAGTCAACAGGAAACTACCACACTTCATGAACTCCCCTAGTACATGATATTTCCACCAGATGGTGCAGGCAGCACTAACCAGCCGCAGGGCTGAGTGTATGTCCAGCACCGGATGGATCGAAATCACATCAAATCGACCTTCTGGTCCTTGACTTAGAATAAAAAATTTACTGATAACTGATTTTTGAAAATTTGAGATTTTTCTAAAACGGCCTTGACGTTTTGGTTTTTTAAAAAATAGGATAATCTAGTGGTGACAAACTATAGTATGTAGGATTGTATTGCAATATTTATTTTCCCCTCAAGTGGTTACTATCCATATTCTGTACTCTTTTTTTTGAGGTAGTAAAACAGCGCCCTTTTCCTTTTGAATTTTTGAAACTAAATATATTCTTTTTGAAAAGACAAAATAAAAAATATATTATCTAACGTAACAGGGGTTTGGGGGACCAGATCCTCTCTAGATCTGGGTCCATATATAAGTATAAACATTCGTATTGTCTAATGTTTTATTCAAAATTTTTAACGCACCCCCTTGAAAAATTAGCTTTCTGCCTCCTTGATTACGAATGATATTGGCTTCAGTAGTTACAGTCAGCACCTGCCTACTGATCTGCGGATTGAAGATTAAAGACGGAGAAAAAATTAAGTTATATGTATTTGCACTTACTTGCTCTATGACATTAAGAACTCAAAATTTCATTGCCGCACTTTAAAAAGAGTACGACATCTATCCCCATATTGAGTTAGTTCTATCCAGTCCACCTCATTACACCTTATCTCTTTCAGATCAATTCTAATGTTACTCTCCGATCTGCGTCTAGGTCTTCCCAATGGACTATATTAGGTCTACCAGTCAATATCCTGAACACGGTTCTAGATTCTCCCATTCGCGCTACATGTCCTTCCCACCGTGACATTCGAGATTTGACTATATTTGGACTTTCGTAAAAAAAATATACCTAATAAATATAACTGTCGAAAAAATTAACTGTCCCCAGTCATAATCTATGGAATGTGGTATTTTTACATGAACAGGATATGATAACCCTACTCAAGCTCCCGTCTAATTTCGTGTTAGAAACTCCTGAAATACTTCCTAGAAGCCATGTTTTGTTTTTTCTGTAATTATTGACATGAAATGTCATATGTAAACACCTTTCCCCAGTCACCCCTCTTTCCACACTGTAGAATGTTTTAAATATGGGGGGGGGGAACGTTATCAAAACTCAGCCAGACACAAAGTACGGTAGGTGTCCAAGGCCGGCCTAAGAATAAGTTTTTTAATGGTATCAAGCTGGGAAATGTCTCAACCTAAATACAATCTATGCATTAGCACTTAGCCTTGGAGCTCACATCCCGTTGACGGCATTTCCTAAGATATGACACCCACTTATATAAAATCTTACTTGTTTTATTTGTTTTTCTAGGTAAAACAAAGTACTTGGCAATAGACTAGAATGCCGATGACAGGGAAATCGGAGCTCTAATCCTGGTTGGTTGTACTGAAGGAGGTTTTCCCTAAATGGTTTTACACTCTCACTACATGCAATATCTGGTACACTTCCTCTGAACTCAGCTCTTTTCATCCCTAATACATTGGCGTAATTAGTATATATGTGTAAAACCTGAACAGGTAGTAAGACGCAGTACTAAATAATAAAAAAAAACAGTGTGTGCTGTTCAATTTAGTAGTGATTCGTTTTCTAACCGTGCAACGTCGGACACTTGGGAATACTTTTAAATTACACAGAAATAATTGTATCGAATAATCTCAAATAATTAATTAATAGTTTTGTTGAAACCATATAGTTATTGATTTAGTCACAAACCTTTGAGAAAAATTATTTCAGATATTACTCAGCGAAATCGACCGGAAAAAAACACGTGATTTCGGTGCCACCTAATTAGATAAAAAGATACCTCATTAGTCATTACAATTTTTTTTTAGTGAATTCTAGTAATTCTGTCTACCTTAGCTTATTTCTCATATATGCCTAGCGTGGTTGAGAGGGTGAAGAGAGGGAGAATTCTACCCTTACGACGTTCGTTTGACAAAACCAACAAAGATAGAGAGAAGGAGACGGTAGGGAAAGAGGCAAGGCAGAGGGGAAGAAGTTACTAAATTAAAACATGTCATAATGACCTCACCTCGTCAGTGATTTTTTTTTTTCATTTTTGTTTTTCTAATTACTTGTGCCTGCAAGCTTTCTATGACTGATACAAAAACAGAACAAAACCTCCGAAATACGAATTAGGGAGGGATGAGAATATCTTGTACGGTTCCCTGAATAGCTCCGGGCACGATTATTGCAGACAGCAGAGACAACAGACTCATCATTAAATATGAAGACATCTCGGTGTGGTATCTCTCTCTCTCGTCACTGTATTATTTCTCTCTTTCCCCACATTGTCTCTGGGTTGTTAATATGGGACAAGAGGGCGCAATGTGGGACACTGCTCGCGTAATTAGTGTCCCTACCTGCGGGTACTTGACACACTAGTGGAGGTATTGCAGTCCAATTTTCCGGCGCATAGCAGTTGGGCCACGAGACCCCATTGTCCCAAAATTCCATAGCTTAGTTGGGCCACGTTCATTACCCAGAAGGACTATAACAGATCTGCGGGTAGATATGAATTAGGCCCCACCAATAGTTTTTCCTTATATTAGGATAGGCTGGTTTAAGCTAGGTTAGGTTTGATAAGGTTAGGTTAGAACAGGTTTAAATAGCTTAGTATTTTGTTGTGTCTTACTATTCATCACTATCGGTTTATCGCTCAGCTTGATAAAACATTCACAACCATCCTAAATGAAAAGTCGCAACAACTGGGGTCAAGTTAGTACACCAGTACGCCTTATTTACACTTCCCAACCGGAACTTGTAGCCCATAACACTGATAAAATAGCGAAGTGTAATCAACGTCGAAAAAAATAATTATAAAGGCCTTTTCTATGAAAATTTGACTGTAACAACAGAGAATAAACATAAACCACAAATCACTCTACTGGTAAGGAGAACAGCTTAAAAATACAAACATATTCTTTTGTGGTCAACATTGACCACAATATTAGTGCTATTCTATAGGTAGTGATGATATTTATATCAAAAGTGAAAGATTAAATTCCATGACTTGACGTATGAGCACATCAAAGTAATTTTAGTAAAATACATATATCATTCTACTACCACAGCCGACTTATAGCTTCGCCTGATTTTTCACATATAAATTTTGGCCTCAACCAGACTTGATCCGAAGTCTTTAAGAGGTGGTCATTCACCGTCTGAGATGAAACGTCTTAACGAATCTTTCCCAATATATGAGGCTACCTCTTATAGACTTCGGATCGAGCTCTGGTTGGATCAAACTTTATATAATATCTTAAATAAAAACCCCAAGTACCTTGTTGGTTGTTAGACTTGAACTATTTATCTAATAGATAAAAGTTTATTTTAAGAAATGCATCAACATTCGCTTGGAGATATAATGGAAAATTGTATTTTAAAAGGTTAATCTTTCTTATTTGACACCGTCAGGATCAAGTTCAATCCCTCATGACAGAGAGTCAGAAGTATTAATTGTACTGGGGCGGGGCTGGGGGGGGGGGGGGGGGGAAGTGTATGTAAGGGGACACGGGTAAGGTCAGTGGTTATTTAAACAGTTCTTTTAATTATAACATAAAACCTTTTTAGTTAAGATAGATAATACTTTGATCCAGTAGATGTATTTTGTTTGGTTTTCTAAGCAAAGTTCTCAACAGAGTTTCCTAGTTAGGGATGAGTTACAACCCTCATCGATGATCAAATAGTCTAGGGCAGTGGTATTCAATCTGGGGTACACGGATACATTTTAGAGTGTGTGTTGTATTATATTATATATAATATATATATATATATATAAAATTTATATATTTATCATATAAAACTTATTATTTAACACATTATTTTGGACGTAATTTTATTTATTTTAGATGTAGATTATAGAATATGCCAGACTGAGGTGGTATGCCCATGTAATGAGGATGGAGGAGAGGATGCCAAAGAAAATTATGGAAATGAATTATGTAGGAAAAAGACCATACGGGAAGTCAAGAAAGAGATGGAAGGAGTAGATAAAAGAAAGTGTGCAAGTGAGAGAGAAGAAATGAAGGCAATTAAAGGAAGAAGAATGGTGAATGGATAGAGGAAAACGGAGGCATTTTACTAAACTAACCCAGCCACAGGATGGTAAAATTTGATTATGATGATGATAATGATGATTATAGAATATGTATAGCTTGAATTATGCACCAACTACTTTGGGGGTGCATAATTGAAGAAAAATTATATCTGGGGGTACGAGAACAAAAAAAAATGATGACTAAGGGTCTATCACTGGTCTAAGGCGTCACTCTAGAAATAAACTGGACGGCCAATGATGGGGAGGCCGGTGCTCGAATCCCTGCCGTGTGTACTGAGGGTTACTTTTTTACTAAGTGGTTTTCCCCTCTACATACACGTAAATGCAGTTACACTTCCTCTAAAATTAACCTTCATCGTCCCTAACACATTAGAGTTATTAGTATATAGGCGTGTAGCCCGACCGGGTAGTAAGATGCAGTACTTAAAAAAATCACAGGGTACAGTTTAGAAAAGTTCTGCGTACCCTGGCAACAAGACATGCCACGACACTGTACTATAGTTCCACTCGTAGCTATTTATACATTGAATTTATGCTCATTGGGATGTGTAAACTGCGGATTAAATGTTTGACAAGTGTTTTGTAAATTTTATTAAGACAAAACAAAGTGTCATGAAACGTTTTTAGTAATTATCTCCCAGACAGGGTTTGATCAAACAGTTCACATAATTTCTGTCTGAAAAATAAACCTAATATTTGTCTATGATTATTTAAAAAATATTCTCATACTTTTTAAGTAAAACTAAATTACCTGATATTTCTAATTCTATTTGGATAATGTTATTTAGAATTATTTCAGCTGCTTAAAATGTATTTTTTTTTTACAAAATGTTAGATTAATTAAAGGTTGATAATTATAATGTAACCACATCAATGTGGGCGAACTTTTATATACCTGGCGCAGATGTCCATAAAAATAACAAGATCTATTCCCCCCCCCTTTTTTTATAAAACTTTGTTGCTATTCAAACTATAAAAACCTGCTTTTCCCCAGATCCACATCATCTTGAGTTTGAATAAATTAAAGTGGTGATCAAAGTTTGACTATAATGCGCTTTCTATTTTTAAAAAAAAGAAGAGAAAAGTTAAACGATTTTATCCTTCATCCCAACATAGCCTGATTCTAATTCTCCTAGACCTGTTGCTGGTTTACAAGATGTTACGGATATCCTGTTGATCTTACGATGGGAGTGTAGTGGATGCTAGTAAAGGACATTGTTTTTTGCAGGTCTATAGCATTTTTTTTGCCAAAATAAAAAAAATTGCTCCAATAGAAACGTAAAGTTTAATTGAAGAGCCCGGGGGAAAAACCTGATAAGTCACATTTATGAAATTTTACAGGAGACCATTTTGAAAGTTTCAAGACTCGTGCAGACTTATCCTTTCATGATTTTTTATGCTTTTAGCTTTCATATTGTGTCATGGTAATATTATAACACATTATTCACTGGTTTGAATGCATAACTACAAAAAACACTTTTTCATACTTGATTTTTTACAACCAGCACAACCTATAAATGGGAAAAACCTGATAAGTTCAGGGTTTATCAAGTTTATACTATGTTTTTCCTACGACTACTTAAAGAATAGAATAAATTATTTACTTAAACATATTAAGGCGTTTTTTTTTATTCATATGAGGATTGGGGTGGGGAGGGTAATTAGGCGAGTGAGGAGGGAATCATTGTTTGAATTGCATTTTATTTATTTTACAAATAATGTCAGTACTTTAAGCTTACAAAAACTATGCTTACAATGAATCTTCAAAACATTTTCTTAAGTAAGAAGTTTCACTGCAGCAAAATCGTTTAAGATGTTGTAGATCCTTGTACTTCTCGGAGGAAATTTTAAGAAAACCTAAAAAAATGAATCAATAAATAAAATAATGTAGATATACCTTAGCTAGGTTTTTCCTTTAATCTTCATGACTAATTCATGTAATAAATTATTGTCAAAATAACACAAAACTCTTAATAAATAAAACTTGTCTATTAAATTTAAGTTATGAAATCATTCTAACATATCTTCGTAATGGACAGCTGGCAGGATCATCTCGCCCTCTCTCAAGTCATGTTGTCAGCAGAGTAGTTCGCTTCTTCTCCCTGGTCGATCAAACCTATGTTCCTATTGCATTCTAAGTACGAATGCCCCCTTATGGGGAAGACTACCTTTACGTAATCCAGTCGCTTTTCATAGTGCACCAAATGATGGAAGAATCTGAATGTAGAGACATTTTTATTTTGGCCTCCGCATGAGTCGCAAAAATCTCAAGATATTTGATTTGTGGATCCATAAAGTTGTATATAAAGTGTTGCAGGAATGAACATACCTCGTCTGCTCCTTTCCACCCGATGATCTCAGGGTACATGGGTAATTTATATGCTGGCGAATCCCATTATGGGTTTTATCATTCAATGCGTGAGGGCGTGTTTTGTGTTTCCCTCTCTTGTCTCGCGGGACTTTGCCTTCTCGCTTTAGAGACTGTAGTAAGTAGTTTAGCTTACCCTTTCGAATCCCGTGTAACGACATGAACGTTGACTTGCAAACAGGTATTTCTTGAACACTTTCAACAATGCAGACACAAAATATGTAGGAAGCCTAATGAAAATTTGCCTCTTCCTCATCTTCCTCATCTCTCCTCGGTCGTTTCCGCTGCACTGGGACCACTGTGATTAGCCCACTAAGATACAGATTAATCTCATCATGGCTTAGAAATTCATTCGTGTGCTTGATGATACGTTTCTTACTTTCGTCACTTAAAACATCAAAACACTTTTTTCTACACTTAAATGGTTCTCCTGTTTCATGTGATTGCAATCTCAAGAGTTTGCTTGCATCTCTGACACGGCCAAATTTTCTTCTCTTCTTTGTCAGCTTCTGCTTTGAACTACTATTTCGTTTGTCACAACTCGAATCACTCTCTTGTAAATCCATTGTTATTGACCAGAATAAAACGCACTTAAAAACGTTTCTACACTAACTTTAAATAAATAAAATTACATCCACATAGATTCTGGCATAGCCCTGACACAAACATTCACAAAATTATGCTAAGCAAACAGGTAGAGATGGGCAAGAAATTGGTGACAAGGATATTTTTAACAATATTTGTTGGTCACCATCACTCACAATAGTTCTATATAAAAAGAAGTCATGATACAAATATCAGTGGTCGGTGTAGACGAGAGATTTGCTTGCCTTACGGCGACAGCTGAACACTCTGAATAACAAGAGCTGCGACTGTCACTTACAAAATATTGGTTGGTGATAAGGTGACCCACAGGTGGAGGTCAGTAGTGATTTCATATTGTACGTAACTCTCATGTTTCAATAAACATTCTTTGATGAAAAGCCGCTACTGGATTGTTTTTGTAAGCAGCGGCATATTAACTACGAAAAAAAGTTGTAAGATTTCCTGGACGTGTCAGGTTATTCCCCAGTTTTGTATGGACTTATCAACTTTTTCCCCTGTACTGGTATTTTAATATTGTAAATATCTCTGGACTCCTAATGTTTTTCCCCAGTTTGATTAAACATTCGTAAAATATGGCGGTTGAACTACTAGATGGCATTGAAATCAGAAAATCGAAGATTTTGGACTTATCCTGTTTTTCCCCTGGACTCTTCTATTTTATTCACATGGTAATATCGACCGTTCTTGAATATTTATCATGAGTACAGTGACAAACCTTAACTCAATCGGTAGCGTGCTTTTCTACTGAGATAAAAGTGCCGGGTTTGATTCCCAGCATGGCCGAAAAATTTATCATCGGTGAAATGTGAGTTTACCCTTTCACAGTTATGAGTTAACGGCCGGGGATTGGACGTTGTGTCTATCCTAGTCTTAAGTAGATTATAAAGCATATGACGGGCGCTACGACAGACCTAACAAGCAAGTAGTGGAAAATAATATATGACTTGAATCAAAAATTGACCCAGGCCACAAGCGGGAAACAGTAATGGTTGTAAAGCATAACGGCACAAGATGAGAAACAATACAACACATCTCGGTTCATTACTATGGAGCCCTCTTAAGAATAAATATGTATACATAAGCTTAGAGAAGAGGTAGGAAAACCACAGTGATAAATCAAATGTTGAAAACTACAGTAGCCCCGTGACTTCTTTGGTGCTGACTGACAGCTCACAGCTGACTTCTGACAGTCAACATTTAGATATATACCTAAATTTTGCCCGTCAGAAGTGACAGCTGCTAAACACATGTTTTTGCAGATCATATGTTTAGGCGTAGGGATACATAATTTGTTCTGGTAACTTTTCAAAGCCATCAGCTGTCAGATGTGAGCTGTCAGTCAGCACCAAAGAAGCCATGAAGCTACTGTAACATCTATAAACGTGGCGCAGATTTGAACCTCGACGTTCCTTTTACCATCTATAAACTATATTTCTCACTTGATGTCGTGGATCACGTAAACATCGACTGGTGTCCTGCTCTATATTGAAATTTGTATTTCCACAAACAGGGTTGGATAATCTTAACCTATGAATACCCACTTCATTTGGTCAAATGATCTAAGGTGTCAGTCTCACAATATATTGGACTGCCGATGATTGGGAGGTCGGGGTTCAAATAACGGTCTGGTGTATTGAGGATAGTTTTAACTCAATTGTTTTACATTCTCCATTCACGAAAATTCTGGTACACTTCCTCTAAACTCAATTTTCCTCGTCCTTAACACATTATTGTGCTAAGTAAATATGCGAATGTCTCGAAACGATATAGAGATACGATGCTAAATAAGACTATTAAAACCGTTGTGAAATGATTAGGGAATGAATTGAAATTACGGTATAAATAATTATAAAATACCTACAAACACTAAGAGAGTCTCGTGAATTGTTACCAGGGTGACCTGGTGGTCTAGGGGTAAGGTGTCAGACTTCTATGCTGGCGGCCGGGGTTTAATCCTCGGTCCCGTCACAGATTTATCTGATTACCAAACCCTTCTTTCACCTCTGACAAGACATCTTGTGAATGTGGGGAATGCCAGGCCTCCACCGTGGTTCGGATTCCACGGTAAACTGTAGGTCCTTCATTTCATCTCACTATCACCCTACCATTACACATTAGCGTAAGTGCGTATAACCCGAACGGGTAGTAAGACGCGGTGCTAATAATAATAATAATAATAATAATAATAATAATAATAATAATAATAATTGTTACCAGGGCGAGTAAGACTAGACAATACCGTACTATTCAACTGCCTTTCCCCATCACTACCCATTTGATAAAACACACACACACAATAATGTGATGAACAAATGTTTGTTTATTGGCCTTAAATGGGAAAATTTGGTATTGTAATAGAAAAAAAACATTTTTTTTTACTAGTACGTACAGTCTCATCAAGTCTTGATTGCTTTGGAAACAACCCATGATCCATGGCCTGATCAACACAATATTACACCTTGTATTCTAATTAAGTTTGGGGGCTATTGAGAGCCCGCAAACAGACCGTATATTTACTCACATTACAAATTAATATGTGTCCCGTGTGTAATTATGCCCCAGTAATTACATGGTCAAGATGATGAGAGAGTCTTAAACGTTAGTAAACAGGAACAGCCCGATCAATCTTCTTTTTTTTATTCCCTTTCTTCTCCGGAGTAAACAACGTAGTTTGTTCGGGTTTACCTACACGCGAACCACCACTTCCATACAACGCCCATATAAATTAGTGGTGGGTCAGAACTTATATTTCTCGAAACCGAATCTTAAATTTTCTGTCAGATCTCAAATTCAAATTCAAGCCCTTGAATCTTTAAAAAATGTTACAACTTTAAAGTGAAAATAATATTTTAGGGATGAAAAATGCTGAATTAATAGTAAAGACGGATTCACACTTAGAGGGCTGTTTACTGACCGTACTACGACTGTCGTCTTAGATTGATTCAAAAGTGTTTTCCCAATGTCACGGTCCAGCACGGTAGGCGCACAGCCCTGTCAGTGTGAAGTGAGATCCGTGCGTCCCATGGTCAACCATGTGTAGTTTCTCTTAGTTCGGCTTCTTTTGGCAAAGGCGAACTTTCACGAAGGGTCTTATCTACAACCTGACAATGCCTGGAGAATATTCCAACACAACTATCATGTGCAGTAATTACGGCAGAAGGAAACTTAATAATTTTGAAAAACTCAATGTCAAAAGTAACTACGGTGATCAAAACAGTCAGAGTGTGGTAACGACAGGACAGCCGCTGCACAGTCCTCTGAGTGTGGATGGTAGCGACACGGCACAGCCTGCGCACAGTCGGCGCACAGCTCTTTCAGTGTGAATCCATCTTAAGGGTTCCAGAACTTGTGTGAGGGAAAAGTTGAAAACCATTTATTAAAACAATACCCTCAGTACCCTAGACCTGGATTCAAACACCGATTTCCCCGTTATCGGTAGTCCAGTCTATTTCGAGAGTGACACCTTAAAACAGGTGTATCCTGTGCACCCCCTCCCCTCCCAACAAGTAGATTCTGTGAGTCCTACCAGATCAATTTTAAATATTTCAAATTGCAGAAATAAACAACAAAAAGGCTCTTGTAGCTGACGTAGATGCTCGCTAACTTCAGTATAGTTTCCAGAATCGTAAATATAATGTTAATTGTGTAATGTATGAATTTATGGATGGATAGGTGTGGGTATGTGTGTACTATATTTGGATATTAGGTATTATAAATCTCATGTTTGTCCCCCGGCCAATTCCCCAATAAATTATTCAGCCCTCAGTCGGGGGAAAGGTTGGACATTCCTGCCTTAGACAATTCGACCACATAAACGGTTTCATATGCGTATAGATTCGCTGATCCTTCCCATTAGGTATCTCACTTGCCCCCAAAAAAGTCAATAAATATAAAATAGATTATTCATTACTTTATTTTGTGTGTGGTTGGTTAAATGAATACTGAGGTGTGGTTGGTTCACTAGTACAGCCCTGTCAAGTTTTCCTTGCCCTGGTAACATCCCACGAGCCACCCCCGGTCATTGACTACGTGATCGCAGGCATCATACTCCTATTACATCTCCTTTAACAAGGAAGTCTGGTTTCGATTCCCGGACGGGTGTGCTTAAGAGTAGTTTTACATTTGGTGATTAATCACTTTGGTTTTCTACTCCATTTTTTAATGTTAGTGCGGGTGCATTCCTTCTAAACACTATCCCCTACCTCATCCCCCTAATAATAAGTATTTGAGGTGGGATGAAAGAGTCCTTTAGTTAAAGTAAATGTTTATTTACAATTTTTTTAGCACTGCGTCTTACTACCCGTTCGGGTTATACGCCTATGTGCTAATTACACTAATTGGTTGGGAATTAAGGTTTAATTGAGAGGAAGTGCAACAGCATTCGCGCCAAAGGAGAGTATAACACCATTTAGGTAAAAAAAACTCAGTGTATATAACCCGGATTAAACCCCGATCTCGCCATCTTTGGCAGTCTAGTCCAACATGAGAGTAGCGCTTTTGACCACACAGCCACCAACCCGGGGTTATTTACAATTAAAGGGTACAGGAACAAGGGGGGGGGGGGAAGCCATAATACACACCTTTTCTAAAACACTAACTTGTATATCTCAAACCCCATAAGGGCCTTAGCAAATACTTTTTTAATTAGTTTAATGTGTTAACTATAATATAAAATTCATTATAGAGGTATCATGATTGTTTAACAGATGGCAGCACTATCTTGGACTCAAAACACACACACCACTCCCCCTGTAACTTCCAATTTGTTTTAATAAAAATTAATAAAATAATGCTCCATTAGATGTATTTAGTTTAATTTTCTACACATATTTATATGAACAGTTAATAAATATTTATCATAAACATAGCGGAATTTGATCAAGACTTTCTGTCTTTGTTAAGCTAAACTTATCTACTGTCTTTTATTAACACTACTAATGTATTTGATTAAGTATTTTATTAACATTGGGAAAAACAATGTTTTACTTGCTATAAAAACAATAAAAAATAAATACTTTCACTTACGTTTATTTCCACCTCATCTTAATAAGCACGGTGTAAAATGTAACACTGTAATTAAATTTAAAATGGTGCATGACAAAGGTTGGCCCTTGAAATTATATTTAACATTATGTGTCGATTTTAGTAATATTATAATTTTTTTTCGTTCACTCTAATTATCGCTTGCATTAAGTTTGTAGCTAATTAACACTGTAAACAATAGAAGTAATTTAATATGTAAATAGGCCCATTTTCCTGTATTGAGCCCATAATGTTGTGAATACACGGCGGAAAAAATTGACGTTCTTTAATTTTGTTTTAAGACACTAGTAAAAACTGATTAAAAAAAGTGATAATTAAAGTACTCTCGGGATGTGATTGCTTTAATTTTGTTTTAGACACTAGAAAAATCTGATTAAAAAAAAAGTTATAATTAAAGTACTCTCATGATGTGATTGTTTTACCAGTGGATGGAATCCTGTCAATAATAAGATGGGAGTTGTAGTGTGTTCAAAAGTCTGTGGGTGGAGTTACGTCGTGTACAGTTCAATTTCCATAAGAACAACCTTATCTCCTCCCATAGCTAGAAAAATTACTAAAGCTGGGACGCTCAAATTCTTCGGTATTCGAGAGATTCCAGAGTTGTAAAATGTTCTCTAATAAGTATTTCGAATACAGTTATAAAGACCTTGACTTCAAATAAAAATTGTAAGTAATTGGTAGAAGAAATTAGGTCTATATAGACAAGCGTATTTTGTAGATTAAAAAAAAATCACACACAAAAAAACCAAATTTAATTTTTATCACCAACATTTTGTTTTGCTTCAAACAAACATAAAAAAATCTGTTTATTTTATTGCTTCCTAATAGATTTTTAATTAATTGAACGAAATTTAATCGAAATTGTAAAATTTCGGCTACGAGGTGCGCACTTTAGTGCACAGGAGGAAATAATTTTAAAATGTCAGACCTCTGTGTGCGGTAGATATTGTACAATGCTCCTTACAGAAGAAAACTCTTCATTTTATTAATACAGTTTTACTAAAAAATAAAACGTGTTCTCTCTGTTACTTATGACGTAATAGACATAACAAAGGAAAGAGCATTTTTTGTCGGTTGCCTTAAACGATATTTTTTAATTACATTTTTAATATTATTACTTTAAATAAAATAGATATACATATTTAAATATTAAAAGAATATTTAAGATTCGGGTCTGAGAAATATAGGTTTCAACCCATCTCTAAAAGTTACTATATCTATTTTCACTTATTCATACGTCAAGTCATGTTATCTTCAGGTATCACTTTTGATAGATATTATCAATAAGAGTAATAATATAGTTAAAAATCTTATCAATTTTGTCCACAAAGAGATTATTTGTATTTTCTAAAAGGCTCTTTCTATGAAAATTGTATTGTAGCTTTGCTGTGGTGCAATTGAGCACCATTGTTTCCTGCAACTAAGACCGAGTACTACGCACCACGGACCTCCGAAGATTGGACCGATTAAAACTCGTAATAGTTTGTAAACTACTCTAGGATTCAAACAGAGAGATGGCAAAGCGGGAAAAAAACCTAACTGATTCTATAATCAGTGTTGATGAATTATTGAGGAAATACATTCCTCGTTGTTACGATGTGCGTTATTAACGGCCTTCACTTTGACCCGGGAGGCGCAACACACATGATTTAATACCGTAATTATAGTCCAATTTTAATAGGAAGGACCTTACCTGGCAGCTAAAACAGTACTAGATCTAATGTCACGTATCCATACGTCAAGTTACGTTTTTTTGCAGCTATCACCCGCGTCTATGGCCAAACGGACCAAGGCATCACTCTCATATTAGACTGGTCTGCTGATGACAGAAAGGTTGGGGTTCAAATCCCGGTCGGATTTACTGAGGGTGTTTTTTTTTACTAAATGGTTTCCCACTTTCCTTCCAAGCAAATGTGGGTAAATTACCTCTATTATTCTTACTTTCTCATTTTCACCCCATTAAAATAATTATCATGCGTATAGCTTGAACAGGTAGTAAGATGTGGAGATAAAAAAAATCTGCAGCTGTCAATTTTGACATATATTAGCAACACTGTACTAAAAATAATAATATACTATTAATATAGTACAATTTGATTAATAATAATTGCAAAAAAAAAAAGTTTGTATTTTTTAAAAGTATCTTCCTACCGATTATATGTTATAAATTAACTGATAAAGTTCGATAAAGTCTTGAAAACCACCAGAAAATCTAGGTTGCCTTTAGACCAAAATTACTGTACAATATTGTTTAATGAGTTTTAATTTAGAATATTTTAAATACATAGGAATATAAACAAATAGAATAATAAAAGAAACAGTTCATACGTTACACTGTTGCCACTGGACAAAAAGTAGTGTTTACCTCTATAAGATGTAAGCCTAAGCACATTTTTTAAATACATTTACGTATAGTTGATTTATATATTGATTCTGTTTAATCATTTTGAAACAAAAGTTTTTCAAACTAGAAATGTTCATAAAATACATAATTATTTGTAGCAAGGAACAATATATATTCTATTAGATAAGGATAGATATCAAATTAAAAGATATGAAAAAGATAGAAATTAGATTATTAAAATAAATTATAGTGACAATATTAATTAAGTGTATTATTTATGAAGAGTCAATGGACTGAGTGGCAAAGTTGTTTACAACAGAAAATCAATTACAATCAACAATTGTGAGTGAAAGTAAATTATGTAATGAGAAAAAGTTTTTAATTAGGTTAAAAGTAATAAATTGAACCGTTAAAAACACATTAAAAATGTGAGTCGAAAAAGTACATATACAATAAAACAATAAAACATATTAAAATACATGTGTTATAGACAATTAGTTAAAATAAAATAGGGTGTATAATATTGATAAACAAGATAAAATTATGGTTAGAAATAGAGTTCCATAGAGAATTGAGCCTAGGCTTTGCATAAAAGTATTTAGTTGGTTTGTTATAAAAAAATTTAAAAAATTATTCTATTCAGGATTTTATGTAATTACATTTAAACAACCCATAAATATATTAAGACAAGTGTAGATGAAATATGGGATAGTATAGATGAAACTTATAATATAGTGTAATAAGATAAAAGTCAAATGACACAGATTGGAATTTTGTGAAAACAAAGAAAAAATTTTTTATATATAAGTTGAAATCTATTCTTATCTGGGAGAATTTGAATTCCCTTGTTCCTTGAGAATGGGGGTTGTTTAATCACAATTCCGACATGTTTCGGCGCTCGATGGCACCATCCTCAGGTCATAGATGAATCCTGAAATGAGTTCTTTGCACGAAGAATCGAGTAGAACTCTAATCTAATTTCTATCTTTTTCATATCTTTTAATTTGATATCTATCCTTATCTAATAGAAACTAGAAATGGTTTAAATGTATCCTACTAACCTATAAATATATATTATTTAGATTTATTAAAATTATGTAGGTCTAATGTTTACAAATGAATCCAATAAAACCATTTACTAATTTATGGGAGAGAAGGGACTAGATCCGTATTTATTTTGATGATATTATAGACCCAAAATATTTCTTTATGTCGTATTATTCTTTCACAAGAAAATCTTCAGGCAAATACTAAGCTAATTATAGTACTTTTATTTATAAAATTGTTCATAAAAGGAACAGTTTAGCTTTAACATAAACTCAAAATATCATTTCAGGTATTAAATTAAACATATGTGACATATAGTGACTCCATTTTTGCGTCAAACTCTAGGTACATGTTTTAAATTGATGATCCTGCTCGAACAGGAGGCAGAAAAGTTGCATATGCTCCAGGATGTAATCTTCGGAAACGGGCTCAGAGCCAATAAATTGACGCGTAGCAACCGACTTCAATATTAGCTTTCGTATTTAAAAAACCCAATAATTTAAGTACAAAGCAAACAAGCCACCCTTTTAGTTGTCTACCTTTTATCAGATTTATAGTGATGATTTTTTTACATCAGTATCAACACCTTTTTATTCTCTAATTGAACTTCAATATGTCGTATTATTCTGTGGTCTAGAAAGCAAACTACACACGCAAAAGTATACGTTTTATTTGTATAAACTTTATGGATACTTTAGACGACAGATGTCAAAAAGAAAATATCGCTCATAGCCTTAAATGCTGTGAAAATATCAACTTATGTTGACAAAAGGTACTGAATGGAGACCCTTTCTATACGTCCAAGAGTTGATCGAAAATGTCAGGTAATCTTTATATGTCACGTATGGCAGATTGATGACTAAAAATACCACATGTATAATTTTTGTTTTAAAAATATCAATGGGTTTTTACACTTCGTAAAAAATAAAGAAGATATTCCAAGGTTGTTTTTTTTTGCCATCCATTAGCCGGGTTTAATACCACGCATATGTAGTTGTTTGGTGAAAGCCTAGCAAACAAATCGTCATAAAATGGTAAACACGTGTTTGCCACCAAAACTAAGCCACGTTGCTTAGTTCTGACTTTAAATGGGTGTGGTTTTGGTTTGTTTGTTTTTTAAATGCAGGTTTAGTCCATCTAAGCTTGGAAAATAGGTCGTGAAAGGTTATCTTTGGGCTTATAAATTCCAAATAAATCTATGTTTGGTTAGATTAGAACGAGGATTTTACTGTTCCACACATTCTCGTATGTGAATGTTTGTCATAAGCCACTCTCACCTATGATATTTCATTTTATTAATTGATACGTGTCACTAATGTTGTTATCTCTTTCAACCTACACTCCGAAACGGGTTGATTTATTTAAGTGAAACGAATAGATTATTCTTAAAGGTCATATTTATTCTGATTTAAAAAAGCAATTTCTTATCACAATAAACATAGTAAGCCATGAAATGATGTTTTTTTTTTGTAAAACCGTAAGTTATTTAGTAACGGAACTAACCGCATGGAGTAAAGACGGTCATTAATTATGTAAAATTCATTTTTTTTACATAAAAAATATTATACTTTAAAATTTTCATACATAATAGTAGCAAAAAATTTGCAAATTTATAATAGAAACGTTGAGATGTAAATTATTTTGGTAGACCTATTTCTTAATAAATGAATATTTGAGATGGATAAATATATGTGGAAACTTTCTAACTACGAATAAGGCCTATTCAATCATATTAATTACTACTGGTTAAAACTGTGCCCAGGATGTGTTCCCACTCACTTTGTACCCATTTTACCAACCATACATAGGCTCTGCTCTACACACCTTGCATGGAAATGTATGTTAGTTGATGCCTGGCCAGTGGGTGCTCTACTGGGTGATGGGAACAACTCAAAGGTAATGCTTTAAACAAACTCCACCTACCCTCCACGTCACGCCACCGACTATATTCTTGAACAACTACTTAGAATTGAACCAAGGACTGCTAAATCTGTAGCTGAGCTCACTTATGGGACAGACAACCTTAAAGATTAATTGAGAATACAAAAATCTCATCGTTGCACTAAACACAACCATCCGAAATGGGATCTGAACGACAGTCCAATCAGGTATTTACAACGCGCATATCTACTTACGTAAGGCACGTTAGCTCAGTTGGTAGAGCCTCTACTTATTAGACTAAGGGTCCCTGGTACAATTCCCGGAATAAGCAAAAAATTTGCTCCAATCGATAAAATTGGGGTTCTCCCTTTCAAAAGCCAGAATACTCGTATGTTCAAGATTTAAGATAGTTCATAATTCGCTTGCTGATATAATCAGTTATTTCAGAAAGTGCAGTCTCAAAATCCGTTGTTATTATTAAGTAAAATATTAATACCTACGTTTAATGTTAAGGGATCATCAGTGTAGCCAATTTAACGACTTTGTTGTTAGACCTAGTTACTTTTCCGGGTCTGAAACGACTAATTTTCATTTTAAGCGCCTAGCGACTAATCTGGCGATTAGCGACTTTCCTTAATTTTCCTATCAATTTCATGTTTATTATTTTAAATGTTCATGCTGTAGAATTTTGATTTTTGAACTACCATCCTGCAATGCATTGCTTCGGTCTACAGAAGAGCTCTAAACTATCTTTCTGTCTTTCACGAATCACAATGACATCGTTCCGGATCCGGGGATCACCTCGGTCCACTGATGTATCTTACATTCAATTCAGATTAATGTATGCGTTTTTGGATTGCCAACAAATCTGACGACTTTATATTTTCGTTTAGCAACAATCTAGCGACTTTCTGCTACTAATCAAGCTACAACACTTATATGTTCGTTGGCAACACTGAGGATCATCAACGGTATTTTTCCGCCCTCAGACCTCTCTAACCCTTCCTAAAAACACATACTTTCATGGTAAAAATAAATAAATCTAGTTAAGGTATGTTCACACTTGTACTTGCCACGTCATATTATCTTGTTAAGTATTTTTATGTTGATCTAATCGGATCATTTCTACATTATGCTGTATTAAAATGGAGGTGAAATGACAAAAAACAAAAATTTAGGAAAATTCTGAGTCGATGCTTAGTGATACGAGCCCGATGTGTTACGCTGTAGTATGCGCCTACAAGCAGGCGATACGGTTACTTCAGACAAGGAGGGAGAAAATAAAACTTGTTCGTGTTGCGATGCTGGTACGTCTGTTCGCGTGCATCGGAGCGGACTCACCGACAATATTGGTAAGCCTGTTCGGATCAATTTTTGTCACAAGACTTTATTATGATGGATATGGCAATTAGCTGAAAACACGTAAAGCTTTCAAAATGTAACATTGTCGGACAACACACGCTGAAGATCATAATATTGACGTCAAATGACTGAGGAAGCAAGTCACCGAACAGCTGACTGACGATAGAGTGATGTTTCAAAAAACTGTTAACAATATTTGTGGTCTAGAGCGTCAGACATGATATATCTATTTGCATATATAAAAGCCACGTGGTTTCTGTCTGTCCTTACAGGGCTCTTTTTCACTCTTCCCGATGAACTTGAGGGCTGAAATTTTGTATGGACATCCTTATAAGCAAAATCCTAAATTTGGGAAATCCAAGATGGTGAATGCAACGGATCCCGACACTTGGCAGAACCATGGACATACTCGTAGCTCATGCTATAAATTAAAAAACATATTAAAAACAACTGGATACAAACTTCGTGTGACATCTGGATTTGTGTATTTAGAGACAGACCTAACCCTAAGCTATACATATAAATAAATAAATATTATTATTATTTAGCACCGCATCTTACTACCCGTTCGGGTTATAAGCTTTAAGTACTAATTACGCTAAGGGATTAGAAATTGGGAAGGTTAAATTAGAATAAGTGAACCCGCATTTGCGTGGAGGGAGAGTGGAAAACCATTTAGGAAAAACCACCCCCAGTTCACCCGACCGAGATTCGAACCTCGATCTCCCCGTCCTCAGCAGTCGAGCTCAACACGACTAGCGCGTTATCCAACTACGCCACCGAGGCGGGTAATAAATATATAATTTGATTATCATTTGATAAGCCCATTTTCGATAGTTTAAATTACGAGAAAACGGCAGAACCGATTTGAACAGAGGAACACTAATTTTTAAGGTTACTATCATAATTTTAATATCTCTATTTTTTATTTATTTTCATCATCGTGTCTTACTAGATGTTCAAGTTATAAGCATATATTATAATTACTCTAATAGGAAGGAAGCATTTTAGAGGTAATCTACCCGCATTTGCATGGAAGGAGAGTAGGAAATAATTTAGGAAAAACCACCCTCAGTGGACCGACCGGATTTCTAACCCCGATCCACTCATCTTCAGCAGGCCAGTTTAACACAAGAGTGACACCTTAGACCATTCGGCCACTAAGTGGATTATTTTAATGTAAATCCTGATTTGTGTATGAATGTAAATCAGTGTCTTTGGTTAAAACTAATAACAATTCAATTCTTACTTAGGTGGTATGGTGCAACCAATAGAGAGGGGACGTTTTAAAGTTCTCGTCGGGGTGTGAAGGGGAAAAATATACGTTTTGCTTGAAATTAAACTCCAAAAGTTCAATATTTGATGACCTTTGACGAGTAAACCTTGAACTAGAAAGTCTTGTGACGATTCATTCTGTTGAAATTCCACTAAAAAGTTGTGAATACATTTTATTGCAATTATTGGTGGCCTGGTGGTCTAGGGGTAAGGTGTCAAACTTCTGTGCTGGGAGTCGGGGTTCAATCCCCGGTCCCAGCCCAGATTTATCTGATTACCAAACCCTTCCTTCACCTTTGACAAGACGTGTATTAATCACAACTTGTGAATGTGGGGGAATGCCAGGCCTCCCCCGTGGTTCGGATCCCACGTTAAACTGTAGGTCTTCCATTTCATCTCACAATCACCCTACCATTACACATTAGCGTAAGTGCGTATAACCCGAACGGGTAGTAAGACGCGGTGATAATAATAATAAAAAAATAACAATAAACAATATATAGTGATTATCTGCAACGATCCGCTAGTAGACTAGATTCCAAGTAACAAGAAGCTGATGAACGGGAATGACTCCAATTCTTTTTATTTTTTTAGGACACGTTATTAATCAAACCCTCACTGATCACTACTTATTTAACATGAATGGAGGCTATCTAACGTTATTTGTACACAAAATTCACGTTTTCATTTGTACCTTAATTTTAATTTAAGATTTTGATTGCACCTCAGATTCTAATAGGTGAACACTTTTTACTATAGTCGGTTTAATATTTATTTTTTTAAAGTACGGGCACAAGCCTACTTACAAGAGTGTTATTCCTTCTGTAATAAATATAATTGACAATTAATTTAAGTTAACATTGACGTCCCTAAACACCTTCTTTCTTATTTAATTGACTTGTTATGTAAAATTGTTTGGATATCTTGTCCAAAACACCTTCATATGTGTGACACAGCCCCTTAATTAATCATATTATTGAGACATACCTTTCCTCAAATATATTTTAAGGTTGACATAGATAACTAAACATTATTCCCATCTTGCAATTTGAGTTTGCACTTTCAGCGTTGCTGTCTGAATGAACGTAGCAAGGTCTATCTATTTTAATAAGCTCGTACAATGCGTGTATAGGATAGCTGGAATCTTGCAAGGAAGTGAACTACAGAGTGGGGCCGAAATAATTAGACGATTAGTAACTTGAAAATTAAATATTCCATTAAAATAAAATATGTAACGAAAGGGACTTTCCCTTAAAACACAAATCTTGGTGGTTTGCCATAGGGATGTTCAAGATTCTAATTTTATGCGAGTATAATTTGGGGGCTAGTTTTTCACATGTAATTTATTTGTTATAGTTTTACCATATGATCGCCATGCTAATGCTAATTTGAAGTATCTACGAATACAGGCTTGAAACCTAATAAAACATGTATATTTTTACTTACTTAAGTGTTCAAATGATCTAAGGCGTCACTCTAGTAATATACTGGACTTCCAATGGTGTGGATATCAGGGTTCGAATTCCGGTCAAGTGTACTTAGAACTATTTTATGCTTAAATTGTGTTCCCTACTTTCCCTCCCCAAAAATGCGGGTACATTTCCTCTAAATTCAAACTGCCTCATACCTAACACATTAGCATAATTAGTGCGTATACTTCCAACCCAAACGGTAGTTAGACGCGGTGACATAAAAAAACTTTCCCACAATTACAGTATGTGTAACTTAATATCACAAGTATTTACATTATCGCTTTAATAATCTTATTCCCTTCTACCATTATTTGACGACTTATTGTCGAGAAAGGGTGGAAAAAAAACTCTTCAAAGAATGTTCTATTAAGATGGCTTCCATAATCTACATTGTGTATCAGTGTACGAAATGATACTGTTTAAAGATGAGGGTTTTTTTCCCCCTCCACCCTTACATGGTGTTTTGCCCCTCCCTATCCTTTAATACTATCCCTCGCCGTCTTGTGATAAAAACTAGGTAAAACAAGTGTGCGCAAGTTGGCACGATTGAAGGATCGCGTGTTTTGTTTAGTTCTCGGCCACGCCACGCACCTAGGGAGGCGGAATATTTTACCAGGCCCGCCATCAGATGTTGTCTACCCCTTCATCCCCTTTCCACTTCCCTTCAACCCCCTGTCCACCATCAACCCTTGGCAAGCATTAACCACCACACTGCAAACCACTACTGCACAACGCGTACGTACACTGGCCTCAACAAAATCAACATTTTTAGGAAATAACCCCAAATTGACCCTGTGACAGAGTGGTAAGAGTTATCGACCACCAATATAAGAGTAGCCTAGTTCAAATCCTAATGGAGATTTTGTTTTTTGTGCATCGTCTGATCACTGATTATCTTAATGTGTGTATCAAATTGGCCTAAATCCACTCAGTAATTAGACAGTTTTATGAAACACAAATTTACACACAGAACACTCAAATTCATTGAGTGTTTTGAAATATAAACACTCTTCTTTTTTTTATCACCGCGTCTTACTACCTGTCCAGGCTATACACATAAATTGTAATTACTTAACTTGGGTAGGAATGAGGAAAGAAGCATTTTAATGGTAATCTACCTGCATTCGCGTGGAAGGAGAGTGGGAAGCTATTTAGGAAACCTCCTCAAAACCGACTGAGAATTGAACCCCAATTTTCCCTTAATCAGCAGACCAGTCTAACACGAGAGTGGCGCCTATAGACTATTTGGCCAATCAAGCGAGTATGAAAACAATCGTTATTTTAAGATTGGGTTAAATATCCTGTTGTTGTTTAATGGTTATGGGCTTTAATACCCGTCCGGATTTTCCACATGTTTATATTAATGTGGTAGTGGGTTAGTTGGACGAGTAGAATTTAGATTGAATATATCCACTTGCATGGAGGAAATGTAGAAAATTGTTTAGATAGCAATAGCCTCTGGCCGGGATTTGATCCAAATCCCCATCACCGGGGAACCACACCAGGCGAGACACACTCATTTATCAACGTGTTTACATGCACGGTCTATGTCGTGTTCCTCAAGGGATGTTTTATCTGAGGTAAAAGATAAGATCTTACTCAATCTTTTGGCCAAGTTTTAGGATTTGCACGTATTAGTGTAGTTTTACTCTACACCTCTATATTGGTGTTATTCTGGCCCCTATTCTGCTTACCTGTGATGTAGTGGCGGGTCAAGATAGAATTTCCCGTGTTAATGTATTTACGTTTTATTTGACGGGTTTAACTATATAACATAAAACAAAAATTATAATCTTTTAAATAAATCTAAAACTAGTTCTATATTGTCACAAAAAATAATCATGAAGATGTATTTTTGTAAAAAAAAATTAATCGTTTATATCCAGGATATTTGGTTTGTTTACGAAAATGGTTTGTGGGAATCTTTCTGCCAGGATGTCTATTAAAAAAAGTCCATAAAATTATATGTTTATATAGGATAAGAAACAAGAAAAAAGTATTTTTGAAATGCAAATCAGCTGTCCAGACGCAATTAGTAGAATGAGTGTGTATAGGGGAATTATCATTAGCAGGTAAACAAAAGGCCTCACTCATTTTCTTCCTTCTATATTTTGTACATTGGTATCTAAGTGTAATATTGCTTTGAATGCTTAGATGCGGTAAGTTAAGGTGCAACCTGCTTCGCAAAATAGCTTCAAATTCACCAAGTAAGAAACGACGTTAATTCACCGAAAGCTTTGTTCACTAAAATAACAAAACTTGACTTGCAAGGTGTAACGGAACTCATCCTACACCTCGTCTTAATGTTATCATCAACTAAGTCCAAAAAAATTATACATATTTTATGTTAATGACTCACAATGATAATTTGCACTACCATTGCTCCTACGGTCAATTCCATTAATGTGCTCGTCTTACAAATGATATACTTGTAATTGCACCACATAATTAGAAGTCGTACACACCCAATATATAATTTGTTATTAATGAGCCTTCTAGTATGAAGATCAGCGCCTTTTTTTTCATGCGTGTTTCGTATTAATTACCCACATTTGTACTTCTAATGCCTCCGCTCATTATTTTGCGATGATACGTATGCAGAGATTAGACATATAATGAGTTTGTTATCGTCCTAAAAAAATAAAAGAAACAGGAAAAAAAAAATTGAGAATACATTTTGTTAATCGTTATCTACACTTGTTGTCTTCAATGTGTTCTCCGTGGCTGAGTGGTTCAAGGGGACGACTCAATAACATGCCTACGGGGGTAGGGGATTGGGACAAAGGTGGCTTAACCCCCCTCCCCTTTTTCGTAATTTATGAATACCATAAGATCTGCAGATTTGAATAATAGGCCCTATATGTCCACCAACTTGAGATTTTCTAGTATCACTATTTTCACGATCTATAGTGGCCAAATGATCTAAGGCGTCACTCTTTGTTAGACTGGCCTTCTGAAGACGGTTATATCTAGGATCAAATACTGGTCAGTTGTATTGCGGTCAGTTTTTCCTAAATTATTCCCACTCTCCTTGCATGCAAATGCGGGTATATTACCTCTAAAAATGCTTCCTCCGCCATATCTACTCATTTTAGAGTTATTATCATGTATGCTTATAACCTTGACAGGTATTAAAACAGAGTGATAAAATTTATTATTTCATAACATTAAATAATATCCGACACCTTAGCTCAGTTGGTAGCGTATCTGTCTACTGAGCTAAAGAGTCCCAGTTTCGATACCCGGATTGGCCGAAAAATGTATAATTGCTGAAATGTGGGTTTATCCTTCCAAATTGATAAATTAACTGCCGGGGACTGGATGTTGTGCCTGTCCTAGTCTTAAGTTAGATTATAAGGCATATGTAGCTACGATAGGCCTAGCAAGCCGGTAGTGGAAAATATATGAATTGAATAAAAAACTGACTCAGGCTGGACACAGTAATGGATCTAAAAAATACTGAATAATATTCAAGGAGATTTTTTTTTTTAAATAAACCTAGTCATATTAATAGTTTTATCTCATTATTCTTTGATTGTCTGACATAGCCATCAGATCTATCTATATACACACATTAATTTTGTGTGTTGTTTGTTTTAATTTTGTATTATTATTTTTTCAGCACGTATAGATATCCGTTTGGGTTATACGCATATGTAGTGTAGGCTACTGATGACATTAATGCACTAGGGATGAGGAAGCTTTAATTTAGAGGAAATATACCCTCATTTTTAGGAAAACATTTTAGGGGGAAAAAAGACACCCACAATACGCACAACCGGGGTTTAAACCTTGACCTCCATGACACCGGAAAACTATACCAGACAAGTCTGACATTTTTCCCACGTGGCCACTGATGCGGATTCAAGTCAAATAAAAACGAGTTTGCCCCACATATCAAAAAAATATTATCTTGTAGGCCTACTTATCTTGCCTATAACAGTGTATTATACCACTTTTTGTTTCATAAGATCTACTTTTCAAATGCAAACCTAATTGAGATCTACTTTTATTAAGTTGTGAATGTAGGGAACGGAGAAATAATCATTGTTTCTGAAATTTTTTAAAATAATAAAACACTGTTTTTGTCAAAAATAAATAAAATTACCCCAGTAGAAACATTGGGTTTAATTTTATTCACATGGTAATATCAACAGTTGTTTAATATCTGTCAAAGATTTCCTGGAATCAGTAGCGTACGCATGATTGTGAAGTAGGGGGCTCAAGGGGGGCTGGAGGTAAATTTTTTCTTACCATTATATACACCTAGAAGGTTTTTTTGGAAGGTTTTTCTATTGGTATTTATTAACTAGATCATTTATATGTATACTATTATAAACGTGATAATTTAACAAAATGATAAAAAATAGGCCTAAATTAAAGTTAGTCTAACCTTCACAAAAATCACCGATTGTTTATAATAAGTAAATGTTTAGCCACTGTGCGACTACTAGATGGAACCACGTGTGAAACTAGGAGATTTGAAACCTGTCGCAATCTGGCCACTTCCTAGACCGCAAGAACATCAATTAGAACTACTAGGAAGGATAAAAACAAGGAAGTGTGGCACTCGATATTTTCTTTGCCTTCCCAAACTATGATAGAGGGGCTTGAGGCCCCCTCAATCCCTCCCGTGGGTTGGCTACTGCCTGGAATTTAATGACAACTTTTTCTATTCATTTGAAAAGTCTGTCATCTAATGTCATGACAAATATTCAAGAACTGTTAATACTACCACGTGAAGAAATATAAACTCTATCTTTCAATTGGAACAATATTTTATTTATTTTGGCCTAAAAATTATTTGCTATAAAAAATGCAAACACTGACCTAAACTCACGATACCCACATCCTTGCCTTAATTTTGGATGTCATGCTTGCTAAAAATAAAAGCTCTGTCTATTAGTCAAATATCGTCCCTCGATTGCTTGTACTCTTTATTTCAATGGGGTGACCTGGTGGTCTAGGGGTAAGGTGTCAGACTTCTGTGCTGGCGGCCGGGGTTCAATCCTCGGTCCCGGCACAGATTTATCTGATTACCAAACCCTTCCTTCACCTCTGACAAGACATCTTGTGAATGTGGGGAGTGCCAGTTCACCACCGTGGTTCGGATTCCACGTTAAACTGTAGGTCCTTCATTTCATCTCACAATCACCCTACCATTACATATTAGCGTAAGTGCGTATAACCCGAATGGGTAGTAAGACGCGGTGCTAATAATAATAATAATATAATAATAATAATAATAACTTTAAATCATGATGCGATCGGCCTTACGGGCACCGATGCCGCAGAGGCTATCTGCTGATTTTTATAGGTTTGTAATAAGACCTTGTAAATTACCCCCTTAGCTCCAAACCAATCGTTGCAAGGCCGTAGCCAACCAATAATTTCAGGAGGGAGGGGGGATTGGTGGGCATGGCCCTCAATTGCGGGAGGCTGGAAAAATTCTAAATGATAAACAGTTTTAGAAGATATCCGAAATGTTTTTTACGGAAACAAAGCCTCCTAATTTGTACTGTGTCATAATTTTGATACTGTTTGAACAATAAATAAAACGATATATATTTTGTTCATTAAATTTCGGGGGGGAGGGGGGGTTGAACACCCAAAAAAAAACTGACTACGGCCTTGAATAGTTGCCCTAGTTACCAGGTCTAGACAGGCATGTTAGGCCCTTATTGTTCATATGAATATATAATCAAGCCATCAACGGGAAGAAGGAACAATAAAAACCTCCGTCAGCTAATTAAAAATCCTTGTCGTCTCTCTGTGAACGCACTCCCTCGTGTTCACGTCTGTCGAGCGTTAGTGTTTAGTTAGGTCATCGTGCTCTATAGTTTTATATATGTTCATTAAAATGTTATTTTTCCATGTCGTGATCCCACGGACAATGCCTTCGTCCTCGGCGAGCTATATGTCCCACGGCCATTTTGTAACGACAAGTTAACTCATCAAGAGTCGACGCTGTTTAACTCCCTTTACCACCCCTCCCCCTCCGCCTAGGTGTCTTGTCCACCCGTTTTGGATTGAGGACTAAGCCGTGGCTTGTGGTCTAAGGTGTCTGGTTCACGATAGACTGATGACGGGGAGGAAGGCTTAAATTCGAGTCTCGTTTTGGGTGCGCTTGAGGGAGTTCTTCACATGTTGGATTATTTATTTTTTAGCACCGCGTCTCAATACACGTTTGTGCTTATGTACTTATTAATAATAATATTTAGCACCGCGTCTTACTACCCGTTCGGGTTATACGTTTAAGTACTAATTACGCTAATGGATTAGGAATTGGTAAGGTTAAAATAGAGGAAGTGAACCCGCATTTGCGTGGAGGGAGAGTGGAAAACCGATTAGGAAAAACCACCACCAGTTCACCCGACCGAGATTCGAACCTCGATCTCCCCATCCTCAGCAGTCGAGCTCAACACGGCAAGCACGTTAGCCAACTACGCCACCGAGGCGGGTTTATGTACTTATTATTCTAATGTGTTAGAGCTGAGGAAAGTTTAATTTCAAGGACGTGTACCCGCATTTCCATGAAGTGAGAGTGTAAAATGATTTAAGAAAAACTACCCTAAGTACACCCGACCGGTATCGAACCCAGAGCTATCCGTCATCGGCAGTCTAATATATTGCGAGAGTGATGCCTCACACTATGTGGTCACCGAAGTGGGTGATATAGTTTTTATGTGATAAAACAATTAAAATTTAGGAAAAGCCTTATTTGACTACAAATTAGATCTACTTTCACGTATTCATACGCCAAGTCATGTTATCTGCTGCAATAACTATTTATTGATATTATCAAAACCTATAAAATAACACTAATGAAATAATAAAACTTTATCAATTTTGGCTAAAAAAAATATGTTTGCGATTTCTTAAACGTTCCTTCTCATGGATAGTTGGAATAGAACAGTAGACGCTTTAGTCTACATCTCTTGACATAGGCGTGGTTTTAAAAAACCCTTATATAATCCAATTTTAAATGTTAAAGGGGTCTACTTCCGTTATAAACGTTCTTGTTCGGGTAAAATAAAACTAAAACTATACCCACCACCAACGCCTCTTTTACCGTTTCATAGTTAGATGCGTAGTGAGGCAGTCAGAAGCCGACAATATAGTCCCTCTAGGCTGAGACGTCTTCCTATAAGATCCATTCTCGCTGCGGTCATTTCCGTAACTTATTTACCGCAGTGGACATTCCCGTGATTAGCTTTTTATAGCTGAAGATCCTCCAAAATATAAAAGTACTTTTCTTGGCCGAATAATTTTCAAACGTTTGTGAGATAATAAATGTGTACCCGGCCTAACGTAGCCGCAGGATTTTAGGGAAGGTCATAGTTAATTTCATCCGTCTTGATTTTGTATTGTTTTGAAGAAACGGGATTCCCAAACTATATAAATATGATATTGCTTGAGCTCCTTTGGATTATATCTGGAATACGAGGTCCTGAAAAAAATGGGGGGAGGGGGGGAGGGGTAAGGGGGAAAGGTTGCTAAATCGATAACGAATTTAAATTCTAAAGAGAAACAAATTGTATTGGTAACATTTGACTATGATAAATTATATATATATATATATATATATATATATATATATATATATATATATATCATGGTTTCAAATATTAGATTAAGTTACTTTGTTTACAAGAATAAAACAAAATTAAGTTAATCAATTATTATTATTATTGGCACCACGTCTTACTACCCGTTCGGGTTGTACGCACTTACGCTAATGTGTAATGGTAGAGTGATTGTGAGATGAAATGGAGGACCTACAGTTTAACGTGGAATCCGAACCACGGTGGAGGCCTGGCATTCCCCACATTCAAAAGATGTATTGTCAGAGGTGAAGGAAGATTTTGGTTATCAGATAAATCTGTGCCGGGACCGAGGATTGAACCCCGGACCCCAGCACAGAAGTCCGACACCTTACCCCTAGACCGCCAGGTCATCTAAGTTAATTAATTGTTAGGTTTATGCGAAGCAACAAAATGTTGATGCCAACGGTCAAGTCTCCTTCGCTTCGACTTCAACACCCATGATAACCTTCGCATTTTCGAAACATTCCGGAGGAGGAAAACTTTCATATATTATGTAAAAATTTGAAATACTTTACTAAATATGACATATTTCAACATACTATAATGTTTATACCAATCAATATGAATTAAATAGTGAAGCTATTATAGTTGTAAATTACAGTTAGAGCCGCATCAAAAAAATTATATTCGTCAAATTTGAAAAATTACACCTGGACACAGAAATTGAACCCTGGACCCTTAGAATAATGTACCAATGTTCTAACCACTGAGCTATCCAAGCGGTGTCCCTTAACAGGACAGTTCATTATGGAAGCAACTAAACTAAACCAACTGGTGATTAAATAAAGTCTATAACGTAGCCATAGATACATTTAGATATGTTAGCATAAAATAATATATAATATTTTATTTTTTCCTTTAAAACGTTCTATCTACCTCAATGCACTTAATGGATAACTAAAAAAGTGGTATTATTTATCAACAGCAAAAACTCTTCCTCCGGCTTTGCTTCGCAAGTTACACGCTTCGCCTTGCATTTAAAAAAGTACCTTCACACTCACACACTTAATTATTTTCTAGCATCGCATTTTACTACCTGTTCATACCTGTTACAGTTATACTAATGAGCTATTTATGAGGAAGATTGAATTTATATGAAGTGTATCCGAATTTGCGTGGAGGTAAAATGGAAAACCATTAAGTAAAAACCATTTGTGAATGTGTGGAATGCCGGGCCTCCACCGTGGTTCGGATTCCACATTAAACTGTAGGTCCTTCATTTCATCTCACAATAACCCTACCATTACACATTAGCGTAAGTGCGTACAACTCGAACGGGTAGTAAGACGTCGTGATAGTAATAATAATAATAGTAATAAGTATAACCACCCTCAGTACACCCGACCGGGATTTTAATATCAACCTCCCTGTAATTGTAGGAGTGACGCCTTAGACCAAGCGGCCACCGAAGCTGGTCATATTTCTTTTAATTATATAGCGACACACACAGAACTCATGATATTCAGTTCTTGGTCTTCTCAGAGAGGAACGGTAATGTTTTTGTGTTTTAAGATTTTTTCCGTTTAAGTTATGGTTGAATATTTGCCACAGTCAGGCGATTTTTTTCGATAGTTTTTATAATGATACAAACTTGTTTACACAAACACGTTGTGAAAAAAGGGCATTCAATTTTTTAGTGTTCTTCCTTAACACCTTTTTTAAAATCCTATTTCTAACATAACTTATTTAATTACACCCCCTTATGCGATGCAGTCCTTTGTTTAGAGATATAGATTTTATGAGGTCGGTTCTATGATTATTTGACATTTAAAAATGTAATAAAAAATTCTTCCGTATTAATCGACTTCAAAAGTCCCTTCCGTCACCCGGACAAATGAAATTGAGTTACATCATTTTTCAAAGTGACGAAACACATTTTGATATGAAACTGTTTTTAATAGCTTTAAAACGTCAGAAAAAGGCTAAGCTACCATGAATTGACAATAATAAGACTGCGACTTCAACTACCAAACAAACCTGCTTCGGTGGTCAAATTATCCGCTTCACTCTCTCAATAGACTAGACTGCCGATGACGTGGAGATCAGTGTTCAAATCTCGGCTGGATGTACTGAGGGGGCTTTATTTAAAATGATTTTCCACTCTCCCTCAATTCAAATGCTGCTAAACTTCCTATAAAATTCAACCTTCTTCATATCTTAGATATTAGTGTAATTATATATATGCGCATAACCCAAACGGGTAGTGAGACGCAATGTTTAAAATAAAATAAAAACTACCAAATCTTGGAGAAAAGGTTGAGTGGGTAAAGTTTGGGTTTCATGGTGTTCAAATTTAGCTTTGAATTATCTGTAACATTGTATTTTGTGTTGGAAAGCCATTATTTCTCTTTAGATTGGCTTTTTTTTTTTGCTCTTAAATAAATATTGTTAAAGACGTTTCTTAATATTTTCACTACTAGTAAAGTACCTTAGACTGTTTATTGAAACTTAACTAATAATGTAAATTAAATTAGTTGAAAAATTAATCTGTGCACAGGATTGAAGCCGGGGCTCTTGGATTAGCATACAGTATCAACTAGCGTGTTCAGTTGTCACTTTTCAACTAATTTAATTGAAATTAAATATGTTTACACACAAACGGAAAAAATCCATATTTACGTTATTTTTCATTTATGTATGATAAATATTAACTAATACGTTTTTTTAGCACCGCATCTTACTACCCGTTCAGTTTACACACTTATGTATTAGTTACTCTAATGGTTTTAGGGATTAGGAAGGCTATATTAATAGGAAGTGTACCCGGATTTGCGTGTAGGGAGAGTGGAAATAATTTAGAAAAATCACCCTCAGCACACCCGACCGAGATTCGAACCTCTATCTCCCCGCCATCGGCAGTATAGCCTTTCCCAAGAGTATCGCGTCACACCACGCGGCCACCAAAGCGGTTAGCTAATACCTAATTAAATCCTTAACAAATATTATAGCTTTTTAATCATAAACAATTAAAATATTATACAATGTCCACAAAAATATTTATTTTAAATTTAAAAAAAATTCTTAATTCAAAGAGCGAGGGAAAATGTTTTCCCAAATTACCAAACTAAGTGCTAAAAACAAATTCAAGCTTGTGTCAAACACCTGTAAGGGCATGTCAGATAAATATTCGTTGTGTTCTACAAAGGCTTGTATAACACACTAAAGTAATTTTTTGCTTTAAATAATATTTTTAATTGTTGAATGAGTGGAGTAAGGTCTGGTTTTAACTCGACCGTTTAGAATTACATCTGTCTGATTGTTTGTTCCGCGATTCCTGTCAAGTGCGTGGACCAATTTTAACGAAATTTAGCAGGAGCATTCATTTGAACCTAGGCCGAACGACGTTGGTGTAGTTTTTTCTCTTACATCTATTGCGGGACTGACATCCTAAACGACTTGACCAACGGTTATGATCAGTGAATATAATGTACTATTGAATATAGTATTAATTTGTTTTCTGTTTAACTTAGTTCCCGAGGGAAAATATCCACTTAAAATCCAAAGAGAAATTACGGAAGATATTTAAAGTATAAATCCAAAGAGAAATGATAAACCGTAGTAACGATAAAAGTACGACTTATTTTTAACCTGTTATAAAGTCTGATTTCCATAGGAAGCCCGTTATTTGAAAACTGGAAACTCATGTTGCCACACTCGCGGAGATAAAAATATTACAATTGTATTTACATTCTTAGTCCGTTTTATTAGTAATGTAAAGATAAATTATACAGTAATCCATAAGGAAGTATTATTGGTAGCCTTTGATAACTTTTTAGGTGAACTTTATAATTAATAAATCAAATAAAACATATTTCTAGAATTATTACACATTTTAGTTGGTGACTTTCAATCAATGTTGGTGGATGAAAGTGGAATTCCTATAAATATAACGGATAATATTAGCATTTTTTGAATGAATGAAGTGAGGTCTATTATTCACAAAACTACTAGTAATGGAATGTAAAAATACCTCAGTAAAGTTTTCAAAATAAAGTCGTTAAATTGTGTTATCTCTATTGTTACAGAAATTATGGAGATATGCGACTCTGCTAGGCAACATAATCCAAAGAGCAAGTTTTCACGAGTTTGAATCAAGGCAAAGACAAAGTGAGTCGAGACGCGACCCAAAGTTCAACTACTTGGGATCCAATATTCCAGCAGCCAAACAGTAGAAGTTTGCAAGCAAGACTTTGAAGGATCTATTGTTTACTATTCGTCGTGGACTTGGCTAATGACCGACCTTCTCTCGCTACTGATGAAATCCTTGGCCAAACGGCCACACAAACTTGCCAACAATGAAGAAACTTGGCTGGCTGACTTGGGGAAGGGGGGTGCTTCCGTTGATTTTCAAGATGGCCGACGACTACAATGAACTTCAATGGAGGAAATTGCCATCTAAAGATAAATGTGGCGTGAATGTTTTTTTCGTTATTTTAGAATTTTAATCTGGGATTGTTATTCGATTATATCATCTGATGTAATAAGTGAATGGCTGAGATAGTATCTAAAGTAGCTCATCACTTAGTCACTTCCAATTAATTTTTATTGTGAATGTGAAGGCTTAATTTGATTCAAGAATGAATCTAAATGTGATAAAAATCAGTGGTGTATTATGAGACTATTATTATACCTAACACCACTGATTCTAGGTTATACCTTTCCCAGTATTTTCTTAAGGGTAGAACTATTTGTAAACATGTTTATAACTTTTAATGGAACAAACTTTCACAATTCTTTAAATATTATTTCAACAAATGATAGGCTACTGTTTCATGTTTGTCGACCTTTGAAACTACCCCTATTGACAAATTAAAAAATTATTCACCTAATTTTCAATAAATGTTTTTATTTTACATGCCTACATGCCTACTGTATTTCAAGTTGAATTCATTAATGTTTATATTTTTTCTATATTACTTGTATTTTTCAGACAGTAAAACAATTGCTGTACAGACAAAAATTATGATCGTTGCTTTTAGGTTTAAATTCTTTTATTTCCAAAACCAACCTTGTTTTTTCTTCAGGTAATTTAACTTCCAAAGCTAAAACAAGTTTTTTGAAAATAACATGTCAACCAACAAATAAAGACCTACTGAATGATTTACATATAAATTGAAATAAAATGTTTATTTAATATAAATGTTTGCACCTAAATATATACTGTATTGTATTTAAGGAAAAGATTAATTTTTGATACGATAGATTCCCTGATTTTCAACTTAAAAATGATTATTTAATCAAATAAATGATTTAGCCGCATGGTCTAACGTGCCACTCTCACATTAAACTGATTTGTCGGGGACGGGGAATTGAGGTTTGGAATCCTGGTAGGGTGTATTAAGTTCAGTTTCCTAAATGTTTTCCCACTCTCTATGAATAAAAATTCGGGTATATTTTCTCTCAAGTCTACCTCCTTAATCCTGCAAGTAGGACGTTTGGCACAATCGGGGACTATCCTAGTTGAAATACACGGGTTGTTTGGACTAGGTTGGTCACAAGACGTTAGTCGCAGTTGTGAAAACACCTGTTAACCCAACCTTCTGTGTTTGTTTACTTCCGACTCGTGTTTATAAAGCCAATGTCTGTTCAATCACTGCAGAGCTATGTTAGGTTATGTTATGTTAGGATAGGTCTGCAAAATGAAAATATATCACCTGATAATTAGGTTAGATTAGTTATAAATTAGTCCTGAAAAATTGAACGGGTATTAAGACGCTGTGCTAAAAAAAATGTTGGTTACTAAAACCATTTTAATATTCATAAATCAAGTCATGTTATTGCATTTTGATAGATATTATCAATACCTATGAAATAATAAAATTAATATGATAAAATGTAATTAATGTTTGCCACAAAGTAATATGTTTGTATTTTATAAACTATCTTTGCAATCAAACTTGGGCTATTTCTTGTCGATTATGTTATGTTGAGTTAGATTATGTTAGGCTAGGTCTGCATAAATGAAAGAAAGAATTCTGTTCATCCTTAGTCCACATATCCTATCTTGATTTATCCAAAAGACCTACCATTTACTTACTAATACTGAATCAAACGTGTTACATAAATTGGTCCAAACGGGTCTTTTTTTTTGGTGGGGGGAAATGGGAAATGTACCAAATGTCCTACAGCCCTAATCTTTATACTATTAGTGTAAATATGTAGACACACAGAGAGGTAGTAAAATGTGGAGCACAAAAAAAAAAATTGATTCCTTTGATATCCTTTAAATCAATGAATTTGTCAAGAAGTGAAATGAGAAGAAAATTATTTTTTCATAAGAACAGACAATTACTAAGGTTATAAGCTTACATCAACGAAAAATCACACTTAAAAATTATAACTTGTATGAGTGTATATGACTACTCAGTCTTAAGCTTTAAGACAAAATATAAAACTCGTCCAAAGAGTCCAGTAAAGATAAAAACGAACACATTTTGTTTTTCCACCTTCGTTTTAATATCTGATTAAATAAGTTTAAGTAGTTTAAGTAGTTGGTGTAGCTCGAGTGAATTTCTAATCTATCTTAAGACGCAGGGAATTTATTCGTTTGTGAAAATCTGGGAGCCACATACATAACACAAGCACTATAATTGGCCACCATAAAGACGGTCACATATATTACTAGTTTGTCAGAACAATGGCCAGATTAAATAATTAAACAAAAGTAATATAATTTTAATGCCGAGACTAATGAGTTTGTGATATTTAGTTACACATTGTATTATTTACATTTTAAGACTACTTGTGTGATTTTTTTATTGGCACATCTTCCCCCTCTCTCTACTCACTCACCCCTCATCCCATCCTTCCTTCAAATATAATTTAATTAGTAGTCTGTTACTTCTCCCAGCTCAACATTACTATTATTTATCTACCCTTTTTTTTTCATGTTTGTTTAGTGAAGAAAAAAAATTGTACCTATGATGTGTTTTAGTTATTTTAATGTCAACTGGGTGGACGAGAATGAAAAATACATGATCCCTCGGAGATATCTCGATGTTAAAAACCTCAGGGCAATACCCTCCCAAACCAACTATATAATGAGTTCCCTTTGTTAATTAAATAAAGAATGAAATATTTCAGTGGGTACTTAAAAAGCATAGAGCTGTGATTATAAAGCAGTTTGAATAAAATATTATAGGATTTACCAAGTAAACTCATAAAATATAACAATTTTCCTAGATCAATCAAAAGTAGTCTAATTTTTGTTTCATAGAAACAACCTTATATGATCGCTATAAAAGCTACTAGATCTAATTTCGCGTATTCATACTTCAAGTCATGTGAACTGCTGTTGTGACTTTTGATAGATAGTATTAATACCAACAAAATAATGAAATAGTAAATAATGAAATAGTAAAACGTTATCAATTATTTTGGCCACAAAAATATGTTTTTATGTTAAAATAGGCCCTTTCTATGGAAATTGGACTGTACCCGTGAGGGCTATCCACCGTATTTCTTCTAAATAATATCTTCCTTATCCTTACCCACATAGTGTAATTAAATTCTGATAGCCTGGAAGGGAAGTACTAAGCATATGATATACTACTATAAAGCCACATGGCTGACTCACTCACTGACATTAATGTTTACCCACTTCCAGATGAGCTAGAAACTTGAAATTTGGCAATCTTATAGCTTTCAGCTTGTAACCAATGGTAAAACTCCCAAAAGTTAAAAATTTAATTTTCAACCCCCCAAAAAAATGCAAAATGGTGGAGCAACTTTAAAGTCGGTGTGGACCTTTCTTTGGAGGTCTCTTGTGGGTAAACGGTAAGACCTATCAAAAAACGGCCCTGGAATTACATTAGTTTACATCAACTTGAAAAGAAAACGCATTGAGCAAAGCGAATAAATGTATAAAAATACTAAACCAAGGAAATAATAAGAATGTGGGTGAAAATTTAAAGGAGATTGCAGTGGCGTGGCATGGAGCACTTCCAGATAAGTGCAGGTTGTTAAAACCTGTACCTGTTATATTTTCTCTCCCACTCGCTCCCCATTTGACAATAAAACAAAGATTCTGTTCTACATACCTCACATGGGAATATGTATTTCCGTTCATGCCTGACCAATGAGTGTTCTACTGAGGGATGGGAACATATCACAGGTGCATTTTAAACATACCTCCGCTTTCCCTGGCAATTCACCACGACACGAAACGACACTGGCCTACTACAAAGAGACCACTCGTCCTTAAATGTTTAAGTCTGTCTCTGAGATAAGACTAACTAAATGTGTTGGTCTGATTTTGTCCTCGAATTCATTAAATGTTCGATAGATCATCCTTTATGTCCTGTTAAATGTGTGCACTCTTTCACTGAAACACTCTGTATATTGTAGCATTTTATAGTCATAGCTTAATTACACTGCCCATTGACATCAATATTATTTATTTTATTTACCCATTTAACACCGCATCTTATTATCCGTTCAGGTTATACGCTTAAGTACTAATTACGCTAATAGATTAGGAATTGGGATGGTTGAATTTATAGAAAGTGAAACCGCATTTGCATGGAGGGTGAGTGGAAAACCATTTAAGAAACACCCCCGCCCCTCAATTCACCCAACTGAGATTTGAACCTTGATCTTCTCGTCCTCGGCAGTCAAGCTCAACACGAAACTAGCGCGTTAGACAACTACGCCACTGATGTAGATAACATCAATATTAAATAAACATTATCAAAGGGTGTATTGCGTACCATTTAAATGACAACTGAGCTCTGATTTTTAGAGGAAGCCATACTTCCAACTACCAACCACGAATATTTATTGAATGTCACTAAAATTTGGCAGAGTACAAATATATTTGTTTGATTTATTAATTGAAAAGTTCATCTAAAAATGTATCAAAAGCTTCCAATAATACTTCGTTATGGATTACTGTATAGAATTATTTATCTTTACATTACTAATTAAACTGGCTAAGAATGTAAAAACAGTTGTAATATTTTTTTCCCCCGCCATTGTGGCAACATGAGTTTCAAATTTTCAAATAACTGGGTTCCTATGGAGATCAGACTATACCTTTTCCAACTCCCAGTGATTTTAGAATGGCAATCTCCGAAAACGACAAGCGAAAGGTTGTCTGCCTATTCCCATTTTATTTGAACTAGGAAATTAGCCGGCAGAGTGGAGTTGTTTGATAGTGTGTAGATTATGTCCTGCAAGGCTTTTTACTCATCCCCAAACCGTTTTCAATCGGTTTTCCACCATGGTGGATTTCCACTGGCGTGTCGTGGAGTGTGACCAGGTTAAGCAAAGTCAGTTTAAACTGAGGCTGTGATATGTTCCCATCCCTCAGTAGAACACTCATTGGTCAGGCATAAACGAAAATACAGGAGCCTTTGGGCGCCGGGATGCAAAACGAGGCTGAGCGAGACTGAAGGTGGAGTGGAGTAGAAATGAGTTGATTTTATCTTTACTTGGCTGCAACTCAACATAACTTCTACTCATCTCTGTCTTTCTGTTTCATTCAACCTCGTTCTTGAATACGGGCATACGTATTATTGGTCAAATGGGGCAACGATAAGGCGAGAGCATGATTATCATAGGTTACTGTTTCAACAAGCACCGATTATCTTTGGCGTCACTCTACGACAGTACATTGTAGAAGGTTTACTGTAAGGAGTGTCAATATTAAGAACTGCTTGAGCAGTTCATTTCATAACCGCTCAGCTTGAATCCCGGATGCAGGAAATAAAATGTTGAAAGCTGCTGAAATAAAAAGTCCCATCTTCCTTCTTCCCTTGTAGCTGAGTGCGAGATATTTGTCACTCTGCTGAAAAAACTTGTATGGTGTCTCAAAGTGGCCAGGGTTGGGGAGAATGGTGGGGTGAAAGGTGATGTGTTAGGGTAAGAAAAATGGGGGTGGGGTGGTGGGTGGATTGAAGTGGAATGACCATCTTCCTGTTACCCCTCCCCCCAGGGCAAAGCAAGCACTCCGCCATCCGTCGCCGTCTAGAGACGCCGTGAGAAACTCTTCAGAGGAAATCCGTCTTCAATCTACACACACGTTCGCACATGAAGACAGATTTGACACATGCTTCTTTCACTGCTACCACTCGCCCTAATACCCCAACTTTTTGTATTATTATTTTTGTTCTCTTTATTCAAGAGTAATGTTTGGTGGTCAAATGGTCTAAACCTCTAAGGCGTCACTCTCGTAATAGACTGGAACCCCTAGTTATGGGAATATCGGAGTTTAAATCCCTGTCAGGTGTATTGAGGGTGATTTTTCCTGATTTGTTTCCCACTTTCAATTTTTTCCTGAATGTTTTCCCACTCCCTAAATAAATGCAAGTGCATTTATTCTGAATTATACCTTCCTCATTCCTAAATTTTTAATATAATTATGCGGATAGTCCGAACGGCGGTAAGACGTTATGCACCAAAAATCTGTATACCGTGGAAATATCCAGAGATACGTCACTGAACAAATCATTTACCAAAAGAGGCTAATGAAAGCTACTAGATTTAATTTCAAATATTAATACTTTAGGAAAGTGGCAAAATATCAAAAACAAAAGTGAATTAAGTTTTAAAAACTACTTCTTCTTAATAATCACCTGGCCTAGCATATGCCTACATAAAAGTAGAACATGTACCTTTTATAAACAAAGAACGATGGACATATGGTCTAAGGCAGTGTTTTTCAAAGTGTGGTACCAAGTAGCCCACAAGATTCAAGTAAGTTTAGTTCCTAATAATAGTGAATTAAAGAATGTTTTCTACATATAATTAAAAAAATGTGAAATGGGGGGAATGGAAGAGGGGGGGGGGTCAAAATTATGTTAGTTTCGGTTAAGTTAGGTTGAGTAAAAATAAAAATAGGAGGGAAGAGAATGACAGAGAGAACATACTCTTTTTTTTTTTAATCTATCCTGTAGGATTTATTAGTTTGAACAAAATACTATTGATGGTTTGACAAGATTTACCAAATAGTTTGATTAAGATAAAGATATAGGCCTAAATAAATTTTTAACATTAGTTCACTCTACAGTAGTTACAGTTATTAACTAGCACCTACACAAATGAGTTCTGCAACCTCGAAATTGGTTTTAACGACAGTGTTTTAGGCAGTATCAAATTTCTAACGTTTTAACACACAGAAAAAATCTAAAAATTGAAAAAATCAAACACGCCAGTATCTATTGTAACTATAAACAAATTACGTGACCTCATAGCATAGGCTATACATACACAGATCTCATCCACTCCAAAACCTCACTCGGCCTACATGATATACCATCTCACTCTTGCTTACTATACTATCTCTCACTCCACATCCTCACTCGGCCTACATGATAATACCATCTCACTCTTGCTACTATACTATCTCATGCACTCCAACATCCTCACCAGGCCTACATGATCATACCATCCCAGCCTTGCTTCCTGTACTATCTCATCCACTCCAAATCCTCACTCGGCCTACATGATAATACATCTCACCCTTGCTTACTATACTATCTCATGCACTCCAACATCCTCACTCGCCTACATGATCATACCATCTCACCTTGCTTACTATACTATCTCATCCACTCCAACATCCTCACTCGGCCTACATGATAACACCATCTCACCCTTGCTTACTTACTATCTCATGCACTCCAAATCCTCACTCGGCCTACATGATAATACCATCTCACCCTTGCTTACTATACTATCATGCACTCAACATCCTCACTCGGCCTACATGATAATACCATCTCACCCTTGCTTACTATACTATCTCATGCACTCAACATCCTCACTGGCCTACATGATCATACCATCTCACCTGCTACTTACTATCTCATCCACTCCAACATCCTCACTCGGCCTACTGATAATCCATTTCACCCTGCTTACTATACTATCTCATCCACTCCAACATCTCACTCGGCTACATGATAATACATCTCACTCTTGTTACTATACTATCTCATGCACTCCAACATCCTCACTCGGCCTACATGATCATACATCTAAGCCTGCTCCTCTACTATCTATCCACTCCACATCCTCACCAGGCCTACATGATCATACATCTCAGCCTTGCTTCCTGTACTATCTCAAGTACTCCTTGTACTATCTCAAGTACTCCATGTACTCTGTATTTACAGGCTTAGTTCCCATAGCTGTTTTAGTATTTCCATTGGCCACCTTCTATTTTACCGCCCCCTGATCTCTGAAACAAAGTATCCCACTGTCTTGTTCCTGGACGAGAGCTGTCTAGCTGAACATCCCTGCTGGAGAAGAAGAGACAGACGCTAATGTGTTTTCCTTGTAGCAAGCAAGCATCCTCGGTCCACTTACACGTGTCCACAGTATCGGACCCGACAAGACAACACTTCCATGAGTAGGACTGGAGGTATCAGGAGCACATAACAGCGCGGTACAGTAGTACAAAGAGTGCATGACAACACTTCCATGAGTAGGACTGGAGGTATAAGGAGCACATAACAGCGAGGTACAGTAGTACAAAGAGTGCATGACAACACTTCCATGAGTAGGACTGGAGGTATCAGGAGCACATAACAGTGAGGTACAGTAGTACAATGAGTGCATGACAACACTTCCATAAGTAGGACTGGAGGTATCAGGAGCACATAACAGCGAGGTACAGTAGTACAAAAGCGTGCATGGAAACACTTTCAGAAGTAAGACAGGAGGTATCAGGAGCACATAACATCGAAGTACAGTAGTACAAAGAGTGCATTGCATCATTTCCATGAGTAGACTGGAGGTATCAGGAGCACATAACACGAGGTACAGTAGTACAAAGAGTGCATGACAACACTTTCAGAAGTAGACAGGAGGTATCAGGAGCACATAACATCAGGTACAGTAGTACAAAGAGTGCATAGCACATTTACATGAGTAGGACTGAGGTATCAGGAGCACATAACAGTGAGTGTACAGTAGTACAAAGAGTGCATGACAACCTCTCAGAAGTAAGACAGGAGTATCAGGAGCAATAACATCAAGGTACAGTAGTACAAAGAGTGCATAGCAATCATTTACTGAGTAGGACGGAGGTATCAGGAGCAACATAACAGTGAGGTACTAGTACAAATAGTACATGGAACACTTCCATGAGTAGTACTGGAGGTATCAGGAGCACATAACAGCGAGGTACAGTAGTACAATGAGTGCATGACAACACTTCCACGAGTAGGACTTGAGGTATCAGGAGCACATAACAATGAGATCAGAAGTACAAAAATAAATGACAGGAGACTAGGAAATTGGATCAAGTTTAAGGTAATATAAAAGTGAAATCTAGAATGCCTCGAGATGTGATTGGCAGGCTTGATCGAGAAGTTCAGGGGCACTCTAAATCGATGTACTGTACAATGGTACAATAGTATCAGGAATGTGTGAACAAGAAAAGATATGTTAACCTATGACGTGTGAATGGTAGATTGGATCGCGGTATCAAAAGCATATAATAGGGCGATACAATAGTATCAGGCGAACATAAATAAACTAGTTAGGCTAACTTATATTGGGCAGCCTCCAAAATACTTCTACAACTTCTACAGCTATGAACTTTAATGTTTTACTGCAGCAGCAAGGTCAAACTTCAGCTTAATTGTATTGACTAGACTGATGGCTGTAAAGTCTAACAGAAATAGTCTTGCATTCAAAGTATGGTGACAGTATTTTTTTTTATAAAAGTAAGGAAAAAAATAAACATGGTCCCACACACACATACACAAATAGAGAACCAGAGTAGGTAGATGAGAAATAATAGAGGAAAATAAATGGTACGACAGAATCGCACAAACTTGATCTTATTGTCGAAGAAAATTTTCCAAAAAAGATTTTTAGTAAATTACTTTTAAATAAATGTTACTTATAAAACAAACAAATCATTTTGTTAATCACAATGATCACTCTTTATAAATAAATTTTAAATCTAATTTTTCAAACATATTCACAAAATTCAAAATTTCGAAAGTAAATTATTTGTAAACTAACCTAAAAGTATTTGATATTGAAAAATTTAAAAACGTTTGCATATTTATCATGAAAAACTATTCACATCTTCTCGTTTTGAATTCAATCTTAAAGGTCAAGTTCAAAAACATTGAAATTTTCAATATCGTGTTGGAGTAAACTACTCTCAAATTAATTTATGCTGGATATATAAAGATACATGATTAATAATATGTAAAATATTCTATCAATACCAATTTTGAAACATATCACTAACACCATTCTTTAAAAGATTCAAATTAAAAAAAAACTGTCATCAATAAACTACCCATAGCCAAATTTTCACCTTAGAACAAGTATGCCTGCTTTATTTGTCATGTTTATGTCTTACACTCCCCAGATATACATTTTAAGTAAAATCGTCATAGCCATTTTAAAAATAATACTGATTTTCAAAAATAGCTCCTCAGTAAAAGATTATTTATAGAATTTTTTTTCAAAACAAAGTATACAGTGTTAATTGTCCTGTCAAACATTCCCAAGAGACCTATTTGGAACCAAATCGCTAGGGCAATATTTTTAAGATTTCATATTTTTCAAAAATTGGTCTTCAGTAATCTACCAAAATCCATCAAACCATTTTGGATCCGTGGCCAGGGACAGACTGACAGACAGACATAGGAATAGACAGAATTGTAAAATCCACTTTTTTTGGGATCATGTTCACATAAAATGTAAAAATTTGTCCTACTGTAGAGATTAAAAAAAATTCACGATCACAATACTTTCTCTTGATATGAGAAAGTAAAGAATAGTTGAAACATAAAATATTTATTAAAACTACCCTTTTATTGATAATCAAAGCCACCAGTGAGTTACATAAAGTTAAACAATACCTAAAAGAACATTTGTTACATCGTCAATTTCAAGGAACCAATATAAATGTCAAGAAAAACTCTGTTCGTACGGACACAAACCCAAATTTAACTAATAACCTTTTTCGGGAGGGGTGGGGGGGGGGGGGCTTCCTTCTTGATTATAAATACATTTAGAATGTTGGTTGTTAATCACTTCAAATAATAACTTACTCCAGTACAAAAATTATAATAATACGTAGCATTAAAATGAAATAAATACTAGGAACAAATAATAAAAACATCTTTGAGAGACATATACAACAAAAGGTAAAACGTAGGTATGCACTGATTTTGGTTACATAATAAACGAGGCTTTAGTTAACTGCCGGTAGGATCATCCGTAGTCGGTCATGTCAAAAATGGTTATAGTAATTATAATAATAGAATTCAATGTAAAGAATAGTTATAGATGTAGGATAGAAAATATGTTGTAAATGGTACTGAATCTAAGATCAATTGAAAAATTAAGTAAAAATACTGTCCTTAATATCGAAAAGGATATAAATATTAACAAATATGAGTCAAAATCAGAATATAAAGAATTTAATAATAGAATTATAATATTAAAAGTGATGTAAAAACAATAGTTATAAATGTAGGATAGAAAAAAATATTGTAAAAGATATTAATTTTAAATCAGATGGTTATGTCAAAATAAAAATGTATTAAGTGAAGTGATGTTTAAAACCGGTGAACATCGCGAGATAGTGACAAACGTATTTTAATAACCAGATGACCTAAAGACAAAATCAAACATCTAACGGCTCAGAGTTAATCCACCATAAATTTCAGATAAATTTAAAATCTTGACACAGTAAGATAAAAGATAAATAAATAAAAACAAACCACTACTTAAAATTGAAATTTGTATGTGTAGTAGTAAATATTTAATAGCTTAGAAGGTATTTAGGAGATTGTATTAAATATTTACACGTTCATCTATAGCAAGTTACTAAGTCAACTATAATAAAATCAATTACTTACAGTTCCTGGGTTTAGAAAATTTTACATAGCTAATTTCATTAGTAAAAACACCTTTTAAAGGAAATAAAAACTTTCTTAAAAATTAAAACACAATTAGAATTAGTTATGATGAGAAAAGATTTGTTTCTCAAAAAAGTTCCAACGCACCACTTCCCTTAAGGTCAAAAGGTTTACAAAACAAACAAACAAATATTTTGGTCAAAATAAATAAAATATTGCTTCAGATGAAAAGTTTGGTTTGATTTTCTATGCATAGTAATTTAAAAAGTTCATCAATATTTATCATGAGCATAGTGACATTTGACCAGGAGTTTTTAAATGAAGAGAAAAAGTTTTAGTCAAATACCGCTACGCCTTTGACAAATATACCTGTTCCGGAACTGTCGAAAAATTAAACCAAATTTTCGAATGGATCATGTTTCTAATTATTTTGACTCAATTTTTTTTTTTGTTACTAAAAAAAATTGTTCTCCCCCAAGCTACACCCCACTTTAGGAGTGACTTCAGATTAATTAAGACCCACTTCGGTGGCCACGTGGTCTAACGCACTACTCTCGTGTTGGACTAGACTGCCGAAGACATGGGGGTCTAGGTTCAATCCCAGTCGGGTGCCCTGAGGTTTTTTCCTAAATGGGTTTTCAATATTCTTCCAAGCAAATGTGGGTGCACTTCATCTTAATTAAACCTTCCTAATCCCTAAACAATTAGTGTAATTAGTACATAGGCATATAGCCCGAACGGGTAGTAAGACGTGGTGCCAAAACCAAATAAAAAGATAAATTGACTTGTAGTTTTTTGACCCATATAACAAAATTATATAAACCCGAGTGTATGAAAGAATGATTTCACTGGACAAATTTCGAGCATACAAAATTATTAACTTCTACATAAATTAGAAATAAAAGCTGTTGGAAATAAACTAAAATACAAATACTATAGTGTATAAAATGTAGTCACAGCTGCTCGTCAAATTGAACAGCTATAGTTTACAAGTCTCTCCGTAAGGTGGCAGCAGCTACCAGAGAATAACACGTGAAACTATCATAATGAAGGAAATTATACTTTGAATGTAAGCGTGGTGGGGTGAAGTAAGTGTTAGAGGGAGGGTGGTCTAACGAGGGGGTAATTAGTGGTTTGGTAAAGAGGGGATAAGAGGGAGGAGTCAATTGAGGTGTTTCACCAAAAAAAAGAGGTCGGGAGGGGAAATAGCCAACAAATGACAATTCGTCTAACGCGTCAAGGATACAAAGTGTTGCGATGGTTAAATTGTATCCGCCCAGTATTTCCTGAACAACTAAATGTAGATGTCATCCATGTTGACATAAATATGGCGGGTCTAAAAAAAAAAGTGAATTATTGTATTTGATTACAATTCGAAGCTTAAGGTGGGAGTGTAGGGAACGCGAGAAAAAGCCAGTGTTTTTGCAGTTTTTATATAACGTTTTACGATCCCAAAATATCAAATATTTCTCCAGTAGAAACATAAGGTTTAATTTTCTTCACATTGTTATATCAACAGTTGTTGAATATCTGTCAAAGATGTCCTGTAATTGAAATACAACTTTTTCTCTTCATTTAAAAAGTGTATCAGTTAATGACACTATGCTCATAATTTATGAGAAATATTCAAGAATAATTGTATTATATCACCATGTGAAGAAAATTATTTTAAATTAAACTAAATATTTGTACTGAAGAAATATTTTATTTATTTTGGCAAAAAAAAAACTAGTGTTTTAGGTAAAAACTGCAAAACACCAACCTTTTCTCGCGTCCCCTATACTCCAACCTTCAGAATTTTACGACAAAGTTCTTTAAGTTCAAGCCAAGCTGGTAAATTGCATTTTGAAGTATTTTATTAAAAAGCAACTATGTTTTGATTTGAAAACCATACTTCAAAAGTAAAACAAGACCGTAGTATCAGTTTTATTTTTGTTATCTATATGGTAGAACCATTTTTTTTTCTAAAAATTTTAAATAAAATTATCTGCTACATACAACATTATTTTTATCCTTACATATTATTAGGATATTTTAATTAGAAACAGAATACTGAGGATGCTAAAATAAAATGTGCGACCACCAAAAACGGAATTTGTAATTATTGATATGGTAGTAGTGGTTGAAATGACAATTTAAGCCCACTTTTTCCCATAAGGTTAACTAACATTGATCCGCTTCATTGAATGAGGTGGAGCACTTTCTCCCATAAGAATAACATTGATCCTCCACAATGTGAAGTTGGGTCACTTTCTCCCACAAGAATAACATTGATCCTCCACAATGTGAAGTTGGGTCACTTTCTCCCATAAGAATAACATTGATCCTCCACAATGTGAAGTTGGGTCACTTTCTCCCACAAGAATAACATTGATCCTCCACAATGTGAAGTTGGGTCACTTTCTCCCATAAGAATAACATTGATCCTCCACAATGTGAAGTTGGGTCACTTTCTCCCACAAGAATAACATTGATCCTCCACAATGTGAAGTTGGGTCACTTTCTCCCATAAGAATAACATTGATCAGTGGTGGATCAGGAAATATTATTTTGGGTATTTGACATTTCTTTTAAGTTTTATCCTGCACCCTCCCTAATATTAAGGTGGGTTATTTTCTTCCATGCGAATAATATTAAGAATTGTCAAAGTGAGTCAGTGGTGGATCGGAGAACATTATTTTGGTTTTTTTTTTAGCATTGATCCTCCTCACTGCGAGGTTGGGCCACTTTCTCCCACATTGATCCTTCCCATAGAGCCAGTGGGTCACTTTGAGAAGTCTTAATACCATCCGTATGTGTGAAGTTACCCGCCTCAATAGTAGTAAGGAGAGCCCAAGATAAAACCGGATAGAATGAATGTCAACCACCCAAAAAAAAAAAAAAAAATCCTGATCCACCACTGATCAATGTTATTCTTATGGGAGAAAGTGCTCCACCTCATTCAATGACGCGGATCAATGTTGGTTAACCTTATGGGAAAAAGTGGGCTGAAACTGTCATTTCAACCACTACTTACGGTATCTAGTTTCAAAATAAATGTAAGCTATTGCATTTTGAGAATAGATCTATAAAATAAATTAGATAAATATTCCAACACGATAGGCTTAGGCCTATATTCTACTCGTATTAGGCTTATAGAGAACTTTTGAGACATTAAGTTAGTTGCATAGGCAACTATACAAAACAATTATTTGGATTATTATTAAATTCAAATGCATCCAAATTTATGTATTTATATTATTTTATTTACATGATATATTATTTTATAAATATACGCTTGTCTCTGTTGTAGTTGTGGAGATTTAGAGCCTGTTTGAATCCCGAATGAGTCAAGATGGTTGTAACAGAATTCTCATCAATCGTATTGCGAACGATTTGGGATTCACGGAAAGGGCTGTCCTAGGTAATGAAACGAGCTAGTGCGTCTTTATTAACCACAGCATTAATAAAATATTAATTTTAATGTATTAAAGTGTTTTAAATATATTTTTATATAAAAACAAAAATATACCCCTTCTTATTACCCATTCGGGCTATAAGCATTTTAATTACGCTAAAGAGGTAGGGATGAGGAAGATGTAACCTTGAGGAAAATATATCTGCATATATTTGTGTGGAGAGGGGCTGGGAAGCCCCTTATAAATAAAAACCTTAGCCCTCCCGGTCATGTTTTGAGCATTGAGCTAGCCATAACTGGCAAACCAGACTAGATGAGCCTGTAGATCGATGCGAATCAGCTTTTAATTTGGAAGTGTAAGTAACTCATAAAAAGGACAGTGTCTCTGCAGTTTTTATAGCAAAACATATTTTGGCTGGATAAATAAAATATTGCTTCAGTACAAACCAGTTTAATTTTCTGCACCTGGTAATATTAACAAATCGTTGAATATTTATCATGAGAATAGCAGCTTTGATGAGAAACTTTTTAATAAATGAAGGAAAAAAGTTGTCATTATATTCCAGGACACCCTTGACAGATATTCAAGCACTTTTGATATCACCCTGTGGATAAAATTAAACTATATGTTTCTATTGAAGCAGTATTTGATTTATTTTGACTAAAAAAGCTTTTGATATTAAAAGTTCAAAAACACTGCCTTTAACTACCTATACCTTACAATCCTACGTGAGAAAAAAGGGTTCAAACTATAATCCTATCTAATTATATATATATATCATATATATTTAAAATCTAGTTTTATTTTTTATGTTTGTTTATTATTCTTTTTCCTTTTACTTTTTTATCAAATGAAGGCCATAAAATTATAAATTAAAATGTTAGTTAAGTAGGATTAAATTTATTTAAGAAAATGGCAAACATTCTAATCCAATTCTCATGATATATTATGCCATCGTCATCATTATTTAGAGAAAATAATAATAGTAATAATACCCAAGTGAGATCTTATGTCGATAAAAATATATTTATTGAAGAACTTTATTCTCGGGGGGTGGAGAGTATATGTTATTTTTTTTTGAAATATGTCGGTTGAAAAGCGCTGAGTGGTTGTTTTATGACATCCTAGTTTAGGGAAGAAAGAGTAATAGAGAGAGGGGGACCGGATCTTGCATTAGCTCTCTGAGAAGTGGGGTGGTGGTTATAGTGGCGGTGGTGGTGGAGATGATGGGGGTGGTCTTGCAGACATGGCGACTACACGAAACACAGGCTAAGACACTTCCTGGACCTCTCAACATGATCAAACCAACGTAAGACGCTTCTTTCACATCGACCTATTGGATTCCCCTTCAAACCTCATTATTTCATCACTCATTCATTACTGTCTCTGTCCATATATGTTTTTCCACATATATTTTTTAGATATCTCATTCCAACTACTGCTCTTGTGTTTCTACTGACAAACTCACACTTCACATTCATAAAGCACTGTTGGTGTCAACACACTTTTATATATTGCCATCTTGCCTCTTTCGATACTATTTCTATCTTTGCAACAGTCCAGATACATTCAACTAACCTCCGAGATGCATTCACGCGTCTGCGATTTCACCATCCTTCAATTCACTTGTTCTAACCGTTTTACATTTATAGTAATTAACATTGTAGTTATGTATACTATATTCTTATGTAATTCAAGATTAACAAATTTAACATTTTATTCTAAATTTTTTTTTTTATGGTTTTACACAACTAATTGTATAATTATAGTTTGGACTAAATTTATTATACTGCCAATACTATAATTTAGTCTATTATATTCAATTTATCAACATGTTCTAAATATTTCAACTTAATAAATACAACCGAGTAATTCGATTAAACTTTTTTCTAATTTGTATAACATATCTTCAATCAATTCTTTTTTTTATATTTTCCCTACCAGTTTGACTGCTCTTACGAACCTAATTTATATATTTTATTCCTATTAATTTATCATAATAGTTTTTGACGAGACAACATCTTGAAACTCAACAAAAAGCTATTTTCTAAATCTCTGCCGTCTTAAATAATACTCTTGCTCCCTTTTTTACTAAAAATTCTGTATAACACTTATTGTATGTTGATCTCAACAATCAGTTAGTTATGAATCGTGTGTGTTTAAGGTGGTAAGTTAATACAATATATTAAGGTGGGTTGGAAACGAACGAGAGTTAAGTGTTTCTGCGATTCTTATGGCAAAAAACTCTTTGGCCAAAATCAATAAAATAAGTTATTGCTTCAGTAGATACATTTAGTTTCTTTCTTATATTATATTATGAATCTCAACAGTGTTTGAATATTTGTCATGAGCACCACGGAATTTGATCAATAGGTTTTCAATTTATTTTTACAAAAGTTTATGTTCAAATATCAGTGAGCTCATGATAAATATTCAAGAAGTTTTTTTATTACAACATCTTACTACCTGTTCAGGTTTTGCGCATATAAGATAATTACTCATAATGGGGTAGGAATGGGTAAGGAAGCATTTTAGCGGTAATTTACACGCATTAGCTTGGAAGGAGAGTGGGAAACAATTGAGGAAAACCACTCTCAATAGACCCGACGGGGTTTGAACCCGATCTCCCCATCATCAACAGAACAGTCCAAACACAAGACTGACACCTTAGACCGTTTGACCACTGAAGCTGGCATTCAAGAACTGTTAAGACTATTATGTAGTTGAAACTGTTCCTGTGATTTATGTTCCCATCCCTCATTGTATCAACGATCATACACGCGAGGTGTCTAGAGCAGAGTATATGTATGATCGGTCAAATGGGAATCTAATGGGGAAAAACAAATCACAAGTAGGTTTACAGTTTTACCAAGCTCTGCGTACCCTGGCAACACTCCACGACACGACACAGATCTGATTTATTATTTATTATTATTATTATTATTATTATTATTATTTAGCACCACGTCCTACTATCCGTTCGGGTTATACGCTTATGTACTAATTACGCTAATGGGTTAGGAATTGGGAAGGTTGAATTTTGAGGAAGTGAACCTACATTTGCGTGGAGGGAGAGTGGAAAACCATTCCGGAAACTCCCCTCCCCAGTTCACCCGAGCGCCACCAAGGCGGGTGACACAAATCTTATCCAAAACAAGTATTGATTATTGTTGTGCTGTTGTTTTTTAATCGATACCCTGTTTTCAATATTTCAAGCCTCTCCTAGCAGTGTACGTCACGTCCGGCGATGTGCAGTCTGAGAGAGGGCCCAGTGATGCAAGGGAGAGAGAAGGACACCAAAAGAAGGTGGGGTGTAAAGAGGAGAGACACGGGAAATCTTGTCGAGGACGTTGAAGGGGTGGCGGTGGCGGTAGCAACCCACGCGTGACATGGGGCAGGAGATACCCACCACACTGACGACGTGACCCGCACCCTGAACTAGTGGCTTTAATAATCTGCGGCTCCACTTTCTCCTCTCAACACCTTCTCTCGTTCTCTCTCTCTCCCTCCTATTGTGGGAGTCTCGATATCCTCAGCCCTTTTGTTTAGAGTAGCTTGCCCTGACTTGTTGTGTGCCTCGGGTCTCAATCTTCGTGGGCTACCCCCTCTAATCCCTCCCTATCGCAAAAGGGCGATCCCTTCCACTGCGTGGGGGATTGTCCCAGCGAGAGGAAGTATTCAAATTGCCAACGCTGGACGTGATTTGTGATCTCACAGCTGAACGGAACGGGGCAGCGAGGGTAGGGAAGAGCTTGCTGCTTCCCTTGAGTATGTGACTGTTAGTCTGATATAATCATTAGGTTTATAGTAATATTAGACTAGACTATGCCGTAAATTAATAATACGTTCTAATGTATTAGTATCAAATACCCGCTTCAGTGACCGAATGGTCTTTGGCGTCATTCTTGTGTTAGACTGGCCTGCTGAAGACGAGGAGATTGGGGTACGAATCCCGGTCGGGTCTAATGAGAGTGGTTTTCCTAAATTGTTTCCTACTCTCATTCCACGCAAATGCGGGTAGGTTACCTCTAAAACGCTTCCTTCCTTAGCCCTATCCTATTGAAGTAATCATCATATACTGTAGGGACATAACCTGACTGGAACAGTTAGTAAGACGCGGTTATTAAAAATACTAATTAAAAAGTACAAAGTATTTATTAAAAGTAATAAATTTTGTGGGACTACCTTTGTGGTATAATGGTTAGGGCTCCTAGCTACAAATCTAGAGGTCCCGGGATCGATTCCCCAGGATTGCGACTTTATGTGAAGCAGTGGGTCTGGAACGGGGTAAAAAAATCAGGAGCTACTTTAATAAAAAAAAAAGTAGCGGTTCCGGTCTATAAAACTGACATTAATGGCCTTAAGGATAGTTGTGCTGACCACAAGACACCCTCTATCCTTGGAAGTTGGCACTATATTCGCCGACATAAGGCGGCCATTAGGGTGGTATGGCTCGATTATGGGTTGACGCCATGGAGTTAGTTAATAATAGTTTGTGGTTTCAAACTTATTTTAAGCTTGTATACTTTTGTTTGTTACTATAAAAATTTGCACTATTTATTAAGAGCATGCGGTTCTTCGAAATGTCGAAGTTGAAGGTCAAATATATTTCGCTTCGACTGACTGTGCTACGATAAATAATCATATTCTTAGCTAATCAAAGGTAGTCACTTTCTTTTTCGGTGTGGCGCGTCTTACTACCCGTTCAGTCTCTTTGCATACAAACATTATTTTGAGGAGTGAGGAGTGTATAATTTAGATAAAATATGTCCTCATTTGATTAAAAGAAGAGGGGTAAACCATTTTGGAAAAAACACTCCCAGCAAACACAACTGAAATTTGAACCCCAAACTTTCCGTCACTTGGCGATCCAATGTATTTATTTTATTTTATTTATTTAGCACCGCGTCTTATTCCCCGTTCGGGTTATACGCTTAAGTACTAATTACGCTATTGTGCTAGAAATTGGAAAGATTTAATATAGAGTAAGTGAGCCCACATTTGCGTGGCGGAGAGTAGAAAACCATTTATGAAAAACCACCCCAGTTCACCCGAGCGAAATTCGAACCTCAATCTCCCCGTCCTCGGCAGTCTGGCTCAAAACGAAATAAGCGCGTTAGTTAAATACGCCACCGAGGCGGGTGATCCAATGACACGTGAGAGTGACGAGTTAAGGCCATGTGACTATCGATGAGGGGATAATCATATTAAAAACGGTAATTGTATGTAAAGAGAAGACTAGCTTATATTTTTAGACAAATATAGGGGGTAATATACAGGCTGTACCGTAACATGTAACATGTTTGATCCACTTCAGAGGTAGACAAGAGACACAAAAACAATGAAAAGTTTATTATAAACATATGTTGACCAATTTGACCTTGTTTCCGAGCTAATAATCATGTTCGTACTCCAGTAATGTGAAGCTTCTTAACATTATAGAAGTGTTCAAAATAGTCAGCTTCGGCTTGAATAGAGGCCTGCAGTCGTTATGTCGTAGAATGCCGCATTTTAAAAACCCCATTTCATTGTAATACTTGCATTCAGGCTTAATTTGGCCATTTTTAGCACTTCCTATAATGTTAAGAAGCTTCACATTAGTAGAGTACAAACATGACTATAGCACGGAAACAAGGCGAAACAGGAACATGTTTATATTGACATTTTTCGTTGCTTTTGTCTTCTGACCACCGTTGAAGTGAGTCCCACCTGTTATGATACACCCTTTATATTCGAGATTAGCATTTGTTTATGTAAGACATTGCTATGTACGAAGTATTAATAACAAACCGATTCACTAAATTATCCTCTTCGGTGGTCGAAAGGTCTAATTAAAGCATCACTCTTGCAATTGACTGGACTACCTATGAGGGGGAGATCGGGGTTCTAATTCCAGTCGGGTGTACTAAAGTGGGTTGTTCCTAAATGGTTTTACACTCTTCCTCCACGCAAATGAGTGTGCACTTCTTACAAATTAAGCCTTCCTTGTCTATAACAATTTATCATAGTTAGTACATATTTGTATAGCCTGGACGTATAGTAGGACGCTGTGCCAAAACATAAACTAACTACATTCATTCATATACCTACAAATATTTTAAAAACTCTAAATTTCGAATTGGAATTTGTTTTAGAGCTCTAATATTTATTATTGGTGGTTCAGCCACAACATAATTTAGGAAAAAATTTAGCAAAGAGACTCCAGACCATTTATTTAACAGTTAATAGAATGTAAGAATATTCTTTAAATTAAAAAAAAAATACACTGTGACACAGGAATCGAACCCAGTACTCTTACCACTGAGATACCCAGGAGTCATCCAGTGCCCAGTGTCATCCTTCACTCTGGTCAGTCACATGTAGGTGACAATTTCTGCACGTCTATCACAGACTCTGTCTTATTAAAATGAGTGAAGAATGAGCTTGGAATGGCTTAGTAAGCCAAGGGTCCCGGATTCAATTCCAGTGGGAGGTGTCATTTTTAAATTGAAATAATATGATATTTAAATACGGCTAAAACTGTCACTAACAACTATAACAGCTTGGATATTTAATCCATCATGAATATTTGAATGTTATAACAAATCCATTATAACAAAATAAATCACCATTTAGTTACTATTTCCTCTTAATGATCATCATTTTATTCTAGATTTGGATTAGGATCCAAGAGCTGGGTCTTGTAGATAAACTGAAGACTCGGTTTGGAGATTCAAATTCGTAAAATATAGGATTATGTCCAATTATAATTAAAAGTATTAGAGAACAGATTTATTTTCAGAGCAAGATAAATTCAAACCTCCCTCGTTTGAATTAGCCTATACCAACAGCGTTTTTACCCCCTATTTTGCAACAAAGAGCCCCCTAAGCACAGTAGATTGTGACAACACGGGTATTTCTCCGTAGAGCCGCTACCCCCGCCCCTCCTCTGTGTGGAAACCGCCAGCGCGGAAAATTAAAAACTCACCAACCCCTTGGGGGGACATCAGTAGGCGAAGAAAGGAGAGATGTCAGAGCACCGTCTTCCCGAGAGGCGGCCCTCTGGAGATTGGCGTGGACGTCTGAGTATCAACGCAACCAGTGGGCGCCGGGGGAACTACGTCTGTAACCGTGCTACAGTAGACAGAGTAGTAGTGGCAAGCCTTTCGCCACGCGATCAGCACGAAAATAAAAATAAACTATTAGCCCTCGAACCCGCCTCGGTGGAGTAGTTAGCTAACGCGCCAGTTGTGTTGAGCTCGACTGCTGAGAACGGCAAGGTTGGGGTTTGAATCTCGGTCGGGTGAACTGGGGTGGTTTTTCATAAATTGTTTCCCCCTCTACCCCCACGCAAATGCGGGTTCACATTCCTCTAATTCAACTTTCATCATTCCTAATCCATTAGCGTAATTAGTACTTAAAGCGTATAACCCAAACGGGTAGTAAGACGCGGTGCTAGATAATAATAATAATAATAATAATAATAATAATAACAATAATAATCTTAGCCCTCGAAAGAAACAAATGAATCATAATACTTCTAGTATTGTAATGGAAGTTCTTTCAGTATTTTTTTTTCTTTTTGAATCACGTCTAACTGTTCGGGTATACGCATATGAGCAAATGACGCTAGTGTATTGGTGACGAAGGCTAGATTTAGATTATGTGTACCCGCATTTGCGTGGAGGTAAATTGGTAAACTATTTAGAAAAACTACCCTCAGTACACCCGACTGAGATTTGAATCTCGAGCTCCCCGTCATCAGCAGTCTAGTCTACCACGAAAGTGACGCCTCTTAGACCATACGTCCACTGAAGTGGGTTCTTCTAGTCTTACGAGCCCATCTTATCTCAAAGAATAACTAGCTTAGATACAATTATTATTATTAGCACCGCGTCTTACTACCCGTTCGGGTTATACGCACTTACGCTAATGTGTAATGGTAGGGTGATTGTGAGATGAAATGAAGGACCTACAGTTTAACGTGGAATCCGAACCACGGTGGAGGCCTGGCATTCCCCACATTCACAAGATGTATTGTCAGAGGTGAAGGAAGGGTTTGGTAATCAGATAAATCTTTGCCGGGACCGAGGATTGAACCCCGGCCGCCAGCACAGAAGTCCGACACCTTACCCCTAGACCATCAGGTCACCCCTTAGATACAATTCACAGTAGAAAGAGCTCCTATATCTTCATTTAATTCTTGAAATACGGCAATGAGTGAAGGTATTTAAATTCATTATCTGGCCTATTTTAACTCATTTCCCTCAATAGCATTAGTCAACCCTCTTTAGTGATCGAATCGACTGAGGCGTCACTATATTAAACTGACCTAATGAATACGGGGAAATCGGGGTTAGAATATTGGTCGGGTCTAATAAAGACGTATTTTTCTAAATGGTTACCCCCTCTCCTTCCATGCAAATGTGGGCAGATTATCTCTAAAATGCTTTCTTCCTCATCCCTAAACCATTAGAGTAATTATTATCATAATATAATATGATTACAATCTTCACGGGTAGTAAAATGTGCTGATAGTAAAATTTTCCATGGGAAAAGCCTTATCTGACAAAAAAACTACGCGATCTACTTTCACGTATTCATACGTCAAGTAATGGTATCTTCAGATGTCACATTTGACGGATATTAACAATACCTATAAAATAACACCAATACTAAAACTATATCAATCTTGACAGCCAAATAATAAATTTGTATTATTTTTTTAAAGTTTATTTCTACCGCAATCACCTGCATCAATGGCGAATGGTCTAATACGTCACTCTTGTAATACGCTAAACAGCCGATGACGGGGAGATCAGGCCTCAAATCTCGGTCGGTTGTGTTGAGGATTTTTTTTTTTTTTTGCTCGATGGTTTTTACTCTCCTTCCACTCAAGTGCGTATACACCTCCTCTAAATTCAACCTTTCTCATCCCTAACAAATTAGCGTACGTATGCGTACAACCCAAATGAGTTTACCTACACTACCCCCATGGCTTATTTTGTGATGACTGACAGCTCACAGCTGACTTCTGACAGTCAAAATTTAGATATAAACATACATTTTTACTGTCAGAAGTGATAGCTGCTAAACACATGTTTTTGCAGATCATCTGGTTCGGCGTAGGGATACATAATTTGGTCTGGTAACTTTTTAAAGCCTTTAGCTGTCAGCGGTGAGCTGTCAGTCAGCACCAAAGAAGCCATGGGGCTACTATAGTAAGATGCGGTGTTAAAAAATATCCCACTTGTCTCGCCTCTTCTGGGTAATGGAATAGGAAATGTAATGAACGATACAACGCAGAGGGGGAGAGTAAAGAATCGTTGTATATGTGTACTTTCCCATGGTACAACTATCCGGAACACTTGTCGCTATTAGCACCAACACTTTTGTCCTGCACTTATCTTCGGGAGTGAAGTACAACCGCCTTGGAACAGAGCTGAAGTGCACGAGCGAGTGTTAACCTAACACAAGCCCCCTCCCCTTCGTGCGACAGACGCCCTGTTCCCAAGACTAGGAACCTCTTGAGGTCCTCGCGTCCAACGTTAGTCGGAAGAGTTCTCGCAAAAGGGTGCAAAGGGATTAGAACTCTTCCTTATTTTGTTACTTTCTAGTTTAGAGAAAATATTGCTATTGTGAAAATATTCTACCTCGAGATTAATATGGATCTTGAAGTTGTATGTGCCCCCAAAACCAAAAAGTGGGTCATGAATTTCTATCGGTCTGTCCCTCTGTTTTTACCTGTGTCTGTTTGTCCCTCAGTATATCTGTCCCCATTTATTAAATGGTGACTGATTTTTTTTAATTCTAAATTTAACGAAAATGGATTTAGTTTGTTCTAGTTGGATGTATGGTGAAGTAATTTGGTAAATAACACTGAAAACTTGATTTTGTCAGGAAAAACTTGTTTTAAGAGTAGTTTATACAAGATTGATTTTTTTTTAAATATGAAATATTTGTAAAATAGCTCTTCCAATTATTTTGTTTACAATGGATATCTGCATGTAGCCCGAATGAATATTAAGTTGCGGTGCTAATTTTTTTTAAATATATATGCTTAAAAATATAGACTGTCCCACCCTCCCTAACGTATTTTCCCACAGTGCACCACTCAAGAAAACACTTGTCGATATGACTCCGCACACTTCACTAAGTGCAGCTTTGTTAAGACATACAGAAGAAGGGGAAGAGAATAGGAGAAGAGGATTGGGGGTGTGGGGGGGGGGGTGACACATCACACATTTAATCCATTCCCAAGCTAGATGGGGCTAATCCTCTTCTCGCACACATCGTACGTGCGCCAGACGAATTGATTGCCTCTCGGGTAGTAAGGCCCACGGCCAGTTTACTTTTCAGCCACGAGAGGGTCCCTCAGGCCCCTTTTTTCACATCCCACCCCACCCGTCCCTCCATCGTATTTGTAACTACTGTTGTGTTGCTCCCTTCGCAACACCCCACGCTACGAGCCCAAAAACGTAGGCTCTACAGCATAAACCAACTATATCCATTGTTTTATATTAAGTGGCGTCATTAAGATAAGTGTGTAAGGAAGGTGAGAAAAGGGTAGTATTTATGTAGTTTTTTTATAAAAACTTTTTCGGTCAAAATAAATTAAAGAATTCTCCAGTATAAACCTAAAGTTTAATTTTCTTCACATTGTGATATCAACAGTTCTTGAACATTGTCATGAGCATAGCATAATTAGATCAGAAACTTTTAAAATGAAGAGAAAAAGTTGTCACCAAATTACAGGACAGCCTTTCAAGAAATATTGAGGTCAGCATGTGAAGAAAACTATTCTCTATGATATTATTGAAGTGAAATTGGATTTATTTTAACAAAAAAAAAAGTTTTGATACAAATAATGTAAAAACACTTACCTTTTCTCGCGTCACCTACATCCCCATCTTAAGACCTTCCAACGTATGCCGTCCCTAAGGAATGCTTAGACGAGGGATGGGAAACCTGTGGCCCTTTCGCTTTTGTTGCCAATTATGTGCCTTCATCATTTAGCTATTATACATTCTCAAACGATCTATATTTGAATTAATTAAAATTAAACAGAGTTTATTTTCAAAAAGCAATGTTAAAAAACTAACCATTCTTATTTTCATATCACCGCATCTTAGTAGCCATTCGAGCTATACGCCTATGTACTAATTACTCTAATAAGTTAGGGATTAGGAAGGTTGAATTTAGAGGATGTTTACCCACATTTACGTAGAGGGAGAGTGGAAACCAATTTAGAGAGAACCACTTTCATTACACCCAACCAGGATAACGCCCCAATCTCCCAGTCATCGGCAGTCTAGTCCAGTGGTTTTCAAACTTTTTTTTTAGATTGTACCCCTTGGTTATGACAATATGTCTATTGTACCCCCCACGATAAATTTTCCCAAAATTACAAATATCATGTAATAAATCAAAGAGAAAATTTCTCTCATCATCTCAAAAATTCTCTTATAATGTTTCCCATTTTCCCTTAAGAGCTGCGCATGTACCTCTTGAAATTCACTCACGTATCCCAGTTTGAGAACCACTGGTCTAGTCTATTACGAGTGTGACACCTTGGACCATGTGGCCACCTAAGTGGGTAACTACTCTTATTGTTACGTCTATGGTTGGCGCACTATCATATTTTGGCCAAATCTACTGTACATGAAGTGAGAGAGTATGCGGCCTTCCAATATCAATAGATTCTCCACCTGACTTGGGATACCATATGATTTATACTTCAAAACTTAAAGTTTTTAAAACTAGAAACCCCCCCTTTTTTTTACCACTTCTTAGTACTCGTTTAGGCTATGACATCAAACTACAATGATTTACAACATTGACATTGTTTTTGGGAGGTGTAAAGAGGAATATTCGGAGTATAAAGATAAGTTATCGTCGCTGAATACTCACCAATCACACATCAGACGTTGGATAAAATCTGGAACGGTTTAGTTGTCAGGTATCGCTTGTGCCGTATAAACCAAGGAGGTAATGTAGAAACCCCCTCACCACCCACCCCCCAAAAAAAACTTCAGCATTTTTTTGTATTTGTTAAAAGAGTTTGAATAAAATATCTTAATCAGTTTTCAATTTGTGTTTTTTTTTAGTTTTATGTAGTTTCGAATGAATCATCCTGTGTATTAATTACACTAACGAAATATAGATTATATGAAATTCTAGTTCAGTTTAGGATACCCCCCAAAAAAACTATAAGATAATTTAGTTATGTCTAACAGATACCTGTGGCAGGGCATGAGTTGGATGCCACTTATCAGATACTTTCTAAATACATAATGGATTGATACAAGGAGTTACCTGCACTTTCCCTATTACTTGTTAATTTCTTTTTTCTCTTTTATATCACCGCAACCTGTTCAAGTTATACGCATATATGATAATTGCTCTGATGGGTTAAGGATGAGAAAGGAATCGTTTTAGAGCTAATCTACCCACATTTTCTTAGAAGAATTGGAAACCATTTAGGAAAAAGAACCTTAGTAGACCCGACTGGGATTCAAACCCAAATCTCTATGTAATCCGCAGGCCAGTCAAACACGAGTATGACCGGCTTCGGTGGCCACGTGGTCTAACACGCTAATCTTGTGTTGAACTAGACGGCCATAGACAGGGAGATCGGGACTCGATCCTGGTCGGATGCACTATGGGTAGTTTTCTTAAATAGTTTTCACTCTCCTTCCATGCAAATGCGGGTACACTTTCTCTAAATTAAGCTTTCCTAATACCTAGCCGATTAGTGTAATAAGTACATAGGCATATAACCTGAACAAGACGCGATACTAAAAATACCACGAGAGTGACTCCTTAGACCATTCGGCCACTTAAGCGGGTACTTTTTAATCTAGCCTTATAGAATGCTATTAGGGTATGCCAGAGAGTGAGGAAGGCTTGACATTATACTGTAATATGCAGCTATTAGGATATGCAGATGATTTAGCTTTGTTAAGTAATAGTAAGGAAGCTGTTGCAATAAATTTAGTTAGAGGCTACTAAGGAAATAAATCTAGAAGTGAACGCTTGGAAAGACTAAGTAAGTTTATATGATCACTCAAAGATCACATATTGAGGACGAACATTTTGAGATTACTGTAAACAAATATCATTTGACATAGTTAATGAGTTTAAATATTTAGGAACAATTTTAACTAGCAATAACATTATAAGATTGGAAATTAAGAAAAGAATTAAGTCGGAAAATGCATGTTATTGCTTTGTCAGTATGTCACTTCACCTGCTGTCAAGGAATGTAAAATTCAGAATATACAAAACATTAGTTTTCCGGTTATTCTCTATGGTTGTGAAACATGGTCTCTTAACTTAAATGATGGAAATAAATTTTGGGTGTTCGAAAATAAGGTGCTTTGGAAGATATTTGGTCCAAAAAGTTATGAAGATACTAGGTAGTGGAGGAGGTTACCTAATGATGCGTTACGTACTCTGCACTAATTACAAGACATTGTTAGGATAATAAAACTCGCAGATTACGGTGGGCAGGACATGCAGCGCGAATGGAAGACTGTGGAAACTTATTCAGGGTATTGACTGGTAAACCCAATGGTAAGAGACCATGATGGGAGGATAACATTAGAATGAACCTGAAAGAGATAGGGTGTAATGAGGTGGACTGGATAGAACTAGCTCAAAATAGGTTGTGTACATTTGTAAGTGCGGCAATGAACTTTCAAGTTTTTAGTACCATAGAGTATGTAAGTAATGAACTAGAGATGAGTAAGGCATAATATTATATTAAATTTATCCCCAATTGCGTGTAGAGAGAGAGAGAGAGTTGAAAACCAATTTGTTAATAGACACTATTTATATTTTATAGCCTTCTTTTTGAGCGAAAAGTTGTCTAACGCTTTTAACTAATGAACGATTTGGGGCAAGTAGGAACAAATTATTATGGCGTTGCATTCATAAAGCTGATCCATTGTTTTAATTCATGGTTATCAATCACAAACTGATACGAGATGATTGTCCACAATATCAGTCCTGTTATCTGAATCAAATTCAATTAAATAAAAAGTGACAGACGGGTTGGTTGGAGTCTCGTGTCTAGGTTGTCATTTTTAACCTAATTGAATCTGATTTATTATATTTCTACCATTTTTATTACTTAAAAAAAGGCGTTGAACTGAAAAACATTAAATAATGGGGGTGTATCGAGTAAAGGTTTAGTAACCTCATCCCTAGACTACGCAGATAACACATTATACTCAACCTCGGTGGTCTTGGGGTAAATTGCTCGCCTCAGGATCCGATGTTCGTGGGTTCAAAACTATTTGAGGTCAACGGGTTTTTCTTAAGCGATAGAAAATCCGTAGCAAAACGTCCTTCAAAGCGAGAGTAAACCCGGAATCCCATATCGATTGTGATGTAAAAAAACGTTGGAAAACACGTAAAATTACCTTTCCCGGGAAAATTTGAAGACCTTTTCGCTCTCGTTTATAAAAATTCTCGTGTGCTGATATAATCAATCGGTTCAGAAAATTCCTCAATTAAATGGGGAAAATTTAAACACTATAAAAGCCCGTGAAGTTGCGTGGAGTGTGGCTAGGGTAAGCAGAACTTATCTAAGCTATACTTGGAAATTGTTCTCATCACTCAGAACACTCCTTGTCTAGAATAAACGAAATTCTCATGTAATACAGGACGACACCTACATAGACCAAAACAGAATGGACCAATTTCTCAAATGAAACTGGCCCATTCTATTCAGGTTTAGTTAGGTGTCATACTGTAATTAATATAGAACCACAGTTGAGGCGTACTAAGTCTGACTATGAAAGTGATCCTTAAAGTGAGATGGAAGGTTGACGCGAGAAAAGGCCAGTGCTTTTTGCACTTTATATGCCAAAACTTTTTTTTTTTTTTGCTAAAATATATTTCATATTACTGCAATAGAAACATATAGCTCAATTCCTTCACACGGTGATATCAACAGTGGTTGAATATCTGCCATGAGCTTAGCGACATTATATAGCAAACTTTTTAAATGGGGAGAAAAAGTTGTCATTAAATTTCAGGACATCCTTGACAGATATTCAACAACAGCTGTTGATATCACCATATGAAGATAATTGGACTCTACTTTAATATTGGAGAAATAACTTATTTATTTTAACCGAAAAAATGTGTTGATAGAAAAACAGCAAAAACACTGGTACAGTTTAAACCAACTGCGCTTTCTGGCAATACTCCACGGCACGGCACTGATTGAAACACGAGTATAGAAGTAAGATTTTGGCAGGAAAAACTTTTGTAAAATACAAACTTTTTTGCGCTCAACAATGGTAACATTTTACTATGGTGTTGTTTTTGTTATTTAATCGGTAGTAATAATATTAATCAAAAATTATAGCTGCAGATCACATGACTTAACGTAAGAATTTATGAAAATTGTTCAACATATGCAACTGTCCTAAAAGTTATCTGAATCGAACTGTATATTAGACCATGCTTGCGGGAAAGACACATCGTGACCCTACAAAGCCAATCTGAGTCATGCAAGGCCATTATCCCATTTCCAAATGTCGCCGGAGATGCCTAGTTTTTAGTCGGAAGTGGCAAGCCTTCCTTTTTCCCAACCCCCTAAATCATTTCAGGGTAAGGGTGTGTGTGTGTGTGTGTGTGTGTGTGTGTGTGTGTGTGTGTGTGTGTGTGTGTGCGCGAGGGTGTCTATAATCCAACCCCTTCCACCCCACCCCGAACAAAGCCACCCCATCCACGCCCGACGTACAATACTCGACGGGCTGTCATTAAAACCATTCAACAGTGTGTGTGCATCCCCCTACACACACAAAACCTTCTCACACATGCCTACAGCCAAAGAAATGCCATTAAAGTTGTTTTCTCCCGTATGGACACGGGCGTGACGACGACAAGATGTGAAAACAATCCAACGAAGAATGGACCACTGGAGGCTGTGTAAGAGGCTAATGGCCTTCCGGCTAAAGTACGCAACATGGTTACTATTAATTGTAGTTTGGGTATTCACCCTCTAGCCCCTTTTACTGCCGACAGGCTTACATCAACACATGACTTGCATATTGACTTAATAGGCGTACTAACATCGGCGGGCACGTGGACCAAATGTCAGGCTCATCTAGTCTAGTTTGCTGGTGACGGGGATATCAAGGTTCGAATCCTCTGACCGGGTGTGCTAATATATATTTTTATACAGGTGGGTTTCCTACTCTTTCTCCCGGTAAAGGTTTCTCTAAATTCTATCTTTCTCATCCCTTCCAAATTAACGTAGTTAAAATACTGTCCAATTTTAATAGGAAGGACCTTTTCAAAAATATAAACAAATTTTTTGCGTTCAATATTGATAGCATTTTACTATATTATTAGTTGTCCTCCTCTACCCCCTCTACAGCTCCACTGTGAGCCTTAACTCAGTCAGGATGTGATATGGCTGATAGTACTTCTTCTATCTCTAGTACAAATGTGATGTTGATAGTGATATATGGATGAAAAAACATGAAGAATATTCGGAAGCTTGTGACAAAACAAAATGTTGATAGGAATACCCAATGGCATGTCTGACTCCTAGGTGATCCCTAAACGGTTTATGAACTTTGGTACCCTGGGCTCGAGCGGTAGCCCTCTGCATAAAATACTGACGAATCGGCGTCCTAGCCCGTAAAGTCCCGAAGTGGGCAGAGTGACCCCCTAGGACTGCGATTTTGATTAGTCAGCCATGATGGTTGGATACACTGCTTTTTATCCTGCCCTCTGGCCCGGTTTCCACCTAAGGAATACTGGTAATGTCTATGTGGTCAGTTCCTCTATTCTATTTGTTTACAGGCTAATCACAACAACCTGCAACACTCGTTTTGCCACTCACAATCCATAACACACAATATTATACAAACACGCCTTCGAATTTAGGCCATGTGGTTAATAAAAGTGACATCTGTATATCACATGGCTTGGTGTATTAATACTTGAAATTAGATCTTGTAGCTTCTAAAGCTGTCGATTAAGGCACTTCCTATGAAAATTGGACTGTATATATAGCCCGGACGGTAGGGCTTTTTTTTTTTGTAGTTGTTATAGGAAAAAAAATTCATATGATCACGATAAAGAGTCAAAAACTGTTGTTGATATTATTAGACTATGTGTTGGAAATTAAACTCTATGTTTCTACTGTAATAATATTTGATTTATTTTGCAATGAAAACTTCAACAACACTGCCTTAACTCGCGGCTCTTTCCATCCCACATTAAGTTACACGCTTCAATGCCGTTACGCTGCTGTCTTATTTCCAACTTTAAATTATTTGAAAAGAATGGATGGATTTTGAAGAATGGTATTGGAATTTTTCTGGCTATAGGAATAAGATGGTGGGTAAGATATCCCTCAAAGTAGCTAGTCGGGAATTAAAACCGCAGCCTGCGGGATCGTAATGAAGAAAGTCAGTGGCCACACAATTATATCTGTCATTTTGATTTTCTCTCTGACATTGATACAGACTTGAGCTAACGTCGAAAGTTTATCTGTTGTTATTCTATTTTTATAACGCGCTCTGCCATAGTTACATCATCCGTTTGGATTCCCTCCCTTTTTTATTACGTTATACCTTAAAAATAATTGACAGTTGGCAGCCCTAGCACTAAAATATTAGTAGTCCCTTCATCGCATGCGGTGAATGGAGTGAGATGACTCGGTGGCGGGTTTTTTTTTTCTTTAATTGATCAAGATGACGAGTTGATAAATATATACAAACAAATATTAAGTAAAATTGGAAATAAATGTCATAAAATATCATGGCTAGAGTCCAACTTTTATAGGAAGGATATTATCTGATATCTATAGAAATAACACGATCTACTTTCAAGTATTCATACAAGTCATGTGTCACTCTTGATAGAAATTATCAATACCTTTTTTTTTACCGCCGCATCTTACTATCTGTTCAGGTTATACGCATATATACTAATTACTCCAATGAGCCAGGGATGAGTAAGGTTGGATTTATAGGAAGTGTAGCCGCATTTGGGTGGAGGTAAAGTGGAAAACCAATTAGGGAAAAACCTCATCAGTACACCCAACCGGGATTCGAACCCCGATATCTCTGTTATTGACAGTCTAGTATATTGCGAGAGTTACAACTTATACTATGCTACCACCGAAGCAGGTATTAATACCTATAAAATAACACTAATAATATAGTAAAATTATATCAAAATTGTCCTCAAAATAGTTGGTATTTTATAAAATGCCCTTAATATACAAAGTTGACTATATTTTCTTATTTTTTATCTATATTTCCTTTACGCAAGACCTTCAAAATAATTTACCCTTAACAAAACTCTATTTAAAAGAGCAGTTACTATTTCAGAGTATGTGTGGAACGACTGGGGGAATACTGATAGTTTTTTTAATTGATGAAGGTGACAAGTTTATAATTACATAAACACACAAAAATACACTAAATTAGAACTAAAAGGTGTTAAAAAACATTCACGGTCAACTACAATCCAATTTTCATAGGAAGGGTCTTTAAGTGTTTTTTTTTCTGTCAATATTGATAAGACCCGCTTTGGTGACTGCATGGTCTAAGGTGCTACTCTCGTAATGGACTAGACTGACTAAGACGGGGAGGGGAGATCATGGTTCGATCCCGGTTGGGTGTACTGATAGTTGTTTTCCCTAAATAGTTTCTCCCTCTCATTACACGCAAATGTGGGTACACTACCTCTAAATTCAACCTTTATCATTCCTTACACATTATCGTAATTAGTTTATGAGCTTAAAACCCGAATGGGTATTAAGACGTGGTGCTAAAATTCCATTAATAAGATTTTACTGTATTACGTAATAGTATTAAAAGTTACAACTGTATATCATGACCTGACCTAAGACAACGTGAAATTAGAGCTAGTAAATTTTCTAGCCGTCAGATAATAAGGCTTTTCCTCTGAAAATTTGATTGGAGCAACGTTATACTTCTCTTATCTCTAATGCCACCTTAAAAAAAAATTACCTTTGACAACCCTCGCTCTAAAATAGCTGTCCTCCTTTCATTGCATGTGTGGGTTGAATTAATATTAGGGGGGATATGATGGCATTTTATTTTAAATCAATCAGGGTTACGAGTTGATAAGTACACTCACACACACACGAAATCACGCAACATTAGAACTAAAAGGTGTCATTAAAAATTCACGGTCAACTACGTCCTCAAAACGACCCATCGGTCTGACTTGTGTCGACGGACCTAATACGAAGGGAGGCAAGCTATTTTCAATATCGTAAAGAGTGGCGGGGCTGGGGAATGGGGGTACTGTTAAAATAGGGATTTGGGGAGAGGGAGATGGGCAATTGTAGTGAATTAATTCGGCACGAAATACCGCCACAGTCTGACACTTCCTCCGCCTTCCAGTATTTTTGGAATTGTTAATGTTTGCCGGCCGCTTTTCAACATCTACCCCTCTCCCCCACACACACACTTTATAAGTTTTTAATTAGTCTTTTCAGTTAATCAGAACCGAATCTGAAAACGCACTCAAATTTTAATTGGATTTTCGTTCGGTGCGGTTATACAGTCGCCCCCTCCCCTTCCCCCTTTCCATTTGTGTGTGTTTTTTTAAATCCTAAATTCTTCTTTTTTTTTGTGAGCTTTTTACTTTGTCAGCTGAACATTTTAATAACTACGACAATGAAGGCAACTTACTGACTTCGTTAGAGTGTTATTCTTGTCTGAAGAATAATAGTCTCTTTTTTTTTCTTTTTTAGAAAAAGAAGGGAGAATTGTTCTTGTTATGACAATAGTGTATATTGTTTTTAGTTCTAAAATATGAGGCAAAATTTGTTTCAAACAAATTATTCCAAGAGAAGTAACGTCAGTGATGGTTTGTATAAACAGATGGGGCGCAAATAAGGGGGGAAAGGGTGGGAGTGGGGGTGATTTTTTTTTTACGTTAGGAAAGAAGGAAAGAATTAAAAGTGATATTCTGTATAAATTTAATTTGACACCAAGCTTCGTTTGCAAGTTGAATTCTATTGAGAACAGGAGGGGAAAAAGACAAAAATTTTGATAAAGCAGTCGTAGAAAAGGAAAGGAGATTTAATAATGTCCAATTGTTTAGATTCCCTTCTAACTTGTGTCGAGTGACGTCGCCTTATCTGACGTAGAAAATGTGGCGAAAAAGAACGTCAGTAGATACGGGCAACGCGAGTCTTTAGCTTGTTTAGTTAATTGACTCTAAAAAGTAATTAATAAATTATTAATTGGGGCTCGTAGGGAAAGAGTGCCACCATTCTCTTGGGTCAGTCGAGGGTGATTTATTGTTATTATTTGAACTATTATTATTTTAACATCAACGTTATTTTTAGTTTTAACTCAGTGTTAGAAGGGAATAGTTGTTTAGATGCTCCTGCATTTAGGTATAAAGAGGATTGTAAAAAACACAAATGTAAATCACTTGTAGAAAAACCACCCCCAGTGCACCCAGCGGAGAATTGAACCTCAACTTCCCCATCATAGGAGGCTCAATCTGTTGGAGGCCGGAAGGCGCGTAGCCACTAGTTATTGTGTCAAGAATGCTTACCACTCACCTAGCCATGTGGCAATGTCAGGAGTGCTTGCCACTCGCCTAGCTGTCTATGTGGCAGTGTCAGAATGCTTACCACTCACCTAGCCATGTGGCAATGTCAGGAGTGCTTGCCACTCACCTAGCTAACTATGTGGCAGTGGCAGAATGCTTACCACTCACCTAGCCATGTGGCAATGTCAGGAGTGCTTGCCACTCACCTAGCTAACTATGTGGCAGTGGCAGAATGCTTACCACTCACCTAGCCATGTGGCAATGTCAGGAGTGCTTGCCACTCACCTAGCTAGCTATGTGGCAGTGTCAGAATGCTTACCACTCACCTAGCCATGTGGCAATGTCAGGAGTGCTTACCACTCACCTAGCCATGTGACAATGTCAGGAGTGCTTGCCACTCACCTAGCCACGTGACAATGTCAGGAGTGCTAACCAGCCCGTAGTGCCTGAACCTCGCAATTTTAAAACGTTATAATGTTCCCAAGCGACGTATTTCGGCTTCTCTTGATCAAGTTTGGCGTCTTGCCTGAAACAAGGACTCAAGAGACGTCCTTATCATTTGTAAAAGTTTAATTTCGTTTCTTACACTGGACACAAGGGCTATCGACTACTTTATCAATGTGGAAGGCAGGAGGAGGGGAGAAATGTTTGAAATGCACCTTGATTAGCGTCAGGGGGAATGAAAGAACCACCTTAACCTATACTGTTAACTTATTTCAAGCCCCATTTGACACACAGCTAGATTATCTACTAGATCTTCTCTCATGTATTCATCGCCATCTGATGTGATCTGCAATTGTTACTTTGTGTAGATATTATACCTATAAAATAATACTAGTGATATAGGTAGTAGAATGTATTCAACGTTTATCGCAATAAAATGTGTTTGTTTTGCCTAAAAATTCTTTTCTATCAAAGTCTTACTATAACTGTTCTGCTGTAAGCATACTTTGTTGCCTCAGTTAAACAAAGCGCGCCTGCGCCAGAACTTGACTTACATAAAAACATGACATTTCTCGAAATACCTCAAAGCATATTAAATCTGAAATATCTAGCATATTTTTTTTTAAAAGTAACATTCCTCGGTAATATAGTGGTAAGTATCCCCGCCTGTTACGGTACGATTCCCTGCCGGGGAGATATTTTTTTTTTTTAACTCGACAAGATTATTTTGGTTGGATATTGAAAACCTCACTTGACTTCTGGTTGATCAGTACGAATTGATTGGATAGTACATTACCAATTACTAAACAGATTTCCTCTTTTATTGTTTAGTCTTTTTTTTTCAGTTATTTCATTATATTTAATGAAAAAATTTGTATTTACTTATCTTTAAACAAGAAAATTATAAAGCCACACTTATTTTCAGATAACATTCTGATGGAGTATTTGTGTAGATACAGGAAAATTACACCCGCGTAGGGATATGAACCCCGGTGTCCGGCCTTACCGACTGACCCAGCCGAGATCTCCTCCATGTAAATCTTTATTCACATGTTCACCGAAAATAGAGAACAGAATCTGTTTGAGTAGCGCAGCAATTCACAAACTGTATTTTGACCCATGATGCATTGCAACACAAACTTAAACAGATGAGTATCAACATAATATTATTATTATTATTAGCACCGCGTCTTACTACCCATTCGGGTTATACGCACTTACGCTAATGTGTAATGGTAGGGTGATTGTGAGATGAAATGGAGGACCTACAGTTTAACGTGGAATCCGAACCACGGTGGAGGCCTGGCATTCCCCACGTTCACAAGATGTCTTGTCAGAGGTGAAGGAAGGGTTTGGTAATCAGATAAATCTTTGCCGGGACCGAGGATTGAACCCCGGCCGCCAGCATAGAAGTCTGACACCTTACCCCTAGACCACCAGGTCACCCAACATAATATTATTTTCTTGTGGATACATATATCTTTTAAATCACTCTCCCGATGGATGGTTTTTAAATTATAATGCTGTGTCGTATCAATCGCTGTCAGACCACAAGGTTTTAATACAATGGTATCTGTCGTTTTCTGGAACTAATTTTCTATTATGTCTAAGCTTAAATACTTAATTTCGCCCTTCACCTAAAACCACCCTTTGTCATGTCGATAAGAAAGAAGGAAAAGAAAACTATAAAACTTTTTAATAGACTCAAGATAAAGAGGAAATCTCACTACTTTCTCAAATATCTTAAAATCTTCTGATGAGAGCCAATTAAAAAAATATACTGCATTTTTTAGATCTAAGGCCCTTTTTCATCAAGCCTAGTCTCCTAGCTTCGCAAATATGCTTAAAAAGTAGTTGAAAATGAGCTAATGTCACATTTTCTATATATTTGTTTCTATCAATAAAACTATGACTAAAATATTGTTAAAAAATAGAGTCCTGTTGGAATCCTTAAACTTTATTTTGGCGCGAACTTTTGAAATAACGCATTGTATAATTAAATATTGCACTAGAGCTGAATGTATGCGTGGCAGTTACTCACTTACTGAGGCAGTACCATTAATATCACGAGGGATGTTATCAAATTATTGTGCTGTGTGATTAAATAAATCAAAATCAAACAAGAACGACTTGTGTGTCTTTCATTTGAAATAATTTCACAACAGTAGATACAGATGTCTCCATGTATCTCGCTTTGTGAGCACATGTGAATTGATTGATTCGATTGGTCTTGATATTATTTTATTTGTTTCATTGGGTCTTCCAAGTTGATGTTGTCACACAAAAAATAAGCTATAATTGCGCGTCACGTGCTCTTGTTTTTTTTTGTTTTTTGTTTTTTTGCGACGAAGGGGTGATTTCACAGGAAAGTATGTCATTCAACCATACAAACAATTTAATGACAAACTGACATGGTCTGATCGTGAATAGATCAGTCGGTAGAGTGGTCGGCACGTAAAGCTGGACGGGCCAGGGTTTAAATCCCGATTAGGTTGTCATTTTTCTATATACGAGAATAATATAGTCCCGCGGAGCTAATCGGTCCTACTCAAAATGCACGAGAGCCCTTCTTGAACCCATCTACTTAGGAGAACCACACAAGGGGGGGGGGGGCAACTAATCAAATAAGAAACAATCCCTCCCCCCACGACTTCCCCCACATATCCACCTCTTGATACCCCCCCCCCCAACTCACATTCACTTATTCATGACAGGAATGACTCGACATTATTACGTTTATGATGTCTTGTTTCTTTGTTGATTAAACATCTTCTCACCTTGATGTTACGTCCAATAAAATTAAAAATTGAGACATAAAAGGTGGAACATAGACAAAACACGTTGTTTTTAAAGAACCTACACAATTGACGTCTATTTTTTTGGTGGGCACCACGTCCTTCTATCGGAGTATCTTCATATTTCTTAAGGGTGTGCGAAAGTTTTTTTTAAAATGTGAATTGAAGTCAAATCTGGATTTGAGGATAAAGTTTTTTTTAGCACCGCTTCTTACTATAATACAGGTTATACTCATACGTACTAATTACGCTAATGAGCTAGGAATTAGAAAGGTTGAACATAGATTAAGTGTAACCGCATTTACGTGGAAGGAGAGGGAGAAACCGTTTAGGAAAAACCAGCCTCAGTACACCCAACCGGGATTCGAGCCCCAAACACCCTGTCAACGACAGTCTAGTCTAACATGAGAGTGACACCTTAGACCATGAGGCCACCGAAGCAGGTAAGGTTTTTGTTGTTGTCACATAACACTATTAGTTTTTAAATTATCCACCAAGTGCATCTAGGTATAAAGGAAAGTTTGGAGAAAAAACAAAATTTAATTTATTATTTTATGTTGGCATTTTTGAATTTATTCATACTTACGTTATATTATTATGTCATTTAATCACTAATCGGTGTTAGAATATTGTATAGTAGCTGTCATAAAAATGATTATGGGTTGAAATGCGTTATATTAAGTGACATATTACAAATATGTTAATAATATATCCAAGCTTACTTCTACCTTCGAAATGTTTTGAAGATGCTAAGGTTGTTGTGGGTGTTGAAGTCGAAGAGAAGGAGATTTGAATGACTTCAATATTTTGAAACTTCGCACGTCCCTAACAGTTACACTGTTGAAATCAAAGTTCAAATCTATTTCGCTCCGACTTGACCCACAACAACCTACTTATCTTCAAAACATTTCGAAGGAAGAAGTAAACGTGTATATATTATTAACGTATTTGTAATATGTCACTAAATATGACGCATTTCAACACATAATCATTTTTATTACAGCTACTATACAATATTCTAACACCGATTAGTGATTAAATGACATTTATTATATATATATATATATATATATATATATATATATATATTCAGAATGCCAGTAGTAAATTTCGTTTTGTTTTTATTTAGGGTATTTAGGGTCTTTAGGTTTAGGAATAATGACGGTAAAACTTATATTAAATGTAGCTGCGGGTAATTTACTAATTTAAAAATAATAACTTTAACGATTTTGCTTTGAATGTATATCTAGGGGTTGTTTAACCTCACAAATAACAGTGTATATGCCTATACAGTAGCCCCATGGCTTCTTTGGTACTGACAGTCAACATTCAGGCATATACCTAAATTTTGACTGTCAGAAGTGACAACTGCTAAACATATGTTTTTGCAGATCATATGGTTCGGCGTAGGGATACATAATTTGGTCTGGTAGCTTTTCAAAGCCGTCAGCTTTCAGCTGTGAGCTGTCAGTCAGCACCAAAGAAGTCATGGGTCTACTGTACCTAGATCGGATGAGTAGTAAGAGGCAGTGCTAACAAAAAAAAGTTGTGTACTTGTTTTCCCGTAGAAAGTTCATTTAAGGGTAGTTTACTGATGATTGAGTTTTGAAAATTTTAATAACAAACTTTAATAGACATTATGCTAAAGTATTTAAGATTGTTTTGAACCATTTATTTTAGGGTTACGAATCTTAAATTCCCGCCAGGCCTACCCAAAACCAACATTAAATACACTACTGGCACAGTATTAGGAGGGTCAAATTTAAGAAATTCTCCAGTAAATTCTTGAAGAGAAGATGGGCAGCCACCAATGTGAAAAAAAAATCCTTCAGTACGTTTCAATCCCGACTTTTCAAGTGATATATTATGTAAACCAACCCGTATCTAGTCAATTAATTTGTTTTAATTCGTGGAACAGTCAAAATTTGGGAATAGTTGTAGTTACCGTAAGAAAGTAAGATTTCCCAAGTGTTTGAAGTACAGCAAACAAGTGTTGGTAAAGAAAAAAGACAACGCAACAAGAGACTGATTAACAATTCTAAAAAATAAAATTTGAGATTACAAAAAAAGATTGAAAGCTAGTGAGAGAAAATAAAAGGATAAAATATACAGAAACTAGTTTTAATGGAAGAAAACAAAGAGAAAGCATAAGAGCGTAGAAAAGTGGTTGTGAGAAAGAGAGTAAAGTAGAGAAAGAACTTGTTAAAACAGGAAATACAGGTTCGCCGGTGTTTTTTGGGAGTTAAATAAGTGAAATTGAACGTATTAAAAAATAGAAAGAAGATAAGAATCACGAGAGTTTTAGGACAGTTAATAGGGTAGGAAGAGGAATCCTGGATTAATGAGGTCTAGAGATTGATTAGATACTGGAGTCAAGTGTTAATGAGACTATTGCTTCACCCGGACAGGAGGAATCGTTACTTCAAGAGGAGGGAAGAGGATGAGTTGGGGGCTTTTGGAAGGACGTTTGGAAAAAAAAACTATTATCCGGCCAACATTTTGTGGAGGAAGTCGTATTTGGATCATCGGGTAGTATTTCTTTCAAGTCGTCTATGAGATGCCAACACAGACTAGCGGAGATCGGCTGAGGTAATCCGAGTAGAATTAGTGTACATTGAAATCTCTTTATAGCGGACACCTTTCAAGATAAAAAGTGTCCGTTATTAAGAAATATCCATTATTTGTAAAAATAATTTTAAAACTAATTTTTCTTGAATACATTTTAATCTATAGGAACCTCCCTACTCGCACTGTGAGTATTAACTAAAACAAACCAATTACAGCACTGTTTGCCGGATTTGTGACTAATTAATACATGTTATAAATAGCTTCCAGAACAGTTTGCGTAACACATAGAACAATAAGCAAATAAAATGAAATGAGAACAATAGGCCTTATGAACTGAATATGTACTGTACCCACGAACCCAAACAAAGCTGCTGGGACAACCCCCACTGATGGGGGCTAGGAAGGGGTAGGAGGTATGACCTCGAAGTACGAAGTACCGTTGTCATTATTACGTAGGGTATTTTAGAAACTTTTCCTAGAGACGGAAGGTAGGAATGCTCACACTGCGTCCAAGACAACGACATTCCTGACATTTCTACAGTAAAATAAGCTACTGTATTTGAACTGGTGTTTTCAATTTTTGTCTGCTATTAAGAAATGTGTAAGCAAAAATATGCGTTTCTAGCAATGCCCGTGTCCGTTATTGGGAAGAGAGCATGTTAGTTTTATGGGGAAAATTAAACTTTTTTTTAGCACCAGTTCGGGTTATACGCTTAAGTACTAATTACGCTAATGGACTTGTAATAGGAAAGATTGAATTTAGAGGAAGGGGACCCGTATTTGAATGGAGGGAGAGTGGAAAAAACGTTTAGTAAAGACCCCCCCCCCCCCCAGTTCACCCGACCAAGATTCGAACCTCGATTCCCCCGTCCTCGGCAGTCTAGCTCAACACGAAACAAACACGTTAGTTAACTACGCCACCGAGGCGGGCTTCTATTAAGTAGAATCCGCTATTCAGAGGTGTCCATTAAAGAGATTTCACTGCATCAAGGTAAGAAGGCTAACTGTATTTTAATTTTAATCTATATGTAGCTTCTTACCATGCCAACAAGAAAAATTGACCACGTCAAAGGTCACGTGAAATAAAACGTCAGTCTCGCAATGTACCAGATTACCGGCCAGGGTTCATATCTCTGTCGAGTGCACTAAGGGTGGTTTTCCAATGATCTCTCACTGTGGTTTCCACATACTTTATTTACGCTAATGCGGCTGCACTTACTTTGAACCATTTTCTTCATCCATATTCCTTAGATTAAACCGTTAGTAAACAATGTGTTAAACGTAATACTTCCCACAAATTGACAACTGAAGATGAAAGAGTTACACGGGCTTATCTTATTTTTTAATGAAGGTCTAAATTATTATATCAACCCATGGATACATTTATTTTTATTTAAGCTATTTAACGTACATTTTCTAAACCGACTGATTATATCAGCACTCGACTTATAAACATCTAGAACAGACTCAACCCCCAACCCCCACCCTCCAGGCCTTCAATTCATCACCGTGCAAGGGGAAACAAACATTTAATCTCGGCCATGCTGGGAATCGGGCCCGGGACTCTTAGATCGGTAGGTAGACATGCTACCGACTGAAATAAAGTGTCGAACAACAACGGAAGAATGGCATCTTTCATAGAAAACATACAATTTTTTTTCACATGGAAACATCAATCAACAGCTATTATTTATTTATTATTATTAAATTTATGTTAGAATAACTGGCACAGCTAGCTACTATGCTGGCGTGCCTTATCTACCCTGACCCAAAATCGAGCTCCGGCCATGCCCCATATCTTACATCCTATCATTCAACCAAAATGATTTTGTATTCCCTTGACAGGCGAATGCTGGTACATCTCTTTTCAAATAGCCTTCTAATCCATGCACCATTGGTGGAAGGCATCTATGAACCCCCATGTTAGGTTGGAAAGGAAGGGGACACGAGTTGGGGTACATATTTTTAGAGTTTTTTTATTCAAAAAACCTTTCGGCCATCATAAATAAAACATTGCATCATAAGATGAGTCTAGTTTGATTTTGAACACAATTTTAAGCTTACCAGTTCTTGAATTTGTGTCATGGACATCACGGATTTTGACTATATTTCTTTCTCGTCATTTGGTCAAATGCTCATAACAATTATTCTATTGTTGAGATTACTGACTACGTAATGAACGCGCACAGGCTGTATCTACGTATACCTGCTTTAGAGTGCGTATATGGGAAGCATACAACAAGGTAGATGCCTCAAAAGAGCACCATTGTAATCTCTAAGCCTCCCATATGTCAGCACCGCTACTAACCTAACCTACAGTAGCCCCATAGCTTGTTTGGTGCTGTCTGACAGCTCACAGCTGACTTCTGACAGTCAACATTTAGGTATATACCTAAATTTTGACCGTCAGAAGTGACAACCGCTAAATACATGATTTTGCAGATCATATGGTTCGGCGTAGCGATTCATAATTTTATCTGGTAACTTTTCAAAGCTTTTAGCTGTCAGCTGTGAGCTGCCAGTCAGCACCAAAGAAGCCATGGGGATACCGTAGCACCAAATAATGAAAAGATATTAACTTTTGGCGATTATATTTTGGTGATAGCTCATTCCCGCCATCACTGTGAGCAAAAGATGTTAGCCGTGTTTCAACGTTATGCAGTGGTTGTTGTTTTTTTTCCTGTGTACTTTTGATACAAGGTCTAGATGTCATTTTGAACAATATTTGTGTGTGCTTTAGATATGAGGTTTCTCCCTCTTGTGCGCTTTTGATGTTCTCCGGAGATTACTATATGTTGTAGATTAAACCAAACGTATCTCTACCGGAGAAATATTGTATCTATTTCGAAGAAAAATGTTTTTTGTTATAAAAACCATTAAAATACTGAATTAACTCACTTTCCCTAAGCTTCTCCTTCCCTTTTTGAGCGTGCAAATAAAAACAACTTGAGCACAAATTTCATTGAAAAGTATGACTATGTATCTCATCTTGTATTCAATGTATCTTAAGGAAATGTAAATTAAACAACACTATAAACTTTAACTGGTCTTATAAATTGCTCAACGTTACTAGTGGGTAGTGAATTTATGCGTATTTGCGCTTTGGATTGCATAAAATAATTTCACCACAACCTTTACGTTTATTTTCAAGATCTTATCGATTTTGTGTACCCAATATTTCTTTATTTATAACTACATTTTACTCTCAAACACAAACATTGTATTGGAATGCCTACAGCATAAGGCCATTCGATATACTCAATTTAAAAAACACGACAATTTTGGTAGTAAAACAACCCTAGCTATCAATATATAGATTGGGCCCCATTTGTTTTGTTTTTATGATTACTAACTTAAGAGCATCGCCTACCTGAAAACAAATAATTGTGATATTTATTTTGATAAAGGTGGCTCCGAAGCTTCGAAGCTACTGAAAATATCTTTAATTACTTTAGAATTTATGTTTTAGCCTTAATAAGAAATATCTGTAATTGTTTGAGGAAGACTACATTTATATTAGTCAGAGTTTACTATGATCTCAAAGCTGCACAAGTTTGTGTTAGACGTTGCTGAAAATGTGATAATTTCACTTGTTTTTTAATTTATTTTTAAATTATAAAACTTAAAATGTAAGAATGTTAACCAGCATAAACAGTATTATGAAATAAAGAACAACTTAGTATCAGGTTGAGACCAATCTGGAGGTCCAGATAATTAGTAATAAAGGCTAAACTGCGAAACTTTCAGGGCAGTGTGATGTCAGTCCTTCTCTACGGATGAGAGATTTAGAAAATAGTTGGACACCCGATTCATTATAAGCCAATTTTCTTTTTATTTGTTTATAAGATCTTAAATAGTTATTTATTGTTTGTAAATATCATTTTATCTGAAAACACATCTGTTTTCCTAAAAAAACTGAAAGTACTGAAATAATCATTTATATTTGATCGCTCTTTTGTCACTCATTTATGAATTCATTTTTTATTAATATTTTAAAGGTCTGTTAAAGTTTTTCATTACTTATTACAATAATTTTGTCAGAAAACGCGAAGTTTTTCCCTAAAAAAATCCCAAAAACTAAAAAAACACAGCTTTTCTGATCCTTTCTTTGTCAGCCATTTGCAAACAGACCTTCTTTTTAATTTTATTGATTGGTTTTAAAGACCTAAAATAGTCCGTGAAAAGATTGTTTCTTGTTATGTATATATATATACATATATATGAATTTACAAATATTTTTATTGGCCTTGGATGCTCCCACTCAATTGCATTGTTACGTACGTAGCAGGGAATGGTACTGATTGTGTTTTTATGGAACTGACGTACTTGGTCGTGTAATAGTTCAAAGAATTCTTACTGGCAAACACTATGCACGTTCCTTAAGTGGTCAGTTTATGTTAGAAGAATCTATGGAACGGATAATGTGGAAGAATATTATGGAATTAAAAAAACTAAAGCAAGAACTAGTGGATTGATTGGTAGATCTCCAGGCTGGTATTATATTAAAAGATTCAAAGCATCAGCATTGCTAATGAACATCTTTAGAATCTTCAGAATAAGTTGGCTAGATATATCGCAGAGGATGCTAGGAGAAGCATTTTATTTAATACTTTAATCAGTTTATTAGTGAATTCATTCCTGTTCTCACTGGGACCTGACACGTTATTTTTTAGATGAAAATTGGTAGGTGTATGTCAGTGCTGTTAAAAGATCTATGTCAATATTATTTGGGTTCAACAAGACAAACTAATCCCGATGGGGAAGTATTTGTACAGTATTGTTTAAAGCCATCAGACCATTTTACTAAGTTGTACGATCATTTTCTCTCTAGGGGATTTGCTGTCACAACTTCAGGTAGACATTTCCTACAGTATTCCTATGGATCAAGGTATGAAACAAAACTACAACAAGCCTAATAAAGGGCATGGAGGAATTATTGGCATCGCCAGACGAAAGGAAGCAATTGCTCAGCATGATCTATTCAGCATGAAACAGTATAAATTTCTTATCACCTGAAACAAACATGCAATCTAGAAGAAGAAGAATATTCCCCCCACCTTGAATTCTCACCTTCTGTGATCCAAAAATACTGATGAACACAATTAAAAAATTAAAGACGAAATAAAATAAAAGTCCTGAGCTACTTGTTAATATCTTGAAGGAAAGCTACCATGCGATGTGGTGTATTGAGATGGCAAGGGAAAGGGGATGCAACATACAGAAATAACTTTCATACAAGCTAACACCAACATTTTTGTTTTCACTAAAGTTTATTCCTCATGAAAAGTGTCACGACTGGTATAACCCATCAGCTTGAAAATGTACTTGAAAACGCTCCTCCAAATGAAATAACATATTCATATATAAAGACAACAGAAGTAGTTGAATTTATGGCTCAACTAGGAAAATTATACGTTTTCGCACAGATAAGATTATTCGAATCAATTTTGTGTTCAGTTTTTACTACGAAAACAGAATTAAAGGCCTGGAGTGTCGTCGTTGAGGAAAGGTTGATCCAAGTGAGCTATATACCCAATGACAAAACATATCTTCGAATAAGTATTGAAGTTTACTGGAAATCCACAGTAAATAAACAGCAATTACAAGAAAATTTCATCATTTGGATTCAAAACAATGATCTAACAAAAAATTATGGAGGAAATATTGTTACGATACCTTTTTCTTTTCTTGTTTGAACTTATTTTGGCCGTTAAAATATTGAAAGTATAGAGTATAATGAATGATTAATGTTATTTGTAACACACCAAATTTTTGTTAATTAAGTTATCATCCGACTACAACTCTAATGCTTAATAAAATAGTGAAGTCCCCCCACCATTATTGTACCCGAGCGTCACACAGTTCACCCGAGTCCTCCCGTAATTTTAAACAAGACTGCCTGATTTGCTCGGCCCAACCCTCCTTAATACATGGTTGGACCGCTATTTACTGGTCATTACAGTCCTACCCTTCTTCACCTTGTTTGAATTTGCACCAATGGGAACTTGGCAAATTCAAACGGTGAAGAAGGTACTCTAAGTTTAATTTTTTGTTTCCCCTTCCTGACGGTTAGGCCGCCGACTCAGTTCCTCATCTGGTTGACCCCCTACTTCCCCCCCCCCCCCCCAGGAAAGGGAGACAAATCAACTGTCGTTTTCTGCATATTCAAATATTATAGATAATTTGTCCTTATCAATATATCTGAGAAGTGGTCAGTCTGGCAATGAATGCCAGTGTGTAGATATGGGTTGGAATGCTACAATAATAAAGCTGATGATAGAATCTTTGTCCTGGTCCATCACATGTTTTCAGTGGACAAAGTTCAATGGACTGTAGTAGTATCCACAGATACTGATGTGCTAGTGACTATTATGTGTCATTTCCATATTGTGTGGGAGTATTCTGGACTAAAGGAGATTTGGATGTTGCGTGGATATGATAAAACACAGAGAGCTGTACCGTTGCACAGCCTAAGTTCAAAACATGTCAGATGATGTCATCCTCGTACTTTATTGTCCTTAATGTGCGTCCAGGATGTGAAAGTACTAGTAAAATTTCCACAAAACGCGTAGTACTAAAATCTGGCAGAACTACAGCTGAGTTTCTTCCAAATTTGGGTGTGATCCCTATTAGTGAAACTATGGAATCAAATGCTGAGGCGATTTGTTTTATGAAAACCCATTATCTACAGCTGATAAGCATCGGTACCACCAATATCACACACCAAAAAATCACTTTGAGAGCTTAGTGCCAAATATCAGTTTAATCAGACCAGACGTCCAAAGAGCCTACTACCAGTGTAACAGATGGATTAATTCAGTGTCAGATGCAGACGGTCTTGATTTTTGGTCCTATAGACTACGGCTAAGATAAAATAACTTTAATAAATCGTGTGCAACATTAACATTCTTATTTATTCAGTTAAAATATCACATAATTCCGTATCAACATAATTGGCGCTCGATCACGGGGCTATAAATACCAATTATATCACCAAAATACCGTTCCGTTTTAATTAGTGCTCGATCACGGGGCAATTATCAGCTAATTAAACGGTATAACTTCAATCAGCGAACAACTATATCGTTTTAATTGCCGCCCAACGCGGATCGATTAATTCAATAACACTATAATTGGCGCCCAACATGGAGGGATTAATTCTATAACATTATAATTGGCACTCAATCACGGGGCTATAAATACCAATTATATAATCAAAATACCGTACTGCTTTAATTAGTGCTCAATCACGAGGCAATTATCAGCTGATTCGATATAACTTCAATCGGCGAACAACTGTATCGTTTTAATTGCCGCCTAACGTGGATCGATTAATTCAATAACTCTATAATAGCTATTACAGATCTTTCACACACACACACACACACACACACAAATTTGGTTTATAAATGGCTTAAAAACAAGCAATCACACCAGATAATCCACCTTGTTGATTCCAATATAAATAGAAGTTCTGGATTGGAAACAGCAAGGACGCCGACATCGGGACAGATCAAAGTATATTCAAAGTGATATAAGTATCTCACATTTCAAATTCGGCGTTTGTCACAAAGGAAAGGAGCCAGGAAGCCTCTACTACCTGTGGCCACTATAGCTAGGTAGTATTTACCACCACACAAAAGGACTACCGACACAGGCTATACAACCGGAATGGTTTTACACTTTCCCCCACGCAAATGTGAGTACACTTAATCTAGATTCAACTTTATTCATTCGTAATACACTAGCGTACTTAATATGTATGCGCGTCGGTGACCTGGTGGTCTAGGGGTAAGGTGTCAGACTTCTATGCTGGCGGCCGGGGTTCAATCCTCGGTCCCGGCAAAGATTTATCTGATTACCAGACACTTCCTTCACCTCTGACAAGACATCTTGTGAATGTGAGGAATGCCAGGTCTCCACCGTGGTTCGGATTCCACGTTAAACTGTAAGTCCTTCATTTCATTTCAAAATCACCCTACCATTACACATTAGCGTAAGTGCGTATAACCCGAACGGGTAGTAAGACGCGGTGCTAATAATAATAATAATAATAATAATATGTATGCGTATAGCTCAAACAGGTAGCAAGATTTGGCGGTAAAAAAATATTGTAAAGAAGTTCAAATGTTAGAGAGAGCAAGAAAAGATAATGTAGCAGCACCACATTCATGTATACATCAATGACTAGGACACGTTCTAACCTTACATTTCCTTTCAAACAAACACATCAGAGCATTCATCAACAGGTTTTTTATTAAAGTTTTGTAGCTGAACTTGCTCCTCTACTAATATCTGGAAACAATAAATTGATCATTATCATCACATATTTCAAAATGAATGTTGTACACCAAGACATAATATGTGTGTACAGCTTACTAGGCTTGAATCTGGCCACCCTTCAGCTCATGCGTTAGCACGCACAGATACGCACCACTGTGGGAAATATTACTATATTATTATTATTATTATTATTATTATTATTATTTTAGGAACTGCCTTATCATTATTTTGCTATGATTTGTTTTATTACGTAATTATTCTTACATGTTGTCTTCTCCTAATATATTTTTCAGTTCAAGCTTGTCATAGGGCTTGTATCTAATGGTCAGAACTATAGTAAAGAAAATACTAAATTGATATTTTAAATATCAATTGAACTCGTTTGGTTTTAGTTTCAAAATTAATGTAATAATAACAATCATTTTAGAAAAAAGTTGTGAAAACTATATTGAACTATCTTGAGTATCTTGTTACAAATCCCTCTTGGAGCAGTAATTTAATCTTCAAGTGACGCCAAACCGATAAAGAGGGCTACAAGAGATTCGAAGTTGAAGAGGTGGTCTTATGCCATGGTAGCCTCACTTGACTTTGGTACTTTGTACATTCCAAGGAGTAAAAGGGGTCACCCAAAAGTCTAGGAGACCCTGGTTTGATTCCGGTTGATACTGTTGAATATATTTAATAGTGTTCAGATCTGTCTCGCTCTCAAATTAGAAAATATTTAGGTCTATATGTTAAGTTCTAGGTTCTGGTTTAGTATCTTATCTGATCCATTCCGTTAGGCATGAGGCCTAAAAGTTATACTAGCTTAGTCTGGTTTGCTGCTGACGAGAAAATCGGGGTTCAAATCCCAACTGGGCGTAGGCTAGTGAAATGTTGGGTTTTTCAAACGATTTCTCACACCCCTTCCAAGCAAATATGACCACATTTTTACATATATATCCCTTTAGAGTTTTGTATCACCACGTCTTGCTACCTGTTGAAGTTATATGCATATATGATAATTACTTTAATGAGGTAGGGATGAAGACGGAAGTATTTTTTTAGAGGTAATCTACCCTTATTTGTGTGAAAGAAGAGGATTATTTGGGAAATACCACCATCACTAGACCCATCCGGGATTCAAACATATATCTCCCCGTCATTATCAAGCCACTAGAGTGACTTAGCCCGTGCGGCCAATAAAGCAAGTTTTAGCGTAATTAACGTTTGCGAATAACCCTAACGGATACTAAGATGCTGCTCACAATAAAACTATATATCTGGCCAATGAGTGTTCTACTGAATGATGAAAATAATTCACAAGTGTAGTTTTAAAACTAATTCTGGTCACCCTGGAGACATGTCACATCACGCCAATGCGAGTAAACTTGTCAAAGAGATGTAAAATTAACGCACCCATCAAACAAGTGAACGACTTGTTTTTACTCGTACTGCACGAATAACTTGTCTTACAAAATAAAAATTTGCTCTCCTCGCCTTTCAAGAGAACAACCGTACCCACATCCCACGGACTGTACTCGCTGTAAGTGACGTATGGAAATGAGCGTAGAACGAGCGTGCAGGTGTGTCAAGAGCCCACCGTGACACACCCTATATAATATATCCCTCCCTCTAACACAAACAAAACACGGGAGAAAGAGACGAAAGGGACACAAACTGGGCGTCATTTCCCCAGTAGGTCATCACAAATCATCGTGGAGTAGTGGGTGATGTGTTTGTTGTTGTTTGTGTTTTATTGAGACAGGTAAAAATATATCCGATGCACCACCCTCGGTATGACTGGGAATCAACACCGGTGATGAAGTCAATAACACGGCCTCGGGAAAGATGATGGATAGGCGACATGCTGCACCCGGGATGCGAATGTCACGCGTGGAGGATAACACGTCCCGATTAGAACTACCGGCAAGCGGGTGGAGAAGGGTTATTTCAAATGAAATGAGAAGAAATATTTGGACAAGTTAGTCTACAGCAAGGGTGTTTTTTTAAATTAATTTTAATTATTACTGTCTCCACTTCAGAGGCGGCATGGTCTAAGGCGTCACTTTCACAATAAACTGGACTGCCGATAGTGATAATATCGGGGTTTAAAGTCCGGCCAGCCGTAATAAGGTTAATTTTATCATGAATGGCTATACACGCAAATACTGGTACACTTCCTCCAAATTAAACCTTACTCATTAGGGTTACTAGTATTGTACATGAACGCATAGCCCGAACGGGTAGTAAGACTTTTTGATAAAATAAAATAAAGATAAATAGATCTACAGTCCAATTTCCATATGAAAGGCCGTTTATAATATATAAACATATTATGGTTTTGCGGCCAACATTGATGACATTGTATTATACTATTGGTATTATTTTATTGGTATTGATAATATTTATAAAGATTTACAACCGCAGATAAGATGACTTGACGTATGAATAAATCAAATTACATATAATAACTTTTCTAACTGTCAGATAAGGTTCTTCCTAAATTGGACTGTAGTAAAGGAGTACATAAAAAAACTAGTCTCGTTAAGGGAATCTAATAGAAAACCGGAAATACCGAATTGCCCATTGTGTGTATACATGTGTTTGTACAAAATGACCTGAAAGGCGCATGTCCAAATATAGAGTGACAGTAATATAATCCATCATTATAAAAGGATTATTCTGATGCTAGGCAGCTGCTCTTTTATTTCACTGTTGCAGGGAGACTTTGAGGTAACACAATGACCAAGCATGTTTATATATATTATTGGTATTGATAATATTTATAAATATAGTTTATATATTAGTTGGCTAACGCGCTAGTCGTGTTGAGCCCGACTGCTGAGGATGGGGAAATCGAGGTTCGAATCTCGGTCGGGTGAAATGGGGGTGGTTTTTCCTAAATGGGTTTTCACTCTCCCTCCATGCAAATGCGGGTTCACTTCCTTTAATTCAACCTCTACAATTCCTAATCCATTAGCGTAATTAGTACTTATATATATATATATATAAGTACTAATTATATATATATATAATTATATATATATATATAGTCGTAAGACAGTGGCGTGTTTTGGATTTTCTCCAGGGTGAGCGGAGTTTGCTATATCTGTACCTTTGATATGTTCTCACTCAGTCCCAATTTGACTAATCCTGCACATGTTCTGCTTTATATGACTCGCATGTGAATGTATTTCCGTTAATATCTGACCTTTTTTTTTATTGCCACCGCGTCTTGCTTACTACCTGTTCGGGTTATAGATATATGCACTAATAACGATAATGGTAGCTCAGGTAAATGCTCAAAGGGCCGGTGCTAAAATGGGCCCGTGAGCCACCGATGCAGATAAGAATTTTATCGAATTTAATTTAATTTATTGAATTTAAAATGTCATAAAATGCTGTAAAAATACCGTACAAAGCCAATCAGGCTGTTACCTTTGTTTATAGGATTATATCAATGAAAAAGAAAAGGTATTTAATACACAAGTCACGATACTAGCGCTTATAGTAAAAGTACTATTCAGTTTGTACAGTTGGCAATGCTAGCACTAGAACACACATTGGCGGTAAGTTATGACGGGTTACGTTACATCCAACCAATCAGTCAGTGAGTCAGTATACGCGGAAGCAGATTTGTGACCCGATACAAGGTTCTTTTAATTGTCTCGTCAATGGTTAGTCTTTGTTATTTTGTCTTAAAGAATATTTTGTATTATTAAGATTGTTCTGGCGCGCTACGGGCACATTGCTGCTGTTTTTTTTACGAACATACGAATTACAAATTTTGACATACCTAACAAGGAGAAGTGCTACCAACTTTTCCATACATAAGAGTAGTACACCATAATGATACAATACGACTCATTGTTTTAAGTAATACAAACCCTGAAAAGGCCTATAGAAAATCACGGCTTAAAACCATTGTAAATGTACAAATGTTTCTTAGAATATTTTAAATAACAGCTCCATTATCTAAAACTATTAAAATAAATAGTACGGAGCTCCACACGGATTTTCTCACTCTATTGTTTAAAAACGGAAATATGTATTCAAAATTCGTATCATTAGCGAACCCGAGAACAAATTGCGCTATACATACGTAAAACTTTTTTTGCCTGGTAGTTTTAAATTTTATAATTCTCTTTTAAAAAATTAACGTCTTCATTTATAGATTTGGACCAATAAAAATGATTAATATTGGGTTCCCAAGGGTCAACACTTTGTGTTAAAATTTTGAATTCCTGATAAAATTTCGGCATTTTATTAGGAGATGCACATCTTATGGTTATCGAATTGCTACTAAATTTCTCTTTATAAATTGACTATTGAGTTTAAAACGAGAGACATAGATCATTGGTGTGCCAGGGGCGGATCTGGGAGGGGGGAATGGGGACGCTTGCCCCCTTCAAGAAATTGAACCAATTAAATCAATCTTAAAGTTACTACTAGTTTTATTGTAACGTAATACTACTACCTCACTAACCAGATTTCATTTTTTAAATTGTTATTGATATTATTATTATTATATGATTAATATACGGTAATTATTATAAATACTTAATACAATCACATTAAGTACTCGTATTAAAGTGGTGTAAAAAGGCATTAATGAAATAAGCCAAATTTAAGTTGCGTGCCTCTTGCCTTGTTGCACAAACCTGGTTTAGTTTGAAATTTATTTTATCATTTATACTATTACTATTTTAATGATTAATGTTAAATAAAGATCTTTAAAATAATTTATTTTTAAATAACGTGCTTTAAACCAAATATTTCATTGAATAGCTAAAAGCTATTTATTTAATAGTGGTTATAATTTTTAAATTTATTTCCCTCTTAATAATCACTATTTGTTGATATTCTTATTATTTTATTATCATAAATTTCAATACTAATCGCAAGTTTCGAGTTATACCCTTCATTAGAGGATTATTCTCAAGTTTAGCGTTACACTGAAAAATTACTTAAAGATTTACTCTAAAATTTTGAAGTATTTTTATGTCGAAGTTTCTTGAGGACCCCAACCCCCTTCTTGACCCAATCCCGATGGGAGCAAATAGGAAATCAAGGGGAAAAAACATCCCCTATGTTAGTAGACTAAGTCCTACACAATTCATACTACCTACAATATCAATAATTTCTTAAAACACTTTAAATTACTTAAGATAAAATTAATTCTAGTCCTCTCCTCTTCGCCACAGGTCACTACGGATAGGACCCCTTATTCCCCCCCTTCCCCAGAAAAATTAATTCAGGTTAAAATCATGGAGTTACTCTCTACATTCTCATCACAATTTTTGAAGGTCTGTATCAGAAATTAATTGTTCCCCTTGTGATGTGTGGTCAGCCACGAGTAGAGAGAAGGAAATATATACAGTAATATAGAGTGGGGCTGAAACTATTAGATTATCTCTGCTCAGCAAAGTGATGGACGTGTTGAGGTTTGCCTGACGTCTGCTGGAGCTCATCTGAGTGACATTATCTTCAAAATGTGAGGAAGTGTAATATGTAGTTTGCTTTTATTTAGCTAGTATTCAATCAAAGTGTTAATTTAGACTACCAAAGACGGGGAGATCATGGTTCTATCTCGGTCGGGCACACTGAGGGTGGTTTTCCTAAATGGTTTTCCACTCTCCCTCCACGCAAATGCGGGTTCACTTCATTTAATTCAACCTCTCCAATTCCTAATCCATTAGCGTAATTAGTACTTAAGCGTATAACCCGAACGGGTATTAAGACGCGGTGCTAAATAATAATAATAATAATAATAATAATAATAATAAATAAAAACACCTCTCCGAACAAGTAGAGCCACTTACTCACACGACAGACGTTAAAGAATGTCCTAGATCCTAAAGAACCGCCAGTTTTATCCAACCTTTTCCATCTCACACAGATTCTTTTACTTCAACTTATTTTCCCTCGCAAGGGAGAAAGAAAGGAGGGAGGTCGAGGTGGTGGGGGAGAAAGAACAAGAGTTTTTGAAAGTACCACCAGACTAGAAAATAAGCAAGTTTTTGAAGATAGACGAAGAAAGTGTAAAAAAGGAAGGGCTAGCAATGGGCGAAAAGAGAAGGTTGAAAGATTGAAAGAAAACATAAGTTAACGTTACTTTGAATCGAAGAAAATTTCTTTTTCTGATTTTTTTTCACCACGAAATTCTTCTTTTTTTATTTCAGTGCTAGTTTAACTGATAATTTCATGGCTATTTGAGTTTATGCCAAGTAATTTTTTTAAACATTTTTTGTCCATTTTTTATTTCTCTTGAAGACCTTTTCTCTTATTTTTTACTTACTTTTTCTTTGTTGCGTTTTGGCGAAATCAAATGACTGTTAAAATGTGTTTTTCTAGCCGAGAGGAAAAATCTCATGTTATAAAAAAAATCGAGCGGGAAATTCAAGCCAAAAAAATGTCATTTATTCCTCACACTAAATCAACCAGTGAAATAAATTGAACTTATTTGGTGACTAGTAGGAAATATGTTTTTAATTTTAATATAACATATGAGATTAAGCAAATCCAAACTAAACCTTCGATGATTCCAATCGTATTTTATTTTATTTAGACAATAAGCTTTGCTTTCAGTTTGTTACTCATAAAAGTAATGTTTGTCTATTCACTAATAGCTGCTATCGATCTTAAACAATTAATTGTATTTAATTATTTTATAAATTAAATGAAACATAGTGTTTTAGCAGCACAGCTTACTGTTCGTTTGGGTTATACCCTTATGTACTAATTACGCTAGTGGTTTTATAGATTAGGAAGGTTATATTTAGATTAAGTGTATCTACATATGCGTGGGGGAAGAGTGGAAAACAGTTTTGTAAAAACCACCCTGAGTATACTCAACCGAGATTCGAACCTCGATCTCCCCATCATCGGCAGTCTAGTCTACTGTGAGAGTAGTGCCTTAGAACATGCGACCACTGAAGCGGGTTATATGATACTTAAATCAATCTTAGGACAAGAGAGGTTAAAATCTATTCTTTTTTAGTAGACCTACATCTTGTCAACTATATAATGATCATGTCAGAAGTTGATTAATTTTAGTCTTGAAACTGAAACATATTTCCTTAAGTACATTCTATTTCCAAAAATCTTTAGATTCTCAGGTGACCTGTATTTATTATGAATATAGGCTAATTATGAATTATTAAATACAGCATGGATGGCGTTCTATTATTGGAATATCAAAGAGCTTAAAGAGCTCCTTTACACGGTTAACAAAGCACTTGAATCACCCTTGTGAATTCATACTAAATAAACAGATTAAATCATTAGATTTTAAATTAAATTTAATCTCAAATATCAATTTTAAAAAGAAATTTACACAAAGATTTGACTCCCCGACATAACCCAAACTTCGGCGGGACTACTAATTCCACCAACTTTGAAGTAATTGAGAAGATTTTGATTTGTTAATATCCATCATAATAACAGAAAACCAAGCAAGATAATTTTAGAATACTGGTAATTTCTCACTAAAACAGAGGTTATTGTTTAAAGCTATAACTTATGGATTAACAAAAATAAATTACTTTTATAATTTCCCCAAATTAAATACGTCTACTAAATTTTATCTTTAATTTAAATACTGTCAAATTTTAAATTTAAAAAAATATTTGTAGCCACAAGTGCAATAAAGTTAATATTAAATTAAATATACCCCGCAAGAAAAAGAATTAAAACAATTGCTACCGACTAATAAGTCAAAATATTACAGACTTGCACCCAAGCGGTAAAAGGAAACATTAAATTTTCCATAAAACAATTTAACTTCCAAAATAAATCTTCTAGTGAGAAATTACTGACGCCTCCATGAACGATTTTAATCACATAATTAACTAGGTGTTCAAACACCCAAACCCATTATAGGTTGTAATATTTAACTACTTAACAAAATAGGTAGAGTTTATATTTTCCCATCGTGGAGTGAATATGTCTACGTCCAGACGATGACCTCTCGTGGTTGAGTCGGAATTAATAGTCAACCATGTTAACTGACTGCCAGCTTTATATAGGTCTAGTTGATGGATACAAGGAAGAGGAAATCATTATATTATAAATATAACGGTAATTTTACGAACAAGTGATAGAAGAACGATTTCTTTAGGAACACTCGTTGTCATGTTGACACGTCATTTCGGAGATCCGGTGATTTGACAGTATAGAACGCGTGAGGTTTTCTTTTGGCCAGCTAAGCCAATCCGCGTAGGCCTAGGGCACCTCATGGAGGTGGCTCGTCAATCCACCTTTCATAGGTGTGTTAGTCTTCACTTCAGCATAGAATTTGGTGCTGAACTAGTCGGTCATGGAACTCGTGTTAGGCCAGAAGATACAATTAGTGAATAAAGCACATATTTTAGACATAGTAAGTTTTTGGATTTGTTTGACATCGCTGGATGTTTATGAGTAACGGTATTCCTTGATGTAGGCAAGCCGTTATGTTCCCGCTCATATTTATTTAAGTAATTAATTACTTTGCCTTTGGCCGTGGCATCTTTGAAATTCATGAACTTAAACCTAGGGTCGAGAGTAGTTGAAATGGCAAGTATGGCGGAATGCTCAAGGTTATCAAACCTTCTAGCTAGTTGTTTATCATCTCCTCTTTAAACTGTGTAATCATTCCATTTTTAGGTTTCATATTTTCTATTGCTTCTCGGACGCAACTAACTAATGGAATAACTTTGCTCACCGTCACGTAGCTATCTCCCGAAATTTCTTTTGTTAACTTCTCAAATGGGCATAGTAATTCTACCAGTAGGTTAGGAATGAGGATAAAACCATTTTAGAGGTTCTCTATCCGCATTCGCGTGGAAGTGGAAGGAGAGTGGGAAACAATTTAGGTAAAAAACACCATCAGTAAATCCGACCGGGATTCACGCCTCAATCTGCCAATCTTCAGCAGGCCAGTCCAACACGAGAATGACGCCTAAGACCATCCGGCCACCGAAGCGGGCTATTTGTCACTAAACACTCGCAGAAATATCCGGGTACAGAACGCTTTGCTTTTCTTCAATCAAAGAGAGATAAAATCTCTTCCTTTTTATTGCTTCCAACCCAGTTTTCAATATTAATTTTAAAAAATAGTCAAAATCTTAAAATTCCGGCTTCAAGTTGTACACGTTTGTGCACAGGGGTTACCAATTTTAATTATTCAGCCCTCTGCTTGCTGTAGATATCGCGCATTGCTCACGGCAGACGAACAAACTAAAATAAATGTATTTAAAGTATAAGTTCATTTTAAATTGAAAGTAACCCATGTTCTCGTTAGTGCATAAAATGGTAGTTTGATTTAAATAGTCTTGAAAACATAAAAGAGAAGAAAACAATAGAATGTTGAAAACTATCTTGATCATGCAAATTCAGCGGAAGTCATGTTAGATTACTAGTTTTATGAATACCAACATCAGAGATTGGCCAATTTTTTTTTTCTAAGCCACCCATTTTTAAGAAATAATAAATCAAGTTCTCCCCTTTACCTTTCAACAACACGATTTCCATTTGCGTCCATGCGCAAAGGCATGCGCTTTACTGCTGACCACTATAACCTCTCTCCCACCACCACCACCCCACCTTTTTTCTCTGGTTTGTAAAGTTGTATATCTCAGTGGGTGGGCTCTACCATCTGCACCCGAGGTAGCCATAAAAGTCAATTATTCCCAGTGTATATAGGAGGCTTCGATAGAATCAGGTTGTTCACTTTTATTGCAGTCGGACATGAACGTTGAATGCATGCCTGTGAACGATCATAAGAATAGTAGGGGAGGGGGAGGTTATTTGAACACGGTCATAGTGTAGAGTGAGAGAGAGATAAAAAAAACTATCTTAATACAATAATACAAGCTAGAATGAACTATTAATGCTGATAATAAAATAATACAAAAATGTGTGGAGTAGGCCTAATTCACATTACTATACACAATAAGAGGCTGTCCATAAACTACTTTACGCATATAGAGAGGGTTGGGGAGAGGGTGACGAGAGGGAGAGGGAGAGTCCGATAGTCCATGACGTCACATTGTAACTAAGAGTATTTTTTTTTTTAATCAACTCGAATGCGTGCACGTATAAATAAACACTGATCTACTCATCGACTTTGTTCGTCGAGATTGGCGGACATGTACAAACACGTTTCAATGAAAGGGTTATCATATAGGCTTTACAATTAAAAATTACTATTTAAATAGAGGGAGGGGGGGGATATTGTGTTTTAATACTAGAAAGAGGGGTTCAGAAAATTGTGACATTGTGTGACGTAGCTTATGGATAACCTCTAACACATATAATAAAGAGTGTTCAAAAAGAAACGCATCTCATGAACAATGCTTGTTTATTAATAAATTTAAAAAAATTGTTTAAAATGTTGTCATGGGCTACCAATAAGAGTACACGGCGAATAATTTTATAGAACCCCCTTTTTTTTAACATTTCATTTGATTTGTTGTCTACTGAATGCTTAATGTTGAACCCTGTAGCTTTTACAGTGTTCCTTTAAAAATCCCCATTAAAATAGATAACTATTAAAAGTCCCTGAATCTGAAAGGAAATAAAATCAACGGGTTACAGTAATATTTCACTTATATTTTCTGTGGAATGCGTTTCTTTTCGAACAACCTGTAGTAGAAAATCATAGATGGCCTGTATACTTGTTTTGTTGAGCCTGAGAATTTTTTTATTAAATTTTTAATTGAATTAAAAAATACCCACTTTGGTGGTCGAATGTTCTAAGGCAATAGTCGTAAACCTTTTTAGTAAAAGAATATACATATAAAAATATACTTAGTGAAATAAATGTATATTTTCATATTAAACTCTTTAATTTTTTATAACACAACCGATTATGACCGATCAAGATTATTTTGAACACACTCAAATATTATTTGAAAATACTTGATAATATAGTTGCGAATTAAAGATTAAAAGATCGAATATTAATAGATGTTGTTTTTCTTGCATGATCGACTGAAAATCGTCGTGAGATTGACTAGTCGACCGCGATCGACCTGTTACTGAAACGTAAGCATCCTTCTCGCAATAGATTGGACATCCGATGACGGGTAGGTTGTGGTTTGAATCCCGTCGGTTGTACTGCGGGTGGTTTCTCCTAAGTATATTTACACTATACCTCTACGCAAATGTGAGTATACTTTTTCTCAATTTAACCTTCCTCATCCCTAACACACTATCGTAATTAGTACGTGTGCGTATATAACCGAACGGGTCAAAAAACGCAAAGAAACAAAAATCCCACGCGTTAGATGTTTTACCTGTCTCTTTATTCTTATTTATTTCGAGTATTTAACGTGCACTTTCTGAACCGATTGATTGTATCAACACAAGATAATTTCTATGAGCGAGAACGAAAAGGCCTACAAATTTTGCAGGGAAAGGTATTTTCACATACCTTCCAGGGCTTTCTTATATGCCACAATCAACATGGGACCGACGCCTTACTTCCCCTCCGAAGGAAGTTGTGCTGCTGATTTTTATCGCTCAAAAAAAAAATCCGTTGACCACAACTGGATTTGAACCCATAAACATCGGGTCTTGAGGCGAACACTTTACCCCAAGACGATAGAGGTCACCTTCACCTGTGTCAAACTCCTTTAAAAACTAATATGAATTAAAATACAAGTCAAATCTACAAACATATCAATGTTTTCAAAATTAAGATTAAACTAAAACAAACCAGTGTAACTTTTTTTTTAAATAAACACACACAGACACAAAAATAAAAACTGAGACATAATATCGAGTGGGTCTGATGGTAAACCACAGATAAAAGCCAAAATAAAAGAACATAAAAAATACCTCACACAAACAAACACACACATCTCATTATATATTATGTCTCGTATTTATAGGGTTTTATTGCCATCTCACGCGCGCCCACAATGACGTAACAGTGGGCATGCACTCGCGAGGCCTGCGCTCCGCCGTCATAAACGTTTATTGCCGTGTTCCCATAATTACGAGCTTCTCACGTGTTGGAAGAAAAGGGCGCGAAACACATATTCACTCCTTTTTTTCGACAACGCGTGGATTCGTGTAGATTGTGTCCACCGCCATTTACTGCTATGGCGAGTAAATCAGCCAGCGTTTCTTTCCTCGAGCTGGCAAATTAAATCACGGGTTGAAAAAAAAACTCTTCCTTCTCTCCCCCCACCCCCCTATTACAACTCAAAAGTATAGTTGTATTCTGGTAGGAAGAAGCTTTAAAAAAATACAAACATATTTTTTTGCGGGCAACATTGATAGTTATTTTACTACTATTTTAATACTAGGGGCTAGGCTTGGAATTTTTCGCTATATTCCATTCACGGTAGGAATTACTCTCTGAAAGGTCTTTTTTTCCTACCAATATCCTACTATTTAATAGATTTATGGTAGGGAAAAAGGCCTTTCAGAAGTCAATTCCTACCGTGAACAGACATTAGGTCTGCTACCTGTTGCTTTTATACAGCCTGTTTTAGATTTTCCATAGCCGCAGGTAGCGCAAATTTGTATCCATGGCTCTACCAGATTATCGGGATACTTAGCGTCTGCCATTTTTGATCCGACATCTTGGATTTTTCAAATTCATAGCATCCTTACCAAATTTCAACACTCAAGGACTTTATTTGAACGCTGTGTCCGCAATTTTGGAACTACCATTTTAGATTTTTCAAGTTAAAGATTTTCTTCATAAAGATAGAATTATTCATAGCGTCCATTCCAAATTTCATCTTTCTAAGACTCTATTTGTACATTTCGTCTACCATTTTGGATCCACCATTTTTTCAAGTTTCATATTTTTTCTTCCATTATAAATTCCTGCACTTTGGTATCGGAAAGTGGGAAGAAAGATCCTTGGAAGGACAGACACAGATGAATTCTAAATATCTAGTAAACAAAGTGCTTAGGAAGATATTTGGTTCAAAAAGGGATGAGGATAGCGGGGAGTAGAGTAAGTTACACACCCTGTACTCATCACAGGACATTGTCAGGATAATCAAATCTCGTAGATTACAATGGGCAGGAGATGCCGCGCGAATAGAAGAATATAGAACCGTGCTCAGAGTATTTAGTGGCAAACCAAATGGGAAGAGATCATTGGGAAGACCTAGACGCAGATGGGAGGATAGCATTAGAATAGACCTGAAAAAGATAGAGTGTAATGAGATGGACTGGATAGAGATAACCAAGATAGGAATAGGTGACGTACTTTTGTAAACACGGCAGTGATATTTCAAGTTACTAATGGCATAGAGTAAAGAATTATTATTGTTATTTTATAGGTGTTGATAGTCTCAATTAAGAGTGACAGTTTCATATCGCACTATTTAACATATATTTTTTTGTCAATTATAAATAATTGTTTTAGAATATTTTATAATCGACCTCAGTAGTCATTAGATAAAGTGTTCGCCTCAGGACCTGATGTTAGTGGGTTCAAGCCAAGCCGACAGATTTTTCTTGAGTGATACAAACCAGTAGCACAACTTCCTTCGGAGGGCAAGTAAAGCCGTTGGTCCCAGGTCAATTTTGTCACGTAAAAGAACCCTGTAAGACAGAAGTGACCAGACTTTTTAATCTAGGAATCTACCCCAGAGAACGAAAATTCTTCGCTATCTACTATGAAACCCTTAAGTTATAACTTACGGTTTGTTTCATTAGTAAAAAAAAAAAGTATAACTCAGTTTGTGTTTTTATAGTATAATATCATAATTACTCTGTCATATATGAAGGCGGGATTGTAAACGGCCATCAGTCAGACAGCTTCGATATTTCGATTTTCAAATGTTGATTTGAGAAAACTCTGCAAACCCTCTCTTTCATGTTCTTTCTTTCAATTTTTTAAAATAGATCGACCAAAATAACAGCTACGGTCGATCGTTAGATCGCGATCAATTGTTTGGCCACCTCTGCATGTAAGGTATGTAAAAATATCTTTCCCGGCGAAATTGGTAGAACCTTTCACCCTAACTCATAGAAATTCTCGTGTGCTGATATAATCAGTCGGTTCAAACAGTGCAAGTTAAATACCTCAAATAATTTTTTTTTAATTAAAACTTTCAAATAAGTGTATTTATATCCGAGTCTGACTGTAGGCAGAATGTGAAAATGTTTGTGTCTTACTAGCGTGTTGCAGTCACCCACGACCAACAAAAAAAGTAAACCTAGTTTATTAGATTTCTTTCTTGTTGTCAGACATCTCTTAGGCCCTACGCACCGGATAAAACATACCATTTACAAACTCGTAAAACATAATAAATAAGTTTACCAACCTATCAATCTCTACATGCTGCAAGACAATAAAATCCTAACTCGCCATTATCGTCATTTAAATATATGGACAATGTTTCCGTACTTTATTTTATAGAGAAACTTGTATTGAAATAATTATGGTAACTACCACGATGCATATTCAAAGGGTCATTGTTAATATCCTTTTTTTGTGACCAGTTAATGTAACCAATAAAAATATAATTTATTTCCTAAAATTATTGTATCTAGAAATTAAAGGACCAGTTATAGTATTTTGAAAAAATACAGCCTATTTTTTCTTTTTTTTTAGAAATTATGACTATCTCTATTAAATAACCCGCCTCGGTGGCGTAGTTGGCTAACGCGCTTGTCGCTTTGAGCTCGACTGCTGAGGACGGGGAGATCGAGGTTCGAATCTCGGTCGGGTGAACTGGGGGTGGTTTTTCCTAAATGGTTATCCACTCTCCCCCACGCGAATGCGGGTTCACTTCCTCTCATTCAACCTTCCCAATTTCTAATCCATTAGCGTAGTTAGTACTTAATGCGTATAACCCGAACGGGTAGTAAGACGCGGTGCTAAATATTATTATTATCTATTAAATAATTTAATTAACGTCGCCATAGAAGTCAATTTAAATTAATTGAATGCACTGAAAGGAGCTTGTAGCAATTTATTATAATAGTAGATAAATAGATAACTGTGTCAGGTTGTGTCTGTACTTGTGATATGTTAGCCCCCATCAGGCCCCCATTTGACCAAGCTCTGATCTACATACCTCTCATGGGGATTTATTTCCGTTAATACCTGACCAATGGATGTTCCACTGAGGATGAGAACTGTTCACAGGTACAGTTTAAACTAACCCTGTTTACCCTGGTCGACCTTGGTCTTGGGGTAAAGTTCTCACCTCAGGACCTGATGTTTTAGGTCTCAACGACGGATTTTTCCTGAGTGATAAAAATCCTTAGCTCAACTTCCCTTGGAGGGGAAATAAAGCAATCGGTCTCATGTCTATTGTGGCAACGAAAAGAACCCTGCAAGGTATGGGAAAATACCTTTACCAGCAAAATTGGTAGGCTTTTTCGCTTTCGCTAATAGAAACTCTCGTGTGATGATATAATCAGTTGGTTCAAGAAGTGCACGTAAAATAACTCAAATAAATGAAAATACTCATTCTGGCTACAAGCCACACCCCACCCAACTACTGATAAAAACACAACCCATAAAGTAGAAACGGGTAACCTAAGAGAGGAAGGAAATGACTCACGCTAAATTTAAACCTTCCCTCAAAGTTAAGAGTTCAATAATACAATATTTCCTAGCGGCATATACATATTTTTGAGGTGAATGAATACAAAACTTATTTTTATTTAGTTTTGTTATAATTCTTTCTAGTGTTACAAAAAGGGCCGAGTTGATGTGAGCCAACTCTACCTCACTATTGGAACACGACGATTGGAGACGGAAACAGTTCCAGACATAACTCGTAAATTTCCTCTTACAAAGCAGGAAAGAGAGTCACCCTCGCTCTGGGAAAACAGGTTTGTACCGTGGTCCTAACAGAACTTGGAAACTAGAGTTGTCCTGAAATATGGGGGTCACCCGAGGCAGGACACTCTCGACTTAAATGGGTCAAATCTAAGGACTTCAAAGAGCTTTATGAAAAAAATAGTATATATGCTTATAGCTCAGAAATTATTGAATTTATAAAATAATATTACAACTAAATTTTTTTTAAATATCAGAGATACCCAGAGTTGCCCGGGGTAACCACGAATTGCGAGGCTACACCGGACAAGATTTTTCTTTGCTTCAAACAGACAGAAAAAAATTCTTCGGACATAGTTTTTAATGAATTTAAAAAAAAATTGAATCAAAAATTTGAAATTCCAGCTTCAAGATGCACATTTTTGTGACAGGGGGTAACAATTTTAAAATTTCAAAACTTTCTTGCGGTATAGATATCGCGAATGCTCATGACAGACAAACAAACTCTTCATTTTATTAATATAAATAGTATTAGAAGTTTACAATCATAAGTTATTTTGTATCTCAAATAGTTTCAGAGAAATTATCAAAATTGTAAGTTTATGCTTATGTATGCTTAAGCTCATTTTCATGGGAAAATGAGGGCTGATGTTTTGTTTATATTGTTAAACAATGCCTAGATATGATCAAAATAAAAATCGTTAAAGCGGATTTTGAGAAAATAGGTTTTTCTCTTTTTACCCTTTATTAAAATTACCCTTAATTTTAGGGTTGGATATTTAATTCCAAAAAACCCCTCGGGGGGACCTTATTAAAAGCCTAGATATCAAGTTTTAGTCCAATCGCTAAAATGGATTAGGCTCTAAGCTGAGATACACACACACACACACAAACAGGCATAAAGCATCGCGAAAAACACTTTTTCTGTTTCAGGGGGCCATAAAACGTCGACATTCATCAAAATCTCGAGCTAGTTTTTTTTTTACAATCACAATAGTAGTTCTCTCTCCAGAGGTCAAGGGAAATTAAAATAACATATTAAGTTTACATTCTTATATATTATGTAAAACACTCCCCAGAAATTCATTTTGAATAAAACCAGTTAATCATTTTAGGAAATTTTCAATTAAAAAAAATTAGTCATCGGTAAGCTACTCTTAATTTGAGGGCTGGAATCAAAATACAAAAAATGTCCCGATACATTATCAAATATTATCTAAATATAAAGTTTGAACAAAGTCTGTTAAATCGTCTTGGTTGTTTCCGCAGGGACAGACGGAATTGTAAATTCCACCTTTAATTTTTAAGTTCCGGTATCCACAAAACGTCAAGATCTATCATAATCTAGCGGTCGAAAATCTCCACGATTACAATACTTTATCCAGGAAAATAAAAGGGGGCAGTAGCCGAAATTTTGGGTCTTCCCTTTGCCAAACACATTATTCAAATACAAGCATAGCCAGGAACGTAACCTATATCAAGAAGCCATCTGTCTGTTCTTTTGGGTTTGGCTAGAACATATTTATTTCTTTTTTTAAAAGAGTTTTTCCCTCAAAAGTAGGCTCGAATAAAGGCTACTAAATTTCTCGCTATCACAATATGTTAATCTGGAATGTAAAACATGGACGTAAATGTTTCCTCATGTGACTTGTAGATGGTCCTTTAGTGTTCTTTGAGGACAAGAATGGTTTATGCAACTGTATTAGAGAGCTACCCCTCATGAGATCTTCATTTTTTGTTATTATCATTTTTTTAAGCATCTGGCATATTTAGCCGTGAGAAATGAATTATCTAGTTTGATCGCCTTTTTGTATAGTCTTTTATCTGCTCTGTGGGAACAGACCGTTACCCAGGGTATATCTTGGAGGTTGTCTACACATCATACCCTCATTGAGATGTCGTGGTGATAATGATTATGAAGGTGTTGGGCCAGTGGAAATCTTAAACCTAACTTAAGACTAATTGACCAGACTATGGTGACCATAGGAACAACTTCCCTTCCAGGAAAAATACCTATGTTCCCCTCGGGAATCGAGAAGAGGACCTCTAGATTAGTAGCCTGAGGCACTGACCTAGGGGCGCGTCTAGGGCAAGGGGGCCAGTTGCCCCAGGTCTCACATTCCAGAGGGCCACATTTCCCCTGAAAGTTTTGTTATTCAACTACAGTGATTATTCAAAATTTCACAGCTAATAGTGGTATACAGATAATTACGGTCATATACAGGCTGGCCACGAAAGCGAATGTGTTGGCTGCCGTCCGTTTATCCATGTAGCAATATATATATATATATATATATATATATTCTGAGTTAAAAGCACTTTGCAACATAAAGATTGACTTTTTTTGCTAACTTAATTGGATATTTTTTGTTAGCTCTTTAGTTTCAAATTGCTTATATCTCAGAAACTGTTGGTTTTATTAATATATATTTCAAATAAAAGTTATTTATTTTTATAAATATATATATTCTTATAGCCTTAGTTCAAATATATATATATACATAAATAGAGTGCCGCGAACAAAATAAATGGTGCACCACACAAACTTTTCCTCTATTATATATAAAAATATAGATTTATTTGTTGTGAGTCCTCTCGGCACAATAAACTAGATAACTACTCGTCATCTAATATCTAGACTTCCCTTCAAGTGTGCGGTCAAGCAATTTATCTTATCTAATAAGCTAAACCGAGTTATTGACACTACTTAGAACTTTAAATGAGTGTATGAATGATCGTAGTTTTTCTACTTATTTGAATATTCCTTTTTTCAAATTGTATTTCAATAAATGTAATAGTGCATGTTGTAATCAATACTGGTTAGGTGGAAGAGAAGTCTAACGCCTTAACTTCGCCAGATAAATAAAAGCTATTATTATTATTAGTATTATGATTATACGTGCAGCTTGGTAGCATAATTATGTGCATGTGCAAAGAGACTTCTCTCAGTTTAACATGAAATGCGCGTGTGTTTGTCCTCTATTTGACCACGAATTGAACTTTTGTGGGAGAAACGACAAGATTTTCATTAATTACTCAACTATTTGACTGTCACTACTTTCTCTGAAAAAAAAACAGGAGAATTAAAACTTTCGAACATTTTGTTCTTATTTATTAAAAGAAAATTGAATGAAACTTTTTTTTTAAATCAACAATAATAAAACGTCGAGAATTTCGCGATACATTGGTGTGACAGAGCACATCCTATGAGAACCACTTTTCTAAACGATACAATAAGAAGTTTTATAATCGGAAAATAGCTGTCACCGACAAAGTAGGACTATTATTAAGGTTTTAAGGAAACACAGCATCAAAAATGAGCCCTCCCTCTGTACTCTGAATGCAATGAAGCCAATAATCTTCTTTCTAGAATCTAGAGACGATGATCCTTCACGGTGTTGCCAGATAAACAAACGTTTCAGTTAAGTCTTTACGTAACTTGATGTTCCCAAAAGAAGAGACAAAGCGACCTCCAGATGAGATAAGATAGATACATACCTTTTTCACCGGCACAAAAACTGGATCGAGTAGCTGGAGCCCATTTCAGGGTCCAAGGAGGTTTTTCGCTATCAGATCCTTTCTGGCAAGGAACCATCGCTCTACTTGCTCCTTGCTGACCTCCTCTTCCCACGAGAAAGAGAGATTGAGAGAGAGTAAGAGCCACGTTTTTTCCAAAGATTGTCTACGTCACGAGATATCAACGTGAACTACCGTGCTACAGTGTGTCCGTAAGGAGTGCGGGTTTTTGTTGACTTTTTCGTCGTGAAATGGCTCCACCCGTGTTTATAATCACAAATCACGGGGTTAAAAACCTGAAAAGAGACATAAATATATTCAAATTAATCCCACCGTAAAACTGCTTCTATAATAAATCCTAGTTCAATCCTAATTCTCTAGTTAATGCTCGTGCAAGAATTCGTAAGTCTGAATCTATAGTAAACTCTAGTGTATGGCTGTTTCTATACTAATCCTAGTGCAAGAATATTACTATAGTGAATCCTGGTGCAATCCTGTCACTCAAGATGAAGTTAAACAAGACTGTTTTAAAAAGTAACGTTCACAATTATACACCAGTTCAGTACAGCCCTGTTGCAGTTCATAAAAAAGCCCAGTCACCCTCGTGGGCGGAAGGGATGAAGCGGAGGGGGGGGGGGGTTGGTTAACCCTTAATAGAGGTTATTTAGACCATCCCGGTGGGGCTAGGGGGTGGCGGACTCACGGGCAATTTGCTCTGTGACCGGTGGCGTCGCCGCCTCCGACCGACGTCCTTACATTACTTGTGGATTACAGCCTCCCCACCCCTCTTCTCTACTCTTCGCTGCCGGGTTTAATACCGGCTTGTAGTACACTTGATATACAGGCAGGGGACACGGGAACAACGGTGGGGGGAAGGAGAGGGGATAAAAAAACACGCAGGAGTAATATATTTCAACTCACAACGCATTCGAAATAGGAGGCTATACAAAGTCGATTCGCCATTGGAGTGGTGATAACTGACAACTAATCAAAGTTAACAGATCTATTCTCGTGTATCTATTCGCCAAGTCATATGATCTGTAAGAACATGTGTTGAGTTACTGTTACTTTTGAGAGTCGGAATCTTTAAAAACGAACGCTTCTAAAAGGCTGTTTTCTCTTCACAAATTAGGATCGTAAACTCGACGAAACGAAGGCCGTTGATGACGTCATGCAAATGGTGTTCGGCTATGTGTATGCACATCTGTTTACAAAATAGAAATTATTTCAAACTAAGTTATAAAAACACATTTATTGATTTCGGTGGCCAATAAGAAGATAAAAGTGTGAATATAGTACCTACTTTTTAAATTTATCATTGAATGCACTTAAATATATTTTGTAGACATACCACAAAAAAGCAACATAATAGTTTTACTGGCGTGACCTTACCCCCCACCCCCACCCCCGTTGGCTTGATTTGTCAGGATAGCTTGCGGAAGGGGTTAAGGGTTGCAGGCAAGGTAATTAATTGTGTGAGTTCGAAATAATGCGAAGGATTACAAATTTTAGTTTAATAGAAGTTACTAAAAGATAATACAAAATGTGATGTTTAGACAAAAGATAAATAAATAAAGAAACTGGACGCCCGCGCTCGTGGAATAACTTATTTAACTCGTGGAAACTTAGAGCGATGGAATTGATTGACACTGCGCGTGACCCACACAGAGCTCGATCTCGCAACCCTGTGATCAACGGATGACTTTTAAGTACAAGTGCTACTCATGAATCGAAGATGTAGTCTGATCTGGTACGGCGTCGAGCAGTGTAACTTCCTGCGATATCGATGGAATTGGGGCAGCTACAATGTGAAAAAATAAAAGTATTTTATACCCCGCAATGGCCCCTTTCCTGGCCAACTAATTAAATTATTGTTATGAATTGTCAGCATTCCCCTGCAACCTTTCTAGTTCGTTACTTCATAGCCAGTGATTTTAGTGAGTGTGGCTATGATACAGTAGAGCGTCGGAAATCCGGAGCGTCGCAAATCCGGATCGGCGGTGAGAGCAGGTAGGGGAGATAGTGGAAGGTGTCCTTGAGAGTTCAACGACTTAGCCAGTCACCTCTCCTTGGTCACGTGCTCGGCTCAGTGATGTGCTCTCATTTACAAACTTTACAGCAGTGGTGAAACATTCGTCGTATAGTTGCCTTGTGTCGTTTTAGTGTGCGAGCTAAAACGGTACATATTTTTACTTTGTTAATCATGTAATCATTATGAAATAAAAGGAAACATAAATTTTTATCTATAAAGGATAAGTTAGAAATTTTATGAAGACTGTCTAAAGGGGAAAATGGTGCATCTCTCGCTAAAATATATGGTGTGTGAACTTCAACCATTAGTGACATTAAAGCAAAGAAAGACAGTTTGCAACGTTTTGCTTCAAAACTAGATTCTGAAGAAGGTTCATAGAAAAGAAAAACCACAAAAATGGCAAAAAACAGTGTATTGGAAGAAAGTGTGCTGCAGTTTGTGAAAAACCTCAGCCTAAAGGACGCCATTTACATGGTAGCAGATGCCTGGGGATCTCTCACTGACGACAACTTAAAAAATTCCTGGAAAAAATTGTGGCTAATCCCCGAAACCCCAAATCAAGGACAATATGAGGCAAACTCTCAAACTCCATCGGACGACAACACTCCTACTGACGCCGAAGTTGTGGCTCTATTCCAGACATTGCCTGGATTTGAACAGTGCGATGAACTTGACGCAAGGGAGTGGTTTGAAAGTGATGCCAATGACCCTGGTTATCAGCATTTGAATGATGACGAAATAATTCATCAGGTAATTGAGGACAATGATAATGGAAGCAATGTAAGAGAGAGTGAGGACGATGAAGAAATGGATTCTGAAGAAGCTGCCGGTCCTTCACACTCAGATGCCTATGAAGCATTCCAGAAAGCTATGAACTGGTCAGAGAGGCAACCTGAGGGGATGGCGACACAAATCGAACTTCTTAAAAGACTGAGAGACATGGCTGTAAAGAAACGTACATCAAGTCTTGTACAAAAAACAATTAAGGACTTTTTTACCCAATAAGTTTTCATTAATTACTGTAGATTCTTGTTTGTTTTTAAAAGTATTGTAGAGTTACTAATCTAAATTAAATAATGTACATGTTCTTATTCAATATACTTTATTAAAATATTTTGTGTACTGTATTTTTCGAACTCTTCAACCTCTATTTTGCAATACAGTAGACTCCCGAGCGTCATGTATTCTCTAGTCAATACATTACGTATGTATACAGTTATTGAAAGCACATTTGAAAATCCGGACAATTCAGTAATCCGGATGGGTCCCGGTCCCGATCGATCCGGATTAACGACGCTCCACTGCTAACTAATCTATTTGGTTCTTTCAAGTAGTCATGAAAAAGCCAGTAATACTGTATTTAAGGAAGTATTCGGTAGCATTTGATAACTCTTTTGATTACCTATAACTTATTGTTTTGCAAGGTAATTGAAAAATATGTATACAAGGGTTGCCATTTGTGACTTTCAATCAATGTTTGGAATGCAAAAAAAAATTGTAAGCGTTTCTAAAGGCCGAGCATTATTTAATACGCATCGCTAAAAAGAGGCAAATTTTCATGAGGACGCGAACACGTCTACTGATTACTGCTATTAAATATGATCCTATTTCCTTTTGTCCTTGTAAAATTATGGAAGCTAATCCTACTCTCACTCTCTTCGAAACTTTTATTTTATTCTTGGAAGTAGACGATATGTAAATAAGATTTTAGCTCTCTTTCCTTACAGTTTTGCTTAAAATTAATTCATAAAGTTAACAAAAAGAGACATTTTCTTCTTTGCACGACAAAAGAAAATCCACGAGAATATCTCTCCCAAATGTTGGATGAAAGTTTGTTGAAACTTCGTCGTCCCACACAAGAAGGTCTTGTTTTCGAGAAAACTACCCTCTGCTCGGCGAGAAATCTCAGGGGATGAGGGGTGGAGTGAGGGTGGTATTCCCTTAAGTAGCTGTTGGTGAATTACCCATTTATTTCATTATGCATTATTTTACCCGCCCAACGGGTGTTATGTGATTTGAGGCGTCAATCTCGCGATAATCTGGTTTTACGATGATGAAGAGGTCCAGGATCGAATCTCTGCAGAGTGTACCGGGGGAAATTTTCCATGTTAGCCTTTTTTCCCATCCTCTATTCATGATAATGTGGGTGCACTGCCTATAAACCATAACCTTATTACCATGATCAAGATATTAACAAATCCCCGTGACAAACCCACTAATAATTAGAAAAATAATTTCAAGGGATGTTTTAATAATTAATATAAATCATCAAAATTATTAAAATAGCTAAATGTATTTTTTTATCCACAGCATCTTATTAACCATCCGAGATATTTACATTTTAACAATTCTGTTGAAAAAGGAACTGTGTTGGTAGAATTTAAACAATATGTACTCGCGTTTGCGTGGAGGGAACCATATAGAAGAGAGAGAAAAAATTTCAGTACACCCGGCTGGGGATATGAACCCCGACCTCCATGTCATCGGCAAACCAAACTAGACGAACTTGTCGATTAGTCCACGTGCCCACCGATGCAGTTCGGAACTACTTTAATATATTAATTTATAGCTCACGTCAAATCGTGTGTTTGCAGCTGTCACTTCTGACAGATAATATTATATAGGATTTTGGTAGGAATAAACTTTGTATAAAATACAAACACCTTTTTTGGGGGGTCAGTATTTATAACTTTTATTTATTTATAGTGTTTAACGTGCACTCTCTGAACCGACAGATTATATCGGCACGTGCAAATTTTCTATGAGCGAGAGCGAAAGGACCTACCAATTTTGCTGGGAAAGTTATTTTCACATATCACAATTTACATGAGACCAACGGCTTTACTTACCCTCCGGATTATTATAGCTCAAGAAAAATGCATCAACCCGAGCTAGGTTTGAGCCCACGAACATCGGGTCTTTAGGCGAGCACTTTATCTCAAGACAACCGAGGTCGACAGAAGAAACATTTTACTATATTATTAGTGCTATTTTATAGATATTATCACAATATATCAAAAGTGACAGCTTCAGATCACATGATATGACGTATGATTGAGTGAAAGTAGGCTATATCAACTTTCATAGGTGTCAGGTAAGCCTCTTCCTATTACAATTGGATTGTAAATTCATTTTGTGAGTGTTGATAGCAAATAGATATGCTGTTTATGCTCTAAGGCTAATGTAGTACCACAATTAAACTATGACAAGCCGGACACATCGGTCTAGCCATATATTGAAGCCGATTTTTGTGACTTAAGTAAGCATCGCTGAATATGTTGATAGACCTCTTCCCTTTACTGAGCACACTTCCATCTCTTGGTAGAGTGTTGTAAAAAAGGGGGGAGAGGGGTGCTTTTCCACCGATTCCTGCTGGGATTGTTGTGATGGCAGTTTTTATTATTTTTTTTTACTGTATATTTCTTCTTCTACCCTTCCCTCTTTTGCCTTCACTTTATATCCCTTCCGCCAAAATAGAAAGAGAGGAGGAGGGAAAAAAAGTGTTTTACAGAGCGCCAAACATTAGCAGACTACAGGACATGATGCCAGACCCCCCGCCGGTTTTACACTTAACTTGACTGCGGTAGTTGGTGCTGTGACGACGATAAACTATTACCACTGTTGAAATATGTTCACCAGTTCCTCTGGGCCCTGAGTGGTTGTGGGAGTTGGGGGACCAGGGGGGGCTATGTGGGTAGGGTGGGGGGTTCTGGAAATGGGAGTAAAGTTATGGCGTATTTGTCCAGCGGATAAAAAAAAAGTATTGTATTCGTTCAGCGACTGCATGAAATTTTTAGCCCCTACGTAAAAGTAGCATTCCACCAATTTTTAACTTTTTATTTTTTCAATTATAAATTTATTTAACTGCCAGTATATCGTTTAAATTGTTACACCCTTTACAAATTAAAGTTTCGTTATTGATATAAATTAAAATAGTAAAAAGGTTGCCACATCTAAATCCTTTGAGATCAACGTAATCTTGAAATGTTAATGCCCATAAAAAACCAAATTTTGTCACCTTAAAATAAGATAGATACAAGAATAAAGAAAAAATCCACAAAAGTAGTTTACATTAGGACCAAACATAAGGTTAAATATTCTGTTTTAAGGTGGTTTGGAAGGAAACTTGAGTTAGGGTCCGTAAATATGCAGTTTTTATAACAAATAATTTTGTTTAGCCAGAAAAAAATATTGCTTCAATAGATATGTTTGTTTAATTTTCTACACTAAGTAATCTCAATAGTTCTGTCTTAGGCATAGTGGCATATTATGAGGAAATTTTAAATAAAAAGGAAATGTTATAATCAGAATCCAGGACATCCTTGACCAATATCAAAAACTGTTGAGATTACTCCATGGCTTCAACCTCAATCGAGCCATACCGACCGAGCAACCACCGTCTGTTGGCGAAGATATTGCGGATGGAGGGTGTCATGTGGTCGGCTCAACGAACCTCCAGTCATTGCCGTTTTATAAACTGGAGCCGCTACCTCTTTATTCAAGTAGCTCCTCATTTGTCCTCAGGAGGCTGAGTTTGACCTGTTCCAGAACCAGTGCTTCACAGCGCCGGGGATCGAGCCCAAGACCTCTGGATCTGTATCCATGAGGCATGAGCTCTGACCACTGGACCACAGAGGTGGTCATTGATATCACCATGTGAAGAAAAACTAAACGTTTCTACTAAAGCAAACATGTATTTATTTTTTATTTTTTTATTTAAATATGTTTTTTTCTCTATAAAAACTACAAAAATACGAACCTTAACTCTCTTTCCTTTCCATCTCCCCTTACACATATTTAAAAGGTGGGGATAAGGTGTCAAGAGAAAGGTGAATGTGGTTGGAATTAGATATTTTGAAAAATGTATGTGGCAAAACTCGTATGGACAGAGTCAATGGGTGCTGAAGGAGTGCGGTTTGAAAGGGAACCCAATAGGTCATTGTGAAAGAAACGTCTTACGTTGGTTTGGGCATGTTGAGAGGAAGAGTGTGGATCGATCGATTAAGCAAATATATGATGATAATGTGTGTTGATCAAAAGTAAGGGATAGGTCATGTAAGACGTGGCTAAATGTTGTGAACGGATGTGTGGAAAAAAAATACACTAAGAGTTTTAGTAATAAAAGAAGCTGTATGACTCGGTGTATGGACGTTGTTGAAGCGAAGGGAGTATGCAAGGATAGGGAAGTGTGGAGAAAGTTAATGAGGATGGATTAATTACGGAGTAGTTGTTTTTTGAGCTATATGCACAGTTTATTGCCTACCCCGCAAGGGAAGGAATGGCGTGATTAGGTATGTATGCATATAGATAAGGTGTGTTCCCTTCTTTTCCTTTCTATGGCGAGTGCGTCATCAATACCAAATAAATACTTTCCCACATTACTGAATCTTGCAAAGTTTCCAAAGACACCTCGGCACGGTTAAGTAATAAAATCGATCAACTCGCAGTTATCTCAATCCAGTCACACAACCCTAGATTCACACACCCAGAAAAGCGAAGAAGCAAAAATAATACATCCATCGAGACAAGTTTCCTGTTTATTGCGGGAGCCATTTCCTTTCATCGCCATCACATAACCGCTCTTCCGGCCAGTATAGGAACTAGGAAGTGATTGATCTACCCTAGTAGTTGTATCCCTCCGCGTAGGCAGAGTTGAAAGTTCTATTCTCTGAGCTGTGTCTTGGAATAGAAGTACAGTTGATGTGGCAATAGCTCAGCTTTTAAGTAGAATATTAGGAGACGCGAGTTTAATCTGGTATTTTGGAGAAACGTTTTTTATCAAAAAACTGTTTTAGTAAACTTTGATAAACTGTATGACCACTTCTGTGGTCAAATGGTAAAAGTTTTTGGATGCAGCTCAAGATGTATCGGGTTCGATCCTCAGCGCTTTCTGATTTTTCTGCAAAACAGTGGATCTGGAACGGGGTCAACTCACCCTCATGAGGATTGAATGAGTAGCTACTTGAAAAGCAGCACCTCCGTCTAGAAAAGTGAGATTAACGGTTTGGAGGGATCATTATGCTGACTACATGACACCCTCTATACGCAGAAGTTTGCACTATATTCACCAACAGACAACGACATTTTGGTCAGCATGGCTCTATTGGGGATTGATGCCATGTATGTTTTTGTTACACAAGAAACATATGTTGCTCTGTTATTTGGAAAAGGTTGAAAGCCACTGATCTGAATAATATTATCTCTTTAGTACTAAGCAAGATATCACATAATAATAGACTACAATTTCTTAGTCAGATGACGACTTTACTTCATTTTCTCTTCACCCCCCCCCCCCTTTCCTCATTCATATGTGTTCAAATCCCCCCCCCCCTCCCGCAATTCTTCACAGGGGCGTTAGAGCCTTTTTTGTACAGAGGGGAGGGGTGGTCAAAATTATGTTATGTCCTGGTTAAGTTAGGTTGAGTAAAATCCATGAGGGTGGAGGGGGTCATAGAGAGTGTAGTGAGTACAGATATAAAAGTCAAACCACTGTTAAAAATCTTGACATCTGAAAGAACTAGTGCTAATAAAATAATTAATTACTACCACTATGTCAACATTATCAACTAATTCTTGGTAGGCTTTAATAACATACGTGTAGACGTTTTTTTGTGTCGTGGTTCGGAGATTTGATTTTACTCCACCTAGCTTTTATAATGATATTTCAGCTAATGCGATATAGCAGAGAAGATACACAGCTCAAGAAATAGTTTCTTCCTTTCAGCGTGTAATTCTTTGAATTTATTTACAAAGTCTTCAACATTGTTTGGCGTATGAGTTAATTGTTCGATAAAATTCCTTTTATCTTTATTCTTTGTCTTATCAATTACAAATTTAGATATTGTGCGGTATTTAAGATGTTCATCTCACTATACTGAAGCTATCAGCAAACTCTTTTCCAACTGAAGGTGATTTTCTAATTCAAGCTGTTCATACCTATATTCTATTTCAGTGCTTTACTTTTAACTTTTATTTTTAACTTAAAAAGACTTAATATCTTTTGATATTATGTTATGATTTAAAAAATTAGGAAATGCGAATTTTAAAAGAAGGGGATTGTTCTTATCAATTTTGTTCAATATTTCTGGTCAGTGTTCGCTATAATCATAATTAAATTGTTAAACAATTTGTCCAAGACCCTGCCGCCGCCCCCCCCTACCCCCTGTAAGAAAGCAGGGGGGAGGGTAATGTACTCATGCTTCCCCAGTTCCGGCGCCTATAATTCTTCACCAATCAACCCCCTAAAGGTCATAACCGAGTTTTTGAGGAAGACGCTCGAACTATTTCCCCCGCCGTTCCACGCGCGGCCATTACGACGCGGAGGAACAATAGAGCCATCTCGTGGCTGGGACCGGAACCCGGAAGTTCGCCGCACCACCGCTAGGGTGGAAATTGTTCGACACAATTTAACGAGCTGCGTGGCAGCTATTCGTTTGCCTCCGAAAGGTCTATGATTAAACTTTTTTTTTGTGAATATATTTAAGATGGGGGGATAGGGGGAGAGGGGGTAGGGAGGGTTTGTGGAAAAAATTAAAAGTTATCACGGAGGAAACATAACATGAATGAGGTGATGTGAGAACATAAAAGAGTATTAACATAAAAGCACGTGATACGCCCCCTTGTATTATTATTATTGGTTTGGGCATTTACCTTGCACTTTCAATTCACCCCACATATTTCGTTGCTATTTTTCTTTGTTATGTGTTATAGGTCAACCTTACATTTTAGAACTTTAATGTTGGTATTTGTATTATTCTTTGTCGTATGTATTATGTAGCTTTAACGAATAAACTAAACTAAACTTGCACGTTCTAAAACACACAGATTATCATTTTCTAAACACATAGAATATCATTTTCTAAACACATAGATTATATCAGATTCCACTTACAGACAAACTTGATCTAGGAACGTATGCTTAGTAATTTACTTCATCCCCAGCAGCTTGATACTATTTATTTTTGATGGGAACATTTAGCGTACCCAAAACTGACTGATTACATCACATAGCTTACAAACTAACTCAAATCTTTAAACCCCCCCCTCCCCCCAGGCGATTAATTCATCACTCAATAAGGGGAAGCCCCTTTCTCACCAATGACAAATTTTTCGGCATGGACGTCAAGCTCAGGTCCCTTAATTGCGTTGGTAAGAATATCTCAACTTGTTTCGGTGTATGCATGGTCTAAGGCACAACTCTCACAATAGACTAGACTGCCGATGACAGGAAGATCGGGGTTTGAATCCCGGTCGGGTGTACTGAGGGTGGTTTTTTTTCCAAGATTGTTTTTCCACATTTTCCTCCATGCAAATGTTGATACACTTCCTCTAAATTCAACATTCCTCATCCCTAACACACTATCGTAATCATTGCATATGAGTATAGCCTGAACACCACAAATACCACAAATCAAGGATGAAAAACAATGACCAAAGTAATGCGCGTAATATTTTTTTATAATATCTAATTCACTGATTAATTCGAGATAGTTGCTATAATTATTTAAGTATGGAAGTTTGCCCACATTTAAGGACAAAAATTGCCCATGTTTATGTGAGGGGCATTGGCAACAGCAGTGCCGTGTCTTGGAGTGTTGCCAGGGTAAATAAAGCTTGTTAAAACTGTTCCTGTGATAATTATGTCCTCACCCTACGTCCCCATTTGACTAATCGTATACAGGTTCTGCCCTAAGCACCTCACATGGGAATGTATTTACGTTTACATCTGACCAATGATTGATCTACTGAATGATAAAAACAATTCACAGGTTGAGTTTAAATAAGCTATGCTTACCCTGGCAACACTACACGACACGTCGTTGTTAACAAGTGTCTTATCAAGAGATACTGTGACCCGTGACCTTGCGAATCCTGACGTTCACTCAGGACTGACAGAATCGCGCGCGATACCCCCACAACATAGCGCAGATGAGAAGAATAAAAGGTTTTTGGCCCCACTCCACCTCGTCATGCCACTTACCCCATTAGAACTCCCCCTCCCACTTTGACTGGTGAGCATTTCCTGGTCACATTCGGCGCGACCATCCGGTAAAGTGCGCCGCCACTAATTCAATCAGGCAGCGAGCAGCTCTCCCTTCTCCTTCCCCCCTCCCCGTGCAGGGGTCTAAACAGACAACATCCTGAAATAAACAACGGTCTTATGGTTTAATTGGGAGGGAAAGGAGTTTTTATACATCGCTACAGTATTTATTATTATTATTATTATTATTATTATTATTATTATTATTATTAGCATCGCGTCTTACTAGCCATTCGGGTTATACGCACTTACGCTAATGTGTAATGGTAGGGTGATAGTGAGATGAAATGGAGGACCTACAGTTTAACGTGGAATCCGAACCACGGTGGAGGCCTGGCATTCCCCACATTCACAAGATGTCTTGTCAGAGGTGAAGGAAGTCGCTACAGTAGAATTGGAATGATTTGGTATAATAGGTCACACACTTGGAGACCTAATTTCATGGGTTTTTGGTTGTTCGTGGCAGTGGCGTGTCGTGGAGTGTTACCAGGATAAACAGAGTTTGCTTAGACTGTGCTTGTGATATTTGTTCTTACCCACAAAGTGCCGATTTGACCAATCATACGTAGAGTCTTATCTAAATAGTATTTCTCACATGAGAGAGTATTATCGCTGATACTTAAGAATGAGCACAAAGTATTCTGATTCAATCCATGCATGTTTGAGCTACGTCACTCATAGCCCCAGTTGGTAGGAAGATTAGCCGGAACTTATGTACCTTTGCCCAGGGAACGCCCGAATACACTGATCATACATCATTTTCGTGTCAATTCTTTCCACGTCCCGATGAGTTGAAATGATAATGAATATGAAAGTGTAGAACAAGGAGACAACATTTATCTAACTTAAGTCTAACCAAGCACACCCTGGTGACATTTGTGATAATTCCCCTTTCGGAAAAATGTCCCATAATACTAGCCGGGAATTGAACCCGGGGCCCCTAGGCTGGTAGCCAGGTGCACTGACCATTATTCTACGGGGCCAGTTAGTGTTCTAATGAGTTACTAGAGCAATAACAGAGGTATAGTTTTATCTACGGCCCAATTTTTATAGGGGTGTTTTTTGCTAAATGGTTTTTCTATCTCCCTCCACGTAAATGCGGGTTCACTTCCTTTAAATTCAAACATACCAACTCCTCATCCATTAGCGTAAATAGTAATTAAGCGTAAAACCCGAACGGGTACACACACACACACACACACACACACACACACACACAGCACACAGTGCTAAATAAAAATAATACTTTCATCTATTCATAAGTTAATTGCTATGTATATACAGCTCTAACTTTTGATATATTATCCGTACCTATAAAATAATACTATTATTATAGTAAAATGCTATCAATGTTGACCGCAAACTTGGACTTTAGCTCTGCTTTCTCTAGGAACATCCAACCCCACTCCACTTCTGCTTACAGAACATCACAGTAGCTGCAAATACGTTTTTGTCACTCTTAATGTAAGCTCATTATTCCTATCGAACGAACGTGAAGCCCCCGACTCATGTAACGCCGCTAAGGGCATCGGCTACTTCCAACAAGAACTCACTCACACGGCGGTATTCTGTGACCTTAACATCACTCCACTTGGCTGCGTCATAATGGTAGACTAGGTTATACAAAAACAAGTCATAAACTTTATATTCAAATGGCAAATCCCTGTAATACCAACAAAAAAAAGAGAAAGAGATAAGCATCCCCCTTCCCTCTCTTCCGAACGACTAGGCTAGACAAAGAGGAGTGTATAGAAAGTGAGGGTCCATTCTATTACAAAACTAAATTTCTCCTAACCAGAAGGCACTCCAAGTACGAAGCAAAAACCTCGGCTACATGGGTTATACTCTAGCGAACAACTCGTTCTACAACGGAGGGGACAAATTTTCCGCTCGGCTTCCAATTAAGTTGGTTATCCTGTCGTATTGAATTGAGACAGGAGTTCCATCAACCGCCGCTAGTGGCACTGGGGATATCGAAAATCCTAACCTAACCTTTTTCTCCTACCTCCAAAAGCGTTATTCCCCTACCCCTACCCCCATATTTTTTTTTTAAAGGAGGGAAAGAGTAGAGACTTTTTGAACTGGAAAAATGCTTCTCTGTTCTTTGGATGTATCCCGTCTTACTGTGAAACTGACTTCAGCAAAATGTTTCTAAATCTAGGCGGGAAATCAATGGGATACACTTTGAAAAGGCTAGGAACAGAGAGAGAAAAAAAGAATTTTTTTAGATACGAGATTTCTTGTCGAACAACGAAGGATTTCACTTCCAAAAGGATAGAAAGAAATACCATTACAGTGGTTCAGTGGCATTTGGCGACTGATCTCTGTACTTTTGAGTGGTTACAAGTTTTATAGTCATTCCTGTTCGCTTTACTGTTTAGAGAATAGGCTTCAAGATCACTCTGATTACAGTATTTTTTCTTTCTTTAGTGGTTGTTGTAAAAGGAAAGACAATTAGAAAAGAACGAGTCATATTTTACATATCTTTGAATACATGACATTTAAAATCATATCTGTGTTGGTAATAAAAACATGGCTCCTAAATAAACTTAACTACATTTTATATTTGAAACCTTCCTATTAGAAATTTAGAACATACTTTATATACATGTCAAAAGGTAAGTTTGCAAAATTTAAACAGCCTTATGTTAGACGCCATTAAAAAGGTATAATGGGGTTATGATCCGTTTAATTATTTGAAAATGTTATCAAATATTTTTAATGGCGTACCCAGAAATTTACTCAAAAGGGACACACAATTTAGTGAGGCTATTATTTCTGTACCCCTTTCTAATTGGAAAATTTAGGGTAACTTTTAATGGGTTTGGTCTTAAAATTTTACCTATACTCTATGATATATAGTCCAATTTTTATATGAAGAACCTTGTCTGACAACGGTGAATTTGTTTTTTGTGGGTAAAAGATGGAGAAGGGAGAAGGTGTTGTAACGTTTTCACTTTTCCTTTGGTGTTCCAATAAATATATATTACACCCAGGTTGGAATAACATCTGAAACTGTATTAGCATCTCATTAATTAAATGTGTTATCTGTGACCTATTGGTCAGAGTTTCTGACTATAGATCCAGAGGTTCCGGGTTTGATTCCCGGCACTTCCAGATTTTAAATGTTAAACAGTGGGTTTAGAACGGGGACAACTCTGTCTCATGAGGACAAATTATGGGATACTTGAGTAAGAAAAAGAAGCGTCTCCATTCTAGAAAACTGAGATTAACGATCGGAGGGTTCGTTGTGCTGACTATATGACACCCTCTACTCCCAAAAGTTGGCACTATCATCGGGCTGGTGCTATAGAGAGTTGTTTTGTTTAACGGTGTAAATTTTTGGAAATAAAACATTATGGTTGACAGCCAACCCGGTATTTTAAAAAGTTGTACAGTGGACACACAACTGGCATTGTTGTATTTTGTATGATCCCATATAGTACGAACACTAAATTATTTCACAGGTTTATTTTGGCTCTTTCCCATGGTTTGATTTATTTTTCGTTGAAAGTTATACCTTGCATTTCCTTTTGAAAGAAATGGAGGAGACCAATAAAACTAAACAAAAAAATATACCCAGATTACTTCTTCAACTGTAATCAACCCTTGCAGTTTGAATCATTCCTCACCGCCTTCCCCTCCTGAAATAAAAAATTATGAAAATTAGCAACTCCCCTCCCCCTCCTGCCCCTTTAACAAAGTAGACTTTAAATCTTTTATTAAACACCCCCTATTACTCCTCCCCCTCCCATTTTATTTTCTTACAAAGATCCCTTGCACTTGTCTGTAAAAGCAAATTTGTGTTTACGATTACGAACGGAAGAAGGATAAGTAGAGGGGGAATTATAGGCAATAGGGCGATGAAACTAAGGACAGTAGTTAATTCGTCGGTAAAAGAATCGGACATATAATGGACGAGTTTACCTGAAACTACCTCGGAAGAATGTGATCCTTGACATCTAGTGATCACCACGGACGTTAGGACAGCTTGGTTCTAATATAAATGGCTATTATGTTATTGCTTTAGATACATATAAGTTAATGCATTACTAAATATTAAATTAACGTGATAAAAACTCGCTTCAGTGGACGAATAATATAAGGCGTCACCCTCGAGTTATACCGGTATGATCATGACGGAGGAAGATCGAGGTTCGAATCCCGTTTGGGGTTTGAAGTTTTTCCCCCCCGGATGGTTCCCTACTCTCCTTCCAAGCAAATGTTGGTAGGTTACCTCTAAAATGCGTCCTTTCTCGTTCCTACTCCGTTTAAGTAGCCTAATTATCGCATTTATATGTATAACCTTAACGGTTTATAAGACGCAGTGTTAAAAATAAAATAAAATAAAAACATGGTTTCCTAACACAAAGTGTAAGTTTTTATCTTTTTAAACGTTTGAAACACTCACATGCTTTCACTAATTGAGTGGGGGTGAGGAAGATAGAATTTAGAATATCTGTAGCCGCACCCGGATGGGGGGATGAAATCGCTAAGAAAATACACATCCTGTGCCTGTTAGAATCTCGCCCGACTCTGTGAGTGGAGGTTCAATTGGTGATTTATCATTGTGGTTATTCTCATCCCCTATACACGCTAATGTAAATGCACTTCAATTAATCTACGTTTTTTATCCTTTACCCTAAATAAATTAAATCAATCAGAGGAATTTAATGTACCCACATTTGAGTGAAAAGGAGAGCGGTAAACCGTCACCAGAAAAGTGCTCACACTGGCCAGAGACATGACAGCCATTTTTTTTTAACTCCTAGAACCGTACTACGTCATTGGTTGTCCTATATATTGCGAGGGTTTAAGTGAATACTAAATAGCAGAGATCCGAACCCCCTCCCCCCTAGAATGGAAATTCACACCACAACGTTGTCTAAGGCATCAGGCCCGCGATGCATAACAGCTAGTATGTTTATGACGGTAGGTACACACGACAGGGAGTTCGAAACCCGATATTAGCTCCGTGTCATGATATTTTACCTAGAAATCGGATTCCAGTAAGGTGCTTTCCTAGTCTTCTCTCTCTCCACGTCAATGCGGGTGCGGGTTCACTTCCTTGTCCTTACCCTCTTAGAGTAATTTTCATTGTTTCGAAATAAAAATAATTATTTTGTTACCAAACCTTTGCCAACCTATAATCAGTTGAGCTGGATACCCCCTAACTGACCAAAGAGGGTGGCAACCAGTGGACCAGGATTTGAACCCCCCTGCAGTTTAGTATATTGTGAGAGTGCTGTTTAGACCGGGGGAGAGGGGGGTTTTCCCAATTTTCAATTCGGCGCAAGTGGACATGCCGTCTAAGTCATCTATTTCTGGTGGAGAAAACTTGGAAATGTAAGTGCACTTCCATTAATCTACGCTTTTATTTATCCCTGCTCTAAATTAAATAACCCAATAAATAACTTGAGACCCGCATCATTTGCCCTCGAGTTCTATAGGGTATCAATTCACTTCTGCTCTAGTATTGGGTAAGCACTGAAATAATGTATAATTGTAAGACCGACACGTTAACTCAGTCGGTAGTGTATTTGGCTACTAAGCGAGAGGTCCTGGGTTTAAGAAGGCTATACATGTTACTATTAACTAATGTTATTTCGATGGTGTGGTTAGCTAGCGTCTAGTTTCATAAACTAAACCGTCGAGGACGGGGGAGCTCGAGGTTAAAATCACAGTTGGGTGAACTGGGGTAGTTTTTCACTCTACCTCTACGTAAATGCGGGTCCAAACTTCTCAATTCCTGATCCATTGGTGTAATTAGTACTTAAGCACATAACCCGAAAGGGTAGTAAGACGCGGTGCTAAAATGTGTCAAGTTCGTGTGATCAATAAATAATATGCGCCCAGATCACACTTGAGTTTCCATTTTAGAAACAGGTTATGGGAAGGTCGGGGTTTGATCTAGCAGAAAGTTATTTTTGCGGGTAAATTTTCATAAATCGTTTTCCACTTCCAACTCTGGGAAATTGAGATATATTCCCTTAGTAAATTTAATTTATTCAGCCTTAATTCTTTCTTGTGTTAAATAATAGACATGTAGAACGATGGGAGGCTGTGTGTGTATGTGTGTGTGTGTGTGTGTGTGTGTTGTGTGTGTGTAAATGGACATTATAAGTTTTAATAAATATTCAGGGTAAACTAAACAAATCCACGCCATAGTACTCAATATTATAGATTCCTTCATCAGCGTCGAGAGTATTTAGGGAGGTTTTCCTAATAGACTTTCCATTCTCCCTCCGTGCAAATGTGGGCACACTTCCTCTAATTTTGGCTTGCAGTTTAAGTGGCTAACTTGTTTTGTGTGAATGTTATTTATTATGTCAGTAAAATATAGTTTCGAACATTAAATGATATATAAAAATGTATTTAATATTACTTATAAATCTTCTTTCAATCTATTGTAATATTTGGTTTGGTTAAAGTGTACATTGAGAAGAGCCAGCCTCGTAAAGATTGTTAACTCTCTAAAAAAGAGTGCATAGTAATATATACCCGCCTCGGTGACGCAGTTGGCTAACGCGGTAGATTCGTGTTGAGCTAGACTACCGAGGACGGGGGAGATCGAAATTCGAATCTTGGTCGGGTGAACTGGGGTGGTTTTTCCACTCTCCCTCCCCTGAAAATGTGGGTGCAACCTTCCCAATTCCTAGTTCATTAGCGTAAATAGTACTTGAGCGTTTTATAACCCGAACGGTCAGTAAGACGCGGTGCTAAAAAGAGTAATATATAGCAAATTGACCTACACTAGAGGACAAAGTGGTAATCACTGCTTTGGTGGCCGCATGGTCTAAACGCTCTACTCTCACATTAGGCTATAGACTGATGATGACGGGGAGATTGAGGTTCGAATCTCGGCCGGGTGTACTGAGGGAAGTAGTTTGAGCCCATACCTGCACTTGAAAGGTTTTATTTATGATTTTACCCTCTCATAGTTAAATAAGTACAGTAACACTAATATTACATCGGTGGTCGAGGGGCTACAAATCGTCAGGCTCGCACTAGATTAACTTGACGGGGGAATAAGTGTAGTAAAACCCGAACCAGTAGTAAATAAACGCTGTGGAAAAACAACTGTTTATATGTAGATTCCAATTTTTATACAAAGAGACTTTTAGAAACTACAAACTTTTTTCAGCCAACATTTATAAAATAATACTATAGTATCGGTGATATTTTATAGGTACTAATAGTATATCAAAATAGGTTCCTGCAGATCCCTTGTCTTGACGTATGAATACGTGAAATTAGATTAGTGGCTTTTATAGTTGTTCCTATGAAAATGGGACTGTAGTACGGTGAGACAGTGCTCAGCTGTCATGTTCATCTCTAGGATTCGGTTCGAATCTCGTTGGGGTGCAGTGGGAATAAATCTCGATATTGAGATTTCAATCTTGCTTTCTTTCTTGAGTGCTGGGCCGCCCGTCTGGGCTATCCGCATATTTATATTAATGGAACAGGAATTATAATAATAAAAGGAAGTGTTTGTATGTGTGTTTGTTTGTTTGTGTGTGATGCCCAACCAAAACTACGGCACGCAGATATCCGAAATTTTTTAACATAGGTGTACGGGAGGGGACCAAATGCACCTCTAAGCCTAATTTTTTATTAGCTTTTTAATTATGCTATTTTTTAAACACAATACCATACCACAGTGGGTCACGGGAAAAGCCGTGTGGGATTGCTAGTTATGAATAGTTTAAAAGGCAAGTGTGCCCTCATTTGAGTGAAGGTAGATAATAAAACCATTTGTAAAAAAAATAACCACCAATTCATCCGACCATATTTTAACCCCATCACTGGCAAAAAAATACAAGGTCCTTGGGTAGCAATCTACCGTAACAACGCATTTTATACATGCATCAATGGTCGCATGAGTAGGGCGTCACTAGACGGCCAATGACAGACGACGTTTGATTTTCTCACTCTGGGCAAAAATGCGGATACACCTTTACCTGGTCTAGAAAAATCTGGTCAACCAGCAAAGCCCTTCGAAAATGGTGGGGTGCAGAAAGTATGAGCGTTCTAACAAACATTAGCCGTGCTAAAGATATCGAGGTTCGAATTCCGGTGTGCACGCTGTCTAAATGTCAAGCTCATCTAATTCTGGCGGGGGTCGAAATCGAATCCCCGCAGTGTAAACTGTAGGTATTTCTCCCTCTGGAACATTTTCTTAATCATCCATACCGCACGTTTTGCCAGAAAGGGTACTTGTCACTCATATAGTTATGGCGGGGGAGGTCGTGGGTTCGAATCTCACTCGGGTGAACTGGGGTGGTTTTCTACTCTCCCTCACTCCACGTAAACTCTGAAACATTACTACCTTACTCCTCCGGTCCATGACGGATACCTACGGGCACGCATGCCGACGGACGATACCAAACAACCAATTTTAGTAGACTTTTGTAGTGGGGGATAGCGGCCCCTAACTGAGGATTCCAAGGCCCCTGACTATGCATAATTAGAGCTGTGTCAATACTCTCTAGTTGCGACATCACCGGGAAAAAACCCATTGCTGAGGGGAGGGTTGTCAGAGTCAATGGCCTAGCTCATGGCACAATCTATTCCTGTCTCGACTTGTCTTGTCGAACCGCCAAAATGGCGCCAGTCATTAGGGAAAACCCATTGCCGCATAGATGGGAAGGGTTGCGACATCATTCAAGGTCACGATCTATTCCTGTCTTGTCCAGCCGCCAAAATGGCACCAGTCATCAGGGAAAACCCATTGCCACATAGATGGGGAGGGTTGCAACATCATTCAAGGTCACGATCTATTCCTGTCTTGTCTAGCCACCAAAATGGCGCCAATCATCAGGGAAAACCCATTGCTATATAGAAAACCAGAAATAAACCTTTGCGACATTGAAGGAGGACAACAGGTCGTTAACCCCATGTCGTCGTTGACATAACCAGAGGGAAAATTCAGGTCAGACTGAAATATACTGGCACCAAGTATGAGTCACCAGGGAAACCCCAGGGGGGAGTGTTGCGACATAGCACGAAATTATTACGTCACACAACTTGGGGTCAAAGGTCAAAGTAACTCATGTAACTTATGTTTAAAACAGAATCATTTATGGGTAGATAAATATTGTGCCTCTCCACAATTCTTGTTTAAGGGGAAATCAGACATGTTTGACTCAGCGTGATAAATTCTTCAATACACTTTGTCATCCATCCAAAGACCTACTATTTTAAACTTTCAGTAAAATGTCTCAAATTAACCAATATTACATTATTTTTGCGCAATGAATGATGTTTAGTGCTTTCCGAATGCATATTTTGATGCTTCCAGAAGGAAAGCATGATTTTTCTAATTTAGAGATGAAAAGTTTTCGAGCGGTAGATTTTCCACAGGGGCGGCTTGTGGCCTACTAAGCGCCGGTCTCATGACTCCTGGATAAATATTAATTTGGTATATAAGTAAAAGTGCGTCTTATGACTGCCAAATAGTATTTATCTGTTAGATAAAATGTATTTATCTGTCATATTTTTATCGGGAGGTTTAAGTACCTGATAACTTTTATCTGAAAGTTAAAATGGTTGTTGTCATTCAACCACCAAGCACTGTAGTCGATGCTTGAGTGTGCGAAGAGAACTTATATCGCTGTAATTTCTTTATTGGAACTAATTTGAAAAAATTTCCTGTATTAACGCATTTAGGATAGATGTAATTAAAGTGTAAACTACTCTTTAAAACTTGGGAATATCTCGATTGCATTTGTTTGATTTAAATAGCGGGTATTTGTTTTTATAGATCCTAAAGTTTTAAAACCATCCGGAAAAAATAAGAGGAAACTTAGATGAAAATTTTCCAACTCATATTTATTGTCTCATTTCACAAAGAATAAAGGAAAAAAGAATTAATTAACCTGATTGTTCCCAAGCCAACCCTAGAAAAAAATATTGGTGGAACCCGATACCTTATCGTAGAATGACCCCGTAATCTTCCGGAGGTTGCCTTTGGTACACGGCATATCCAAGTCTCGGTGCGGAGTTCCAACGGATAAGGGCCCCTACCTGGATGTTACAGGTCACAAAGGCTAGCCAGCCTCCCATCATAACTTACTGAACAAAAGTGTTTTTGCGAGTATCACTATTTTAATCCCAGAAGTGTGGTATGGTAAATATAATAAATCAAAAAGCGCTTCGGTGGCCGCTTGATCTAACGCGCTACTCTCACAGTAGACTAGAATACAGATGAAGAGGAGATCTAGTTTCGAATCTCGGTCGGCTGTACTGAGGGGTGGTTTTTCAAAAACTCTGTTTCCACTCTATCTTCACGCAAATGCGCCTACATTCCTCTAAATATAAACTTCCTAATCCCTAAATACCATTAGCGTATAAGCCTAACGGGGAGTAAGACGCGCTGATAAAAAAAAATGTATAGTAAAAATGAATTGATATTTATGAACATCATAGCTGTCAAATCATGTATAAAAATAAAAAACCTTCAAGTATCAAACTTTGAAATCATTTTTTTTAACAGCCTCCCTCCCATCCTCACTTCTCCAAATTGAAAGAGAACATTAAAAATTTTGGACGGTTATTTAAAGTTTAAATGGGATGACTGAAGGCTATGTACCTTGTCAAATTGTCTCACGAAACGTTTCCGGGAAGCCCCTTCAATCCCAAAGTCCATGAAATAGGTGAAGAGGGAGGGGGTGGGGTGATTACATGGTAAGGGTTTTTTACGGTAGTTTCAGCTACTAGAGGCGCCGGGACCTTTTCCGATTATTGACCAAGTCCAAAATAATTTATTCGAAAGTAAAATAGCTTGTCATAAGTAGTAGTAGTAGTAGTAGTAGTAGTAGTAGTAGTAGTTGTTGTGTAGTAGTTGTAGTAGTGTAGTATAGTATAGTGTTTATTTTACATACAGCACATGTGGTACAGGACTCTGGCCTGAGAGAAAGGGGCTCAGTATCCGGCGGGGTGAGGTGGGAAGTGGGATTTCTTCCTTTAAGGGGGCCGCCTTGGTAAGCAAGGAATTTCAGCGCAGACGTTCCACTTTAACGTAATATTTAATTCTACGATGCCTTATTTCAAAATATAGTTCACGCTTAGATAAAGTCGAAAAATTACAACAGGACTCTTTTTCTTTAACAACCATACATTATGAGTTTTATTAATAGAAAAAAATGTGACATTAGATCATTTTCAACTACTTTTTAAGCATATTTACGGAGCTATGAGACTAGGCTCGATGAAAAAGGACTCTAGATGCAGCCTTCCTCTAACAACTATAGTATCTCTTTGACAGGTTCACAATAGAAAACTTCGAGATATTTGAGAAATAACAAGCTTTCCTCTTTACTTTGAAATAAAAAGTTCCGTAGTTGTCTTTCATTTCTTTCATATTGACATGACAAATAGTGGTTGTAAGTGAAGGGCGAAAGGGAGTATTAATTTATACGTAGTAAAGAAGTAGTTTCATAAAACGACGCAGACTATTTTATATTTTAATCCGTGTGGCGTGGTTGATTGACACTTTCTCGGTGACTGAGGCGGCCGGCCACCTTAGGATGCGATGGAAAGGACCGCAAACTAGGGTCCGTATTAGTTTGTATGACAAAAACTTGTTTTGGCAAACATAAATAAAATATTGCTTCAGTAGTTAAGTTTTGTTTTAATTCTATACATAGGATCCAAACAGTTCTTGAAATTTTGTCGTGGGCATTGCGGTACAGTTTTTTCTTTTAATTTTGAAAATTTCACAATGTCCATGGCATATATTCAAGAAACTCGTGAGATTGATTATTATAGGTAGAAAATTAAATTAAACTTAATATAATGGAGCAATGTTTTATTTATCTTGGCATTCCACTCTCAATAGATTACTGATGACGGAAGAAGTCGGGTTTCGATTCCCAGTAGTGTGAACCGATACTTTTTTTAAAATCCTAAAATAGTTTCCCATTCTTCCTCCACAAGAATGCGGGTACTTTTTCCATTTTCGTCTCTATTCCGTTATAGTAATTAAATGCCGATAGCCCGGACGAGTCAATAAGATGCAGTGAGAAATAAAATAATTAGCAAAATAAAGACAACCTTAACTGTCTTAAAGCCTGTTGGATGAAGCGATCTATTCTCGAAGTCAAGGGGTAGGGGGTGACGATGGTTAGGGGTGCAGTCGACACGAAGGTAAAAAGAGGACATCCATAATTAAAATACATGCGAGAGTGTTCTTTTTTAGCTGCTCACTGAAAGAGACATGGTAACGGTAGGGATATTGTCGTGAATTTTTTAACGAGACGCTTGATATGTGACCGTGATAGAACGGGAGGAGTGGGGGACATAGACAAGTCGGTACTTTGGCAGATCCGATGGAAGTCCGGACCTTGTCAAGTCTGGATTAACTGATTGAGTGGGAACTCACTCTATTTGACTACTGGAACGAAACGTTAGAAGTGATGGGACAGAAACGTTCTCGTTGTTATTTTATATTTTTAGTTCGAATGACGAACACGTGACGCAATTATTTTTTTTAACCCCCGCTTCCAACTTTAGTGGAGCTATAGTGAATACAGGCACGTAGCCGAAAAGGGTTGGGAGAGTGAAAAGGGGGGTCTTGGAATCAGATCCCACCACCTGTAACGTAACATAAATAGAACTCTCGTCTCCAAAATAGGACTTTTTGGGCCTCATTTTTTAATTTTCTACAAAAAAGATAGATCGAGAGGGGAAGAATGTATTTGTTTAGTTAATATTCACTCTCCTCTCAACGAATCAATTAAATTAATGAATTTAATATTCATTTGACATTTAAAATTTACCTCATAACGTTGGTAGGACACGTAACTAACTACCTGGCTCCCGAAAACAAGGCAGTAGAATATAGCGTCCACGAATAACGAACACACGCCTATCGAAGACGATCAAGGCGTGGATTGAACCGGTCAGGATCCAAACAACGGAACATCTACTGGCATACGATAAATACATTTAGACACTCCTTTTTCCGAAATTTCAACTGCAGAAGGAATATGCCCTTACTCGAGTATCGGTAGTCGCATGGTTTAAAGCGTTACTATGCTGGTTGGGTGTAGACCTTCTGAGGATGGTTTTTCCTAAATGGTTTCTCACTCTCTCTTTCCACGCAATGCGCAAATCCTTGGCTCATTAGCGTAATTAATACATAGGCGTATAATCCAAACAGGTATTAAGATGCAGTGCTAAAAAAAAAAAAATAGCAATATCCGATCCGTCCTTTCAACACCTTAAGAATAAACCTCAAATAAGTTGGAACGTTCGGTTGCGGGCCTTGTGGCCCTATTAAAATGTTACTTTATTTATTTTAGGAAGAGTAGTCCTATAACGTGTTCCCTATACTCTTCACTTTAGTCAGAACAACGGCAATTTGCGTGATACGTCGTTAAAAATGAGCTAATATAAAATGTCCAGATATTTATTTTCATTAAGCTCAATATATAAGGTAGTTTTGGTTCTGAGCATGGTTGGTATGTAAACAAATGCGTATTTTAAGATGACATCGTGTTGTAAGTATTTGTGTCAATATAGAGAAATGGAAGGGATATGAACACTGGCCATTCGACTTTACGTACCGAATGAGCTCTCTGGAATCTTTCCCATGTCATTTGCTGAGGTTTGTACGTACGAACGGACGACCGAGGTTTAAATCCCTGTCCGGGTGTCATTTTTCTAAATTTACATTGTTGAGATATTTCAACCTTATCTTGGGGGTAAACCATAATTTTTTATTAAATCTCCCTTTTCATTGCTAATGGTAACACTGAGTTACATATCAAGTGAAACAATAACTAATATGATATTATATTCATCGTTACTTTCAAGTAACAAGATTGATGTTAAGAAAAACTCTTAAATTTTAACTTTTATTATTATCATCATCATCATCAATGTGCCTTACTACCGTTCGGGTTATACGCTTATGTACAAATCACGCTAATGGTTTAGGGTTTAGGAAATCTATATTTACATAACTTGTACCCGCATTTGCATGGAGGGAAAGTGGAAAACCATTTTGTAAATAACCACTCTCAGTACAACCTACCCGAGATTCAAACTTTGATCTCCCCGTCATCTTCAGTCTAGTCTACTGCGAGAGTAGTGCGTTAGACCACACGGCACTGAAGCGAGCAACTTTCATTATTAATTATAAATAAATATATAGGATGTTGGCTGTTTATCACTTAAAACTAATACTTTAGTACAAGAGTCATAATAATGCAAAATTATATTTTGTAACTAATAATAAAAACATCTTTGAGATATTTATGTAACAAAAATTAAACACTGATTTTGGTAGGTAGTCCGTTTTAAAAGGTCTGTTTCAAAATCCTGCTTTTGCAAATTGGATTTGTAAATACAGCTTCTCGAAAGAAAACTAAAACACTAAACTCAGGAGTATATAATTTCTTGCACTAGCGTTGGTCGAGTCAACAAATTTTATTTTCTCTTACTTCAAATTTAAATTTTATAATTTTGTTTTTAAAGAATTAATGTCCTCATTTGTATGTTTGGACCGATAAAAAAAGATCAATGTTGGGTCCACAAGGGTTAACACTTCGTATTAAAATTTAAACTTCCGGTTAAAATTTTCGACATTTTATTAGATGTTGCAAATATTCATGCCATCGCATTGCTATTAAATTCCTTATTTATATTTTGACCAATAAAAAATGTAAATATTGACTATTTAGTCTAAAATGTATATATATCATTGTTGTTCAAACATTTCTTCCTGAAAGGTTTAAGGAAAAACAACATAAACTTTTAGAGACTTACTTATATTTAACTACTCTATGGCATTGGAAAGCTCACAAAATTGTATTAATATATTTGCCAATATCTCATAAACTGTTGGATTTATAAAAATATATTTAAGATAAAAGTTTTTTATTTTTAATATTACTACAATTTTTCAATGATAAGTTATTTACTATCTCAAATAGTTGCGGAGGTTCCTGCTTTTGTAAAGTACCCTAAAATTAATTTTCATGGTAAAATGAAAAAAAAGACAGTTTATTTATAATCTTAATCAACACTTAGATACGAAATTTAATCAAAATTGTTAGAGTCGATTTTGAGAAAATCGATTTTTTCTCTTTTCGCCCTTTCTTAAACTACTTTTAATTTTATGTTTAAACAGACGAACAGAAAGGCGTCATTGCAAATACCACCTTTTACGGTTTGGGGGTCATGAGACGTTGACATCCATCAACATTTCAGGTTAGATTTTCTTTGTGGTCGCAATACTTTTTACCTTTTGTGTTCGAAAAGTTAAAAAATATATACATTTACGTATAGCATTGAAAGTTATTGGTTTTATAAAAATATGCTTCTTGTAAAATATTTGTATTATAAAGAGACCTACATATTTGTAACGATAAGTAATTTCATATCTCAAATAGTTTAGGAGATATTATAAAAAAAGATAATTTACGCATCAACCGGAGCCCTTAAAGTCATTTTGCCGAAATATTGAGAGTAGCCATTTTGTTTGAAATATTTATAAATTCTTAGAAATGAAATTTAATCAAAATTGTTAGTTGATTTTGAGTAAATCGACTTTTTCTCTTCTTGCCCTTGAGTAAACTACCCTTAATTTTAGGGTTGGATATCCATTCCAAAAACCCTTCGGGGCAACCCTATGAAAGCCCTAGATACCAAGTTTTAGCCCTATCGGTAAAATAATTTAAGCTCTAGTCGGAGGTACAGACGGACGGAAAGTCAAAACCACTTTTTTGGATTCGGGGGTCATGAAACGTCAAGATTCGTCAAAATCTTGAGTTAGATTTTTTGACGATCACTATACTTTATCTACCTGTAAGATAGCGAGAAAGTAAAAATAGAGGGAAAGTCACATACGGCAAATCACTTCCAGTTTACCAATCCAGGGTTCGAGCCTCGACCTTCCCGTCAACGGCAACTGTTTGCCAGTTTGGCGGCTTAAACCACGCGGCCACCACCACAGGAATAATAAATGTTCTCACAACTATTTACTCCAAGGTTTTCACCTGAATTCTTGATAGATTAAATCAAGATTTTTTTGGGGGAGAATAACATTTCTAATATTAACTCTGTTCATTTATTTATTTATTTTTCTCCACGTTAATTACATTAATGGCGTAAGGATTAAGGTATAGTTGTAGAAAAACTTTACCATAGTCGGCCTGAAGGGAAAGAGAGTGAGAGGCCATTAAGGAAAAAAACCACCCTCGTTTTATTCAGCCAGGCTTTGAACCCTGATTTCCCGTTAGCGGCAGACCAGAACCAAAATACATTTTATATATGTTTTACTTTTTTTTAAGGACATACTTAAATCAATGACCTAGCTATATATATATATATATATATATATATGGTCTTTTCGTTGTATTTTTATGGGCGCTTATTACCCGAAAAATCTGTACAAGATTCAAAGATTGACTTTTTCAGGATACTCAAGATATATTGTGTATATATTTTTCAAGTTTTATTTATTTATTCAGAAGTTGTTTACAAAGAGAGCCCAGATCGGCTCGTATGCATATAAACATCTTAATGTAGGCGTGGTTCATTCACTAACTTGTCACATACATTTAGAAAAGTGAGGTCTATTATTACAAGGTATACATTATTTGTCCTCACCCGGCCACATTATTTTAGACGCATTCAGCCTAATGATATTATTATTATTATTATTATTAGCACCGCGTCTTACTACCCGTTCGGGTTATACGCACTTACGCTAATGTGTAATGGTAGGGTGATTGTCATATGAAATGTAGGACCTACAGTTTAACGTGGGATCCGAACCACGGTGGAGGCCTGGCATTCCCCACATTCACAAGATGTCTTGTCAGAGGTGAAGGAAGGGTTTGGTAATCAGATAAATTTGTGCCGGGACCGAGGTTTGAACCCCGGCTGCCAGCACAGAAGTCCGACATCTTACCCCTAGACCGCCAGGTCACCGACGTTGTAATCAATTACACGTTGATTTTCAGTCTCGTTTTTCCTCTCCGCCGTGATGTAATTTGATTCCAATTCCACTATTAGAATGTTGTGATCACTTAAACTATTGTTAATGTTTGAGACCCACAGAGCCTGGCCATCTACATTTGAAATAATTTGGTCCAATGTACTTTCATTGTTGTTAGTTATTCTAGTTGCTAGCTCATTGCAAATTTCAAAGCCATAGCTGTTTAGCAGATTATTAAATATTGTATCATTCATTGTATTAATGTTTGTGTCCCATATGATTATGCATTTTTTCCCTGCCAAATTGTTTAGAATGTTTTCAAAATATGCTAGGAAGTTATTAAGAGGGATATTTGGAGGCCTATATATAACACTGATCTATCTATAGGGGTGGGTTTAATGAGTTTATTTCAATTCTTAGAAAATAAAAACCACTCTCATCCTTTTCCATAACATTGAAATTGAGGTTATTTGCAGTATATATACACACACACCCACCCTGTCTGTCATTCCTACAGGCAAAGGTTCCTGTATATCCATTAATATTATAAACGTTAATTTCATATGATTTAAGCCACGTTTCTGTAAGTATAATTAAATACGGTTGTAAAGGAAGAGTACTTATTATCACATGTAGTTCATCCAACTTATTTGTAAGACTTCTGATGTTTAAGTAAAATATATTTAGTTTGGGTTTGGGAAAACAATTAACAAATTGAGTCAAATTTCTAACATAAGCTCATTTGTTATCATTGTTTGTGATAATTTAAAACAATAAAGGAATAAAAAGGGCCCATACTAATTTGTTTATAGAAATACATGTTGCTTATCACACCTACTAGGCCTACCATTACCCTATTAGTTGAAAAGAACTAGTAAAGCTAGTAAAACAATGGTACAGTAGATACGTTTTACCCTATTCAAAACTTGATCTCTTTCTTTCAATAATATTGTTTTGATGTGAGCTAAACTGCCCTAGCTTTATGGAAAATATTTCCACATTTAAATCGTTTATGAATAGGACCATTACATAAAACTAGTCCTAATAAAACTTTAGTGCATCTATGAATTTAATCAGTCATGAACAAAGAAAAATTTGAATAGTACAATTTATACAACAATCATAACACTAATCTAAAGGAATGTAAAGTAAGACAATATTATCTTCATATAGTTTGTATTGACCTACCTTAATATGATCATTTTATTGTAATTATTATTGTATTGTTAACTTTAGAAAACTTGAAGACGCAACAACAATCGACTCGTTTGTTCTAATGTAGTTTTCATCACCACTGCTAGAGGACAGGACAATATGAAGCTCAAGTGCTGCATTCTATCCGCCTTATGATAAAGCTACTAATGACTTCTTAGATAGTATTCTGTTGTAAAAATATGTTATAGGGTTGGTAACATTTATGATGGTGTTTATTTACTATAAGCAGCGTGGTGTAAGCATTCTTTAATGACGCAAATATTAATATTGCAACATTTGAAATTTTATTAAAGTTTATTTCAAGTATGGGAAAAAAAGACAAAAATAAGAAAAAGGGCAAAGGAGCAGAAAAAACTGCAGCAAAAACAGATAAAAAGCTATCCCTGAAACTAAAAAAAAAACTTGCAGTTATTGGAGAGGTAAATAAATACAAACTATTGAATAGTGATTCCTCAAATGATAACATTTTGTATCAGTAGTTAGTGTATTAGTTTCTTGATTTACAATTTGGATACACGTTTTTATGGGTGATTAAATATTGAAAGTATATTGCTAGATTTTGGCGACACACACTCATACACATATATACACACGTCTGGAGGTGTTCGAAAAGCGCCTGGTAGTACCTCCACTCTTAAGGACAACTCTCTAACCCCATTGGTTCCACCACCCAAAGGGTAGCACCCCAGAAGTTCAAGTGATAGGTTTTGGGGTGGAGGGTAAAGGGTGTTTTAGGCTAAGTGGTATGCCGGATATAATTTTAATTAGCTTAGGCCACAAACAAAACAGACTCCCAATCTAACGGGGGCTTCGCTGCGCTCCTTTTGCCAGCTTGAGCCCTTCAATACTGGGCTTTCCTAGTGTCACTGCTAGGTGATGATAGGACTAGCCGCAGCAGTCCCGGTGTTGAAGGACTCAAGCTGCCAAAAGGAGTGCAACCATTTTAACCTGGAGCTCGAGTGTGGTTATATTATTTGTCTGTGGCCTATATCTATATGTTAATCGAACGTCTTGAGTTACACCAATGGAAAATTTCACTTCAATCTCTTTAGTTTTTCAGTCACAAAAAATCTTCTTGGGAATGAGGTTGGGGAGGTTCAAAGTCTAGCGCCTGTAGCTACTCACACAAAGGGCAACTCCCTAGCCCCAGCGGTTCAGGAGGTATGTCTGGTTGTGAAAGAGGAGGGTTGGGGGTGAGGTTAGTGTTTTTGGTTAAGTGGTAGGCTATAAGTCAGTTTAATTAGCCTTTATTATGCTAACCAAACATCTGATTCAGGGCCATGCAAAATTTCAGCTCAATCTGTGTGGTGGTTTTTGAATGACAGCGTAAAAGTAGATTTCTAGCACATGACTAAATGACAAAGTGATTAATTAATATTTTATATTAGTATATGAGTGCAATTTATTATACCAAGATATGGTACAATAAATAGCACTAATATGCACACTCTATAAGATGCAGGCTAAGTATTTATATTTCCCAAATGCTCTAACTACAACTGTGTGTAAACTAATGATGTCAGATTATATAAATAAATATTTATCTGCAAATACAAGATGAGACTTCAAATTTTATGGTCTTCAAAACAAACAGTGATTTTAATAATTTGAGCTCTGCTCTGACCAGCAAGAGCACAAAAAATACCGCATATCTTAAAAAGCTTGGTTGCCATTATAAAAGTCTAGAATGGGTCAGGGTTTTAATCCTGGTTAGGGACTTAAAATTAGATTTATTTTAGTAGAATATGATTCTTTTAAGAGCCAACATTTTCTATTAATTAATTTTGATAATTATAATCTATTAACGGTAATGTTATATGCTTAAAATATTTAATTCAAAACTAGTCCTCTGGAGTGCACATTACTTAATATGACAGTATAATGTTTTGATAAAATAATTTCCTTGTTTCAGGATGACATAGAAAAGATAGTTTTAGAAATTGAGAAGGAAGAGAAGAAAAGAAATATGGTAGTGGAATGCATAGTTCCTCCACCGTCCCGTAGGGCCAACTTTAGTTTGACGCCCCACAAAGACAAAGAAGAACTAATTCTTTTTGGGGGAGAATATTTCAATGGTCAGAAGGTGGGAAATTTTTGTTTTTATTTTAATAACCTTCCCAATGTTGGAAAATTGGATTTTAAAATAGAGTAGGACTTAACTTTGTCACAAAACAACTAAACAAATCCAATGGACAAATTTACAGAGACCTGTACTTACTATTCTTGTCTCAGGCTCTTAAAATAAAATAATCAAGTGAATGAAGTCCTAAAAATGTTAGTGGGTCATTCTTGTGAAACAGGCAAATATCAGTCTCTGTTTATTAATTTTATTAGGGTTATAGTAAAAAAAAAAAATTACATACAAAAAATAAAAGCCTATTTTAATGATATGAAAACATTATTCAAATTAATATTTTTTATTTTTTTTCAACATTTTTTATGGTTAGAACATGTCCAAAGTCATTGTCCTGGCCTGTCTCCACACACATTTTGTCATAATAAAATCAGATTTACCTAATAGATATTTAAAATTTTAAAAATATCTTAGTGACATGTTTTCATATTTACTTCAGGCTTAGCAAAATTCTTATTTATGATTTTTTAAATTATTGAATAACATGTATAATGTATTCCTAAACAGCTGTCTCCAAAATAATAATCATTGTCCTGGCATCTTAAGTTACATTTGCTGGTGCAATAAGAGATGGCAGCACATGTTAGCTTTTGGGATGGTGGTTGAAGTTTTGTCTTTCTGCTACTTGAGAGTGTGTGTATTATAGTTTTTTTCCTTCCAGTTATTTGACAATACCTAATTTGAGTAGAGGTTTTGTCTATTTATGTTTTTAAACAGTCATTGTCCTGGACACTCTAGAAGACCAAAGGTAAGATGAGTATTTTTCTTTCTTCTTGTTTTAAGTACTAAAATTAGCTCTACTGTTGATGTGAAAATCTTAACTTCAAATGTTTTGGAGGGAAACTTTTATTCCATGTGGAAGCCTATTTCATCATTGTCCTGGGCATCATTGTCCTGGTTAGTTAGAGCCAGGATAATGATGATTTGGCAGGACAATGATAAATAATTCTGCTTTATTTAAATTTTTAATTTATATTGTTTGTGAAATACTTAACTTTAGGCCTAAGTCTAATCCAAAATGGTTATTTTTCTTGTCTAGTTATATTTAAAACTCAGGCCTACTAAATTCTATCCATTATTTTTCAAATTAAGCATGTGTGTGTTAAAATTCAATCAAAACTAAAAGTTAGACTTGAGGTTATTACAAGGTGACCTGGCAGTGAGGCATTGGACTTCCATGCTAGCGGTATGAGGTATAATCCTCGGTCCCGGCACAGATTTATCTGATTACCAAACCCTTCCTTCACCTCTGACAATACGTGTATTAATCACAACTTGTGAATGTGTGGAATGCCAGGCCTCCACCGTGGTTCGGATCCCACGTTAAACTGTAGGTCCTCCATTTCATCTCACAATCACCCTACCATTACACATTAGCGTAAGTGCGTATAACCCGAACGGGTAGTAAGACGCGGTGCTAATAATAATAATAATAATAATAATAATAATAATAATAACAATAATAATATTACAAATAATGTCGGGTAGCCAAAGAAGAAGTAAACTATTTATTTTATCTATACAAATGTAAGCTTATTCATTTATTATGCATTTTTTTTTACTAAAGTAATGATTTTCTTTTTAGTCTTTTAACTGCAATTGGAGTTTCCAATCAAAATGGCTAAGAAAAAACAAAATAATGAAGATCGGTTAGCAAAGAAAAGGTTGGCAGAAAAAAACGCCAAGAAAAAATCAAAGGTGACCCAAACCGTGAATTACAAGAAAAATTAAAAAGACATGTGAAGTATGAAAGACAAAAGAAAACGGGTGTAGTTAAACCAGTACATAAAATGACAGCCAGAGAAAAGAGATTAACACGTAAAAAGTGGAAAGAAAAATCTAAACGCTACAGGCTGAAAAAAAAATTAGCAAACAAAAACGCATGTCCTGACACCATAACTGATTCCGTAGAGCCTCTTCCTGGCACAGCAAATAACAATATTAATACTAATAGTGATTCAGATGGGAGAAAATCTCGTGGGAGAAAAAAAGTCTGAAGAGACAGAGCACAAGCTTACAACAATATAAAAATACTAAAACTAAATTTACAAAAAACTCAAAGAGATTGTCAAAAGTACAAAAAAATAATTTTAGATTGCTTAAGAAAAATGAAAATGTAAGTAAGGAGTCAACACCACGTACCAAAGTGCGTAGGCTTTTATAAGGCAGGAAGGTGTCCAATGTAGTGAGGAGAAGGTTGATTTTTGGGGAGGTTGTATCTGAACAATTGAAAAGGAGCTATGCACAGCAAAAAAACAACAAGTCAAAACAAATGTACACAAAAATTATTAAAAAGTATAGATTTTTGAAGGAAAGCAAACCTTTTTTAAAATATAAATGTTTTGTTGATAATTATAACAGATATGATTTAATTTATGAGAGAAAAATCAAAAGTGAGGGCATAAAGCTTGAAGAAACCATCACATCCTTCTTAGAAAAAGAAGAAAACAGTCGCCTTTGCCCAGGAAAAAAAGACTGTAAAACAAAAGGGAAGATAAAGAAACAAAAACGGCTTTTAAACGAGTCTCTGAAAACTCTGCATGCCAAATTTCTGTCAGAATGCCCCTATAAAATTAGCTATGCAACCTTTTGTAAATACCGACCATTCTGGGTGGTGCATCCTAATGTAAATAAAAGAGACACATGTTTATGTGTTACACACGAGAACATGAACCTTCTATCTGAAAAGTTGCATTTGTTGAAGGTCTTTAACTCTAAATCCACCGAAGATACTATGAAAGAAATGACTTGTAATTATGAAGGAAGAGAAAATTGCATACTTCGTAAATGTGATGTCTGTAAATCTAATCTGGTAATATACAATCAATTTGATAGCAACGAAAATATAAGTTATAAAAAATGGGTTACCAAGAAGGATAAAAGAGAAGTAAAAGGAAAATCAATTGTTGTTAATATTATAACAAAAGAAGAAATACAAACAACTGTTGGTGGAATGGTAGCCGATTTTGAGCGGTCCATTCCAAAATATATGATCCATTCAGCCACTGCTAAACATCAACTGCATGAACTGCGTGAAATAAAGGATAACCTTGCAGAGAATGCTGTCCTGTTTCACATTGATTTTAGTGAAAACTACAACTGCAAATATTATAACGAAGCTCAAGGTATGCATTTTGGTGCCTCTAGAACACAGATTTCACTACATACAGGAGTTTATTACTTGAATCTTGACAATAAAACTACACCAACAGCATTTTGTTCTTTATCAAAATCTTTGAGACATGATCCAGTATCAATTTGGGCACATTTGAGTCCTATTCTAGAAAAAGTAATGAACATTAAAACCATTAATAAAGTTTACTTTTTTAGTGACTCTCCAGCAACCCAATACCGTAATAAAACTAACTTTTTTCTTATGGCAAAAGTGTTTTTTATCATTTTGAGTTTTTTGTGTAATGATTGAGTTTTGTCTTTAAAAAAATAGTTGATTAATACTAGCATTGTTTTTAGGTTCAGGAATTATTTCAAACCTAGGCCTGCAAAGTGGAGACTGGGTGGTTGTCTGCTACGACAAACTACTATATCCTGGTGAAGTAGTGTCAGCCAACACAAATACTTGTGAAGTGAATGTAATGGTCCCTGCTACTGAGAAAACATTTAAATGGCCAAATCAAAAAGACATTCTAAGCTATTTGTATAAGGATGTTGTGAAAAGAATTGATCCCCCTGAACCATGTGGCAACCGTGCATCCCAATTTGTTTTCAAGGGCTTTCCTCTTTGTGATTAGCCTTAGGCTTCCCTAATTAGTTTTAAGAGTAATTAAAATTGGTTATATTAACTTTATGGAATGTATCAACATAAACATACCATAAATACACAAAACCTGTCCTAGTAAACATTAATATACAAGTATCTAATTTGACTTTTTGATATTTGCATCATTGTCCTGGCAGTACTGTCATTGTCCTGGAATGTTGTTTTGAAATTATTATTTTTTTATATGAATTAACAAAATAAATATACTGCTGGTATGTTGATTATGCTTTCTAGAACGTATACAAGTTAAATATAATTTTAATGTTGATAAATTTGACATTTATTTGCCACTAATTTTAAAAGTTAAATTTGCCTGTTTCACAAGAATGACCCTAGTTTGTAACTCATCTGTGTGGCTTTTCACCAAACAAATGAATTACAAACTAACATTGGTGTTGATTTTCAGGAATATGTGTACAACGACTTGTTTTTCTACAACATCCCTCGCAACCAATGGCTGCTTTTAAAGGCGCCTGGGGGCCCTCCACCCAGATGTGGCCACCAGGCGGTAACTTTGTCAGCTAACAAAGGTCAACTCTGGGTGTTTGGAGGGGAGTACTCCAGTCCCAGCCAGTCGCAGTTCTACCACTACAGAGACCTGTGGGTCTACCACTTTGCCGACAAAAAGTGGGAGAAAATAACGTAAGAAATTTGCTCAAAACATGGTAATGTTGCCAAATAATGATATAATATATTTCTTTTTATAAATGTTTATTCGTCTGGTTAAGGTGGGATGGAAGGGAATGTGGATTAAGAACAGTATTCCTAGAGTTTTTGTATCAAACTTTTTGGACAGAATAAACACTTGAAGGGGTGAGTATAGGACATGGGAGTTAAGGGCAGTGTTAATGCAGTTTTAATAGCAAAACTTTTTTGTTTTTCCAAAATAAAGTATTGCTCCAGTAGAAACATAGTTTAAATTTCATCACATGGGGATATCAACTGTTTGTGAATATCTGTCATGAGCATAGCTGAGCATTAGATGACAAACATTTTAAATGAATATTACAGTACTTCAATAGATACATTTAGTTTTATTTATTTATTTAATGCCACCAGGGTTTGTTGTCCAAAAAGATTATGTAAAGAAAACTATGATGGTAATGTGATGTCGGTAGAAATGTTGCAACTTAACTTAAGCTTAATAACCATACCATGGCAACCTTAAGAACAATTGCCCTTCGAATAAAATACCTACGATACCTCTGGGAATCTAACTCAGAACTTCTAGATTAGTAGCCAGGAACCCTGAACACTAGACCAAGAAGCCACTCATTTTAATTTTATCATCATCATCATCTGACATTTCTGCCTTTGTGGGTCGTCTGGCACATCCTCTTCCATTCCTGTTGATCTCTCCAAACTTTTCCTTAAGCCACGCGTCTCCTTTAGCCTCCATGTCCTTCTGCACTTGGTCCATCCATCTTGTCCGTGGTCTTCCAATAGGTCTGCTACCCTTCTCTTTGCTCTGTAAGGCTTTCTTAGGCATTCTGTCCTCCATTCTTATCACATGACCTAAACACAGCAACCTTTTTATCTTCAGTGTCTCTTCTAATGATATAACTTTAAAATCATTCCTATTTATTTTGTTCCTTATACTGTCTCTTCTTGTTACATTCTCAAATGCTTCTCAGGAACCTCATCTCTGCAGCCTGCAATATACTTAGATCTCTCTTCGTCCATGTCCAGGTTTTAACGCCAAATGTCAATATTGGATGGTAATGTGGCTTCTCGACAACTCAAACTTCAGTGGGATCATTACTTCCACCACCTTTGAAGTAATCGAGAAGATTCTGACTTGTTAATATTTAACATTATAGTAGAAAACAAACTAATATTACAATAGAATACTTGTAATTTCTCACTAAACAAATTGTTAAAATGTTAAAGTTAAAACTTATAAACCAACAAAAATGAATTACTTTTATAATTTCTACAAAATATTACCTATAAAAGAAACATTATCAAATTTTAAAGTCCAAACAATTATTGGTAACCACAAGTGCAATAACATTTTATATTTAAACTAAATATTCCAAACTAGAAAAAGAATCAAAAAGTGACTACCTATTAACCTCTCCAAAAATTACAAAGAGACTAGCACCCAAGCGACAAAAGGAAACATCAAGTGTTCCATAAAACAAATTTATTTTCAAAAATAAATCTTCTAGTGAGAAATTACTGACGCCTACACTGAACGATTATAATCACATAATTAACTAAGTGTTCAAACCCCAAATCTGTTAAAGTTCGTTTAAATTTTAAATATTTAATAAAAGATATATAGTTTATATATTGCCATCCTGGAGTGATTAGGTCTAAGTCCAGACCAGGATTTCTTGTGGAAGTGTTGGAATTAATAGTCAACCATGATATCTGAGTGCCAGCTTTATATGGGTCTAGTTGATGGGTATAGGGGTGGGAGATCTTCATATTAAAAACAAACCCAACACATTGCGAACATGTGCTCTTTCTTTTGTTAACAACTGTCAAAACTTGGTACGTGCTCAAGTCACATAGGCCGGACATCTGGTGAGTAGGCAATTAAAACCTGGCACATGCTCAAGTCACGTAGGATGAACATCTGGTGAGCTGGCTGTTAAAAGTCACGTAGACCAGACACCTGGCAAGTAGGTAGTTTAAGATTGTGAATGGTTTTTCTGTCGGCTGGCTGGGCCAATCAGTATCTCCCTATTGAAGTATCTTGTTGTTGATGCATCGTTCATAGCCTGTCAGTCTTCTGTTCATCATAGAATTCTGTGCGAACGAGTTGGGTTATGGAACTCATGCTAAGCCAGAAGATACAATGAGTGAGTAAAGCACATATTTTAGACATAGTAAGTTTTGTAATCTTTGATATTTCAGGATGTCTATATGAGTATTGGCAATATTCGGAGTGGGTAGTATTAGTGTAAATTCTTTAGTCTTGCTAGTGTTACTATTGCAGGATGTCTATATGTATTAATTTATTTTGGGTGGGTAGTAATAATGTAGCATTAGCCGGTATCGCTAATGTTACACTAAATAAAACATCTACAGAAGCGATACTTTATTTATTGATAAAAAAATGTTTTGGACTTATTTCTAAAATATAGTGGACACTCTCTAACCTGCAGTTTGTTATCAGAGTGAAAACCTTATTTTTGGCTTGTTGATGAATACAGCAACTTAGTAAGATAATAGGTTATGATTTTTGAAACATCAGTGATAAAATCAGAGAACATGGGCGCAGACAAGGTACACATTATACTCACAGCCTCCACGTTAAAATGGCTGTATCCATTGGGAGAGTAATGGTCCTCTTTCATCACAGGGATCACTACGTGCATTCCCAAGTGACAACATCCCTATCAAGAACGGATTTTTAAATACAGTTCACTTTAAAGATGGTTTGACTATAGAACAGACAAAAATTGCCTTCTAGTGTCAACGAACCAGCTTTAGTGGCCCCCATCCTCTTTCCCATAAACCAACCCACCCGCCCCCTTTCCCCAAAAGAGCCTACTCAGACTGCAAATTACAAAGAAAACTTAGAATACAATGGTCTTTTTTTGTTCAAGTGAATGTTTGCAAATTGTCTAGTTATAAATAATCCTTCAACTGGGTACTTGTCTGAAAAGGTTTGTTCATTAAAAGGGGGTGAGTAGGGGAGGGAAGGGTAAGAGGATTGCTATTACCTCAACTATTGTGTTTGGACCCACCCCTATACAACAAACAATTTGAAATTGAGTTGTTTCTCTTGAAAGTTCTGCTATCACTGAGAACTTTAACTAGTACTCTCCATGCCCAAGGATTTAAACTGGCTTAAGGAGTGCAGTGAAACTCCTGTAAGATTGAGCATCTGGTGGATACCACGTTTGTAAACATGAGCTAAAATCTCCTATTTGTAGTCATATAACTTGGCATTTTGTTCTTCCAAGCATTCCTCCTCTATTTGAGAGTTTTGGTTTCAGTACAGCTGGTGGGCCTTCAGCAAGGAGTGGTCACAGGATGGTTTGCATTAAAAAACAACTCTTGGTATTTGGAGGTTTCCATGACAACCTGAGGAATTACAAGTACTTTAATGATCTCTACGCTTTTGATCTAGCAAACTACAAGTGGACGAGGCTAGAACCTAAAGGTTAGTGGGACTGTTGGTGTTGAACATACGCCTGAAAACTTTACATTTCCATTACTATCTTCGAGGATTTTTAGGAAAACAATAATAATAGTCAAACATTAATTTAAATTAATAAATTGAGACACTAAATTAATACAGTGATGTATAATAATAATATGTTTCCAGCCTGCCCTTCTACTATTTCATGTACTCCTACCCTTTCCCAGAGAACTTCATTCCTTAACCTGTTTCTCCTCGTGACAGCTAACATGCTCCTCACAATCTTCATTCCTACACTTTTTGGCATTAGCATAGGCTGTGTTGACACATAAGCTTTATTCATAGAATTGTGGTGGTCCGCATAACATAAAATAACATAACATAAAGCATATCTTTTAGGAGTTCAAAGTTTAAAATGGATGATTAAATACTTTTAATAAAAAGAGCAACTAAACATATGACATCTTAAATTCTTTTAAAAGAAAAATTACGTGGTTTGCTTGGCAAAATATGCAACTTTATCTATCATGTTGATTATTTATCCAAAATATATTAGTTTTAAAAATAGTTCACAGTTTATGTTGTGATGAGTTGATTGGTTTTTTTTTTTTTTTTTTTTTTTTTTAGGAACCCCACCTTGCCCTAGGTCAGGGTGTCTTATGGTCGCTCTTCAGGATGGCAGAGTACTCATTCATGGAGGCTACAGTAAGACAAAACTGAACAAGGACAGTGACCAAGGAACAATCCATATGGATATGTTCCTGCTTACGCCCGAAAGTGAGTTGTGCAGGTGTAAATTTGGTTCATATTAGATGTCTAATTGGATTTGCCTCTTTTCTATATCAAGATAATGTTTGCATATTTTCTAGTGATTTTCCTCAGTTTGAATCTTATAAAACACACTAAGTATACAAAGTTTATTTTCCATATTGGTGTGTTTATTTTTTTATTCTTGCTTTGTAGTAGTTTTTTTTGTGTATTATATATATATATATATATATATATATATTATATATATATATATATAATATAATTACATACACACCCCTGTTATTGAAACAAGTTTGTTTAACTTGACAAAGGAAGTTGATTATAGCTTATAATGCGTGCAGTGGAGTTTATTAACATAAAATGCTGCCTAATATACTTAATTGTAATATGATGTCACACATTATCTGATTCCCTCTGACCGCTCGTCACACTTGGTCAACCTAGCACTACTCCCCAACCCCCTTGAAAAGCATATATAGCACATGGAAAACCTCTTACGAGGTAAATTAACGGTTTGAGGTCTTGTAAATAAGTCTAATAAATTTGTTGGGCATCAAAATAGATATTAAAAAAAATCATATTCAAAATTTTAAAACGAATTAAATCATGAATCTAAATTATTTTTGAAGGACCCACCTTAGTTATTATACCCAAAGTATATTCATATAATTTAAGGCTAAGCCAATATTTAGAATCTTCCCAAATTTGCATTGAACTTTAAAAGATATAATTATTTTAAAAATATGTACTTAAAAAAAAGCCTACCAATAATCCTGAAATGGACTGAAAACCATCAATGATGAGGAGATTAAGTATTCAAATCCAGTCGAGTGTAGTGATGGTGGTTTTTCCTAAATAGTTTTATGCTCTCCCTTCACAGAAATGTGGGTACATTTAATATAAATTCAACCTTCTTAATGCCTATCACATTAGCTTATTAAATATGCTTACGGCCCAAATAGGTTGCAAGATGCAACGAGAAATTTTTAAAATGGGACTTCAAATTACCCCATAACTTCTTAGACACAAAAAACTTTTATAACAAATAAAAAAAACTCAATGACATCAGCCTGTAGTTAGGTCTTACCGTCCTAGTAGCAGCCGTCTGTTGGTGAGGATAGTACCACCTTCTGAGAATAGAGGGTGTCATGGAGTCATCACAACAAACCTTCCACCCTTTAATCTCAATTTTATATTCCAGAGCCGTTACTTTTTCATTCAAGTAGCTCTAAATTTGTGCTCTTAAGGCTGAGTTGACCCCATTTCAGGCCCATTGATTCACAGAAAATCTGAAAGCGCTGAGGATTGAACCAAGGTTAGATGATTGGCCTTACACTCCATTTCCCACACACATCCTTTTTCTGTTCAGAAAACGATGAGACTGGTACCAAGTGGAAGTGGGTTAGTGTGAAGCACACGGGTGTAGGCTTCTCCGCTCGCTGTGGCATGTCGGTTGCTGTGGCACCTGGCAACAGGGCGTACACTTTGGCGGAGTGTTTGATGTGGAGCAGGAAGAAGACTTGGCCGGGGAGTTCTTCAACGAGCTTCATCATCTTGACCTTGACAAGATCATGTGGAGGAATGGTGGGTCATTTTTTATCAGTTTAAGACTTGAGTTGGTGTTTTCCTAACCTATCTGAATTAAATGTTTGCGAGCTTTTTAAGAGAGTAGAACAAGCAATTAAGATTAATAAAATTTCAGCGGACTAGTTTTATTAATTAAAACCTGTTCACATAAACAAAAATAACTCCATTTGTGCTGAGGTGTGTAAAAAAAAAACACCCTTTGGCATCATACTGCAATCAAGTCTTATTGACCGAGCAGCCCCGTCTGTGGCAAAGACAGTGTAAACTTATGCGAATAGAGGGTGTTATGTATTCAGAACAACAAACCCTCCGAATATTACTTTCAATTTTCTAGACGGAGTTGATCTTTTTCATTCAAGTAGCTCTCATTTGTCCTCACAAGGCTAAGTTGACACTGTTCCAGACCCCACTGCTACACAGAAAATCTGAAATACTGGTGATTGAACCTTGGACCATCTTACACTAGACCAGTGGTTCTTAACCTTTTGTTACTCGCGGCCCCCTAAATATCCTAAAATATTTTCATGCGCCCCTGGTTTTTACTATCATATTAATCATTAAGATGTATTCTAAAATAGTGGGTTTACTTACCGATTATAATAACAAACAAATAAAAAAAACTAAATTAACTCACCTAAAGGTATTTAACGGGCTTGCCGTTTAACCTGTGTTGAACACTTTCCATTAATTTGTCTATTCTTGTTTCGATTGTATTACCCAATGCTATTTGTATGCAGGAGTCAATTTCACTGCTTTGTTTTAATATTTACCGCTGGGAAACATCCCTTTTCAGATAAATAAGTAGTAACAAAGGCAGCAAATTTTTATGGCGATGGTAAACAGATGTGGATCATGTGTATTATCCGTGTTTCCCCTCCCCTTCATTACTCCAGAAAATCGAGAGTATATTATACTTGCATTTCTTACAATTATCGAATTCTTTCTTCCAAAACTTAAAATTTAAGAGAATTGACTTCAGTAATAAGCAAATAACATTTTAAACTACTTTTTAGAATCCCCAAAAACATTTCATGGCTTCCAGTTAAGAATCACTGCTTTAGACCATAGAGGTGGTCCATGTCAAAACAATGATTGCGAAAAATGAATGTGATGGGAACAGCTCTTGTAATTTGTTTTCCTTAGTATGTTTGGACGCTAGCATACGAAAGCTTAATGTGCATACACAAGAGAGGTAAATCATGTTCTCTGTTATAGTTGCTCTTTCGGGTAAAAGAGAACCGGCAAGTCTAAGAAGAGGAGAAGGAAAGATGAGGAAGGAAACGTAGAAGGTGATGGAAGTGCTGATGAAGGGGGATCGGATCAAAATATAACCGACATGGATGTTACCACTGAAGACCAAGTTGCGGATGATGATGGCACTTCTAAGGTAAGTTGTGTTCATCTACAGGACTGCATATACTTTTGTTGTTCGTGAGAATTTTATATTTAGGCCTGTCCTGATAGAGTAAGAAAAAATGTAGGGGTCTGCGAGTACTCAAAAATTAGAGTCCTAGAAGTTGTTCTAACTTGACTCAGAAGATATCTACAAAACTCAAAAAATATGAGTACTCAATTTTTTTACTTTATCCCAAAAATTTTGAGTTTAATTAATTTGATTCAGTTTTGGGAAGAGATTAGTTCATAGCAGCTAGAGCTCATCAATATTCCCTTTTGTCTGATTTAAAAATCATAACTTGTACAACGAAATTAGTATTATTTAAAAAATACAAATTTTTGTGAATATAGATTTTTCATAAAAAAATATGTAAGTTTTGTTCTTATGGTTAGTAAATGGATGCATTGCACAAACACGGCTTTCTCTATCTCTAACATAAATCATTGTCATCTCATCATCATCATCATCATCATGAACAGCTTTCAGCCACTGGCTGGATCTGTTTAGAATTTCCACCTCATTCAACAGCGGACTTACACAAATGGAATACTCCATGAAAGGCCACTATAACTGCTCCACAGAAAACCTTAAATACCAGCTACAATGCAACTACTGCATTGCTGGATACATTGGCTTCACCACAGGAACACACTGACAAACCAATAGCACTCCATGCCAAACGCATAATGTAGAGTTCGACTAATGCTATAGTACTAGAGTATTATTTGTTGCATTGTTTCCCAGCTTCGTAGATGGGAACTTGCTCACCAATATATAACCAAATCCAGATATTCCCTCATCTCAATCTACGATAACAATCTCTTTTTCTTCCAAACAAGCCTACTCACACAAGTCAGTCATTTCTATTTTATAAACAATATATTTCTCTATAAGGAAAACCTCTTTTCGCTTTATGAAGTAATTTTATTATATCTGGTAGAAGGTACAGGTAAGGTGGATAGAAACATACTTAAGGAACAAACACATTAATATTGATTTTACAATGAAGAAGGGTACTGATGTTGATGTAGGCCCTTGCCCTTCTATCATCTTTTCAATGTTTAATTCACAATGTTTAATTCCACCACTTTTACTTGTTAATGTAATATTTTGTGATGGATTTGAAAAAAAAAACATCATCATGAATTGTTTACAGTCTCCGTCCTTCCATCACTATTAAAAACACCTAAAGAGTATACCTTGTAAAAAAAATACAAATTAAGAGGACAGTTTAGTTGTGGACAAACTTGAAATCATACTTTTTTAGACAGTTGGCATAAGCATTTGGTGCTCTTATAAGAGCGTGGAAATTATCTACTTCTTAAAGGAAATCAAGAAGAACTCAATAAATAATTTCAGATTATCTTAAAATGATCTGTAGAGACCCTATCAAAACATGACTTTGTTTTGATAGCGGTATACTAGATCTAACATTTCTAACATTTTACTTTAATCCAATAAGTACAAATTTTTGTGTAAATCGACGTTGAATATATTTTAAACTTGAAACTTAAAATTTAAACTTTTTTACATGGTTACAAACTCTTTGATAGCTTTTGCCTTCATTTTGATGAAAGCTATATTAAAAAAATATCAAACCACTTATTGAACGATATGAGATTTCTAATTGTCTGGAACACATCTCTGTAATCTTTATACAGCCCTCTTAAGCAAAACAACCATGTTTTTCTCCACACAAAATCATTAAAACATGAAGGTTATGTTGAGTACAATCACAATTTGCCGGTGCTTAATTGAAACTGTAAAATAACTACCATAAAATGATCACAATGAATTGTTTTCAGCCCACGTTGTCCCCTCCACCACCATACTTTCCGATGACGGAGTGTTCAAAGTGACACAAGGACCTACTCCACAACCTTCTTCCTCCCAGAAGTTGTTGGTAGCGAGGCTGCCAAAAATCAGCATTTGTTTGCGCCGTCTCCTCGTATGAACTGTGGTCTTGTCATCAAGGATGGAGTTCTTTACCTATACGGGGGACTCATAGAAGACGGTGATAAGCAGCTAACATTGTCCGACTTCTATTCTTTAAGTAAGAATTTGGTGCTTAAATACTTCAATCTTAATTTTTTTTTTTCCTTAGCAAATTTCACATTTGATGTTTGGTTGTTGTTTTTTTATCGCATTTTACAACCTGTGCGGTTTATCCACATATTTACACTATTGAGTCAAAGATAAGGAAGGTAGAATTTAAAGAAAATGTAATCACATTCACATGTAGAAAAAGTTTAGGAACTATAACCCGCATTCAAAACCCATTCTCCCAGTTTAATGTTGTAGAAAATAAGCTTTTACTATGTATTTTTTTTAGCACTGTCTCTTACTATCTGTTCAGGTTATATGCAATTATGCTGTGTAGTATTTACACTAATGAGTTAAGGATGGAAAAACCGTCAGTACACTCGACCAGGATTCAAACCTCGATTTCCCTGTCATCGGCAGTCATCTCATATGATTGTGATGCTTTAGGGCTTAAATTAACCATGCTTTTACTATATTGGTTTAAGGACTTAAAAAAAAAAAATTTACCATGGCTTAATGTTAAAAAAAATGTTGTTTTCCAGCGCTAGGCTAATAAACACCTTTGAGCACCTGAAAGGTAATTTTAGATACAATCCTGTTTATAATGAGAGTGACCCACATCTGTGTTTAAGGTGTCAAGCTCACAATAGACTGGTGGATTAATTAAATTGGTGTTGAATGTACTATTAAAATATAAGCATATTCTCAGAAAGGATGGAAGTGTTCTAGGCCTGTAATAAAATTTACTTTTTGCTGAGTTTATTTTCACGGTATTTTATTAAAAACAAATTACTGAATATTTAAATGTTAAGTACAATTAATTTACCCTGAGAGGTGATTATGTTACCCTAGCGTATTACACTATGGCCCTATCTTATAAGCTACACCATAGTATAACTCATCAAGGTAAGCTTTATATCTTTCATGATAAACAAAGTGTAAAAATTGTGTTATTAATTTAGCAGTGCCATAACCTTTAATTACAAGTTAAGTTGGAAATTTCTTGACTTTTTGTAGTCTGGTGAATACCCTCCTAGTAAAGTTTTTATATATTATGCTAATTCCAGATCTTCACAAGTTAGATGAATGGAAAACGATAATTCCAAATGATTTAGCAAGTCATGAATGGTTGGAGTCGGACAGCAGCTCTGGTGATGATGGAAGTGAAAATAGTGAAACGGATACTGATTCTGATGAAGATGTGGACGCTGAAGATGAAGATACTGTTGATGACAATCACACTTGTGAGGATAAGAAAAAGAGGAAAGTCCAATGGAAACTGAATGAACTGAGTTGTTAAATGAGTTTTCCATTGAGTGTTTGATCATGGTTTTTATATTACAAAATAATTATCTTGTAAAAGAATATTCTTTGTAAATATTTAACAATAAATACAATGGGTGAGCGAATATATAAATAAAACAAAGCAAAATAATTTTACTTAGTATGTTTTATTTTATTTAGAACAAATTCCTAAAGATCAAAGATGATATCTTTATTAATTTTTACATGACTACTCCTCCACATTGTTCATAAAAGCTAGTAAATTACACTAACCAGTTTTATAATCAGAATGAGTACGCCTCAAATGTGGTACTAGACTAAGTACAGGGCAACACCTACCTAAATTGTTAACTCAAATGGAATGGTACAGTATTGCATATGAAACTGGCCTCCCATTCTGGTATTTATAGGGGTCGTCCAGCATTTAGTATGTGCCGCATAATTTAATAGACCCAATACATTATGTCTCAGTAAAGAGTTAATGGCCCAAAATTAATAGATATATATAAAATCAATTATTTTGTGTACTCTAACGTGTGTAATAAATGGGGAAAGTAAATCAATTAATGCCGACTCTTTTAACTTTATAATAGTACTTCATTCACATTATTATTCAATCTGAAACTCATGAAAACTGATACGAGCTGAGGTGCTTCATATTTTGCCCCTGGATTTTGAAAATATATCTGATACAACCCCGCAATAGCCGAAACAGAACGACGTCAGAGCAAAGCAGACAACTCATCCCTTCTCACTCAAAGTCACTAGCTGTCTGTTCTTGAAACATAAACATGTCGCCAGTGGTTTTGACATGTTTGTAAAGCTTATTGCCGTGACCCATTATCATCTCTCTTTAGGGGTTGTTTACCTGGCTCTCCACTGTTTTCAAGTCACTGTAGCAAGTGTGATGATTGTTTAAAATATTTTTTTCAGTGTAATTTCATTACGCATCTAGGAATGTGTGAAGTGTAATAATAGTGGAAAGAACAGTTTTATGATTTAAAAAAATGGCCTCACAAAAGTTTAAAGATGGCAGAAGAGATGTAGAGGGCAAAAGTAATAAACATTCCAAGGCATTGAAACACTTTTACGAAGAAATTCGGAAAACCCAACCCGCTAATAAGTTGGTGAAATGACTTCAAACCTATATTATAGTATTGAACTTGAATAATTAACTTTTTTTGAAAATTCTTTTGAAATCTGGAACTAAATCCAGAACTTCTAACTTAGCACGTCAATATCTTACCACTGAGCTATCTAGAGCTAATCCTGTGTTAGGGTCATTTGTTGCTTATATTTTAATGATTGGTCGGTAATAGATGTGTAAGATCATTGGCCATTCAATAACAACCAGAAACACACTCCATCGTTGATCCATGATAGCTTTATGCTGTCGTTTGAACAATATTTATTGATTTTAAATAGTTTTTTTTTATATTATTTGTAAATCAGAAGTTACCATCCTGTGCACTCTCCCCACCTGTTTTTAATAACAAATGAACCCTTTTGCACAAAAAAATCTTTAAATTTGTTTGTGGATATAACTTAAAAAAAAATATTATCATTCTAGAAAATTGCGAAGCTTAGCTACGTCGATAGTGCATTCACCTATGAAGCAAAGGGTCCCAGCCTAAATCCCTGGCATGGTTGAGAGTTTTTTTTTTTTGTTGGAATATGGGTTACCTTTTCCACGCCCAGGGTATGGATTTTGTGCCTGTCCTAGATTTAAGATCAAAGTAATTAGTACAAAGGTGTAAAACCTGAACAGGTAGTAAGATACACGGTGCTAAAATAAGTTTAAAAAAAATAGCATTGATAACTTACAATGGTGTCACATAACATAGTTTGCGGGTCACTACTGTATTAGCTAGGTTCAGGTTACAGACATGTTCAGATGGACACTAACATATTATGTGTATTTGTGCACAGAATGTCTACATTAATATTCCTTCCACCTTCCTCTTTCCCGCGCCATAATCATAATCTCTTTTTATGTTTTTTATCATAAAAATTTTTAAAATGTATTTTCTCCGCTTTCTTCAGACGTAACGAATTAGTTTTATAACAACTATCAAAACATAGTTTGTAGGTCCCAAGTCAAATTCCTGTGTCCAAATGTCATTTTTTAATTTAAATAATATTTAGATGAGGCTATAGCCATAATTAACCAATACTCATATTCGACATCATGTAGAGATAATGCTTTAAATACTTTAAATATGTAATCTATTAGCTCGGCATATCTGTATATAGCACACTTAGTGTAATTAATATTTTTATTTTTATTAAATACAATTGTGTTACTAATGATAAATATCTAAAACAGCGGTAATGTACCCACATTTTTGTGCAGGGACAAAGGGAAACATTTAGAAAGATGCACCCTGTGTTTACTCATTCGGGATTTGAACCCTGACCACCATTCATTGTTAAAATAAACTAAAAAGAGCTAATTGTTTAAATCAAGTTAAGGTTAGTTTTATAAATGAACCGACTGTTTAGTTCGGTCCGGGGTGACCTGGTCGGTCTAGGGGTAAGGTTTCAGACTTCTCTGCTGGGGATCCAGGATTCAATCCTCAGTCCGGCACAGATTTATCTGATTGCCAAACCTTTCCTTCACCTCTGACAAGATGTGTATTAATCACAACTTGTGAATGTGTGGAATGCCAGGCTTTCATCATGGTTCGGATTCCACGTTAAACTGTAGGTCCTCCATTTCATCTCACAATCACCCTACCATTACACATTAGTGTAAGTGGACACAACCTAAACAGTTAGTAAGACGCGGTGATATAATAATAATAATAATAATAATAAATAATAGTTCGGTCCATGACTTACAGTTTTCATTCATAATATCCAGAGAAGACCATCTACCTGCTAATCACCCCCTCCCCCAACCTCCCTACCCTACCCAAAACTTCATCTCAAGACTTTCCAGTCACTCCGCCGTTGACGAAAATAGGATTTTTGGCTCTTAACGGAATAGATCGTTAGCATCCACTTTCACCTTATTCTCAGCGACACTAACGCTATCTTACAGATTTTTCTCAACATTAGCTATGTTCAAACAATGTTAATAAGATGGGAACTGGCACATAAATGGATCTCAAATCTAGTAAACCACCCAACATAAATTATTCATTAACTAGGCCAGATTTCAACACTTGCACCAGCGGACAAAAATAACCTTCAGAGAATTTCGAATCCACCAGAGAAGTTTTCATCTATACAAACAGTTGGCATCACTGAAGCTGACTTCCTGAGAAAGATGCAATGTAAGCGTTGAAATATATATATTTTAGCACTGCATCTTACTACCTGTTCAGATTATACACTTATGTATATTACGCTAATGGTTTTAGGGATTTGGAAGGTTATATTTAGAATAAGTGTACCCACAATTGTATGGAAGGAAATTGAAAAATCATTTTAGAAAAACCACCCTTAGTACACCTGACCAAGATTCAAATCTTATTTCCCGTCATCAGCAGTCTAGTATATTGCGAAGGTGGAGCATTATGCCATACAGCCACTGAAGCGGGTACCAAAATATTGACATGTGTGCATATCTGTCAGTGTTTTTACTTCTAGCTGTGCTTTATTTTGTAAAATTCTATTGTATTTGTTTAATTACATAGTATACCAAGTATTTTATTGCAAGAATATTTAACAGATTTTGATCTAAGTCTCTAATTGTTTTTAGTTAACATTAATTTGTAATATACTTAGCAACACAAAACTACAAGAATTGAACACATATGTGAGTATTTTAGCTGTATGTATTTGAATTAGCAAAGCTTTGTAACTGTTGAAGATGAAAAATTTTCAAAATTAACTCTTAACTGTGATTCATCCTAGTTTTCTATACTAAATAATTAGTGGTATGTAAAGCATCGAAAACTTCAACCTCATTCAAATATTCGATATTTAAATATTAATTTGAGAATAACATTGCAGATTCGATAATTACGAAGCTTCACCAATAAAAAATATTTAAAGTTAAAATACATATTTATGTTCAATTTTTGTTCAATTTGTGCTGTTATTTACATTTCAAATAAATGTTAGCATGAAAAAAATCTAAAGTAATAATTAGATGTTGTGATAGTAGCTTCATTTATCGGCTTAAGATTAAATACGTTATAGCTGGGCAGATGTCAATTGTCAATCCGATCATCAGCCGATTATTGTACAATAGGGTTAAGCTATTAGCTACCCTTCATGGAAAAGACGAAAAGAAAAAAAAACACAATCTTAGTCTTTGAATAATATTGTGCTAATTTGGAAATAATTATTATAAATTATTAATTTAAGCACACAGTTGAGCACTTTTCTAGCTTGTATTTTCCTCTCTCCCTTTTTTAAATAGTTCCCACAGCATTATTAGGTTTATTATTATTATTTTATTATGTTTATTAGTATTATTACTAAGATTAAAATGAACAAAAAATTGTGTATATTCAAAAATGTATGTATGTTTTTTTATACTAACTTTGTAATATCTTTAATTAAATAAACCAAATAATAAGCCTTGGTGATAGGCGAGATCGGTAAAATGGCTAGTCAGTCCAGCCTTAAAACATATATTACTCATTTTGCAATGTAAAATATTGTAAATATTATTTAAAACCTGATGTTTTATAGTTGTGCAAGATAATGTTTTTAGTTGAGAAAATAAATTTTATTTTTAAGTGTATTAAAATTTCCATTTAGCATTGGGAATATTTCATATTATTCGTTTAGACTTCGCTTCAGATTCAAAAATAGCTTTAGATACTCCTACAAATAAGTAAAAATATAGAAAATAATACTTTTCTTTAAAATAAAAAATTACACCTTGATACAAGAAAAGAAGCAAGTACCTTTGGCTTAGTACACCAATGGTCTAACCACAGAGATCTCAAAGAGTTGTCCTATGCCCAGGGTAATGTTTCACTCATATTTTAAGGCATAGTCTGTGATGGATGGATGTGTGTAAATTGTCAGCTACATATGAGTGATCACTTAAAATCACAAGGTATCAGATAACACAACCATCTTTGACTCTGGAGGGCTCTATGATCCCAATAGTACAATTACAATTGACAGCATAAAACCTTCCGAGTCGAAGGTGGCTGTGTTTTCTGATAACTTGTGGTCTCAATTGATCACTCATATGTATCTGACAATTTCCGCATGTCCATCACAGACTCTGCCTTAAAATATGAGTGGACATGGGAAAACTCCTGGCTAGCTCGGTGGTTAGAGTGTTGGCGTACTAAGCCAAAGTTTCCTGGGTTCGATTCTAGTGTCCAGGTGTCCTTTTTCAATTTAAAGAATATGATATATGATGCGGCTATAATCGTAACTAACAAATAGAATAGCTGGCTATTTAATCCATAAATACTCTTCTTTGTTTTGTCTAGCCTGATGACTGATGAGTAGTAATGTTATACTACATTAATTTGTTCTCTGTTTCAAGTTTTCCTACTGTGTCTCTTCATATGCTTGTTTAGAGAGCTTCTGACCGTGAATGCCGCATCACACTGAAGGCAAGTGTATGGTTTATCTCCCGAGTGAGTCCTCATATGAGCACTTAGTCCATGGTTCAATATCTTACCGCAGACCTGACATGTGTAACGTTTCAGAGTGCCACTGTGCCACTTGCGATGAGCTTGCAGGTTGCGGCGGGTCAGAAACTTCTTCTCGCACAGCTCGCAATTGTAATCCTTCACCCCACTGTGTCTTTTAATGTGTTCCGTTAACATGGCTCTACGCACGAACATCTCACTGCACAGCTCACACTTGAACGGTTTGTCTTCCAAATGTGTTTTCATGTGTTGGTTCAGGTTGCCTATATTCCTATAGCGTTTACCGCATATCTTGCACGTATGTGGTTTTTCGTTGGTGTGACTCCTCATGTGAACCTTAAGATCACTGTTTTTCAAAAATCCCTTTTCACATTCACTGCACTTCAAATGAGGCTTACCTTCGTGATGAAGATATTTGTGGTTTTGCAACATTGACATGGTCGCAAAACGTTTATCACATTTGTCGCAGTAAAATGGAAGATCTCCTGAACAGGTACGAATATGAACAATTAAATTTTGTTCGGAACTAAATTGATGGCCGCAGTATTCACAGATGAAAGGGCGCTCGCCAGTGTGTGACCGGATATGTACTTGAAGGGCCCGAGTATGTAAAAAACCTTTACCACAGTATTTACAGGTCAATGGGTAGTCGTCTCGATGCCTGCGCAAATGATTGTCTAGGCTGTACCGCTGACGAAACAATTGGCCACAGCGATCACAAAGATGAAGGCACTCTCCGGTGTGTATTAACTGGTGCACATCAAATGTTTGTTTTGTTGCAAACTTTTGAAAACATTTCTCACAACAGAAGTTGGGTGTATCTGTGTGTTGCTGCTGATTATGGGTGGACAGATAACCTTTACTGGAGAACGACTTTGAACACACTTCACATTGAAATTTCTCGACCGACTTTTCACACCCGGCTTCCAAAGATCCTGTGACAGTGTTGTTATCATAGGTTTTGTTTATTTCAGTTAGGTCTATATTTTTAGTTACACTTAATTCATTAATGACTTTTGTATCATTCACTTCTATGCTAGAATTTACCGTTTCATAAGTTTGTACAACTTTTTCAACCAAATTTGTTCCTTTAGGTATTTCAATGTTTTCACCAGTGTTTGGTTGATTTTCAGAATGCAACTCCTCTACAGATGTATTTTGGACCAAATTTTCATTCGGCTTAATTTTAACACTTTCTTCGATGCAGTTGTCAAGATGGGTGTCATCGACTTTTTCCTCGACACATTTCTTGATATATTCACTTTCAAGTGCGTCCAAGTTTAAACATTCAAGCTCTTTCAGTGATACCACCTTAGTTCCAAACAATTGGAGTATGTCATGTTTTAACGACGCTAGCTTGTTTTCCAGACAGTCAACCGTGTCAATGAGGTTGAGACATCGCCTGCAGATGAATTCGGTTTGAAACTTGAGAAACTGCTGTTCGCTTGCTACAACTTGGGTGAGTTTGGTGGCCACGGGCGTGCAAGAGGCCGATGTTTGAGGATACTCCACGGTGATGTGTACCAACTGTGTGGTAGCATCTTCTATGCTGCACACGAGACACTGAGTGAGGTCGCCTTTCAAAGTGTGAGACTCGTCTATTGAGATCTGCGGATAAACATATGAACAAGTAGAATTAATACAAAGCACAATAAGCTGAAATAACCAAATATAAAGCTATATTTGGAAGATGGTACAGGAAAGGTGGATATAAACATATAAAAGGGAAATAACACCTTATGACTTTTACAATGAAAAGAACACAGTTCACACTTTACATTAATATAACTGGACAAAGCGGTAGTGGCTGCCACTTTAAGAAAATAGATGTATTTTCACACCTGTCTTGCTCCTTGGCACTAAAATAAAGTAGGTCCTATACATAAATATTAGGTGTAGAGTTGGCAACCTTAGCTATAGTCAGTTTTCACAGCTTGAAATTGTAACTCAAATGAAAAATAAAAGACTTGCTATTATTTATACCTCTGGAGATATCTAAAGGTAGTACAATACCTACAACTGTTCTCAAAATTTTCAATTTTATATAAAAGAAAAAATTGAGTCTAATCAATTTGATTCAATTTTTAGATATTATTTATTAGATATTCCCCAAACATGTCCTTTTGTCTGATTAAAACAATATAATTTTTAAAGGTATATTAAATTTAGTTATGAATCTGAAGTTTTACAATCATAACTTTTTACCCAAAAAAGTATCATAAAGATTTTATATTATTGTTTATTGTTTTCACAATAATCTATTTCAGAAATTGCTAAATACTTTTTTTTATCATAGTATAACATTTTTTTACTCAGCATCACGTCCTACTACCCGTTCAGGTTGCATGCATATATACTAATTACACTAATTAATTAGGATGAGGAGGGTTGAATTTAAAGAAAGTGTACCCACATGTGTGTGGACAGAAAGTGGAAAATCATTTTGGAAAAACCACCCTCAGTACACTCAACCGGGATTTGAACCCCAATCACTCTGTCATCGGCAGTCTAGTCTAACGTGAGAGTGACACCTTAGACCATGCAACCACCAAAGCAGATCAAGATATATTTAAAATCCAAATTTTCTGGTAGTTTTATAAACCTACCAGAAGATATGATAACCATTTTATTACCTCGCTCTCGCTCACATCTTCCTCCTCCGTCTCCTCTACAACTATATCACTCTCCCCTCCTAGACTGGAAGACTCTTCCTCGGGAACGCTGACAGCCAGCGCCACGATGCTTGTGTTGGCGCGCACCCGCGATGTGTCTGACGCCACCTCACACTGCTTCAGGCAACTCGGAGGACCGCCTGGCGTACCCACACAGAACGAGTTCTCACAACTCATCCTGTTCACCTCTCTCGATGTCTGTTCACACTGGTTACTGGACGAAGTGTCCACCTGGAGGTGACTGTGACCATTGGTAGACTTACTCTCTTGCTGCAAGCTATTTTCTATCAATGCACAAGACATTGGCGGTCAATATTGCATCTGTTCTGGTCTTGAAAATTATGCATTATGGGTAGTTGTCCTTCTGAGGGTGAGAATAGCTTACAACTTTCTGTCACCATGTTAAGGTGGAGAGGTTTCTGCATGCCGTAATGCGTCTGGCTTCTCATAGTGGACTGGTTCTCGTTACTCATGTGGAGGAATAAAGACGCTTGTGAGTAAAGCCCTTCCGCAGAGAGAGGCGAGCAGTTTCCCCCTGAAGAAGCAAACACGGATTGGTTTGAGTAACTCTCTTGGTGCTCTGCTTGTTTCTGAAGAGAGACTTGCTGAACCGAGCTCGTATAAATGTTTGAAATGTCGACGCATTTAGTCCCATGTTTTTTGTCCAACTCTAAACAGCTAGGTTTATCTGATTCCTTGATGCAGCCCGCGGGTTTTTGCCCTGCGATGCTGCAACTCTGCAACGGGACATGAGTCGCAATTCTATCTTTTGGGAAAGTTTGTTCGAGGAGATTTGAATTCACTTGGGCCATAGAACAAGGCGGGAATTGTTCCATGAATTTATATGTTTGCTGCATGTTTTGACTCTGTTGGTTCCCATAGTTAATAACACTTGGACTGCAGTACCAACTCTGAGACTCAAAATTCCCCAAGCTCTTCTGAGAAAAATTTAGTTCTTTATCTATACCTTTGTACGACTCGACAGAAAGGGGCGAGCATGTGCCAATGCTAGCGCTGCAGCAAGCCTGGGTTAGACTTTGGGACTCATGTAACATGTTCTTGTCGGTGTATAAGCCTCTGTTCCCGAGGGAGACACTGCTGGGCGCGGTCACGCGGGTATCTGGGAGCCACAGCGAAGGTTCCACATGGGTGTAGCTGTTGAATCCTGATGGGGGGTAGTTGTTTTGGGTCGGAAACCCCGACTGTGCACCAAACACACCGTTGTACAAACCATGGCCTTGAGTGGGAAGAAGAGGGTTGTACATATTGCCTTGTTGGTACCCTCCTCGGTGGAAATAAGTACCACTCGTGTTGGTGGAAGGTTGTGTGTTTGATGGTTGAGATGTCATGGTGGGTTTTCCGGTTCACTCAGTTAGAATAATGTCTTGGCTCTCACGTAATGCCATAGCACTCCATTAACATCCTTCAGGGACACTGTGGGACGGAAACAAAAGTAACAAATAAGATCAAAAATATAATTCAATTCAAATACAGGTTTAAAAATGATACTCTGGCGACAGGATTGAACTGAGGACCTTTGGCTTTGTGGGTCAATGGTTTAGCCACTAAGCTACCAAGTATATTAGTTATCTTAACATTTCAATTGATAAAAATTATTGCATTATTGTTATTAAAAGTGCTTTTGGCTGGGGAGTTGGGGGTACTTAGGATTTTCATACTATAGTGTGTACTGAACCATTAATATCCTGAAGTTGTATGATAAGTTCACTTTGTTAATTCAAAGCAAATTTATAAAATATTATCAAAGTCCAAATATGTTTTGTTTATAGTTTTATGCTTTGAAAAAATATTAGTTGTGCTTATTTATTTAACTTTATACACTAAAAGAATTTTAAAAAATATTTTATTGCACAAATGTTTTGATATTAGATACTAAGCTGATAAATTCAACATGGAATTCACTTACTTCAAATTTATTTATAAGAATACCAGATAAAGTATCTTGCGTAGATTAAAGATTAACTAATCATAATGTACATAGGAGATAAAAATGGCAAAAAATGATCATAAATTGAATATTTCAACTGACAATATTATTTTGGCAAAGCATTGTAACTATCGACAGATTTTTTTTTTTTCAAAGTTAAGTCAAAGTTTCGCACACCACTAATATCCTGCAGGCTGATACACCATACGTCAATTCAAACAAGAATCCTATAGATCCAATCATTTAAAGAGGGTAAAAATATCTTGGTACTCGTGCTTGACTATAGCAGCTTTAAATATATGAACCCTGACTTATAGTTTTTATTACAAAAGTGTTGTGAGATATTTTAAAAATACTAGTTTATTGCTGTCAAAATACTTCATACATAATATATAATCAATTAAATTGCCAAGCTTTTATGGTTTGAACCCAGGAGCTTAGGCTTAGTACACCAATGCTCTTACTAATGAGCTATCCAGGAGTCGTCCTGTGCCCAGGGTCATTCTTAACTTATATTTTATGGCAGAGTTGTGATGAATGTGTGTAAATAGTCAGTTACATATGAGCGATCAATTAGGAACACAAGCTATCAATCACCTTCGACTATAGAGGGCTTTATGCTGCCAATACTACAATGACAGTCACACAAATGCACATATCATGATGTATTTAAAGAATTTTATAATGTATAAGCTAAGATATAAATAGGTAAGTAAAATAAATTAATAGACATTGATATTGATTTTTCTTATAATAAAAGCTATTCAACCATGTTAGAATAGATTTTTCTTTGAAAAGAGATGTTCCTGGACTCCAACTATACTATCATAATTCAGAGAGCTCATTTAAACATTTCCAGAGGTGTCACAAGCAAATCTTGCATTCGGCAAGGTTTTATGGGTGTGGCACGATAATATAAGTTTACATCTGGCTGGATATTTTGGATGTGACATGCTACAGCCTTGCATCTGGCAGAATTTTATGCAAGTGATGTACAGTAGCCCCATGGCTTCTTTGGTGCTGACTTATGACAGTCACATGTAGGTATGCACCTAAATTTTGACTGTCAGAAGTGACAGCTGCTAAACACATTTTTTGCAGAAAATAAGGTTCGGCGTAGGGATACATGATTTGGTTTGGTAGTTTTTCAAAGCTGTCAGTCAGCACGAAAGAAGCCATGGGGCTACTGTAGTTTAACTTTGCATCTGGCAGGATTTTATGTAAGTGATGTAGTTTAATTTTGCATCTGGCAGGTTTTTTATGGATGAGGCGCGGTACAGCCATACATTTGGCATGTTATCTTGCATAATTTTGCAGTCCTAGCACAATCTATCCTTGCATGTCATGTGACCAAATCTACACTAATCCAAACTTAAATGCCAATTCGTTCGCCGAGTATGTGTGGTGTGAAGTTAGAAAAGTTGCTCTCCCCTTTGTAATATTTCCTTGGATGTCTAGTTTTCATAATCTCCTTAACTACAATCCTCTAAGGCAGGGGCAGGAAACCTTTTGGCATTGGAAGACCGCATATCATAAAATAGTTTCCTTATAAGGCTGCACACTTGCTGTACGATACAGTAGATTTTTCTAAAAATATATCTTAACATAAATTGGTGTCTTTTAGAAATCCCTAAATGAATGAACAGTTTTTTGATCTACTTTTTGTCCACACAAATGTGGGTACGTTTCCTTTAAATATAACCTTTCTAAACCCTAAAAGCCATTAGCGTAATAATTAGTACATAAGCGTATAACCTGAATGGGTACTAAAACGTAGTAATTAGAAAAAATAACCAGTTCTGCAAACTAAATATATCAATGGCTGATAAAACAATTTTATTATATTGTGCTAATAAAAGTCTAAACAGTAACTAAGATAAGTGATACATTACTTATTTGAGATTACTTATTCTATATAAGAAGCGGATATCTGGTTCCAGTGTTGTTGCCTTTGGCTTCAGTTAGTTGCCATTTGTGATCTCAAGCACATCATGATTGAACCATATGCAAAATCATTGATTCACAAAGTAGGCTGTGCCAGAAAAGATTGCATATGTCAAGCATTTTCACACATTTTTGTTTACTAAACAGTGTTCTTACATATTTAATGGAATCCCTCTTATTGTTGAATAGATATTTCAATATGTGATCTTCTGAGAGCTCAATTAGCTCCATTTGTAAATTTTCAGGTACAATAGAGAAATCAACCAGATGTGGTTGAAATGCCAGTTTTAGTGCGAGATAATTTATTATTAGCACCGCGTCTTACTACCCATTCGGGTTGTACGCACTTACGCTAATGTGTAATGGAAGGGTGATTGTGACAGGAAACGAAGGACCTACAGTTTAACGTGGAATCCAAAACACAGTGGAGACCTGGCATGTGAGATAATGTTTCTCAAAATCTTTAAACTTGTCATTGTATTCTTCAATCAATGAGTCTAGGACACTGCTGTATTCATTTATAGTGATTTCTTAAGGTTTGATTAGTGGACATACCTTCAACTACCTTTGACAGTTCAGGAAAATGTTTGGCCGAAATTAAAAGTTGGGAAAAAAAGAGTTTGAAAAAAAAAATCTGCTCTTTCCTAAATGATTGACTATTCTGCCAAATTGTATATGATTTAGTTTTTATTTGTAGACAAACATTTAAGTGGTTTTATTTTGACATTTCCATCGCCAGGAGAGGAGGGGGTTAGAGGGGTAAACTCATTTTGACCGCTATGGTCCTCGCTCACACTTTTGGGGCGGCTTTCTTCTGCTGTTTGGACTCTAATCAACTAGACCCTTCTTGATCTTTACCTATTCGACTGAGCCTCTTCCTCCACAATGATCCACTTAGTGGAGACATACTTAACAATCAGGTCTGTGACACACATCTAACTCCTTTGTGTGTCAGGTGAGGAATTTAAGTTGACACCAGAAAACTAAGCATTTTAGAAAAAAAAAATCGGACAAAAGCTTTTTGTTTTTAAGGTGGAAAGAGAACAGCACTAGTTATTTTTAGTTTGGTGGATGTCTTAAAGATTATTTCAAGCTCAACTTTGTTTTTTAATAATAATCTATAATTTTTGTAACAGCATTGAAGATATTTTAACTTGTAAATTTTAGTCAAGAACTTTTAATTGCATTGAAAGTGTACCAATGTTAATGGTAATCATTCTAAACATTTATTAAAGTTCTACACTAATAGCACCTTCTTACTGGTAGGGGTTCCCTATCCCCTCTTTTTCAATAAATAGGGTCTGCATTATTTGTATCCCTGTGCCCTTTACTGTCATTAGTGCACAATTAGGGAGGGGGTATACTCTGGTTATGTTGTTGGAGGTCTCTAAAAGATTATCTGTAAAAGTCGTACAGAGCAAATCCATGACTTTTCTGTAAATCTTTATTTCAGGTCTTGGATTTTTAAATATGTCTAATCCAAATACTTTCATTATCTCCTAGTTAAAGTTTTAATACTTATTATGTAATCACTAATCAGAAACCTTTCCTGTAGGGCTTTTGATATTGTTTCTGATTTATCATCTAAGTCTTCTACTTGGCGAGAAATAAGCTAAGCTATCTTGAAAGTCCCGCAAGGTACACCATGTTTCTTTTTGGTATGTAACCCACGAAATTTCTTTTCCTGTGAACAATTCCAGAAAACTTATATTGGCCCAGTATCAGTGATCTGGCATGTATGTCTAGTTCATTCAAACATTGAGCCTTAAATAAAAACGAGTAAACTCTAACAATGTGTATTAAAAAAATTGTTTACCGAGATATTCAATATTTTATCTTGTGTGTTTTAGTGAGCAAAACTTAGAAATTTTCAGGGACACACATTTTGGGCACCCTGTTTTAATAACAGTTTAGGCAACCCACATTTTACACCAATGGTGCAAATATGGGGAAGGTAGAACATAATGTAAATGTAGCTGCATTTGTGTAAAGAAAGAGTATAATATCATTCAGGAAAAAACAATGTGTAGACTCAATCAGAATTCAAACCTTCGCCCCACCTCATAAATTACAGACCAGGCACTGTTGACGCCTCACCCACATGACCACCAATGTGGGTCAGAGCAATACCAAACTTTACAATTTTTAATATTACTTTGAAAATATATTTTCCAGTTGTGTGTTCTAGAATTTTAAAATAATTAAAACATGGCTCATTTTATTTTTTAACTATCTCAATAATCAAGTTAAACGCGGAAATGTCAGAATGTTTCCAGTTTTTTTAACTGGGGGGGGGGGGGGGGGTGAGGGAGTAGAGAAAATGTCCTTTAAGAACAAGTACATTGCTAACAATGACACCCCCTTTACACATGTGCAAGGTAATTCAATCGGCAACATCTTTGATCTCAAATAAAGACTCGGCGAGTGTCTCCAAGTAGACACCTTCCACGACCCCCCGAAAGGTGTCTTTGCTGGTTATTTTTATTTCCGTGTGGAGAGGAGTGTGGGAGAAGGGGGGAGGAGGCTTCACACTTTAAGCTCGATTTAAGTCTTAAATACAATATTTTCTTGACAAATTCTATATATTGTGTACTTTTAAATTTATTTATAAAATGAAACAAGTTTTCATACATTCTTCACAAACAAGTTAACTTGTGTTACTATGCTGAAAATCTTACACTTTCCAATAAGTCAAATTAATATCTAACTTTAGCGAATACAAAAAGACATACACAAATTCAATATCTATAGTTTCACTTCACCTGCAGCAAAAAAAAATTATATATATAAATATTCTCAGTTTGGGATGAAATCATTTTACTTTTAAACTTTTTTTTTTGTAAGCAATAGGTTGAATGCAGAATGATCACTTGTATAGACAATGACTGCAAGTCTGTACACATTAAAACATTTTAAAACCTATGGTAAATAAAAAAATTAGAACCTATATAAACTTAATTTAGCTAGACAAAATGTTAGCAACATCAGGAAATTTTTTAAACACTTTTTTCTGAAACATTTAAACCAAGTATTGACAATATTATTAGTACTACTGCTAACCACTTTGTAGTCAAGGTCTCTGGTAGATATCCCATAAAAACAACACACATTTTAAAGATATATAGACACTGATTGGCTTATGTCTGTCATAGTTCCTCCATACAATGTAACTTACAAACTTTAGATAGGCAAGTATCCAGCATCGTGGTTTGAACTTGTTTCCATACATGGCTAAAGATGAATTATATATTATTAGTAACTGTAAACATAAATAAAATGATAATTAAAATTAGAGTTGAAATAGAAACAAAGCTCAAGAGTCCACTTTATTACATTTTTGCTAGTCATTTGCTATTTTATTTTACATTTCAAAATACAACTTGTAGGTAATAATGAAGTGGATTTAAAAAAAAAGTTACATTTTTTAGTTAGCTTAGACCAACCTCCCTCCCCTCCTCCCCAAAAAACACACAACTCAGATGTGGTTTATTGGCAAAAAGATCAATTATAAATACATTAAAAAAACTACTTTTGTTAATATAACTTTGAATATTTCAATCAATATTTTTAAAATCCTATTATAACTTCAATAAAGCAGTCATTCAAAACACTAAAGATAATGTGCTTGTTTAACAGTGTTGCTGCACTGGGCTTTACATTTTAGAACACTTTCCTTGTTTTCTATTTTTGATAGATGTGTAGATGCCTAAACATTTTTTATTTATTTATTTACTAACAAAATTATTTCTTAATGTATTTTAACAACTATTCTAAAATTAAATAAAAAGAGGACTTTATAATACAACCCTTATACCCTCAGCTCTTTTTATGACTCAAGTAAGAATTAACGGCTTTTGTTTCATTTTTAATAGTTTTTAAAAGTCGCTGAGTAACAGTGAAACATATTAATACAAAAAATTATAAATTGTTTTCCTGCTAAAGGACAAGGAAGCAAAATAGTTAAAGTAACAACAACCTACATAAAACATAACATAATATTAAGTCAAATCATGAGTATGTAACAGTTTAACTAATCAATATGAAACAAAATTATATTTTAAAACACAAACATGTCAATACCGCATTTACTGAACTAATCTATGTAGATGATGGAACCGAATAGTGATAGCTTCAGTGGCGGTTAATACAAAGGGGATCATTTCCAACACATTTTGTGGTTAATATTTTTCAAAATATTATACACATTTTTATAAAAAAAACTATCTTAGTAAGCAAATGAACATATAACAAAGAAATAATAGCAAATAATATTTTTAAGATTACAAGTGTTTACACTTTTATAGGATGTAAGAATATAAATTTTACAGGACACTACTCGAGATGTATGAGCGAAAGTTGAAAAAACCAATGTTTGTTACACACTTAACACACAGTTAACTCATGTTAAGATAATATCCAACAACATTTTTTCCATGTTCAATGTCAAATGATAGTAATAATTTTACAACACCAAAAAATCCAAACAAAATGTGTATATAGAAATAATATGAACTATATTATGTATACACACACACACACACACACACACACACACACACCTTTTGTTTAAGAAGGGTTTATTGAAATAAAAACTTATATTTTGGTTGTAGTTGCAACAGCTATCATCTGGGATACGTAATGAAATACATCTTATGGGCAAACATTTAAGGTCAATTTAAAGATTTTTACCGGTAATTTCACCTCAAATTCTTGGTCACACAATTTGTTTAGTCACATATCCCAGATGATGACGATACCAACTTCATCATAAATGTTGGAAGTTAATATACCATCAATGCAGTTTGAACCCAAAAAACATTAATTTCAATAAATATTCTTAAACAATAATACAATGACATACTCAAAATTTCTTAAACTGTCTCAAATTATGTTAATACCCCCCTTTTTTACTAACACATACAATAAAGGATTATAAACAACTTGATCTAATAGGACAGAGATGAGACAGGAAGAAGAAATGCATCAGCAATCTTAAGAAGAGGGCTCACAACTTGAACATGAATACTGGCCAATGAGAATTAGTTTTAGGAAACCAAATTAACTTGCTGGAAAACAAATAATTATGATCACATTTTATAATAAGACAATGTCATGGCCATATTTTTCTTTTAATTTAAAATTGTATAATTCTGTCATTTGGGTATTAGGGGACCTTTGGTGGGGGATATGTCTTTAGGGAGAAGCCTCCCCTAACCCGTTCATTATCCCTAATGGAGGTATTGACAGGTTGAGTTGGCAAAACAAGAGAAACCAACGACAGACACTCTTAAAAAATTGGTGAGGCAAGAATTACGAGTTTTCTGAATAATATATAGAAATTTAAACTCTTCAAGAAACAAAAAGCTTAGTGGAATAGAATTCAGTCTTTGATAGTTGGTAAAACAAAGTCACCAATTAATCATTGCAGATGGCAATAGTGTGTTATTTTTGCTAAGACATAAAAAAAATTCAGTAATATATTAGCAGATGGCTTTAGTTTTTTTTAATGAAGAAAAGGTTGATTTATTTAAAATTTTCAACCAAAAAATATATTGATCAATAACATATGAGATAAAAAAGCAAGGCTGTTTAATAAATTGGTAAAAGAAATTATAGATTTTTTTAGTTAAAAGAATAACAAAAGTGTAATTATATAATTTACATAAATAGGGTTCTCTTTGTTGTTTATGATATTATCAACATGGCAAACAAAATAGCATTTGTCAGTGACAGCCATTAAATTTTAAATATTGTCACTTTAACGAGAATGGTATGTTTTTAAAGATTTAAATTAGAGAAATATATGATTCGACCTATTTTTAATTTAAAGGAGTAAAAGTATTAAAAAAAAAGTATGCCCTATCTTCTCTTTAATGTTCCAAAAATTGCTTGGGGGAAGCGCTTGAATTCTCTTTACCTCCTTCGTGGGAGTGTCTTGACACTTTTAACTGTTTGCCTGTATGAGTTGATTGGGCCCAATTTAGTGTGTCCAGCTAAAGCGGTTACAATTATAACCATATTTTCTTGTGCGTGTGGTATTTGTACATAAAATTTAAAAAAAAATGTTACTGTCAGCTTTGATACACATATATGTCCTCTGTGTGTGTTTTGGTTTAATCATTAGGGTATCTTTTTAGAAAAATAAATACTCCAAAAGTCAATGGCTTCACTGATAAAAAAATCTTTGTTCTATAATATTGTAATTTTGTATGAGGATCACCATTTAGAATTATAGTAAACTTCCGAATATCCGTGGGTGGATTATCCGCTTTGCAGCTTAATCGCAGCATCACCAGCAGTATGGGATGTATTTTTGAAAAAATGCCATGTTGATGGAGAATACAGGGCTACCAATTGTTGTACTAAGTAAATCCTTAGGGAAGAGATAATGGTCAGAGAGACAAAAAGTTTATGCAAGGGGGACTGCACTGGAATCAAACCATATCCTGCTTAATTATCTAGAATAGTGAGATGACACGCTCCTATGTGACAAGCTGATGTTACAGAAAATAGGAAAATGCATGGCAAGATAAATAAAAAGGAAGCAACTGGAATGAAGCTGAATACTAATACAAACTTTTTAAATGATGTGTTCATTTTTAGTATACCGTACATTGATTTAAAGTGAACTTTTTTACTATCTTAGTGCTTGAAATATAAAGATGTGTTCACAGATGCAATCATGATAGGTACTAGTTTGAATTTAATGTGCTACAATCTCTTTTTTTACTAAATATACGGACTATCCGCGGTTTTGGATTGTTCATGGAACTCGTTCCCTCTATAAACGAGGATAATCGGGAATTAACTGTATATATGTGTATATATCTTAAATAGTTAAATAACTAAACAAAATTATATATTAACTGAATTTGGAGTTTGAATTAATTACACACAGTATACACAAAATTGATTTAGGGGGGGGGAGTGGTATGCAAGACTATGGGGTCTGACTCATGGAGTTTGGTAGGAGTATTGGGTTAAAATGTACTGACTGACTTCAAAATAAACAATTACTATATTATAACAATATATGATTATAATTTTATACTTTATTTTTAGAAGCAATTTTAGTCATTTTGATTGACATTTATTGTGTTTAAATATACATTCACAATGCTGAAAAAGCTTATTGTGAGGTAATCTGTATTGGAGAATTTTACTGCAGTCAATTTTTTAACGCTAATATAATTAAACCAACTCTGTAGGAGTTTGAGTCAGACTTGGCATACTGACTCCACAGCCCTGATTGTATGCGCACATTTTTTTTTTTGCCCACAAACCTGGAAATTTGTCATCCCTCCCACCCTCCCTTGCTGGCTGTTAGTTAAACCTGAGCTCACAAAAAAGTGGTGTTCAAAGTAAAAATATTACTGCAATTTCTAAAAATAAATTATTGGCATGAGAGACAAAGTGTTTACAAGTATAGACACAATACAACTTTCCTGATAATCTTTATACTAGGGTTGCCACATTTTTCGTGTGTTCGTCCCATATTGCACATTGATGTCTTCTGTCCCCAGATAAAAAGGTTGGGTTTGTAAAGAAGCCCAGAGAAAAAAAACGACAACATATTTTTACTACTCTTGGTTGAATATTTTTTTGTTTTCTTCCACTTTACAATGTGGAGCATAAAATGCTCCTCTATCCATTTTTAGAATGAGTTGTCTAATGGCAATCCTGCCATCTATGGTTGAGTGTTTAATAGAATGGGAAATTGAAATTTAACAATAAATTTTAACGTTTAAAATTAGTAAAATGTTTTCTTATACTATAATTCATAAATATCCAACACTGAAAAATTTAACTTTATTTTGGGAACATTGACCATCCTACTTTACATATATAACAAACATAAAAATAGAAAATCTACACTCCCCAAATTAACTACCTAACAAAATGTATTATTTTTCCATTTTATTGTTCACTTCAGTTATGATTAAGATGTGAGATAGCCTACTTTGATCGACATTAAGTGTTTTCATATCAAAATGGACGTGGCTCTAAACCAATATGCATAAATGAATATTTTGACTAGTTAAGAAAAAAACATATTTTTTTTGTGCACCAGCATATTACAATGAATACGACAAACCTATCAAGCTGCTAGTGGAAAAATGTATGGCTTGAATAAAAAACTGACCCAGGCCACAGGCTGGAAAAAGTAATGGATGTAAGTATCTTACTATGCGTTTAGGCAATTTAAAAAATTATAAACAGAGGAGCTAAGCCCGCCAATAAAAAGAGAATACCACCAAATAAGTCCAGAGAATGGCAGGTGCTAGCCTTACAGTCCATCATAAAATACTTATGGTTTAAATCAGGGCTTCTTTAACTGTTTCCACTCGCAACCCCTTTTCGCCTGATAAATTTTTAAGCGACCCCAGGTATATAGGTATATAAATCAAACATTAACTAATAAAAAATCACAAAACAAAATATTTTAGAACAATTCTTTAGTATTCATATTGTGTTATCATTTATTTGAAGACATACATAAATGATAAATCTTGGCTGAATATTTGATACTGCAAGATGTAGAGAGAGCATCTTCAATGTTTTCCAGAGTTGATCAATATTTAGATTTTATAATCATCAATGCTGAGAATGTCGCTTTGCATAAATACATAGTACAAAATTGCAGAAGTATGTTTAAGGCCATTTCAGAAATTTTTGGAAATATATACTATTTTTTCCTTGAAGCAACATGGTTAAATTACTGGGTTTTCCAAAAATATCCAACCAATAACACAGTTTCGAATGCCATAAGTCATTATGAAAAAATTAACAAAAACAGATTTCTGCTCTTTCAATTTCAATAGTGTTTGGATTTCACCCTCTTGAGAGCCACCTTAAAACTCTGCGTATAGTAACAAGCTTTTGTAATCGGAGTCCATGTCTTTGCAAAGGTTTGAAAACAAACAACTGTTAAGGGCACAGCTTTTAATGAGGTTAATGATTTTGATAGTATCACAAAGCATAACCCCAGCATTCACTTACGCGACCCCGTATGGGGTCGCAACCCACAGTTTAAGAAGGCTTGGTTAAAATAATCAAATTTGGTCAAAAATATATATATATATATATATATATATATAAAATTACACAAGTAGCTTTTTTTTAAATTATATTAGAAATTTAGTTTAGAAATAGAAGAAAATAGTCTTTGATGATCTGGGACACAAGTTTCAATCAATCAAATCTAGTTGTAAAGTTGCAAATGGATAAAGGACTCACACTATTAAGGGCCATGGATAGCTAAGTGGCAGAGCAATGATATGCTAAGCAAGACGTTCCAAGTTTTCAACTCTATTTGTGCAATTTAGTTTAAATTGCACGCTCATTTTTTGGGTAGAGTTTAAATTATAACTTGATAGCTGCCATTTGTGAATGGTGGAACCAAACCTGCCTTATTCATCTTAAGATTCTTAAAATCATATTTATTAAAACATATTGGCGATTAAAGAAAATAATAAAATGAAAGTGACAATGATGAAACCAAATTTGTAAGTCAACAACAATTTATTGACCTTTTTTTTTTAAAAAAAAAGCTTTAATTTTTCAATACATTATATAATGTGTTATAAAATAAACGACGTGGAACATATATTATTATACAATAAACCTAGCTTATTTTAATTTTAACATTTTAGTTTATATGGTTCATTATCCACCACTCTTGAACTCTTAATATGGCATATAAGTGAAGATCGATGTTAAGAGTAAGCCCCGTAACAAGTAATCCAGTAGATGGTGTTCTTAATGGGGGAATCAGTAAGTTTGGGGGTGTATGGGTCTTTTGTGTAAAACTTATAAGTGTCTTTAAAATTTGTCATATATATTTCAACTGTCAAAAAACCAACATACATTAAGCATATACATTCAAACTGATCCGATATGTAAAAAAATTAAAATATTTAAATTTATATGATCAACTTACTGTGAAATAAAAGATCAAATAATATTTAACAATAATTTAAATTGGTATATTGTAGGACATAAAGTGGAGATTTCATTGTCAACTAAAGGTTACAGTGCTAGTAATATAATTCAAAAGAGAAAGGTTGAAGTTGAAATCACATTTTATTGGTGGGTTTGATTTTTTTTGTCACAGAACACCTGTTCGGATTATACGCATATATACTAATTACACTAATGTTAAGCACGAGGAAGGCTAAATTTTGAGCAAGTGCAAATCGCATTTGAGGAAAGAAAGTGAGCGGAAAACCTTTTGGGAAAAAAACCACCCTCAATACTCCCGACTGAGATTTGAACCTCATAAGCATCCTCGGCGGTCAAGTTTATTGCACCTCACACCTTAGGCCACAAGTGCTAGTGATTTTATTCATGCTTTAATCTGGCCACTAATAAAAAAAACATGTGTTGGCGGAAAGAATACTGTGGCCATAAAATGTGGGTGGGAAACAAAGTGGTCATTGTGAGCAATCAACAGTGCACTCTGCCAAGATTCAAACCTGGCCAGTCCATCTCTATCCCCTAAACTATCGCATGGCTGATACCTTAGACCCAGGAATGTCAAACTTGCAAGCCTATGCCTCCTACATGCTATGAGACCCTATTATTACTTTTACAAATGTCTCGTTAATTCAACATTTCAGAATGTGATATTTGGGGAATAATGTCGTGTGAGGTTTATGTCCCAGATCTGTAATCTTTGGCATGGAATAATTCCCCAAAATTATTGAATTTGCGCACCTAAGACCTTCACTCTGTCGTTCCACCAGAGTATCTCCTTTCATTTCTCTTATTATTTGTCCTCCCACATACTTCCTCTGCCACTCCCACCAAACTGTTCTTAAACCCTTCCCATTCAATCTCTACACTTTGCATCTCACCCTTGGGTATTAAGCTTTTTCACCTTTCTTAGGTACAGCTCTTTTTCTTCATTTTTTAGCCTCCACAACCTTTTTCTTCTTTTCTTGTCTTACTGCCATTCTACTATATTCCCATATCTTTATGTCTGCCACCAACAACCTGTGCTCACTATCTAATGACATACTTGGTATTACCTTGATATCTATAGTCCGCTTTTAATTCCTTCATTCATGATAAAGTAGTCTTATCACCGACTTTTTCTCCCCATCCCAACTGTATCTAGTGATCTTATGACTTCCTCTTTCCTTCTTATACCAGCTGTTTGCTGCTTTCATTTTACTGTTGTTGTTTGTGTTTGTGTAGCAGCAAACAACTGATATAAGAAGGAAAGAGAAAGCCATAAGATCACTAGATACAGTTGGGATGGAGAGCAAAAGTCGGTGTACTTCGTTGGCTGCTTGGTCTAAAGTGTCACTCATGTTAGAATAAACTGCCGGTGACTGATTTGAATCCCAGTAAAGTGTACTAAGGGTGGTTTTTTTCCAAAATAGTTTTCCACTTTTTATATCCATGCAAGTGCTGGTACAATTCCTTTAAACACATTATTTATCCCTAACTCATTAACGTAATTAGTACATATGCATTTAGCCTGAACAGGTAGCGAGATGTGGTGCTGAGAGAGAGGCGGGGGGGAATTAACAAAGAAGATGGGAATTTGTCTTACTTATGATAATGACGATGCATTTTTTTAAATGTGGCCCTTATAATCAAACAATTCTGACATGCCTGTCTTGGAATGTGTCATCCCCAGTGCAGGTGATAAACAGTAACATTCCTGAATAATGAATAAATGTTTCTTATAAGCCTCGAAAACTTATAATGGTTTAGGAATGTGTTCGCTCTTATTATTGAATCATCCTAAGCTGAGACCTGATGCTGATGTAAACAAAGCCACATGGAAGTCTATGCTCTGATTTGCTAGTGAATGGACTTTCAATGGTATCCTTTTATTAAATAGTATTCCCTTTGTTTTGTATTAAACTTGTTTTAAAATAATATTAGAAAATTATTATGACTAAAACTATCCCTTCATTTGATTGAGAAATAATACTTTAAGCTTGGCAAGCGCAAGTCAGCAACGGTCAGTTGATAGTTCATCTCGGCAGCTAAGTGATGGTTGTGAGTGTTGAGTGCTTCCTGTATATTTATGGTGTTTGCCGAGTCTGGCCCAAGTTTTGTTAAACATAAGACAGGAAATTTAAAAATATTAAAAAAGACAAAAATGTGTAGTGACCTAATTTATTATGACACTGACTAAGCATGGTCACACTCATTAAAAATATTGCACTGGTGTTCCACCAATCATGTATGTCCTTCACATAGTGATATGGAATTGTTTGTTTACTTCCAGTCTCAGGTTAGGATGGACCAATAATAGTAACAGCCCAACATTATTTGGTGTTCTTTCATGGTACGTTTCCAATGCTCACTTAGTCACTACTTAGCTGATTGACAACTGAATCTACTTCACCATTTTAAGTAATGGATATTTATTTTAATTTTTTTGTTTGTTTTTTACATTTGTAAATTATTTATTATAGAAAATAATGCTCCAATTATTAAGGTTTGGCTTAGTACTAAATATTGATATAATAAATAAAGATATCTACATTGTCATCACTCCATATACTCAATGAACCAACCAAACACTTCCTAGCTTAAAATTATTAGCTAGATTAATAAAACGAAGAGTTTGTTTGTTCGTCGTGAGCATTGCGTGATATTTACCGCACGCAGAGGTCTGAAATTTAGATATTAGGAGCTCATGTGCAATTCAGTAGGAATTTTAAATGTGATTAGTTTTTTATTTATTTATTAAAAACTGGGCCAGGGTAAAAAAAGAAGTGTTTTTCTTCTGTCTGTTTTAAGAAAATAAAAGCACTAGTGAGCATAGTCATGCAATGTATTGTGCGGGTACCCCGGGCAGTTACAGGTACTTCTGATAGTTTTTTAATAAACTAAAGAATAAAAGTTTAAGAGAATGGCAATGAACGTAGTGAAGAGCAAAAAATGAAAAAAATTTTTTGAGCTAGTATTATTTTAAAGCAAACTTTATTTTCCACACACGTTTGTGTCGCAACTTTGCCTTTAGATTAGTCCCAGAATTAGGCATTTCTGGCTAGCCGAGCAATTAAGAATGTTTTGACGTTTGACTGGTTAACTATTTTTATAAGGTAGTATGTAGTAATCTTATTATAAAAATGACTTAAGTGTATGAGAATAAGTGTAAATTAAAATAATTGTGGCATTTTGTTCATTATAGCCATGGTCTCTATTTCCGTGCACATTCAGGGTTGTTACTATTTTCTTACAATCAAATTCCCTCTTTTCCAGGCAGCTTAGGTTGAAGAAAAAAGTAATTAAATTCTATTTTTCATCAAAAGTGGCATGTGTAAAGTCATAGAGTAGCTTTGAAGCGTTGCACTTGCTTCAACATGGTTGCCTCTGTGATCGGTCGTTCCTGCCACACCACCGCTGGCGTATCTGCAACCCTAATTCTGTCACTTCACAAACCTTGTTTAAGGGGTATTAAACCATGTTTGAATCAGCTTGCTTAATTATTCAGTTCAATTTGGCATCCACCCAAGGACCCACTATTTCAAGTTTTTAGTTAAATATCCCAAATCAACAAATATTCAAGTATTTTAACTAGATTTCGCAATATTCCCTGTGTTTTCCTCGTTTTTCCCTGGTTTTACAGTCTGTGACAACCCTGTCATTAGAGCCAAGTTCAACTGTTTATAGATTTTGTATGTACTTTTTTGCATATTTATAGTTATTTAGTTATTTTTGAGATTCAGTTATTGAAAACTTATTTTAAAATGTGCACAGACAGGAATTAAAATTTAGTAACATAATTTTAGCTTAAGATACCTAACGGGGTTAGAATCTTCATAAGGCCACTATTTTAAATATATATTTTCAATTCGCAAGTTTTCCTAGTGATTAGTTATCAGTATATTATAGGACTGAGACTTAATAAACTTCTTAAAGCAATCGCTCAATTACCAAGTCATATTAATATAATTTGAAAAAAGCATGTAAAAATTGACCCATACAGTAAGTAAACTTGGGAAAATGTAATATCACAAAAAACCAAATTACTAGCCCTGCCCATAAATATTTTTATAAAAAAACAAATCATCACAAGGGTTTTTAGTTATATACTGAAGTTAGGATTACTGATAAAATTATGTGCTGTAAAACAATATAAAAATTACATATTGGGCAACAGTATATTAGTTATTAAACTAGCACTATTTTACTAGGCAATCTTATGTAATTGTATTTATGCATACTGGTTATGAAAAATTGTATCTTGATTCTAATTGGTGTGTATGGTATACAAACAATCAGCAGGACTAGCAAAAATGTATATTACAAATATGTTAAGATCAAGTTTAGTAAATTTAACACTGAAGTATCTATTTTGTTTTAAGACAATCCTTTTTTTTAAAATATAAAATCTCTTCTTTTCCAATCATCAATATTGTAAGCCAACCATAACCAAGGGAGCAAATTATGTTGGAGATAAGGTGGGTTTTTTTTCAATTGAAATACCTTCTTTACAAACCAACATTATTGTACGCCAACCATGTAGTGAAATTTAAATAAGAGTAGTAAGCAAACGATAGAACTTTTCAGCCTAAAATAAATTGTGCTTTCTAAATAATTTAAAATTTGTAAGTTTTTCTTCTGTGTATGTCTATTCAATATTTTTTATATAATAAAGATCATCCTATAGATTTTCAAATACCTAAAAGAAAACATTCTTTACAAGCACTTGAAAATAAAAACCAAGAAATGAAATTACTCCAAACAAATGTTTACTCACATCAAAATAATATTTTTTACTTTGTAAGTATCTATAAGAAGCGATTCATATCAACACTCCTCTTCAACTTTTTGGGCGGTGTCCCATAACTTCCACTGAAAACATCTTGTCGCACAGCCACACATTTCCTATTTCCGTGGTTATCAGGACTGTTAAAAACTACTACTTCATTGGAAGCCTCATACAACTCATTGCTTGCTTGTTGATTTCTAAAATGACCAGAATAATGCTCATCATGCAAAGTCTCCGAGTACTGGTCTCCTTGGTGGAAAGCTACACCATTCTCTTCATCCTCATAGCCATCTTCTTCATCCTCCTCCTCTTCTTCTTCTTCTTCTAGTTCTTCATCTTCATCACAAACTCCATTTTCCCCCTGACAATATATGTCATCATATGGTTCCACCCCAACATCTTCCATATCAGGTTCATTATCATAATCCAATTCGTCATCATCAAATTCTCCATCCTCATCATCAAAATCATCATCATCATCTTCATCATCTTCATCTTCAAAATGAGTCTCCCCTTCTTCCTCTTCGCTTGTAAATGGAAATTGCCGTGCACTTTCTTCTCCTTCTCTGAATATAAACGCTTGGTTGCAATCCTCTTCGTCTTCCATCCCAAAGTGTGGATGAACTTCCCCATCCTCAACTAGTGGAAAGTGTGTGTGTCCTTCAATCTCGCCTTCTTCAGGTGATGTATAGTGCTGCTCACTCTCTACAATCTCTTCTGTTTGGCAGTTCTCATCTGTTGGCTGATAATAATTTTGTTTCGATACAGAGAAGTATAAATCTGGTAGGTCCAAGCTATCTATGTCCACATTATTCTCCTCCATAACCTGTGAAGCAACTGGCAAATATCCTCTCGCTTGTGGTTCACTAGCTCCTGCGGAAACCAATTATTCAAAGTCTTTATGGGTAGTCGGTAGTCATTAATGGGAGATAGGAAAAAGCTCTCCACATATTGCAAAACAAAGAGTCCGCAATCAAGTGTATTGGTTTGTCTAGGAACCACAACAGAGGATGCTCTCATATTATCTTTGTTGAACACTCTATCCTTTCCCACTTTATTTTTGTATTCGACACCGAGATACTCCCGAAGAGTCGCCACTATACGATTGCGAGGGGTAAAAGGAAGGGAGTCAAATACCAGAATACAAGGTTGCTTAATAGGTTCTTTAGCAGCTTCATTAGACACATTCGCTGTATTGTCAGAATTCTTCTGTAATGCAGCTTCTTCACTTGTCCAACCAAGTTCTAGGTCTTCCACTTCGGCATCTGCCTCATCTCTGACTTCAAGATCCTCATCTATCGAGATTAGTTTTGTGTCTTTTCTCTTGTACCTCAGTGGTTCAATAAATATCGGAGTATTGTCAGACATTCGAACTGGCCCCAACAAACCGGGAAAACATATAGTGACTAAATACCAGTGCTGGTCTTGATTCACAGGAATAATAATAAAGTCTTTCTCAAAGATATTCACCTTTTTGGTCCACTTAAACACACGATTATGCCTTCTTTTAGGAGGAGGGAGTAGGCTGTCTGGCCCTTGGGAAGCTTCCCTGTTTGTCGTTAACCGCCTATAAAAAAATGTACTGAAAATATGAGTACGTTCTCTGTCCTCCTCAGATAGAACATTTAAATATAAATAATTGAGATAAAGTCTAGGATAACATCATTTAAATATGCGTCAGCCCTCAAACAAGCATAGTCTTCTGAATTAATTTGAATTCCACCTGGAGCATTAGGAAACGTTAGAATTGTTCTTGGCAGTTTAGGTGGCGTTACCGCAGTTGGCTTAGGATTTGATCCGTCTTCATTAAAGACTTCCTTGAGAATTTCCGGTGATGGAAACAAATGCCTGATAAAAGCCAAAACATCAGTATCTTCAAGTTCTGATTTCTCCAGGTACACAGTGATTGTTCTGAGTCCTTCGTCATTATTTTCAGGATCATAAAAAGGCCCTCCAGCACCACTCTGACATCTTCAGAAGATCACGTACTTTCCCCCCACATGTAGGAGAACAATAAAATATTATAGAAGGAATGTCATCATGATAAACCCAAACTTTACAAATGTCTTTCAAAAAAAGATCTATTGATTGCTGTCCCACGGAATCCACACAGGGTATAGCGTCTATAAATACTCGATCAGAAAAAAAAGTTATTCCATTCTTAGGAGCAACCGTAGGCCTGTACGATCCCACCACAATTCTTCCACAAGACAAGCGTGTAAATACATCAGGACCTTTCGAATCAACACTTAGGATTTGGCTAGAATTTTGTAAATTATTTGGTGGAATAGCCTGAGAATTTCCTGTAACCCTAACTGACTTCCCATTACTGCTGGGGATTTGTCAACGTTGGAGACCAAACTGTTTATTTCAGATGTTTTGCTGTTCAACTTTATTCTGGGATCTGGACACATCGCCCCTGTTTCTTCATCATCCGAAGATACAACAATAACTGGTGACTTGACATGTTTCTTAATTCTTATGGAGCGGATAGCCACCTTGGTGCTGGAATTCTTATGAGATTCCTCAGGGGATTTCACAACATTAACATTTATACTATTACTCCTCTGTTGAAAGTTGGGCATAGCAACAGTCTTAACAGTATTGGAAAGCTTTCTCGTACAACGTTGGCATTTGTTAAAATCTGACGATGTGAACCCACAATTGCTACACAATGCCAGTTTGTCAGATGTTTGCTTGGGTGGGTCTCCTTCATGCAGGCCTACGCTCTGCTCTCTGAAATCAAAAATAAAAATCCAATACATAAAATACACGCAAGTTGTATGCATCCAATTTTTTTAATCAAATGATTTTGTGATAGTTAAAATTAATTCTTTCATAGATGTAGTTGGCTATTTTTATATAATTTTGCTAACTAGCTTTAGCTAATATATTATGTGTTTATAATTTTTTCTGGACAGTCAAGTCTAACCACTATAATTAAATAAATATACAAAGACTAGCAATGGATATCTAGTACGTTCTCATTATGTGATTTGACAGCTTACTTAGCTGTAAAAATAGATTTAGGTGTTTTTATTACTATGTAATTTCCAACTATCAGTCAAATAAAATTCACTTTTGATTCATTGCAATTTAATTTATAAGTATTGTCACGTTGTTTGACAATATCTTGTTTTTATTTTTGACCATTCATTTTAAGCTAGAGAAAGGATAGATATTATTAGTCAAAGACCTAAGTAAACTTTAAGAAGACGCTGCTCACAATGAACGTAAATTTTAGCAAATAGTTTTAACTTAAAAAGATAGTTTTGGAGTGAAAATAATCAAGACATTTTAAATTTTTCTTTAGTAAATTTATTGTTACACTTTAATCCTTGTGTCTGATATCAGCAACATAAATTATCTTGGCCTAAAGTAAAATCAAATGAAATAATGTTGTTTCAACAATTTGAGAGTTTCTGTTTGTGTTGGGTTTTTTTGTTTGGTGGTTTTTGGCATCCAAAGTTTGCTTGAGTAGAATGAAGTTTGGTAAAGAATGACTTAGTTTGTAGAGGCTAAGTTTAGTTGGGCCAATTAAGGTTACGGAATTAATGTCAGTTATATTTGATGATAAAAGCATTTTACTATATTTATCAAAGATGTGTCTGAGATCTGAGAGAAGTGTCCCACACTATTAAAACAAAAGGTTGAATTCAAGATGCAATATTTTTTAAATATCTTGAAAATGAGGTTTGAATTTGAGAAACAAAAAACCTTTATTTTAAGTACAAAAAAGGAACTCTAGATGCAAAAATTTGGCTGTTTATAGAGCTATGTAACAGGATCAGAATAAAATGTAAATGCTCTTTGTATAAATTTATACAAATTTAGTCTTAAGTGACATAACACATGAGCTGGTAGGTATATGTCTGAAATATGACATTGACACATAAGTTATGATACACACGAGTTACTCAAAGCACCAAGGAATGATTTAGCAGCAATTAATTTAGTAATAATGTGTGCCACTGATGATTAGGATGCTTTGGCCTTATTGAATTGAGTCAATTTTATTAGATATAATAATTATGAATGTGGTTAACGAAACTTTGGGTTGCATCCTTTTTGGTGAGGGAATGTAAAAAACATGGCAATTTCAATGTTTTTAAACTAAAGAGTTAAATATGTACCTAGAAAAATTTCAGTCATTTTACAGAATGAGTAGAGAAACATTAAGTTTATTACTAAGAAAAGTTGAGCCTGTGATTTTAAAACAAAATACAAACTTTAGGCATGCGTGTCCTGAAAAAGTATTTTAATTACTTTAAGCAAATGTACAGCAAATTAATGAACTAACATGTCCATAATGTATGACAAAATTGGAGCATGTAACAATCGTCTTGACAGTGATATGACATGTGTCAAATCACCACTATGTCATGCCACTTCAGTAGGCGTTGATTCGTTTTATGTTTACAGTGGTTTAACCTGAAAATGCACGAGATGCCAGATTCTGTGTCAGATCAAATATCACGTCATTTTAGATAGGGTTCCCCTTAAGCTCTGTAAACTATGGATGTATATAAATATATTTAATGATGTATACGTATTGTACCATGACTAGAGAAATAAAAAAGTATATGGTTAATAAGTTAAAAAAAAACATTTAAAAAAATTAAATCTTAATAATAATAATAATTATTAATTATTATTATTATTAGACCCTCAAGAGGACTTTTAGGACAGCTAAATAATAATAATAATAATAATGGATGAGAAAAATAATAAACAAATAAATAACTGGATAGTAGTAAAAGCATAAGTATTTAAAAAGGATAACAATTATAGTAATAGTTATAATTGTAATAATAGTACTAATTGAAATTTTACTATTTTTATTTATAATTTTTGATTGTCTATTATTATTGTTACTAAACATTTAATAATCACAACTTGTATGGTGTACAATGTTAAACATACTTTGGACACAATTTTGTTGTATATATTTGTATTTATTAAGAGTTACCACTATTTTTTTATACTACAAAATTTGTTGTAATTTTCAGGAGTCCTTATTTTCACAGACATTTTAAAAATTATGTAGGACAAGCTTAGAAGGTTGTTCTACAGTTTGACCTGCCCAGTAATTTGATGTGGTTATGCTTTCAACAGACTTCTAAGCATGATCTAAAAATACTTATATTCTTATGCTCAATAACTTGAGAGATTTCTACTCATTACAAGCTGGGCCCCATATAGTTCAGTGTTTATGGTGGTTCAACACTACATCTCGCGCAGGTAACACATTTCAGCAGGTTATTACATGTTTTTAGTTAGTTTTATAGATATCATATTCCGAAAAATGCCCCTGGACACAGGAATAGAGCCCGGGACCTTTGGCTTAGTACGCCAATGCTCTTACCACTGAGCTACCCAGGATTCGTCCTATGCCTAGGGTCATTCTTCACTCATATTTGAAGGCAGAATCTATGATGGACGTACGGAAACTGTCGGCGGTTTTATAGTTTTTCTATAATGTTTTGTAAATTTTCCAAACAAAATGTTCATCATTTAAAGATCTAAACATGAAACTAACATTTAGCCTACAAATGGAGAATTTAAGAAAGATAGATAATCATGTTTAAAGATAAATGGTGTGGCCAGATCGTACAATCTAGCTCGGATGACTATTTGCGAAGTAAACTCATCGTGAAAGAAATTATGGCCATTGATGAATGAAAACCAATATAAGGAAGATTAGGAACCTGAAGATAATTGACCTGTGGCAGTGAGTGATACAAACTTAGAACACAAAACTTACACCTATCAAATTAAATAATGGTTTGGGGAGCGTACTGAACTTGAAGTGATGATGGAGGATTAAATCATAGCAAATACAGATTGTGTGGAAAATAACGCTTCACCAACTTCTGCAGCACACACTGTCAAATCCGAAGATGCACTTGCCGCCATCAATACCATCATGCAATGGGCCAAAGCAAACAATACAATGGGTAATACATTGCTTACCTTCCATTATTCTACTAAGATATGGCTTAGCGGTTGTCCTTAAATTACATAAAGTTTTTTCCATGATTTTCGAACTCACCTCCCCCCATATACGCAATCATAAGATTTTCTATCAATACCTCCTCTCTCCATCTTGGATAGTTTTTTAAGGTTTTGTAAATTAGATTATTTTAATCGTTAAAATGATAAACCAGTTGTCATGTGTATTATAATTAACTATCTTTGTGCAAAATTCAATTATTTCAATCTATGAAAATTAGTAATTAAAGTGGGGTTAAACAAAGAGTGAAAATTAAATTTCAGTATTTTCTGATATAGATTTTTTTAGATTTAATTTCATCGTAAACATTGATAAAAAAAACTTGCATAAGATGGATTCTGACTGCCCTCTCCTCTCCCTTATAAGAAAAGGTAAGAAAATACTCAATCCTTCATTCCTCCAAATCCCTTGCATAATTTAAGGATGGCCCCTTATAAGATAAGGTCATGGTGTAAACTGTCCAGGTACGTTAAGACATTTCATGCTAAAATTAGTGTACATAATATACACGACAATAATAAACTAAAGTATACAAATTCACGAACAAGCCTAGTTTATATAAAAAAAAGTGTAAGGTTTGTTTGGTAAAAATCCGATTTGAACAAATGCACAGGTTTTTTATGTGGCCTACTTGTAATAATCTGACATTAGGTTTGTTTTTTATGGTGTAGGATTGAGGTTGTAATGTTGAGAGAAATGAAATTAACTTTTTATAAAATCAGCTAACTCTAAGCTCATGTAATTGGTGTTTTGATACAAAATGTTTTGACCCTGATATGGATAAATATTCAGTCACCAAACCAATATTTCAGATTAGGTGAGAGGGGGAGATGATAGAGTGAAAAGACGTATTTTCTTTTTCTTCTAGGGCAAGGCCGACTATAAGCTTGCACTCTAGTAGCCCAAATTCACAAATATTCCAGTAAGGCTGACCTACCTATTTTTTTAGTTTATTTTGAAACTCCTTGTTTATTCCCAAACACATACAAAACTAGAGTTAAAAGTGGAGCTGCAAACTTTTAAAAATATAGGAAGTATATCAAATTTTAGAAAAAAGTCTTATCAAACTAGAAATGTCAAACTCAATTCTTCAACACTTTAATACCATCAATTCTAACTTGTAACAAAATAATCTGGAATCAATCTTAATATTAAAATTCTTGATATTTCGATTCTTAGCTATCAATGAAAGCACTGTCAACTAAGCAAAATGACAAAATTCAGAATGAGTAGTACTTGATTCTCTCATATTAATGGAGTTACCGTTATTTGCTATATAGTGTGGTTCATTTAACAACCCTTTACGGTGTATTTAAAATACCCGTGTTTTCAATAATTATTTATCCGACCTATATTTTTAATTATTTATAAATGTTTGACTTAGCAAAGTGGAGCTTTTCTTTGTTAAAAATAGTTTTACTACTCTTTACATTTTTAAGGTGTTTTTTGCTATGCTATGAAGTTGAATAAATATGTTTTATATGAGGTTGTAAGATTGGAAAAATAATTAAATCAAAAATGTTTCAGTATCGAAAAATCAAGGTTGTACTTAAAAATCAGAATCGAGAAAAACAAGTTTCATGATATCTCTAGTTTTAACCAATTTTGAGCAAAATTAATGAGGTACAAAAAGGTAATTTAGACATGATTGTTTGATTATTTTTTGACATCTTTTCTCCCGATTTTGGTGGCTGAAACGTGCAGAAATGAGAATAAATGGCATGTAACATTTAAATTGCAGCCAGGTCTACAAAAATAGTCTCCAAGTCACCAATGGTTGCCATAAATTTGATCCTGGAGGGTTACATATACTCCATTCACGGTATGAATTACTCCATGAAAGGTCTTTTTTCATACCAATATCCTAATATATAATATATTTCTGGTAGGGAAAAAGGCCTTTCAGAAAACAATTCCTACGGTGAACTAACTCTACTATTTGTGTATTTATTTACATATATTTATTGAGTGACTGCCTTTCAAAATATATACTAGTTAAACAAATAGTTATAAAAAGCCTATTAATATTTTAAAAAAGAGGAATAAATAACATTTTAAATATGCTGTAGGCCTAGTTAAGTTTCATCCATTTGTCTAACACATTTGTGAAGATGACACAGCACTAGAGATGGATCAAATCCTAAATATTGTATTGAATCGAAGCTTAAATTTTCTCTTTAAATTTTAGTTCAAATTTGAATCATAAAATCTTTAAAAATTCACAATTTTAGTTATATGAATACAATTTCGTTAACCCTCTCGACTATTCTAGTCTATATAATTTCTATTTGCAATTCCCATAACTAAACAATACATACAATGTCACTGCCCAGTTTTGTATCTAGCTTGATTATAGCTCAGATATTTTTATTTTTAACATTGAAAGGAGGATAGAAGGGCAAGGCACACACACCTACCAGAAAATTTATGTATAAGTGTGTAGGCTTTGCCCTTCTATCCTCTTTTCAATGTTTAGTTCAATATGGCCATTTGGCGCAATTTTTTCTTTGTTTACATATACTATTTAAAGTTACTTAATATGTATTTTAATAACTTAGGCTACCAATCATTCAATGAAAATATATTATCCTATTTAGCAATGTTTTACTATAATTAGTAAAAAATTTGTATATTAAGCAGTGTTGGATTAGCCGTAGCTCATGATATGGCTATGAACGTTTGTTGTAGAGAAAATTAGCACTAGTGTTTTCAGAAAATATGATTGCATCTTATCTTGTTTTTTTTTTTTTCATTATTGGTGTATTACTACTACCAATCAGCGCTCACTCTCCGCATAAACACCAACAGGGTAGGAATAATGGAAATGGAGAAAGTACCCGCATTTAATTGGAGGGAGGGTGGGTTATCACGTAGCATCACCTAATGTGCTACACTCCCGTTTCCCTTCCCGGGAAGAGAATAACTTGCCAGCTGACGGGCATGAATGTGTCACTAAACTACATAGCTCAATAACACATCATACACTGGTCTTTAGTGACGTACGTTACATAGATCTTTGAGGAATGTTAAACAATGAACATAATTGAAACAATATCCATTAGCAACATTATTTAAGCACTAGTGTGTGATGATGTGAGACAAAATACCCTATCAAGAGGATATTCAATATAGTGCTGAGACTGAGTTCTGTATTTTTCAATTTATATTTGAAACACATACTCCGATAACTTATCAATCAAAAATACAAATCTAACATATCGTCACTATATGAAATTTACAACTATCATAAACATATGAGTGAGGATATGATGATGTGATAAACTTATTATATATTAGGTCTATATTATACTACATACTATGCAATGCAAGTGTTTCTGAAAGCTTAGGCTTGAGTATGGCTCAATCCCATCGAAATAGCATATCAATTTGGCCAAATAAATATGTAGTAATACACGTTTGAGCAATTTTTTTTTAATTTTATTAAGAGAATGAAGCTACCTTAGCTCAAAATATTATATCTTATAATATAATATATACTAGATTAAGTGGGTGTTGTCATGGTCCATGTAAATAAGGATGACAGGTGCTAGCAATAGTGGCATAGGGACACACCCGTCACAGAGGCATAACTAATGCGCACACAAGGAAAGCGGGGAGGGGAGTATTAGATATGCGTGTGCACCCATTTGATGGGCATGTACTTAAAAGATCGACCCAGGAAACAAAGGGATATATAATCACAGCCCTAGGCATTCAGTGACCCATTATTTTGGGTGCACATTCTGCCCAAATTCAGGACACGGTTTAAATGAGAGGGGTGGGCTCATCTAAGTGGCAGTATTGTGGTGGGGGTTCCCCAACTGTACAGTCACTTAGTTTAAAAATCATACCTTCTTCGATGGCCGCGTGGTCTAGCATGCTACTCTCATGTTGGACTAGATTGCTGAAGACAGGGAGATAAGGGTTTGATCCTGGTCAGGTGCACTGGGGGTGGTTTTTCCTACATGATTGTCCACTCTCCTTCCACACAAATGGGGGTGCACTTCTTCTGATTTAAAAACCTTCCTAATCCCTAAATCATTAGTGTAATTAGTACATAGGCGTATAACCCGAACAGGTAATAAGATGTGGTGCTAATAACATTTAAAAAATATATATGTACCTCGTTGGTGGAAAACACTGAAAACATAATTTTGCCGCTACCCCAGCAACCTTGTCGCTCATAATTTTCACTTTATAGAGTTTGCGATCTATTTTGTATGGATTTGCGTACCTGTCTATTATACTTTTTCGCCACAAGTTTTTGGAACATTTTCAAAACAGTTTGAACACCTGCTCCGACCCTCTAAGTCTGTTCTTTTAAGTGATTTATGGTCAACGGAGATATGTCCCATTGTAAACTTACGGGTGACAAAAGCTTGTGTCCTAACATTAAGAGAGCAGGCTTAGTTTTATGACTTAGGTATGGAACATTATAGAAAGTGATTTGTAGCCATGAAAAATTACTGTTTCATCTTTGATTAATGGAATGGTGATATGCAATCAGAGCTGACTTAAGATTTCTGTGCACTGTTTCAGCACGCAATCATATTCGTAAAAGCAACTGATGTGAATTGACTTCCGTTATCTGTGATTATTGCACATCGAAGACCACAGTTTTAAAATATTTCATGTTTGAATACTATAATAGTGGTTGCAGCCATGGCCACTCGAAGGAGTAAGAACCATAAAAATTTTGAAAAACCATCCACTATGGTTAGAATGTACTGAAATTCATTTGCTGATTTATGGAGGGGATCAAAATAATCCATGAATAATTATTACATTGGGAAACTAGCTGCTTTCAACAATAACATACTGAAGTTGTACTTTTGACCTGGTTTGGATACTAAGCAATTTTCACAGGATCTAACCCAGTTACCTAAGTGTCCATTCATAACAGTACAGTAAAACTTATTTCAAACATTAGCAATCATCTTGGCCACACCAACAGGGGAGTTGTGATAGTACTCAAACAAGACTTTACGAAATGCAGTTGAAACACATATTTTCCATGATGACTTAACAGATGGTTTAGTGAACAGATCATTATTTTATAAGTTGGCACTACTTGTTTACTATTTGTATGTAAATAAATGTCAACTAACAGCAGGTCTTGCACCATGCACATGGAGGTAAATAATTCAGGAATTTGAGTTAAAAGGTTTTCTTAGAATAAGAAGAATATTAACAAATTTAAATTGCTTCAGACCTTTTAGCAAACCAGGCCTTAGCTTTAGGTACCATCATTATCTTTTCCATGGGCCAACTGTTCAAGAAGGCTCAACAACAGCTTACCATGATTGCAAGAAAGCTATTACAGCACCTACTGTTTTTCTTAGCAGGTGAAGTCTTTTAGGAAAGCCATGGTAGAACTGAAAAATATTCCTAACCACCGAATCAAATGTTTGAATGTATTCAATTTCACCAAATGCATCAAACACAGCTAAGTGTAAGCGGTTCTCAAAGCAGTGAATATTTATCAGTTTATGACAAATAGTTTTCATTTGCACCGCCAATCCAAATTTGCTCCCAACCATATTTGCACACCATCAGTACCCAAGCCTATAATCTAACACTTGTTTCTATAATCATTTGGGCCTATAATTCTATATAAATGGTCAGTTACGGCTGTGAAATAACTGGCAGAAGTAGAATTTGGTAGCTCTATTAAGTTCTCTTTGATATAGTTATCATTTGCATCCATGTATCGAACATATACATTTGCATGCTCAACTGCTGATCTATCCGTGGAACCATCAATCAGAAGGCTGATGTACTGTATGTACTTTCCTTTATTTTTTCTCCAAGATCCATCTTCAAAGTTTCAGATATGAAATGAATAAAATCTCTACATGCTTGGTTAAAACATTTACATTTAAAATTTTCCATATAAACACAATAACTGAGATCTACAAAGTTTTAAAATGGCTTCTCATGCTTTGTTACATAATATGCTAGGCCTACATTAAACTAGGGTGACCTGGTGGTCTAGGTGTAAGGTGTCGGACTTCTGTGCTGGGGTCCGAGGTTCAATCCTCGGTCCAGGCACCTATTTATCTGATTGCCAAACCCTTCCTTCACCTCTGACAAGACTTGTATTAATCACAACTTATGAATGTGTGGAATGTCAGGCCTCCACCGTGGTTCGGTTCCCACGTTAAACTGTAGGTCTTCCATTTCATCTCACAATCACCCTAACATTACACAATAGCTTAAGTGTGTATAACCCGAACGGGTAGTAAGACGCGGCAATAATAATAATAATACATTAAATAAATGTGTGAGATTAGAGAACATCTGGTTGTCCATTTTTTTAACACATTTTGCAATTGGTGTTTCTGTCGGGCATTTTTTTGCCTTTGCACTGGCAATATTTTCATGATGGACTACTCTAATTATGCAGAACAAAGAATTATTTTTTTAAAAGGTACAGAAAAACATTTGACCCACTTTTTATCAACATAACTGGTAGGCCGGCACCTGTTTACAAAATTTGCATAGTCACACAACAACCACTCAAAATGGCTTAACCAGTCTTTATTAAATTTCTTTTAACTGGAAATTACATTGAATCAGTGTCACATTTTCTTTTCCCGGAGCTGGAAGATGAGGTAAGCTGAATACTGTTATTAGCTGATTCAATCTCACTAGCCTTGCTGTTACTAGCTGATTCAATCTCGCTAGCCTTGCTGTTACTGGCTGATTCAATCTCACTAGCCTTGCTGTTCTACTAGCTGATTCAATCTCACTAGCCTTGCTGTTACTAGCTGATTCAATCTTGCTAGCCTTGCTGTTCTACTAGCTGATTCAATCTCGCTAGCCTTGCTGTTACTAGTTTATTGAATCTCGCTAGCCTTGCTGTTACTAGCTGATTCAATCTCACTAGCCTTGCTGTTACTGGCTGATTCATTCTCACTAGCCTTGCTGTTACTGGCTGATTCAATCTCACTAGCCTTGCTGTTCTACTAGCTGATTCAATCTCACTAGCCTTGCTGTTACTAGCTGATTCAATCTCTCTAGCCTTGCTGTTACTAGCTGATTCAATCTCACTAGCCTTGCTGTTCTACTAGCTAATTCAATCTCACTAGCCTTGCTGTTACTAGCTGATTCAATCTCGCTAGCCTTGCTGTTCTACTAGCTGATTCAATCTCGCTAGCCTTGCTGTTCTACTGGCTGATTCAATCTCGCTAGCATTGCTGTTACTAGCTGATTCAATCTCGCTAGCCTTGCTGTTACTAGCTGATTCAATCTCGCTAGCCTTGCTGTTCTACTAGCTGATTCAATCTCGCTAGCCTTGCTGTTACTAGCTGAATCAATCTCGCTAGCCTTGCTGTTACAAGCTGATTCAATCTCGCTAGCCTTACTGTTACTAGCTGATTCAATCACGCTAGCCTTGCTGTTACTAGCTGATTCAATCTCGCTAGCCTTGCTGTTACTAGCTGATTCATTCTCACTAGCATTGCTGTTCTACTGGCTGATTCAATACACTAGCCTTGCTGTTACTAGCTGATTCATTCTCGCTAGCCTTGCTGTTCTACTAGTTGATTCAATCTCACTAGCCTTGCTGTTCTATTGGATGATTCAATCTCACTAGCCTTGCTGTTACTAGTGATTCAATCTCGCTAGCCTTGCTGTTCTACTGGCTGATTCAATCTCACTAGCCTTGCTGTTCTACTAGCTGATTCAATCTCACTAGCCTTGCTGTTCTACTGGCTGATTCAATATCACTAGCCTTGCTGTTCTACTAGCTGATTCAATCTCACTAGCCTTGATGTTCTACTAGTTGATTCAATCTCACTAGCTTGCTGTTCTACTGGCTGATTCAATCTCGCTAGCCTTGCTGTTCTATTGGCTGATTCAATCTCACTAGCCTTGCTGTTCTACTTGCTGATTCAATCTCACTACCCTTGCTGTTACTAGCTGATTCAATCTCACTAGCCTTGCTGTTCTACTAGCTGATTCAATTCACTAGCCTTGCTGTTCTACTAGTTGATTCAATCTCACTAGCCTTGCTGTTCTATGGCTGATTCAATCTCGCTAGCCTTGCTGTACTAGCTGATTCATCTCGCTAGCCTTGCTGTTCTACTAGCTGATTCAATCTCCTAGCCTTGCTGTTACTAGCTGATTCAATCTCGCTAGCCTTGCTGTTTACTGGCTGATTCAATATCACTAGCCTTGCTGTTCTACTAGCTGATTCAATCTCGCTAGCCTTGCTGTTCTACTAGCTGATTCAATCTCACTAGCCTTGCTGTTACTAGCTGATTCAATCTCACTAGCCTTGCTGTTTACTAGCTGATTCAATCTCGCTAGCCTTGCTGTTCTACTAGCTGTTTCAATCTCGCTAGCCTTGCTTCTACTAGCTGATTCAACTCACTAGCCTTGCTGTTTACTAGCTGATGCAATCTCGCTAGCCTTGCTGTTCTATTGGCTGATTCATCTCACTAGCCTTGCTGTTCTACTAGTTGATTCAATCCACTAGCTTTGCTGTTCTACTATCTGATTCAATTCACTAGCCTTGCTGTTCTACTGGCGATTCAATACACTAGCCTTGCTTTTACTAGCTGATTCAATATCATAGCCTTGCTGTTACTAGCTGATTCATCTCCTAGCCTTGCTGTTCTACTGGCTGATTCAATACACTAGCCTTGCTGTTACTAGCTGATTCAATCTCACTAGCCTTGCTGTTCTACTGCTGATTCAATCTCAATAGCCTTGCTGTTCTACTAGTTCATTCAATCCACTAGCTTGCTGTTCTACTAGTTGATTCAATCTCAATAGCCTTGCTGTTCTACTGGCTGATTCAATCTCGCTAGCCTTGCTGTTCTATAGGCTGATTCAATCTCACTAGCCTTGCTGTTATAGTGATTCAATCTCGCTAGCCTTGCTGTAACTAGCTGATTCAATTCACTAGCCTTGCTGTTACTAGCTGATTCAATCTCACTAGCCTTGCTGTTACTACTGATTCAATATCACTAGCCTTGCTGTTACTAGCTGATTCATTCTCACTAGCATTGCTGTTCTACTGGCTGATTCAATACACTAGCCTTGTGTTACTAGCTGATTCATTCTCCTAGCCTTGCTGTTCTACTAGTTGATTCAATCTCGCTAGCCTTGCTGTTCTATTGGATGATTCAATCTCACTAGCCTTGCTGTTACTAGCTGATTCAATCTCGCTAGCCTTGCTGTTCTACTGGCTGATTCAATCTCACTAGCCTTGCTGTTCTACTAGCTGATTCAATCTCACTAGCCTGCTGTTCTACTGGCTGATTCAATTCACTAGCCTTGCTGTTCTACTAGCTGATTCAATTCACTAGCCTTGATGTTCTACTTTGATTCAATCTCATAGCCTTCGCTGTTCTACTGGCTGATTCAATCCGCTAGCCTTGCGTTTATTGGCTGATTCAATCTCACTAGCTTGCTAGTTCTACTGTGATTCAATCTCACTACCTTGCTGTTACATAGCTGATTCAATCTCACTACTGCTTCTATGCTGTGTTCACTCATACCTTGTGTTCTACAGTGATTCAATCTCTAGCCTGCTGTTTCAATCTCGTAGCCTTGCTGTCATCTCTAGCTTGCTGTTCATACTGATTTAACTCACTAGCCTTGCTGTTCTACTAGCTGATTCAATCTCCTTGCTGTTAGCTGGTTCAACTGCTACTGTTATATCATTCACTGGTCATTATATCACGTTTTATGATCAATCTCTAGCTTGCGTTGATAATCATTCTAGTCACTACTGCTAGTCTCTGTTCAATCTCACTAGCCTTGCTGTTCTACTAGTTGATTCAATCTCACTAGCCTTGCTGTTCTACTAGCTGATTCAATCTCACTAGCCTTGCTGTTCTACTGGCTGATTTAATACACTAGCCTTGCTGTTACTAGCTGATTCATTCTCGCTAGCCTTGCTGTTCTACTAGTTGATTCAATCTCACTAGCCTTGCTGTTCTATTGGATGATTCAATCTCACTAGCCTTGCTGTTACTAGCTGATTCAATCTCGCTAGCCTTGCTGTTACTAGCTGATTCAATCTCACTAGCCTTGCTGTTACTAGCTGATTCAATCTCGCTAGCCTTGCTGTTCTACTGGCTGATTCAATCTCACTAGCCTTGCTGTTCTACTAGCTGATTCAATCTCACTAGCCTTGCTGTTCTATTGGCTGATTCAATCTCACTAGCCTTGCTGTTCTACTGGCTGATTCAATCTCACATAGCCTTGCTGTTCTACTGGCTGATTCAATCTCGCTAGCCTTGCTGTTCTATTGGCTGATTCAATCTCACTAGCCTTGCTGTTTTACTAGTTGATTCAATTCACTAGCCTTGCTGTTCTACTAGTTGATTCAATTCACTAGCCTTGCTGTTCTACTAGTTGATTCAATCTCACTAGCCTTGCTGTTACTAGCTCATTCAATCTCACTAGCCTTGCTGTTACTAGCTGATTCAATCTCACTAGCCTTGCTGTTACTAGCGGACGCATGTAGGAACTATTAACATTTCCGCACACATGTTTATCACAAACCTTTTCTTTTGATATATTACCCCTATTAAAAAAAGGTCTATATATTAGTTTGCCTTTCTCCAAAGCAATAAGTAAACTAAATAAAACTAATAACTAAATAATCACTTTATAATTACCGGCATAGTCACAGAACCAAGAAAAACGCTAGACCGCACTCACAGTAGGGCTACAACAACTGAAATAGGCCTACTATACTTGGCCGGGCTAAACGATCAATAATTTCAAATATTCTCATTTATTTCAAATAATCAATAATAAATGATTGCCATTTGCTAAAAATCTTAAAGAGCCAATCAGAGTCACCTCGAGAATTACCAATTTTACTGAAAACTTTTGAGTATAATTTGATGTAAGTCTAGTACAATCAAAGAACATAGAACGAGAAGAAGTGAAAGCTCTGTAGATGTAATGCAAAATCTCAAACCCCTAACGTCTTGTAGGCCTACTTGAATGCGAAGGAAGAAAAATTACAGTGGAAGATCTTCATGCGAGAGGCACACACAAAATGCGCTTTTATTCTGAGGAATGAAGGGGGCAAGAGGTGTGACTCGGCAGTGTTTTATTCCAACGAAGGTGAAATGCCGTCACCCGCGAGCGGTGCTTTGAAAGCGCACAGTTCCCAAGGCACTTACACATGCTTGGATGATTCACTAGAATCTGAGCCTAAATAGCTCCTAAGTTGGGTGTGCTTGAAACACATTTAAAAAAATTATATCACAAAGCTCAAATGTCGACCAGAAATGTTTAAACTTGTTGTAGGAGAGACATTTTGTTGGAGGACCTCTAGGAAAATTGTAAATTTTACATTTGACATTGAGACTGATATAATAGAGGTAGAACTAATAGGGTTTTGATTTGATATAATTGAATGTATCCTAATTGATCAAACATTGACCAATCCATCCATATATAACCATTTTGTGAACTTAGGCCTTAGAAAGCCAGATTATTACCATCACAGGCCCTTTAAGTCTTCATTACATAGTAGCATAATAAAACAATCCAACACCTTTAGCCAAACTTAAAAGAACACCAACCAATCAATGAAAGATAGTACTTCAAAAACCATAGATAAAAGTCAACAAAGAATAGGCTACACAAAGTGGAAATAAATATTTGTAATATGAATGTTAGTAATATTAAAATAATACTCTTAATTACCTTGTAGTAAAAGAATTCGAAGCGAATACCATCGTAGAAACTTCGAAGTTGTCCACCATGGCGACCATATCAAAGCTTCAGTTAGACATACTTCTAATTTAGCGTGTGTCAAATATTCGCAAATTCATTGTTTATTTTGAAATGCTTCTCACCCTTATTAGTTCAACAGCACAATGGTGATGAATACAAATTTTAGGTATTAAATAATTTGAAGAAATTAGTGAATAGTGAATACTATTGAAAGAATTTCACGCAACACAGACCTATATAGGTCTGGCTGGCCTATCTAACATCTTATAGGCTACCACACAGATGGTTTGTATGGATAGCTCAATATAAACGCGAAAGTATAAACATCCATCAACACAGTGATTGTTTTATCCCAAATAACACCAAATATTTGGTCTTTTACCTTAATGCTTGTAGATAACACAACTATGATATTATAACTCATGGATGAATGAGATATATTGTCATGGGATGGACACTCAATTGGACAAGACCAGTACTGTAAAAAGGTTCGGGAAATAGCCACTACTATTAGTGTCGGACAGCAATGACGTACTTTTCCCATAATTCATTGGTGTACTTTTTTTTCTCTTCTTCTTGATCATGTTCCTGCTTAACACATTCTCCTTATTGTTTATTATAACTTAGATATTATTTTATCATTTAATCATCTAGTTTATCTTAAGGTTGATGTTTTAACTTTTATTTTAAATTTATCAAAACTGTGATTTTTTGTTTGACTATTTCAACAATGGTTAATTGGTCTAGATACGGTGTTGTAAGACTTGTTTATAATATGTGGACACATACATTTTGTTATTTTAATAATGTTTGTCTCTTTGGTATTTAAATATGAATAGAAAAAGTTTGTGTTGTGTGTCACAATTTGAATATGTGTCTGGAATAGTGCAGCACAGATTTTCCGTGTATGAAGAAAGAAAATTTAATATATGGATTCAAAGAATTAATAATAGGTACTGTTTTTAATGAATTCGATTATCTTAAGATTTATAAGAACTTTTGGTTTGAAAAAAAACATTTTGCTGATAGCCGCAGAAGTAATACCTATTCTATGTATATTGTTGTAGACTTATTTCTACTTTTGAAACATTACCGACATCTTGTTTCAAAGACACAAAACAAACCTCTGGTTTGAAATGGATTAAAAATCTGTAAAACTTGATTTTCTGTTTTATATGAATCGAAGACTGTAAAGACAAACACAGAGTTAAAACATTAGCAACAAGACTCTAGTGACATTTTTAAAATTAGTCACGAAATTGTATTTATTTTATCAAAGTAAAGTGTATAACCACAATAATCGTGAAAGAGAAAAATTAACTTGTATGATGAGTTATAAATAAATGTATTAATTTCAAAGATAGTTGTTTGTAAAAGTTTTTTAGATTAAAATAAGATTAGTGATTTAAAATTGGATTTAGGCTCACATAAAATAGAATAGCTAAAAACCCACTCTTCCAAATGATTAAAAATCTGAAAAATGTTAATAATAATAATAATAATAATAATAATAGTAATAGTAATACTTAGCACCATGTCTTACTACACGTTCGAACTATACGCTTAGGTATTAATTACGCTAATGGTTTAGGAATTGGGAAGGCTGAATATAAAGGAAGTCACCCACATTTGCATGGAGGGAGAGTGGAAAACCATTTAGGAAAAACACCTCCAGTTCACCCAACCGAGATTTTAACCTTGATCTCCCCGTCCTCAGCAGTTTAGCTCAACAAGAAACCAGTTCGTTAGACAACTACGCCACCGAGGCGTGTAAAAAGACTGAAAGACAAAAAATCTTGTTCTTAACAATTAGTTTACTTGGTGCTTTCGATATGCTACGTCCACTATTTTACCATGTTTACTTGAAGCATGACAGAAAGTTAGTCTGAAAATTTAAATTAAAAATGTTGAGGGTTTAACATGTAATATTTAAGCCAGTTGAGTGGCTGCATGTCTAGTGCATCTTTGGCTCCTACTTTTCACTTCACCCTTTTCCGCTAACATTCACTCATTACTTAATGTACTGACAATTAGATAAAATTGTAGCTTTCCTTGTATTACACACCTTGACCAAGAACACATTTATTAAATATGTTCAACCTTTACCTTCAAGCGTATCTAAAATTAAAACTTTAATTTCAAATAGTGGTTTGCATGCTAATGGTCTCAGTGTTAGATTATTGTTTTATGTTCTTAACTCCTTATAGATTTACTAATTTGTAGTAATTATAAGCCTTCTTAGCTAGATCAGAAAATATACAATAATACAAACCACAGTTTATTTATATAGGTAGATTATTTTACCCTTGTACCCAAGACTTCGGGTTGACTATATTTGGTTCACTTGTTTATTTGTGCTCCTAATTGATAAATTATCACCCATAGATTTAATATTAAATTATTAAAGACTTTTATATTTCTTCACAACCTTAATCAAATATTCCCAACTTTTTTTTACAAAAATCCTCTTACATCATTAACCAGGAGTGCACGCAGGAGGGCCAGGGGACGATTGACCCCTTAATATTCTGGTATCTAATACTAAAAGTAGGCTAATTCCGCCAAACAGTGTTCCTAACTAGCGCTCAAACAATGCACCCAGCCAACAAATAGAGAGTTATAGAATATAACTGATAAACTAATTACTAGAGCCCACCGCAGGCCACCTGCTGACTTTAGGGTTGATAGTTTAGCACATCCGCAAGCAATTCCAACAGCTTTTACCATTCAAATCGTCAAGGTCAAGTGTCCACCAAAGAATTTGGATGGACTCGAAACTTTTTCTAATCAATAATTTCAAAATATAGTTGGTGGCGTGCATCTTTTCCTATATAACTATGACGTCATTTATTTGTAGGTGATTCAAGTTTTATTCCCTCCTTCCCAATGACACATACCAAAGCTCATCAAAGGCAGTATCCCTTGTTCCGTTGAAGTTCATTTTTGATCTCTTCTATTTTCTTGAAGCAGTAAAAAATATAAAAATTTCTCGTTTGAAGTAAAGTGTATAAAAAAACCGAACATACAAATAATCTTAAAAATACTTGAAGTAGGAAAGTTGTATTTGAGTTCGTCAAGAAAGCCAAAAAGCCTTGTGATTTAATCACTGAGTCATCATCCCATTCTCCGGAACAGTCAATTACATCCTCTATAAAGTCAATAAGCCCTAACCAATGAGCGTGCACCGTATGCATGAAGTTACACCTAGTGGATGCAACAGTTGTCAACTTTTCAGAAATAAATTCTTGAAGAGCTATTGCTCTCTTGAATGATTTTGAGAAAAATGCAGAATGACCATTAAGGTTTGAATTTGCTGTCTTTGGTATTAGTCAAACTTTGTTGAAAGACGAGATTCAATGTATGGGTATAGCAATGAGTAAAGAGGGAATTTGGATAAACGACCATAACTGTTTTTTTTTTTGCAAGCCATTCAAATGACCTGCCATCACAGATGCTCCATCATAAATTTACCCGTATATCTTCTCTTTAAGTTTGTACTCTTCTTCCTTGCTAGCAACATGTTTAAAAAACCTTCTGAGGTCCTGTCCTCATTAACATTGGTAAACCCAACAAACCTTTGATAAACAATGATATCTAATACATATCTTAAGAGGGTTGACAGCTGTGATTTGCACGTTATATCACAACTTTCATCCAAAAGTATGACAGCAAAGGTTGAAACTTAAGCTTCCTCTTTTTTCTTCTTCTTTTTTAACAACGAGAACTTTGGAGATAGCCTGAATGAGCTCATTTTGCACAGCCGGAAAGGTTCCATAGAAAAGTGTAGAGCTCTATAGGTGATGTTCCAAAAGAGGCGGGTGCAATATATAAATATATTAATTTGACCAATTCTCTTTAAATACATCACTAACTTTACGCTTTTTAGGGTCCTGGTGGTCTAGGGGTAAGGTGTCAGACTTCTTTGCTGGCGGCCGGGGTTCAATCCTCGGTCCCGGCACAGATCTATCTGATTACCAAACCCTTCCTTCACCTCTGACAAGACATCTTGTGAATGTGGGGAATGCCAGGCCTCCACCGTGGTTCGGATTCCACGTTAAACTGTAGGTCCTTCATTTCATCTCACAATCACCCTACCATTACACATTAGCGTAAGTGCGTATAACCCGAATGGGTAGTAAGACGTGGTGCTAATAATAATTATAATTTCCGCTTTTTACTTGTGCTACTCGCCATTGTAACACACAGTAAGCGCATTGTAGAATAAACTATGACCTGACACGTAATGGCGTCCCAAGTGTTTCAGTGAATGAGAACGAACGCGAACACTCCAGGCTATGTTCGGACACACCCGAAATAGTATTCACTCTCTTGTCTACTATAATTGTCATTTGCTGGTTTATAATACAATTTTAAAAAAACACAATATTTTTCTTTGCGTAAAAACCAAATTCATTTATAAACAAACGTTAATTGTGTTGATAAAATACTTATTTATGCTATTAATTAATTACGTACAACATAAATCTGTATTGGTACTTTTTCCCCTTGAAATAATTTTATATATCTCGTGAGCAAGTGGGGCTGAAAAATAGTTACGATTGTTTTTAATCGATTAATTTTTTAAACTAAGAATCGATTAATTGATGCATTAGTAGAATACTCGATTAGCAGCTAATCGATTATTAAATCGAATGTATCTGAAAAAAAAATTGTATGGTATACCGCACAGACTTTCTCGTTCTTTTACCTAAAAATTGACTAATTTACTTAAAACTCGTAAGATATGTTAAATAAAATAATGGATATTACTGCAGAAACATAGGTAATGGAAAAAAACGCACCAAATTCTACAAAAAAAAAAGTATAAACGAAATTATACATATCTTATTGGATACAACAAACGATGATAAGGGAGGAACATATCTGGTTACCAAAGAACATAACAATTTTAGATTTCAAAGTCCTACATAAAAAGATTTAATATTTACTCATAGCTTGAAAACCATTTATTTTATTAAGAAATATTTTATATAAAAGATTTCTATTTTTAATAGTCCTACATTTTTGCAATGATATGTAATTTTGTATCTCAAAGAGTTATGGTAATAAGATAAAAATTTAAAATTTACGCTTAAGTCTTTTTCATTGAAAATAGAGAATACTAGCCATTTTGTTTATAATCTTAGTCAATGCGTAGATATGAATTTTAATCAAAAACACTAGTGCCAATTTTTTTTTCCGTTTCGCCCTCAAATAAACTACCGGTACTCTCAATTTTAGGGTTATACAGACAGAGGGACAACATTAGGGAAAGAACCTTCTAATGTTCGGGGGGTCATGAAACGTCTACTACATCCATCAAAATCTTGAGTTGCATTTTTTTGGACGATCACAATACTTTACCTGTAATTTGTGAAGAGGTAAATATGTATATTTAAATGTGTAGGTGTATCATTCACTCTCAATGATGAGAAACATTAAAGTCAAAACATTATAAATTGAAATAACTCTACAATTAAGTTTGCTTAGAATAATTCTAAGGAACATTATAAACAACAGTGAGTATAGAATAAATCTATATAAAAAAAAACTGGAATTATTAACGAATGCTATGCCATAAATTAAAAGAGCTCTAGTTTTTAAAGAATTTTAAATCAGAATATTTACAATAATTCAAAAGAAATGGGAATGCCCTTGCCACTATTTACTTACTAATTACTATATGGAATGCAAGAATATGGGAAGGGGTTCAGAGGTGGTGTGGTGTGTGTGCTTCCTAGTGCTATGATATAATATTATGCTATATTTTCAGCGGTGTCAGCAAACCACTTTATGAAAGAGTCCCCTTTTTCTGCTTTTAGCACTGCACCACCGACAGAATATCACTGTCTTAAGATTGTATACTGTGTTATCTATGCCTTACCTCAACTTTGCTCTGATACTAGTAAACATCATTCATCAATATTAGCCAACATTATCTAGATAGTATTGTTTCAATGCTTTTGTTTTAGGCATTTAACGTACATTTTCTGAAACAACTGATTAAATCATCAAAACTTTTAGTTTTGTATATTTTAAAGACTGCTTTTATTATGGAAAGTGTAGTTTGGAAATAAATGCACCCGTATAAGTGTGAAGAAAGGATGGGAAAGTCCTCTTCAGTACACACGACCTAAATTTTAACCTTGACCTCCAATACTGTAAATATACAGCACATGACTTACAAACTAACTTTACTATAGAACAAACTGTAAATACAACACCCAGTTAAGCATCTGTCAATTCAACATCATGGGGAGGAAAGCCTATATAATACCAATCAATATTTAATTCATATTTATCTGTTCCGGAAATTAAACCCAGGAAACGTAGCACATTAGAATTGGTCATTCCTGAGGTGACCAGACATTTTAAGCAAATTTTTGAATCAATTATTAAATAATCATTGGAAGTAATCGATCAGCCCGATTAATCGCAATCATACTATTAGGTAGAATTAATCGATTACTTATGTAAAAATCGATTATAGTCGCTCCACTGTTATCGTGCTTATGTTTGTTAATTTAATTTTAGATAACGTTTAGACTTCCATGTGTGTGTTTTTTTTAAAGAATATGAATGTGTTATCACATTTATGATTCATACTTTACAATATACATTATTTTAATTTATTTATACATTGTTTAGCTTTTGCACATATTATTTTAGTGAGAACTAAATCAAGAGATGTCTGAATCAAATAATAAAATTCAATCTTTTGTATTGTTGGACTTAGAAACAACAGGGTTGGATTCTAAAACTAAGATAACTGAAATTGCTCTCGTTTCAGCAATGCGAGATCATATTATAAATACTTCCAGCAGAGAAAATAAACTCCCAAGAGTATTAAACAAGCTTAATTTGTGTGTTTACCCGAACAAACTAGTGCATCCATGTTCTACAAATATCACTGGTAAATTATTTACATTTTAAATTTAAGTTGTGACCATAGGCCCTAACTCGATTAAATTAACTTCTATTGGCTTTATGTCGAAATATAATTAATAAATTATTTTATTAAGGAAATGACTGTGTGTAGTATTTCATGCAGGACGGTAGAGATAGGATGTATCCAAATAGTCCATGGCTCCCTAGTCGGACCCTTGAGTTCTAGACTTGATGCAGTCGTGATGATTTTACACTTCTCGCGCTGTTCATAGTGAAGACTTCATCAAACTATTCGAACGGCAATAACCTTATTTAAAATGTTGGAAAACGTAAGCCACTGCTCTAGTAGACGAAACGATAATACTAAAACAATTGCCAGTCAAACACCGCGAGAGCAGCGCACCGTTGGTAGCCTTCGTATCCATGGTGACCAAGACCTCGAGAATACTGCATAGGTATCGTTCGCGACTATTCAGACAGATCTACACTTGGTCACGTGATTGCCAATGCAGCTTTCAAGGGCACGAGTCAAGGCCACACTGAATAGTCAAGTACACTTGACTTGATGCAGACTTGATGACTTTACACTTACCACATACTTAGATCGAAGACTGTAACAGACTATTTGAACGGCAAAATATCCTTTTCACAGTTCCGCAGTGCCGCTTCCTAACATTGATCTTAGAAACTATTTTAAACACCATCTATCATCCCTGAATTAGTACAGTCTACTTACAAATTTGTGGTGACTTTTCACTGCGCATGACAAATTATCCAACAAACCTCAACACAATAAACACCCAGTATATTTAACATGCATAATTAAAGATCACATTACTCTGTGAGCTCTAGCTGACGAAAAATTAAACAATTGCCGATCAAACACCACATTGACGGCGTGTCAAGAGTAACTTGTTGTTACCCTTGGACTCAAGGTTGTGTGAGGGGTGCATTAGCACACTTCGTGACTATTCGGATGGATCTACACTTGATCATGCGATTGCTAATGCAACTATCAAGTGAACGTCAAGGGTCGACGGTGCGTGAAGTAGACCTATTCGAATACAGCCACATTAAGTATAGAATAGAAGATTAAAAATAAGATAATTAACAAAGAGAACAGCTTACAAAAAAACTCACTGACCGGACAAGATAAGTAAATCATTTTGTATAAGATGATACAACTTCACAGATAACCAAGCAAAAAAAATTATCTTAGAACTAAGCTTAAAACATAGTGGAAAAAAGGATATAACGGCACAACTACCCAAAACAATTATCAATTAGATATATGATCTGCTTTGGTGGCCGCATGGTCTAAGGAGTCACACTCACAATATCCTGGCTCACCAAATTACAGGTAGACCGAGGTTTGAAACCTGGTCGGGGTTTTTTCTTTCCAAAATGGGTTTCCATTCTCCCACCACACACATATATACAGGTAGGCCTACATTTCCTCCAAATTCAACTTTCCTCATCCTTAACTCACTCGTATAATTAGTATGTAAGCGTATAACCTGAATAGGTAATAAGATGCGGTGTAAACAAAATAGGCCTTGGTAGTACTTGATATGAAACAAATATAGTAGAGTGAAAATGGATACAGTGACCATAAGTAACCAAAACAACTAAAATGTTGATAAGGGCATACTTTATCAGGGGTCCATTTGAATAATAGTGTCATATTGGGCTACTTTCAAGCTTTTTTAAGACCACATTATTGCTCTTATTTAAGTTCATTAAGGAGTACAGGGTCAGATTTCATGCTTTGTTTAATGTTATGCAATGATTTTTCAAAATACACAATACATGTCATTAGTAGTGCTAGGACCTTTATGATTGTTCATAAGTTCTTTTGACAAACCTAAAATGTTGTTCAGGCAGACAGGTATGTATGTATGTATATCAAAACATTAACTTGAGCCATTTTTAAGATATATCCAGTAAATTGTCAGAGAAGTAATTATATAAGGGGCTCCTGAAGTTACCAAGTTCATTGGTGAATTTCACCAGCTCACTTGCATCAATAAATAGTAACAGACATCCAAAACGGAAACTATTTTCTTCAAATAGCCTAAGTTTTTCCAAAGGGTTTATCCGTATTTTCATACTTAAAGAATGCCTCATCTCAATAAAATAATTATTGAAAATATTGCATATTTGTTTTTTGTCATTTTGCCTGCTTCCCAGGAATGTAAAACCCAGAATATCATATAAAACAATAAAGTTATTGTTTGCTCTCTATGGGTGGAAATGTGGTCTCTTACCTTACCGACATGACAAAAAGAAATTTGGGGTGTTCAAAAAAAAGGTGGTTAGGAAAATATTTGGTCCAAAAAGGAATGAGGTTACTGGTGAGTGGAGGATGTTACACAATGATGAGTTAGGTTCATTTCCTGTGCTCATCACAATACATTGTTAGGATAATTAAGTCATAGATTATGGTGGGCAGGATTTACAGTGTGAATGGGAGATTCTGAACCGTGTTCAAGGTATTGACCGGCAAACCAAATGGGAAGATAACATTGGACTTGAAAGAAATTGAGTGTAATGAGGTGGACTGGATATAACTAGCACAAGATAGGGATAGGTAGCAGACTTTTGTAGGTGCAGCAATGCATTTTCGAGTTCATAATGCCAAGAGTAAGTAAGTATATTCTTGATTATCATGAATTATTAGAGATGGGCCCTCGAATCCTTAAGGATATTAAAAATTCAAGGCTCAAACCCTTAAAAAAAAATTTTTTTTCAGTTTTTTCAAGTGAAATTTGCTTTAGAGCTCTTAATACTGCTTATTGGTGGTTCAAAAACAATTATAAATATATAAAGAAGTTAAGAACCAGACCCCAGACCAGTAATTTAACACTTTACTAATATATGATTGATATAAAGAGTGGATTATAAGAAAAAATGTTAACATTTAGTTACTATTTGTATTTTATATCACTCTACTATATTTAAATCTCCTCTTATGTTCATAATTTTTTCCAAGATTTGGATTTGGGATAAAGCCATTCCGTTTGCAGGTGGCTTCTTTGCCCCTGTCATCTAGTCTTTTTGGCTGAATTTAATGATTGGCTTACAATGTTAAAAAGGTTTCCATATATATTTATCTAGTCTGTCATTATTTATTGAGTCAATATTTTCTAGGAGCATGTGATTTAGAGTTTTGAAGTTGATAGTAATAGGGTTTTGTTCTCGGTTTCTATTCCCCTTTTTTATTAAGAACCTTGTCTGCCTTGAGTTAAATTATTATGATCACTGAGACTAAAGTTTATATCATTTATCCACATTATATCTTATGATAGTGTGTTAGTAATAGCATGGTCAATAACCCGCTTCGGTGGCCACATGGTCTAAGGTATCACTCTCGCAGCAGACTAGAATGCTGATGATGGGGTGATTGAGGTTCAAATCTAGTTTGGGTGTACTGAGGATGGTTTTAACAAAATAGTTTTCCACTCATCTTCTAAGCAAATGTGGGTATACTTTCTCTAAAATATAATCTTCTTCATCCCTAAAACCATCAGAGTAATTAGTAGTCAAGCATACATCCCGAACAGCTATTAAGACATGGTGCTAATAAAAACATAATCAATTGTACTCTCAGATCTACTATAGACTCTTTTAAGTCTATTGCAAAGAAAAAACCATGGCTTTCTATCAGATTTAAATTCTTTACAGATGTACTATTTACTATCACACACCTTAGCTCAGTTGATAGTGTGTCTGTTTCTTCAAAACTTTACCCATCGTGTATCTGGAGAGTCCATATCCACAAGAGACCAGGTGTGTTGATCTACCGGGACTGTGAGTGAACATTTCCCTCACTGCCGCAACATTTTCCAGGGTCCACACTGTCGACGGTCATCCCCTCCCTCTTGCATTCGCAACCGACGCAGTTGACATTAATTTTATGTGGCAATCACCACCATCGCTGCACAAGGACGACAGATTTACACACTTCAAAACGGGAAGCTCTCTGGGCGCAATCCTCCAAAGTGGGGAAAGGATAGGAAGCTAGCCTTCACAACATCAAGTTGCCAGGAACTTTTCTATTAGTTAGTTTTAACACTGGTGACAATGGGCAGGTCATATATAAGCTGCTTGTGCGTATGAATCCACAGTTTGATTCATCACGCAGCTCGTTAAAACAGTGCCGGTAATATATTAATAAGTAGTAACATAAATCTACACAGCACACAGTACTCTGAACGCGAAACGTGTAACTTAATATCACACAAAAACAATCCATAATTTAACAAAAATTGTGTAATTTTATATCATATCTTCAGTACCGAAGATGTAATCATTTAAATAAATCATGTACAGCATCAAAAGTCTTGCTCATTTCATAATTATAAGTATCCCATAACCGCGTGATAACTGCATAGTAAGGCATGTATGCGTCATCATAAAACCCAGATATAATTATAAATAGTGCGCATTCATAGGGCAATATATTTCAATAAAAAAAGTATATCGTTTTAATTTTCATGTATGATCATCTTACAGCAGAGCCCAATAGCTTTCCTCCCAGTTAGAAGGCCAGCAGTTACTGTCTCACTGGTTAGCCAGTAGCTCACACGTGTAAACCAAAAATAGCAATCACATGTAATATAACTGTTACATGTAGAAAATTGTCAAAATATTTTTTTTTGTAATTCATTTAAAGGCCCATTATCATGTAAACCTTGTTCCAATAATTACAGTTCTGGTACTATATTTGGGTTTTTTCCCCTTAGGTTTAGATAATTTGGTGTTGCAAGAACAGAAACCATTTGACGAACATCTTGTGAACATTCTTCAAGGCTATCTAGAAAGATTGCCTCGTCCAATTTGTATCGTGGCTCACAACGGAAACAGATTTGATTTCCCAATCCTACAATCAGAATTGCAATTTGTTAAAAAGGTAAACCATTGTCTGAACATAAATATTTGTTGTGCATTAACAATTTATACTAAGCTCTTAGTATTTTAGGTTACTTGGATGAAAGTAGGCCTTTATCATGCAACATTTCTTAGAAATGATTATAGATTATTACAATTAAGTTCACTTAAATACAATTTCCTACAAAATATTTTTCAACCCGTCTACACCCAATTTGTTTAGTTTAGTGTCAACTTGAGATCCACCAACACAACTATAATCCAAAACAACAGGATAATGAGGTACATAAAAACACTAAAATAAAAGGAACCTTAAAGAGCCGTGTCACTGTAATAAGATCCACTCAACATTTACGACTAAGTGATACGTTAGCATAAGTTACACATTTTATAGAACAAATCTTACAAAATTATGTTTATTTCTATGAATTAGGTTGTAAACACAGTTGCCACACTCTTACATACTAAATTTACAATTCTAATTACTAAACTAAGGGCCGGTTGCACAAACAATAATCAGTGGCTTGATCAGAGATCATTTGTATGTTGATCTCCAATCAGTGTCTCAAACCTCATTTTCAGTTGCACCATTAACAATTAGGACGTGATTGTCGATCAGATCTCTGGTCAAGTTAACCAGCCAATTCTCTCCCATAAACTCTTTGATTCCCCGATCAGTGTGTTTAGGGTTAACATAACCTGTAACTGTTATTTTCTTGATAAATATGATTTGTTCTTTATAATCTTTATTTATTAAGTAATATTTAGTAGGTATGTTTGTATATAATTAAACTTATTTTAATGTGAGTTTGATTTATAAGTGTAAAGTATGGAATCTTCAGATGAAGATGTTTTTAATTTATATAATGAGGTTATAGAAAATGTTCAATTTCGAAGACAACTACGGGAAATATATGAACTTTTTTTTAAATATAGCGATAGAGAATTTGAGATGAGGTTTAGATTGAATAAACGTTTTGTGTTTATTTGATAGGATTGTTAAATGAGTATCTAGTATATTTCACATTGTATGCAGAATTGTTCGTAGAGTGACTCATCACCTTGCCTTAATGGCTAAAGATAAAATACAACTTAAAGTAGACCAAAGAAATATTTCACTCTTACAAGAAGAATTTGTGTCCACTGCTGGGTTTCTTGGAATTATTGGCGCTATAGACTGCACTCACATTCCTATACTCTCACCAGGGGTGTGAATGCAGAGCTATATAGAAACAGAAAGGGCTATTTTTCTGTAAACGTTCAAGCTGTGTGTACAGCTTCATTAAAGTTCGTTAATGTTGTAGCTCGATGGCTTGGATCTGTACATGACAGTACAATATTTTTAAACAGCCGATTACGAGCTCAGCTACAAAACAGATACATTCCTGAGGGAAACCTACTGGGTGATGGAGGTTATGCTTGCAGTGCTTTTTACTAACCCCACTCAGTTCTCCAACTAACGAAGCTGAAGAATTATATAATCAATCTCATATTGACACAAGGAATCCTATTGAGAGAGCTTTTGGCGTTGTGAAGAGAAGATTTCCCTGCCTTACAATGGGCCTAAGGTTAAAGCTATCAACAACATTGAAGTGCATTGTTGCTTGCTTTGTGCTTCATAATTAAATTCATGAAACAATAAAGTTAAAATTTATTAATTCAGAAAATATATTAATCTAGGCCTAGTGACAAAAAATAATTAAAATTTATTGAAATGATTAATACTGTGTACTATAAAGTGTTTCATAAAATAAACAATTTACCTTGTCATCAGCTGTTGCTTTTTTAACTCTCCTCTTGTAGTTTTCATAATAAATTTTTATTTGTTCTAAGGATCTCTGAACAGATGTAGTGTTTTTATTAAAATCGTCGGCTAAACTTTTCCAGGCCGCCTCTTTCTGTTTACTTGTCACAGCATCAGTTTTTTTATTTTCAATTATCGACACGTATTCTTCCAACAAATACAATAACAGAACACGTTCATTTGAAGTAAAGTTGGGACTTCTGGATTTCTTTTCACTCATTATGTTATGTTTAAATGATATATATAAATATATATATACTTTAAAAGCTGATTTTATAACCTAACTATAATAATACAATTAATACAAAAGTCTATTAATAATTTCAAACAAATTTACGTGTATTAATTTTTTAAAAAAGGTATTCACAAAGCCAATCTGGTGTATACATTTAGGCTATGTTACAACAGTCAGCTGTTCAAAAATAGAACTTTTTACAACGTTGCCAAGCTAGTTTTATTTGATTCCCCGGTTAAATCTGTGGTCAGGTGATCGGAGTTTTTGATCTCTAATTAACTTTGTTGCAACCCAGATTTTTCTTGATCTATGATCAAGCTGATTGACAATCCGGTGATTGGAGAATCAATATGATGTTTGTGCAACCGGCCCTAAGTCTGGTCTATGAATTACAAGAAAGAACTTCACATCAGGTGTATATATGGTACCCTACCCTATCTCTTGTAGAAGTTGTAGCAGCTGGACAAAGGTTCTTTATTGCAAACAATGGCTGAAAGTAATTAATGTCAATCTATTCTTAAATAATTATTATTTGCTTAGTAATACTACATTATCAATAAAAAAATGTTACCAAATAATTCAAATAATACTTCCCAAAAAATGATTGCATAGTTGGCAATTTCATAATTCATTGAAAGAACAAAATATATTAATAAAACTATTATGTTTTTGTTTGGGGTTGTGGCAACAAGAGATATTATAAAACATGAACTAATAATTTAAAAAGTATTATATTCACACTTGTATCTGTATAACTGGCCACCAAAAAAAATAAATGCATTTTATAACTTAAAGAAAGAGCCATTCAAAATACTAGTTTCAAAATAAAACGTATTTTGTAAACAGCTCATGAACACAACCAAAGATGATTTGTGTGACATCATCAACCAACCTTGTTTCGGCTGGTTCAACATCTTAAATTTGTGAAGAGAATACAGCATTATAGGAGCTCTAGTTTGAAAATAATTTTTAAGTGAACCACAGAAAAGAAACAAAGCAACAGGCTTCTATTTTTATAACATATTCTTTCTTATATAACAAAATTAATATATTTCCTGACTAAAAGTAATCAAAATGTTTTTCCAACAACTTTTTTTCCAGGGTATCCCAGATGATGTGCTTTGCATAGATTCACTTGTAGCATTCAAGGAACTGTTGTGCGCAAAGAAGAGTGATGGGAAGAAAGAGAATCCAACATCCAACTTGGGTATCACACAACTCAACTGTAACCACACAGTCCCCCCAAAGCCCCTAGTTAATTTACAAGACGAGTTTGACAATGATTTATGCAAAGTCCTAGACATCATTGAGGAGATACCTCAAATTAAATTTAAAAGTGGTAATGATTTAGAAGAATCTAAGGAAGACCCATCTGAATATTTGCTTCTTTTGGAAAAACAGTTGACGGACTCATGCTGCACGACTCCTACAAGGAACATTCCTAGTCAAACATTACTAGAGTGGATACAGGTCAAGAATGAAACTACTCCGAAACAAGAGGATAATATCATTAAAATAAGTAACTCTCCCGTTATGAAAACAAAGGTAAATGCTGAACCCACAGATACCACGAAAAGAAGTCGCAAGGATGACGCAGTGGCGGCCAGGAAACGTCTCAACTTTTCTCCCCTGAATTCGGTGATGTAACCAAAACACCTAAGAGTTTCAAACTGATCGACATATATCAGTTTCTGTTGAACAAAAAGTCTGTAAACGATCATATGGCTGAAAGCGACTGTCTTAACTTGTTAGAATGCATTGTCACAATGGGGCCCACATTCGTAGATTGGGTTGATAAAAATGCCAAATTGTTTAGTCTTGTAAAGAAAAGATGGTGAAATTAGTTTCTTTGGCATGCATTTTTATTTACAAAAAAAAATAGGGTTTTCGTAAAAGTTTTATAAATGTATTAGTTTTAATAGTTTTTTTTATGGGATTTTCTTTTTAAATTTGTCATATATTTTCACTATGTTTTTTTAGTTCATTTTACAATTATTGAGATATTTTTACATAATTTTATTCTATATAAAGAGCATGAAAATAAGGTATTTAACGATGTGAGATCTCTACCTCTCAACACAGAAACTTTTAACCCTTTACCTGGCACAAGCATTGAACCACCTCTTTGTTAGCCTAACCATTCCCTGGCATGAGCGAGATTCAACATTTCATTGCAATAACTTATTAATTATAATGTCATCTATCATTGAACAACTGCACTTTTGGCCAGTCTCAATACTTTATATTAAACCTAATAGATTAAGCTACCAGTTCAATACTCTTCTATAACCATAAATAAAGCAATAAATGAGTAACAAAAATATTTTTCGGGTAAGAATATGAGTAGAAAAATTTTCGCCAGGCCAATGCAGAAAGCTGTGAAGCCAGGGAATGGTTTAAAATATTAATTCGACATAAAGGCAATAATAGGCTTATATTTGGAATATTTAGCAAACTCATATAACTTATTTGGAGGATACTATATGTTGTTGGAAGACCAACTTGAACGAAAATTTAAGTTTATTAAAATAATCATCACAATACAACCTGCTAGTAAACTAGTCGAGTTCTCTACAGTAATTTTTCACACAAATAATTGTGTTTTTAAATTAATGTGCCGGAATAAGTATTGCTAGTGATGTTGGAATCAATCTTGTGCACAGAAGTGAATGGTACCACCAAAATCCCAATCATTTGCTTTTTCAAATAATGATATTTAAAAAAAATCTATATCTGATGCTTAAAAAATAGGGGTGTGCGAGTACTCAAAAATTCTAGTTCGAGTAGTTTTGGTAGCAGCTCAAACTCGACTCAAAATATTTTTTTACAAATTTAAGTACTCGGAACTTTCAATTTTTTTCTCGAAAATTCCAAGTAGGACTACTGTATAGTTAATTTTATTCAATTTAAGATATTGCTTCATAGCAAATACAGTCCCTCAATCAATATTGTACAGTAATTATTATATTAAATATATTTAAAAACTCAAATTTGTGTGAATATAATTGTTTTCACAAAAAAAAAATCATTTTAAAAATCTATGTTTGTACTTATGATTTATTAATTGATCTATTAGAAAAGTTAAACTTGAAATATTTATTGCTTTATATTACTCGAATTGTATTATTTTAACTGAATATATTTTTGCTAGTTAATTTAATTTGTATATGTGTTTGATTTTTTAAAGTAACTATATTATACTAAACTTATATTAATCATATTTTACATTGAAGTTTAAACTTTTATGCCACATTTACACAATTATTTAACTAAAATCAAGAAAATAAATTCCTGGTTATGTTTTTTCACTCAAGGTGATAAGTTGGTTTTACTATTGATAAAGAAAACCATTGCTACCGATAGTATTTTTTGTTGTAAAGCTGGTGGAATGATTGGGACTAGATTAATTTAGGCCAAGGTGCAGGTAGAGGTCAACTACCCCATTTCATCTTCTCCATTACATTAATTTTATTAAGCACTAGGGGCATATATATTTTTTAATGTGAGTCTTAGTTTTATTGTTTTGGAATGCAGTTTATAGTTGAGTTGCTTGAGATTCCCATAGTTTCTAGTTTGGGGATTAGAGTGAGTAGTGAATGTTCAACCCATTTTGGTGGTTGCATGGTTTAAGGGCTATTCTCTCAATAGACTAGACTGCCGATGGCGGGGAGATCATGGTTCGATTCTGGTCGGGTGTACTGAAGGTGTTTTTTCCTACATGGTTTCCCACTCCCTCCACACAAATGTGGGTACATTTCCTCTTAGGTTCAACATTTATAATCCCTAACACATTAACATAATTAGTATATAAGCGTATAACCCAAATGGGTAGTATGATGCGGTGCTATAAACATGTTTATAGATTCAAAGTTTGAGGGCCATGGTATGGATACAAGTATTGTAAGTTTTATACTACTACACTCTTTCAGTGATGTGTAGTGTTGCCAGGGTAGACAAGAGTTGGTTTAAACTATACTTGTGAATTGTTATCATCACTCATTAGAAAACACTATTGGCCTGGTAACAACGAAGATACATTTCCGTGTGACGTATGTAGTGCAGAACATGTGTATTATTGGTCAGATGGGAGACAGACAGGGGTGTATTTACAACTCTGCCGCCATAGGCACCAGATAATTGGCCGCCCACCTTTCCTGCCTTAATTTATAACCTTCTAAATCCCTGTTTCCCCCCTACTAGCCTCTATACACTGACATATATACCATATACACAATTGTTATCTGTGGAATAACAAATAAGTGCTTACATTATTTGATTATTTATTATAGTGAGGTTTTAAAATTATTAAGAATCCAAGCAAAGATTTAAAAAGTTGAAATAAATACTCTTACACTATCACAACACACAAATTCAAATATTATTTAATTTAACAATATAAAGTTTGCATTAGTAGACTGTAGAACATGCTACTACAAATTAAATATTAGCATATACGCAATAATAAAATAGTCAATATTAATATCTTTTGCCTTGATTTTTGCTGAGTGAACTGGTTGATGATGCCAGACAACCATTTTATCCAATAAGTGACCTTCAATTAAGACGATTGTCAGTGAATTAAGGCGATTCTTTGCCATGTTGATATGCAGATACAGCAAATCACAACAATCACACACATGATAAAGCCATAAAATTATTTTAACTGGTAAAAAAAATATGTTTTCTTTCGTCATTCAAAATTTGCCGCAATAGGCAAGTGCCACTGGAGACAGTGGGTGAAAACATGTTACAGGTGGTTTTAACAAGCTATGTTTATCCTGGGAACACTCAAGTATACATCACTACAATATTTATTTTAAATTTGTATTGGATACAAAGTCTAGCGAATTTTAGGTGTGTGTGGATGTAGCAAAATAGTCTTAATTTTTTATTTGAATTTACATTTTTTTAAATTAGTATATAGTAATATTAGAGTGACACAATTTCAGATGATGTATGTGTATAGAAATAGTATTACATTAAGTTGCAATCTTAATAAAATAATGTTTTTAATATATGGGTCATTTTTAAATTGAGGAACAATTTATGTCTCCTGCCTACATAAGTATTTTGTTAATTTTAAAACAAGCAACAATTTTTTAATTAGTGGTAGAAAGTGTATAAAATTTGATAGAAATGTTTAAATATGGTAATATAAAAACAATTTAAACCAAATAATTATTAAAAGTCCCTTTCATCACTTTACTAACTGTCCCCACCTCTTAATTTCGAAGTTTGAAGTTCTATACAAAAATAAAGAAAAAAGATTAAAAAACATATAATCATCGTAAAATATTCCTGTAATACTGTTATTTTCGTTCAAAGAATCCATTTCAACAAATTATTCATGAATTTCGATATTTTAATCAATGTTTGTTTGTCCCCAAGTAATGCACTCGACAAACACGATATTTTGAATTTGGTGCTAAAACCTCCAGAATGCTTCGTTGTTCCACATTAGCCATAGTGTGCTGTTGTCCTGTACCTACTAGTTCTTGTTATTTCATTAATTAAAAAGTTTATTTACTATTACTCGGTCAACGTGCAAAAATTCAGGCAAATAGTATAGAGTATTTTAATTGCAAATCACTTTGCTAACATTAATATAATTTGGAGTTTTTGAAATAACTAAGCCAACACCAGTTCAGTTGAACGTAAATGTAGGCATGAACTAACCTCCATGTTTGTTTGCCACTTTATACTTATAATAAGTTATGAAACTCAAAAGTACACCAAAAACATCACTTTGCTAACGTTGTTTGGTAACAAAAATGATCTTATCACCTTGCTAACCTTGCTTAGTGACGAAAATGTTGTCATCACCTCACTAACGTCAGTCAGGTGACAATAAATAACTTATTTCTCACTAACACTCTTAGAAAATAAATAATTATTATATATTAACATTTGAGCTATTAAAAACATAAACCAAAAAATGAGAAATGTAAAACTTAATTTTCTTAAGGATTTTGGAAAATTTAACATCACTAACACATGAATTTTGTATAATTCTTCGCTTACAAATTCCTAATTCCAATAAATTAGGGCTAGTAAAAATGTATAGCTTTTATATTATTCTATTCTATTTTTTATATTATTGTTTAAAAAATATGTTACACTTGGTAAAAATACATATTTTATTTGGATTTTAGAGATTATAACATTTGTGTGCTCTACTGGTTTTATTACTTTTTTAATAAATTTAGTGTTATCAGGCAATATATTATACTTTTCTTGAAATTTTATTTTTTAGTTTTGGATTTCCTATTTGTCCCTCAATTTGAGAATGACCCATATAGTGACAGGAAAAGTTGGAATTTGACTCTGGAAAAGTCTTAGAATTTAAAAATATATTTTGGCTGGAAACCCTGGTATTTTTTTGATGGTATTTTGGTATTTTACTTGTATTTTTAGAGCTTATTATTTGAAATATAGATGAGTCAGTAAGTTAATTTTTTCAAACCTTCACAATCCTTGGTTGGATAACTCCAAAAGCTAAAATAGCTTCAAAGAACTTAATCGAGAATACTCTCAGAGATATAAACAAAAACTGTTACATCAAAATTATGAAAAAAGGCAGAGTTGAAAAATTCTTACCTGACTTCTGGGTTGAGTTCCTTGAATGCCATAAGAAATTCAGATAAATTTCCAGTAAGGGGCCTACACAAATAGTATTTCAGTTTAAACATGCGGTTAGCTCAGGGACGTCCTCATCCTGTAGATTAAGCAACTGAAAGACATTCCCTGGTACAGATTCATGTTTTCTTAAAGCCAAACCTTGCTTGGCCAGATATTGGATTGTAGTCATCTTCTCAAGACATAACCTACCGACAGAGAGATCCGATTTTTTTTTTGTGGACATTTCTGCTTATTGATTGGGTTCATATTTTTGTAACTCAGCATTTCTCGTCCATAAGAATCTGAGTTTGTGTGTATACCAAACCTCTCTAATGATTTCTTCCAGTTGTTGAAACCCTAAACAGCAAAACTATCCTCCAAGGATTTTATAGGGTTTTGAAAGTGTGACATATTTTAATTTTTAATGTTGTTAGCAATAGCAATGATCTATTCAATTGGAGGATAATTCACAATTTTACTCTGCTGTAGCAGTTTTTAAAATGACTGGTAAAGTTTTGCATGCAATCATATGATACTGATCACAAAAAGACACGCATTGCTTATCTTTCAATACACATATTTAACAGAGCTATTCCAGTTGTACTGTTGTGCAGCAATTAAAAATAATCTGTACTTTTTGTTGGAGACACTGATTAAGATGCACGATCCAACTACTGCACCATTCACGAAAGGCGTTGCAGTAGCGTGAGCATCAAGAGTTAGCCAATCACATAGCTTTCACTTACACAGTTCGATTTCCGTCAACAAACCGACCGCGTCTGTTAATTAGCCCACTAAGTGTATTTGTAGATTCTATGTTCATCTCGGACGTTAATTTTGTGTACTCGACATTAACATTTGCTAACACTTTTTATAGCCTAAACACAAACAGAATTTGATTTTATAGGATATTTACTCCATATTGTAAGTAACGTTATCTTACGAATTTTATCATTCTGGTCACGAGTGTCAATGACCGTGATTTGTCCTCTGAATATTTAAATTCCTACAACTAATTGTTTTATTAAAAAATTGCAATGATTGATTCCATTCTTCACTAGCAAACCATACATTTTTATAAAGATTTTATATTTTTGAAAATCATTTTTAACATTTCAATAAGGAACGTTTAAAATTATTTATAGTAGAATTCAATTTTCAATAAGTGTGTACAAATTGTGTTGATTTAACATGAAAGATATAGATATGTAATATGTGATAATAATATAGGCACTATAATTTGATTCATATATGAAAAATTGGTAATAATTATTACAAGTTAAAAAATATAATAAAAAATTTGATAAAAATCATTGAAATTATAACAAACATCTAAAAAGTTCAATATATTTAAAAAAAAAATTGAAGACTTTTAAGTCAAATTACATTTAAACTATCTGTGTTAAGTAAGGATGATGTGATCATGCATAAATTACATGTCTTTGTATTATATTGAGAATTTAAACAGAATTATTTGTGAGAATTGAGAAAATACAAAATATATGTAGAAATTGAATTTCTTTCTTATCTGTAATTCCCTGTTCCTTATAGATACTGCTGCAATCCCTGCAATGTTATTAAAGTTTTGACATGTTTTGATTCTACAACAGCATCATCCTCGGGTCTGATGAAAAAAGAAAACACACCAAATGAAATTATGGTTAAAACACAGTGTGTTAGCCAATGTGGTATAAAAAGTAAATTTTATGAAAGTTGATAAGTTATAATAACAGGATTTGAATAGATGAAATAGTATATTTACCAGATTCAAAAGCTATACAGTTGAGTGTTCCTAGTTGTTTGAGAACGGAAACTAGTATGATCTTAAAATTAATGTGTATATATAAAAGTGGAAAGAGATCGTTCTGGAACAAATATACTATCAAGTCAAAGATATTGTATATCTAAGTCGATATTGTGTACTTAGAAATTATGAGATGGAATCGTAGGTAGACTTTGAATTTTATGTTAATAAATGTGCTATAAGGATTGGAAAAAGAGAATTACAAAAAAGGATATGAGATATATGGGGTGCAAGTCTTCTCGACACTGGCCCAAACAGGTCATTTACTACTATGAAAGGATGGGCGGGTGCAGATAGGGTTGGAAGTTTTTGTGATTTTAGTGTGCTGAGGGTATTGATTAAGTGGGGGGATTCCAGACATTTTCCCATAAGCAACAAAATAAAATATTTTGCTCAGTCTTGCATTTATTTATTATCAACTTATACAACAAAACTTAATATTTGTACATTTTATTAAAATTTCAACAATTTACTTTCAATATAAAAATTACATATACTCCAAATATGAAGTCAAGTTTTTAAAACAAACGTTACATATACTCCAAATATGAAGTCAAGTTTTGGAGAACACCTTTCTACCCCTAACTATTATAGGTTTGAAAATAGACAATTATTGTATAATATAAGCACCCAGTTTATTACAAACACATAATTAATTTTGATCAGTCTTACCTCCCGAGAGATGAAATAGTGAAGTGTTTGTAATAATGTGTCTTAATTGTTTTTAATTTTATTTGTGATCCATTTTATAGAATTTGATATTTTATAACATTCCTAATGCACTTTATTTTATACACATAAAATTATATTTAAAAAAATAATAAGATAAATAGATGGAAATAAGTAACACACAAGCACAATATTGATATTTTTTCTTTCCTCTTTTGTTGTTCTTAATAAAATAGCAATGTGAACTGTTTCTTTTTGTTGTAAAAGCCATATTATGTTTGTTCCCTTTAATGTGTTTCTATCCACTTTTCCTGTACCTTCTTCCAAACACATATGGCATAATACCTCATAAAAGAGGATAAGAAATTTTCCTTAAAGAGTCCCTGGTAAAAATACAAATAAGGGCAAATGGACAAAAGACTAATAAAAATCAAATAGCTACTGGTAAACCAAAGCTTATACCAAAATGTTCTCTGAAACTACAAACTCTCTTTCCTATATAATTTTACTATTCACTATAGCACGATGACAACAGTTTAGTTTACTATTCTCTTGAATGAAAACCCTATGGAAACACTGAATTATCACTTACATTAAATTAATTCACAGTGTTTACACACTTTTTTCGTATATTTATAAGTATTTGGGCAATTATTTGTTTTTATATTCATTTTGTTTTGTTAAATATTATTTCTACGAAACTTAAGCATTAAGGTCATGACAAACTCTTCAAAAGTTTTACAATTAAAATTGCTAACTTTGAAACAATGCTTGTCTAGGGTAGAATTAGTGCACCTGATTTAGTGTGGAAATAAAATAGTAGAATCAGTGCACATGATTTAGTGTGGAAATAAAATGGTAGAATCAGTGCACATGATTTAGTGTGGAAATAAAATGGTAGAATCAGTGCACCTGATTAAGTGTGGAAATAAAATGGTAGAATCAGTGCACATGATTTAGTGTGGAAATAAAATGGTAGAATCAGTGCACATGATTTAGTGTGGAAATAAAATGGTAGAATCAGTGCACATGATTTAGTGTGGAAATAAAATGGTAGAATCAGTGCACCTGATTAAGTGTGGAATTAAAATGGTAGAATCAGTGCACCTGATTTAGTGTGGAAATTAAATGGTAGAATCAGTGCACATGATTTAGTGTGGAAATAAAATGGTAGAATCAGCGCACATGATTTAGTGTGGAGATAAAATGGTAAAATCAGTGCAGCTGATTTAGTGTGGAGATAAGATGATAGAATCAGTGCACATGATTTAGTGTGGAGATAAAATGGTAGAATCATTGCACATGATTTAGTGTGGAAATAAAATGGTAAAATCAGTTAAATTTATCTTTAACTTGATAAACTAAAGAGTACTTTACAAAAATTACCATAAGAATATAAGCTTAAATTGAACCCTGAATCTTTGGCTCAGTACACCAATGCTATAACCACTGAGCTTTCTAAGAGTTGCAAATTTGTACATTGTGCATTCGTAAAGTTTTCATTTTTCTATTAGCAGCATAAAGCCCTTCTTTGTCAAAGGTGGCTGCATTATCTGATAGTTTGAGATGTTAAATGATCATACATATTTAGCTGATGATTTCCGCACATCCATCACAGACTCTACCTTAAAGTATGACCCTGGGCGTGGGATGGCTTCTGGATAGTTCAGCAATTATACCATTGATGTACTAAGACAAAAGTCCAGGGTTTGATTCATATGTCCAGATGTCATTTTTAAATTTAATGAAAGTTATTTAGATTATATTTGTAATGGTAATGAAAATGGTCATGAACAAAATGTCAGGAAAATTCAAGGAGGAAAGAATGAAAGCCATGATGTTTGCTGATGACTTGATGGTATGGGGGAGAAGGGAGAGGAAGTACAGGAACAACTGGACAAGAATGGAATAAGGAAGTTAAAGAGTGTGGAATGAAATTTAGCATGGTAAAGTGTGAAATGATGGTAATGACAAAGAAGAGGGTAAGGCCTAATAAAGATATAAGGTTGGATGGAGTAGAGCTGAGAAAATTACAGAACATAAAATCTCTGGGAAGCGTGAATGAGGTAAAAGGTAAAAGTAGGGAGAATGTAATGAGAAGAAGACAGCAGGGAAATTTGTTCTATATGTGTGTAAGAGACCTGCTATGGAAAAAGGAAGTCCCCTTCATGTCCACAGAAATGTTGTACAGGGTGTAATGTGTACCCATTGTTACATATGCAGCAGAAACATGGACATTGACTGTAAGATAGACCAGGAAAGTGGAGGCTATGGGAATAAGTTTGTGAGGAGCATGTTAGTTATTATTATTATTAGCACCGCGTCTTACTACCCGTTCTGGTTATACGCACTTATGCTAATGTGTAATGGTAGGGTGATGGTGAGATGAAATGAAGGACCTACAGTTTAACGTGGAATCCGAACCACGGTGGAGGCCTGGCATTCCCCACATTCACAAGATGTCTTGTCAGAGGTGAAGGAAGGGTTTGGAAATCAGATAAATCTGTGCAGGGACCGAGGATTGAACCCCGGCCGCCAGCACAGAAGTCTGACACCTTACCCCTAGACCACCAGGTCAACTAGCATGTTAGTTAGCTGTCCTAAGGAAAAACAAGATTAGGAATGAAGTTATCCGGGAAAGAGTAGGGGTACAGGGGATTACATGAGATAGTAGAGGAAGCAAGACTGAGATGGTATGGGTATATAGTGATTGAAAAACGGAAGATCCCAAAGAAAATGTTAAAAATTAGGTATGTGGGGAAAAGACCACAAGGTAGCCTAAGAAAGAGATAGGAGGAACAGATAACAGAATGTGTGCATGTGAGAGGATAATAATGGAAGAAATTAAAGGAAGAAGAATGGTGGAAGGATAGAATAAGAGTGAGGCATTAAACTAAAGTAGCCCGACCACAAGCTGGAAACAGTTGATGATGAAATATTTGCGAACCTTCTATCCTTTGCAGCAGCACAGATGAATATTACTCTTTTCTTAAGTCTTTGATGGAGGACAAACCATGCTTAGTACCGGCTTCCCTTGATTTTAATATAGATGACATATCACCCTGAAGATCTGATGTGAAGATATTCGAATTTGACCTATTTTGTGAGTTCAGTCGGTTTTTGGACTGTGAATATCATCATTTAGCATAGACACTTTTTCTTCTAAGTTTATAATCCTACTCAAAACCTTATCAACCTTTTCATTGTTCCTAGCAACACCATCTTGTATGCCTTCCAACATAGTGACTATTGTATTAAGCAAATCTGCAGATTCATCTCTATTATTTCTCTCAGACATTTCCTTGATGTCTGTACTGTCGACAACATCAAGAGAACTGCTTGGACTACTCTCCAAAGAGGAGACTGCAATTTGGGTGCTGTTGGAGTTGTAATCAGTCTTGCACTTTTCCAATTCCGATTTGGCTACTGCAAAAAAATAAATCTTTTATTAAAGTACAATATTACTACATAATATGAAATGATATAATACAATCACTGTAATATGAAAATTTTTGTTTTAAATATTGTCTAAAGAAAGTGTGTGTTTGTTACACACACGCACACACACAAGCAACACTTAAATAAATTGGCAACTACTTAATACCCCACTTCAATGGCCGAACATTCTAAGGCGTCACTCTTGTTTTAGACTAGCCTACTGATGACAGGGAGATTGAAGTTCAAATCCTGGTCAGGTCTACTGAGCGTGTTTTTTCCTAAATGGTTTTCTTCCTCAGGTGGTAGATATGGGAATACTCGCCACCAATGAACAGTGCCTGGAGAATCCTAGAAATGGTGTGAACCAGGAGTGTCAGAGGTGGAGGGTGAAATAAAATACCCGGGGCGGACCAACAAGCAAAGAAGGATAACATCTGGAGAAGAAGACCAACTAATATAAGAGCCTAAACCAGATTAGAAAACTAGAATAAATAAAAGAATAAGAAAAGATTATTGAAAAACTAAATAAAGAGGGAAAAAGAACCTGTGTTACTACCAGGAAACAGGTTATTAAGATCCTGAGGGAAAAAAAAAGTTTCTAACTCTACTTCCAAGCAAATGTGGGTAGATTACCTCTAAAATGCTTCTTTCTCCCTCCCTACCTCATTAGAATAATTATATATGTGTATAGCTTGAACAAGTAATAAGAGAGAGAAAAAAAACAATAGGGATGGTCCCTCAAATTCCTAAGGATATTCAAGAAATTTTCAAATTTGAGACTCAGATTAAAAAAAAAAACTATTTCAAGTTACATTTGTTTTAGAGCTCTAATACTGCTTAATGGTTGTCCAAAACTAATTAACTTAACTGAATGTATGAATATTATAACGAATGGATTATAAAAATAATGTAAACATTTGATTACTATTTGTATTTCTCAAAATGAGGTGGCCCAATGGCTAGATAATTTTATAATAATTTTATAATAAAGGAATTGATAAAACTAAAGAAATAGGAAAAATAAACTACTAAGAATAAGAATAAATTTGATGAAGAAAGCCCACCTAGGGAAAGAGGAAAGATGTGGAAGAATCCAATGCACAAAGGTGACATCTTCTTCCTTTTCTGTCTTCTATAGTAGAAGTAGTCCACACACATTTTAAACACAAATATAATAATATTTCGGCATTGTTGCCTTTATCAAACACAAAGAAGAAGAGAGTACAAATAACACAAACAATGGATTACTCCATCTTGAATTTTGAATTAAACTGTTAGAAACAAATTGTGCACAATTTGTTTCTAACAGTTTAATTCAAAATTCAAGATGGAGTAATCCATTGTTTGTGTTATTTGTACTCTCTTCTTCTTTGTGTTTGATAAAGGCAACAATGCCGAAATATTATTATATTTGGTTGTTTAAAATGTGTGTGACTACTTCTACTATAGAAGACAGAAGAAAGGAAGAAGATGTCACCTTTGTGCATTGGATTCTTCCCACATCTTTCCTCTTTCCCTAGGTGGGCTTTCTTCATCAAATTTATTCTTATTCTTAGTAGTTTATTTTTCCTATTTCTTTAGTTTTATCAATTTCCTTATTATAAAATTATTTGTATTTTCTATTATTCCATTATATTTATATTTCCTCTTATGTTCATAATTTTTTCTAAGTTTTGGATTCAAGATTCAAGGTGGGATTCAGATTGCTAAATAGTGGATTCATCCCAACTATAAAAACTTTTTAACTTTCTCGATATTTTACAGGTAGAGAAAGTATTGTGATCGCCAAAAAAAATTGAACTCGAGATTTTGATGAATCTTGACGTTTCATGACCCCAAATCCGAAGAAGAGGTTTTTGAATTTCCATATGTTTGTCTGTACCTCCAACTAGAGCCTAAACTATTTTACTGATCGTGATAAGACTAGGTATCTAGGGTTTTCATAGGGTTGCCCCGAGGGGTTTTTGGAATTGAATATCCAACCCTAGAATTAAGGGTATTTTACTGAAGGGCAAAAAGAGAAAAAGTCAATTTTCTCAAAATCGGCTATAACGATTTTGATTAAATTTAATTTCTGAATATTCATAAATATTCCAAACAAAATGGCTACTCTCAATATTTCGGCAAAATGACTTTAAGAGTTCTGGTCTGATGCGTAAATTCTCATTTTGTATCATATCTCTAAAACTATTTAAGAAATGAAATTACTTATCATTACAAATATGTAGATCTATTTATAATACGAATATTTTAATCGAAGCATATTTTTATAAAACCAATAACTTTCAAGCTATACGCAAAAAAACAACTGAAATGTTCATGGATGTCAACGTCTCATGACCCCACAAACCCTAAATAGTGGTCTTTGCAATGCCGTCTGTTTATGTGTCTGTTTAAACTTAAAATTAAGAGGAGTTTAATAAAGGGCGAAAAGAGAAAAAATAGATTTTCTCAAAATTGGCTCTAACGATTTTGATTAAAATGCGTATATAAGCGTTGATTAAGATTATAAATAAATTGACTATTTTCATTTTCCCGTGAAAATGACTTTTAAGATACTTTCCAGAAGCTGAAATTTACGTATCTACACAACTATTTGAGATACTAAATAACTTGTCATTGCAAAATTGTAGTACTATTACAAAAAAAAAAACTTTTATATGGAATATATTTTTATAAAACCAACAGTTTCTTAGATATTGGCAAATATATTAATACAATTTTGTGAGCTTTAGTTGTAAAGATATATTACTTAAGTCTTAACGCAATAATTCTCCAATGCCATAGAGTAATTAAATATAAATAAGTCTTCACAAAAAGTTTGTTATTTTTCCTTAAACCTCTTAGGAAAAAGGTTTGTACAACAATGATCTCCCTCTTTCATTTTAGACTTAATAGTCAATATTTACATTTTTTATTGGTCAAAATTTATAAATGAGGAATTTAATAGCAATGCGATGACATGAAGATGTACAACACCTAATAAAATGTCAAAAATTTTAACTGGAAGTCGAAATTTTAATACAAAGTGTTGACCCTTGTGGACCCAATCCAAACATACAGTTGAGGCCATCAATTCTTTAAAAATAAAATTATAAAATTTAAAATCGCGACTCAAAAAATGTTTTACATAAGGATAGTGCAATTTATTCTTGGGTTTGCTAGTGTATATTATTTTGATTCACATATTTTACGAGTTTTGAGTAAATATTTCCATTTTTCAACAATAGAGCGAGAAAGTCTGTGCGGAGCTCTGTACCATTTATTATATATTTAGTTATAAAAATTTAAAATTATGTGTAAATGTGAGAGTGATTAGAAGATGACATAAGATATAAGATTATTTACTTTCTATCAAAGACTAACATCTCTAACTTTGATTTTCTTACAAATGAACATTTGAAAGGCCTTTTAGAAAATACAAAAATATTTTTTGCAGTCAACATTGGTAAAATTTTACTATATTATATTTGGTACTCTGTAGGTATTGATATGAAAAGTAACAACTGAAGATAAAGTGAAGTGATGTTTGAATATGTGAAGCATACCTAGTAGCTTTTCATAATTGTGAAAAATGTCCATTCATAAGAAAATTGGGATATTGCTATCCTAATAGTTTACCTTCCTTTCTTATTACTTAAATTACATTAATTCACAATGTTTCTAAATTGTGTTAATACATTATATCAGGCAATTGTTTGTTTTTATCTTTATATTATGATAAAAGAAATATTTAAAATATTTATATTATTTAACTATTATCTATTTCAAGTTTCACATTTATGTTTACAATATAATTATAAAAACAATTACTGTATTATATCAATATAAGCAATAAGTATATCGGACCCGCCTTTGTGGCGTAGTTGGCTAACGCGCTAGTCGTGTTTAGCTCGACTGCTGAGGATGGGGAGATCGAGGTTCGAATCTCGGTCGGGTGAAATGGGGTGGTTTTTCCTAAATGGTTTTCCACTCTCCCTCCACGCAAATGCGGGTTCACTTCCTCTAATTCAACCTTCCTCATTCCTAATCCATTAGTGTAATTAGTACTTAAAGCGTATAACCCGAACGGGTAGTAAGACACGGTGCTATATTATTATTATTATTATTATTATTAAGTATATCGGATTAATATTATTACTATGGTGTATTGTCTCTACCCTGACACGGCAAGCTCTGAATGGTTTAGTGATTAAAATTAGGGATGTGCGAGAACCCTTTTTTTCAATTTGAGACAAGAATATAAAAAAGTATCGAGACACGAGAACGAGACAAGAAAACGTCCTTTGAAAGTAAAAAAAATTAAATTAAGTTTACTAAAATAAATATATAGTTTATGGAGTCCCTTTCGGACATTTGAGCTGGCGCTTTATTTAGATTGTCTTATATAAAGTTAATTCAAACACTTGAAATATCTAATACACATTTTATATGCAATCAATAAATTAGTGATATGTAGTTATAATGAACACCATTTATAATATCATTTTGTAGTGTAACAGTTTATATTGTCAAAGTTTTATATTGAAAAACAATATTTATAACCAAAACATTTCTTAATGAAGGCTGTTTTCGGGGAGGGAATGCAGACTATTTTTGGGTTATTACGGTATTATTGGAAATAATAAATTCCTGGTTTGGTTTTCTTATTTCTTTAAGGCCATTATTTGCTTCTTTTTTAATTTCTCAAATTTTTTAGATTAATTTTTTAAACTTTCGAGACAAGATAATTTTTTCTTGAATTTTCGAGATATTTTCGAGTCTCACATGTCCCTAATTAAAATTTGGAACTCCAAGCTCTCAAATGAGGGTAAATTATGCAGAGCTATCAATTAATTGTCAACTACATTTAAGGCGGTATGCAAGAACTAGCCTGAGTAAATGCTAAATAGATGTTCAAGTGGGCCACTAATTTAAGCAGCACGTTAGTATGAGTAGACGCTGAGTACCCCCAAAGTGTGTTTGGGATTACACTTATGCGCTACTCACATTGTGACATATTTTTTGGAAAAACCATTGCACAACTTGTTTTGACAACCAAATCAATACTACTACCACTGGGCAGTCATTTAGCATCTACTCAGGCTCTTTCTTGCATACAGCCCTTAAACTTACACACAAGCTCTGCTAGAGCAAAGGGATCACAGGCATCAGCCTCAAAGATCTTCTTGTCTAAAGTTTTCTTAATTTTCTTAATTCTTCCAATATAGTTGTCACGATGTGCCTGTGTCATGCCCTCTAGCAAATTGTAGCGTGTGTCCCAGAAATATTTAATGCAACCTTCTTGGATTTTCTCCTGTAGTTTGTCGATCATCTAGAGAAAGATTGAAGACTTGTTAGGTCACATTAACTCACCAAATAAGGCTTGCAAAAGGTATTTTTTTATAGATTTTCTATTAAAAATCGGTTCAAAGACCTATTTTTTGAATACAAATAATTTTATCTACAGTCTTGGCACAGGTTTATCTGATTGCCAAATCCTTCCTTCACCTCTGACAAGACGTGTATTAATTACAACTTGTGAATGTGTGGAATGCCAGGCTTCCACTGTGGTTCAGATTCCACGTTAAACTGTAGGTCCTCTATTTCATCTCACAATCACCCTACCATTACACATTAGTGTAAGTGTGTGTAACCCGAACGGGTAATAAGACGCGGTGCTAGTAATAATAATAACATTGTCTCTACAAATCCTGACTCTTGATTCTGAATATTAGAAAATATGATAGGCATTAACTGTTAACTTTTCCACATTAATTGGTAAATTAATGATCAGAGATCTGGTTGTTAGGTTTAGCCAATACTGATGTTGCACTAAACCACTAGTAAGCATCAAAGTAGCTCTACACAAAAAATTGTTTCAAAACCTAAAGTCTTGAATATCCTTAAGGATTCTAAGATTCAAAGGTTTTACTCCTAAAAACTAAGTTTTGCAAATGGATCTAAAGGGGCATCATTTATAGAGGTATGAGAAGTCCAATTTTTCAATATGAAGCAAACTCTAATCGGATATATGTTCAAATATTTTTTGTGGGTTGTTATAGGCTTGAAAAAATCTTATAATGTGGTTATTTATATAATTTTGTATGCACCAAAATCACTTTTAAATGTTTTTACCCATTTGTTTGTAATATTTCATTTTATTCTAATAACCCGAATTTTTGCAACTTATAATACAATTACTTCAGTTTTTTTCCATATAAATATTAATTTATATTCTATATAACAACTCAGAATGACAATAATTGACCATAAATTGAGTATTTTAGCAGGCAGGCAGTCAGTTATTTATTGACTAAGCTTCATAATTGTCAAAGCCAGAATTGTTTTCGAAGCAAAATTGAAGCAAAGTCTGAAGTTTCACACACCAGCCCCCCTACAACATATCTTCCCCTGACCCTTCACCTTTTTAGGAATTTTATAACCTTGTCACTAGTGTGTCCTTCACAAGGAAACGCAACAAAGAAGAGGTCTACTAAATGCAACAAGGATTTTGACTTTCATCTATAGCTGCATCACTCCTTTCTTTTGTATTTGTTTATGCCTAAATTTTACATAGTTGTTCCCTCTTAATTACTTTAGCTTTCTAGTTTTTTTTAATCATATTTTAATAAATTTCAATTGATAAGTCTGTTTATGATCTAAAGATTACTTATGTAGGGGGCACAATTTTAAACAATAGTAAATAGTAATGATTTATACGTTATGACCGGTCGCCGGTTCATAGAGGACGGGAGCACATGCACACACATAAATAATAGAGAAATGTTTACTATTTTTAACTAACTAGTTTAATAACATGGAATATAAAATATACTATTATATACAAAAGATGCTCTATACATGGTATCTGTCCCTGGGTAAACTACCTTAACTCTAATATATTCTTAAACCATGCAGAGGTCTTTAGTTTGACAACATCCTCTGATGAAATACCGGACACGACTGTCCTGCTAGTCAGTCAGTTTGTTCCTGCATGAATTCTGGTCATAAACTGGTCGTTCATCCCTAAATTGAACTTACATGGTCAGTACAGAAGACATTTTCTCAAGACTAGGAATGAAATCGTAAGCTAGGCGGCCGTCCTAAGTTAAAACTATTCCAAGTTTTAACTATGCACTTCTGTAGCGGCAAATTCTTAATTTTTAATGTACACTCTTCTCAATATATTGTTGGATCCCAACATATATATTTGAAGCATCAGCATACATTTGTGGTCTAAAAGCCAGTGGCTAAAAATATAAAATCATGAGTCATGTAAAACTATAATAGAATTTTGGTAGGAAGATACTTTTAGAAAATACAAACTTTTTTTTATATTTAGTAATGAATAAAATGATAAAGTATTAGGAAAATTGTTGAACACAAATAAAAGAAAAGACACTAACACATATTTACACACACTTGAATATTTCGATGCTATTAAAGCACCTTCCTCAGGAAGTAGTAGTAACTAGTTACTAGTTCTTGATGCAGCTATCTTCTAAGCTTTGTTATTCATGTACAGTAAAACATCGTTAAACCGAACCTTGGTTGTCAAAAATTCTGGATAATCCCAACACACTTTTTGGAAAATGGGGGAAAAAATTAGGTAAAATTAAATATATTTTATTGGTTAACAAGCTCAAAGTTAAAAGAGAATTCTAAGAATCAGTGATATTTGATAATAAAATATGTTTAATATTTACATGTTGTAGTCAACACGATGTGTTTTACTGTAACTAAAAATAATTACAGTACATACTACATGTTTTACACCAGTTAAATTATTGTTTGATTAAACCCATTCAAGTGTAATTTAAAATTCATGAAAATACAGTATTCTCACACTTGGTCTGAATTGAATCCCTGTATTCTCACACTTAGTCTGAATTTTCCTAATCCATACAAGCTTAAGTACCAATTAGTTTGAATTAACAAGATTTTAATATACAATTAATTTTACAAGCTTTAGCTTTCTCTATATACTACTCTTATTTTATTGATATTGGTAATACCTATCAAATGTGACAACTGCAAATCGCATAACCTGATGTATTAATATATAAAGGTAGATCTATTTCTATTTAAGGAAAATCTCTTTTTGCTTTTTAAGGTATTTTGTTATATGTATTTGGAAGAAGGTACAGGAAAAGTGAATAGAAAACATATAAAAGGAAACGAACACAAAATGACTTTTATAATGAAAAGAAGAACACAGTTCATACTTTACATTGCTGCCACTGAACAAAGAAGTAATGTCTCTTGAAGAAAACCAATTGCTACCACCCAATCCTATGACCTAGGTTTCATTCTATAGGAACTCATCGGATGGGAATGTGAAATGTGCAATGCAACTTCCTAAAGGGAGGAACCCCCCTAATTGCCCCCCAAAAAGAAGATTTTGTAGCTTTTCTAGCTGTCAGATAAGGTTCTTCCAATGATAAGTGGAATACTCTAGTAATTGTTAGTAAAACTTTACTTATGAACAAATGAGTAATGAACAGTACTGCAGTGAATAGAACAAGACACAGCAAATTGCTTACCTGAAAGAAAAGGCTGCTCAATCTTTGGGTCCAAAATTCTGGATTTTGTTCCATAGCCTCCCACATCAAGAAGGTTTTAATGTAATAGCTTTCAAGACGAGACCAACCTTGGATGTCTCGCAGTTTCTGAAATATAAATGTAATGAACCTATAGATCATCTGCAGTGGCCATCATAATAAATGAATTCATAAGTATAGTAATAATATTTAATATTATTTAGCACCGCGTCTTACTACCCGTTCGGATTATACGCTTTAAGTACTAATTACGTTAATGGATTTAGGAATTGGGAAGGTTGAAATAGAGGAAGTGAACCCGCATTTGCGTGGAGGGAGAGTGGAAAACCATTTAGGAAAAAAAACTCAGTTCACCCGACCGAGATTCGAACCTCGATCTCCCCGTCCTCAGCAGTCGAGCTCAACACGACAAGCGCGTTAGCCAACTACGCCACCGAGGCGGTCATATGTATAGTAAATAGACACGATGAAATATCTCATTTTTATAAAAATGTACTTGACTATTAAAATTAATATAAAAATTTAAGTTCACTGTAGCATATTTTAATGTAACTTCTATATTAATAAAATAAAGAATTGGTAAGGTTTGTCTATCTGTCATGAAAATTGTGCAATATCTAACACATGCAAGAGGTCTGAAATTTTAAAATTAGTAGCCCATGTGCATGAATGTATAAACCTTGAACCAGGAATTTCACAAGTTTGCTTAAATTTTGTTAAATGAATTAAAAATCGAGACAGAAGCAATAAAATGAAGTTGTTTCCTGTTTTTTGAAGCAAAGCGCTACCCAGGGTACTTATGTTAATTACATATATGTGAAATAAAACAAAAGTGATTCTTTTTAAGAATCGTTTATGTGTGAATATTGGTCAATTATGTTGATTTTAATGATAATTAATCATATACATACTTTGACTGGAATTACACCAGAATACAATACCAACTGCACTATTATTATAACTTTCTTCTAATATTCCTTTAACAAGTCAAAATTTCCAGTCAAGAACAAATATTTAACTCCAACAAAGGAGAATTAAAACGTGTATTTGATCTGGCCATCGTGAGAGATATATATGGACAAAGGAAAATATCTAAAAATTTAGCCATGATTTTTCTTTACATTACATTTTTCAGGATATGTATGAAACTTCGAAAATTTATGAGCTGCAACTTTGCTTTGAAATAAATGTAATCTCTGACAACTACAAAACTTCACCTATATAAATAGTGGCCGGTAAAATACACATTTATGTTTAAATTTTGCCACTCTCTGTAGTTGTGTTCATATGGGGAAAAAAAATTGAAATAATTTAACCAAATGTTGTAATAGTTTTGATTTATCATCCTTGGACAACATATTCTAAACAATTTTGTAATAAAAACGATTTTTTCAAATATTCAAACTACAAAAATAATCAATGTATTTAATTCGGCTTTGCTTTGAATGAACTTAATTTAACATAATTGAAAGTTGGTTAATTTTAGTATGTTATATACTTATTTCAAAATGTAAGGTCCTTTTCACTACTATTTTGAAATAACAAACCACTCTTCCTATTTCAATATTGTGAGGCATCTGAACATATGGAAATATATATTTTTTTAAATCCACCCTGCCTTATTACCTCTTCAGGTTATATGCATTCGGGAAGATTACTCTAATGGGGTAAGAATGAGGAAGGAAATATTTAAGAGGTAATTTACTCACATTTGTTTGGAAGGAGTGTCAAGACCATTTAGGAAAAATTACCCTCAGTAAACCTGACTGGGATTCGAACCCCGATCTTGTAGTCAGCAGGTAAATGGCAATACAAATTAATAATGTTCAAATGTGAAATATTCAAGGATCATGCAAAAAGCATGTGAAATAGTTGTTTGTACCAGTGTTTCACAAACTTTTGCCAGTCGCATACTAACTTTAAGGGCTTTGGCCTAACCAACTTACCCCTCCCAGTTTTTCATTAAAAAAGGACATTAATATACTAGGAACCTGCTTTACAGCAGTTTACAATCATACATGTTTATTACAATGTTCGGGGCTTGTCTCAACTCTTCCAGCATTTTTCATCATGACACATGCAGAGAATGGCTTTGGTTGCCATTTTATGTCGGTAATTCAGTTTGTATACAATAGTAATGGGCACTGTTGATTATTGAATGATGAAAACTATCAAATGACAATTTGATATTTTTCATTCGAATGAATGAACTATTGTGCACTAGATATAATAGTGTAAACATGTTTTTAGAATTTTATATTAATTTGAAAGTTAAAGAAAGTCTATGTTCTGCTTTATAATGGGTTCTGGAATCCAACCTGCCTTATGAGAGGGGCCCTACTGTACCTTCTATTTGGTAAAGTATAAACAGTTGTTCCAAATTTTAATAAATCCTTAATGGTGAGCTAAACAAAACCATGAGGGAGGAGAAAGGCTTATTAAAGTCAAAGAATTCACGTCAAAATCTTTGTTAATTTGTTTATTGTACTTACTATAGTTTAAAAAAAAAAAGATTAATACAATTCAATGCTATGGGCCTTAACCCCTGAAATCTTTTGTATACCCCTCGGGGTACAAGTAAGTTACAACAGTTTGGGAAACATTGGTTAACACAATATGTTTAAAGTATTGGTGTTTGTACCTTAAGTAACCGACAAATAGGTTTAAGGCAAACCTTTCCATGAATTATCTCTCGTTCTTGTTCATGGAATGCTAACCTCCAGAATGTATCTTCAAAATCGACACTATTTTTTGGCTTGGGCACTATAAACCACGCTTCCTGAAAACACAAGATAGTAAAAGGTAGCTTTCAAACAAAATGTATCCTGTATTAATTTAGACTGTTAAGCCAAGACTTAGCAATGTATTTTTTATAACACTGATATTATAATTAGGTAATTTGTTCAATACAAGCTTGCCTACAATGATGGTTACATTTTCTAGAGCTGGAGTTGGCAATCCTTTTGATATTATGGACCATGTGGATGTAAAAAAAATGTAATGGGCTAGTTTGAAAAAAGTATCGAGCAAAAACTTTCAGCTTCATATTTCTCATAGAGTAAATAGTTTTTAATCTATTTTTATGAACATAAATGTTTGTTTGCTAAATCTTTTACAGGCCAGATAAAATCAGTTAGCCGTAGGTCGCCGTGACCGTTGGTTTACAGAAAGGCTGTCCACCTTAAAGCTAGCTAAGGGCCTCATTTTATATTCTGAGACAGTGTGCACATATGGAAATTGGGCCCATACAGTTTCAACAGTTTTTTTTTAGATGATACTCTTAAACTTAAACAGAAAATTTGTAGCTTTTATTTACTAAGTTACTTTGTTTAATTTGAGATTAATTGCTTTGAATTTTATAATCTAATTTAATTTATATTTTGTAATTATATGACCTAAGACCCAATGGAAAATACATTATTATTTAAGGAGAATGATGAGTATTGAAACATTCAGTCAAGAGTAATTTTAATTTGATACCAAGCAGAAACAACATTTACTAAAAATTTTGGGAACAAAATTGTACTAATACCTATTTTCTTTAATGTAAATGTTTCTGCTACAAGTGCTGGTACATCCACAGTGATAGTTGTAGTGGCAAGCCACAGCAAACACATCAGAGAGTAATCTGAGAGAAAGCTTCTGTAACGTTACTTTATATATATTTCAGAGGTAAGTACTTGTAAAAATAAATATAATTCCAAAATCACGGAGCTGGGGAAATCAATTTTCTGATAACAGCTTGAAGAAATTGATGCCTTCCTCTTCTCTGATGCTAAGAAAAATATCTGTTTGCAGGTCACATGGTTCCAGTTGATATCTAGGATCTTGATCTACAATTTTCCCACTTAGTGGATTTCTAAAAAGTGCATTGCTACTCTTAAGTTCATCAAACTCTTTAAGCCTTGCATTAAATTCTTCCTAGATAATGTTTAAGTTTGATGCAAAGCTTGCAAAATTATAGGTTGCACAATTTTCTGCGGATAATTCCAAGCTTGACGGGAAATGAGCCAAACTGTTTTTTCCGGCTTATCTTCAAAATTTCAAGTTTGTTTTTTAAGTCACTCAAATGGCCAAATGGGGTTGGGATAGTCCCTGGAGTTTCAAATTTAGCTAATATAAATGGCCTGTAATAGCTCAGAGAGAAACTTAGAATTTGACAAGTATTTAGCTAGCTTGTATATTTGCTAGCTTCCCTAGCTGTCTTGGAAATGTCTGAATTTATTTTCAAAGCAAAGAATCTTATCAGGAATTTTCTGCCACTAAGTCACCTTACATCTTAATGCAATAGTAAATCACCATATGAGGATTACAACGCTTCCAACAATGGCCGAAAATTTCGAATGGGTGAGTGAACTAATTCCTCCACAAATTGTGTTGGTAATTTTTACCACATCTTTCATCACCTCACTCTGCTTTAATGATTTTGCACATAGCCTCTTGATGTATAATGAAGTGAATCAAAGACAATTGATGCCAATTTTTTCTTAGAAGACCAGCCAACCTATTTTTACTGTCAGTCACCGATTTTGCACTGTCGGTAACAATACATGTGTATTGGTCAAACCCAACATATTTTTCCACTGCACTTTGGACTGCCTCATAAATATCAGCTCCTCTAGTTGACCCATGCAAAGAATACAAATCCAGCAATTCTTCATTTGTGGTAAGGTCATGTTGAATGGCACGAACAATAAACAAGTAACTAATATCTGTTTGGTCAGTACTTTCGTCAAGGAACAGTGAAAAATATTTACATTTTTCAATAACTGTATGTACCTTGTTGCAGGTATGTTCCCCCCATATCAGAGATCCTTCTTGCAATAAATTGGTGAGACAAAGTAACAGTTTCAAATGTTTCTACCATAGCTGTGTCATGAAATGCTTTGGCCATTTCCACAGCACATTTTTTAATTAGCTGGCCATCATTAAATGATTTTTTTGATTTAGCCAATTTAAGAGTTACAACATAGTAGGGAATCAGACACGATGTTTGTGTTTTCGAAACTTTTATAAACAAACCGTTTGCTGTTTAAGTTTTTCCTTGTAGTCTTTAAGAATCGCAATTCTGGTAGTACCTTCATGTTTCTTAATTTTTTCCTCGTGTAACAATGAGTTGTATTCCTTGGACACCGACAATGTTTGCAAGCACACTAGACACTGTATTTTTCCACCGTTGTTTGTTAAAAGAATATTAATTTTCCCAATATGTTTGAAACAATCAATTTGCAGCCTAGATTTTGCGTTTTTTTAATGTAGTAGTCTTGTTAGATTTCGCAAAATTACTAAGAACTCTTTCTTCATTGTAAAAATAATAATAATAATAATAATAATAATAATAATATAATAATAATAATAATAATAATAATAATAATAATAATATATTTAGCACCGCATCTTACTACCCGTTCGGGTTATACGCTTTAAGTACTAATTAAGCAATGGATTAGGAATTGGGAAGGTTGAATTAGAGGACGTGAACCCAAATTTGCGTGGAGGGAGAGTGGAAAACCATTTAGGAAAAACCACCCCCAGTTCACCCAACCAAGATTCGAACATCGATCTCCCCGTCCTCAGCAGTCGAGCTCAACACAACAAGCACGTTAGCTAACTACGCCACCGAGGCGGGTTCTTCATTGTAAGGTATTTTCAATTTTTGGATAAATTAAACAGACAAATGTTACATGATAAGCTTATAGACTAATAAATTACATAAAAAGTTTTATAATAATTGATAAACAGTAGAGTACAGTAAAGCAAATAATATATATAATACATTTTACACAAATTAAGTCTGATCATTTTTAAGGAATTCTTGGATTCTTGGACAGGCCTAATCTACAGCATCAAAAACGCAATATTAAAAGTTATAATATTGGCTGAGTGTACTAGAAGTGGTTTTCACATCCTATTGCGGATACACTTCTTCTGAATAACCTGTCTCCCTTAGATTTAGCTGTTTATTTATAGCTCTTATGAGCTGAACATAAATCATGACGAAAAAAATTCGCCATTTTTTGTATGATTTTAACTCAAGGCTTAGTAATAAGGATGTAATGCTCAAATCCTTGATCTTTTGAATCCCTCGAATCTTATGGTTGATTCGAGATTTATAGAAAAAAACTCAAAAAAGTATCTTGAATACAATAATGAAGACTTGACACTCAAATAACAAGCAATTTTCAAGCAATTGGCAAAAAGGAATTATATAGACTTTCGTAGTTGGTAGAGTAACTAAATCACAACAAAGAACAACATGTTTTTAATAATTTACTAAAAAAGTGTTAGGTCTATCTTTATTGTCCTCGATATAATAAACATGGTAGATAAACCAAATATAATTAATCAGTGACAAAACTACTAATTTTTAAATTAAATTTTGAATATTTTCACTTCAACCAAAACTGTATATTAAAAAAAAAAAAAAAAGATATGAATTTGGATTCAAAAGAAAATGTAAGATTCAGATTCTAGACATATAGGGTTCAACCCATTTCTAGTTAATAACACTAATTTAAGGTGTAGTGGTGAAATGGATAGTTAGGAATAAATGTACCAACATTTGTCTGGATTGTCTCCATTACTATTATGGGAAAAAAACACCCTTAGTGGAATGAGGAAGGACTAAACGCAAATCTCCTAAACCAAATTCAGACACGCCAGTAGAACATACTGATGTTACTTTACATTATTCCAATATGGTATATCTTATAAGATGGCCATACTATAATTGGCTAAGGTGAGACTACCACCTGGGATGGAGTGGTGGAGCGGTATAGAATGAAATTTAATATAAGAAAGAGTGAGATGTTGACTATGACAAGGAAGAGAGACAGGTGCACAACTGATGTGACAGTAGGAGGGGAGCAACTGAAGATAGTAGAAAGTTTTAAATACCTGGGGAGTGTGATAGAGGGAAGCAAAAGAAACAGAAAAGAAATCAGTGAGTGAGAGAGAGAAAGAGAGAGAGAGGAAGCAGAAGCTTTATTCAAGAATGTGAGAAGTATATAATTTGGAGCAGGGATGTACCGAGGAAGTGTAGAGGAGTGATAAACAGGACGTAATATGTACCAATATTGACATACACAGCAGAAATGTGGGTAATGAAGGAGCAGGATCGAAGTAGAATTCAAGCCTGTGAAATTAAATTTTTGAGAAGTAGTATAGGAGACAAGAATGGGTAGGATGAGAAATGAAAGGGTGAGCGGAATAGTTAAGGAGCAGCCAGTTCAGGACAGGATAGAGAAGCCATGACAAAATTGGTACTGCCATGTGAGGAGAACGGAGAAGATGATACCTAATAAAAGGCTAGATATTGAAGTGAGGAACAGAGGACGACCAAGGGACAGGTGGCTAAAGGGAGTGCAGAAATATGTAGTGGAGAGAGAAGTGGTGGGGAGAAAAGATATGGAGACGTATATGTTTAAAAAAAACTGGTCAGTGGCTGGAAGTTGATGATTATGATAATGATAATGATAATGACATGATAATGACTACACCTTACTAGCTGTTGGGGCATTTCGTGCATTCACACTAATGTGTTAGGCATAAGGAAGGTAGACTTCAGAGGAAACGTACATGCATTTGTGTAGAGAAGAATGAAAAATCATGCTCAGTACATCCGATTGAGCTATGAACCCTAATCTCTATATCATAGACAATACAGTGTATTGCGAGAGTGACGCTTTAGAGATCGTGTGATCAACTAAGTGAGTTTTAATAATTTTAATTTTAGGAATCATTAAAAAAATGGGGGGAGTGGGGGGGAGGGGGGTTAGAGCAGGTTGGAGGATTGGGGTTTACCTACATATAAAAAATAAATTGTACAACTATGAGAATCTTCAAGTTCTCCCTTATCTTGCATACTGTTTTTTTATTTAGTATGTGCTTTTAATCATGAATACTTATTTTACTGTCAATTTGTTTTAATTAAACATTTTATAAAGTAATATACCTTCTTCGTTAGTAAAGGTCTGACTGGTTCAGGTGGCCATTGAGGGTGTTTGAATTCAATCACAGGCACAAGATCAACGTCTACAGGCGCCAAATCTCCCGGCATTGTGATTTTCAATGTCATGGCTGGTCCAGACTTCTTCAATGATAACTAAACAAGTGAGACAGTATGAAACATTTGAAGACAAGACCAGAGAGTGATAGTGTGCATTGAGTCATCTTTGGGAGGAAAGGGGTGAGCTCTATGGTGTTAAATGAGAAGAAGGGTGGGTACATCACAGTGTTATGTAATACAGATCTTATAATTAAATTATAATGTCGAAAAAATAATATTACTGTCCGTTAGTAGGGGTGTGCGAAATAAGAAATGTTTCGTTCGAGACAAAAATGAGAAAGAAACTCAACAAACGAGACAAAATCAGGAACAAGCATTTTATAATCTTATAATATTTAGGGACGAGAATGGGAATTAAAAATGTATAATTAATTGTATCTAAATTTGCTAATGCTAGCTTACAACACTGTGCAATATTTAATTTGTTAAATGAATACAAAAGCCCTAATAGTGAAAATCAAAACAAATATATAAAGTTTATAACCAAATACAAATTGGATACTAACATATGAAACAGCCCCATAGAAGATCTAATATGAAATATACTTATTACCTCTAGACTATATATAACTATTGCTTGGTGATCGCAACCAGCAACCAAGGATCATGCTGACTATATATTTGATGCATAGTCTAAGAGAAGTAACTTTATAGAAAGTACACAACACTTCAACATGGCGGGTGACTAGTAGAAATCTATTGATTTAAGTAAACTATAAAATAAATTGACTAACCAAAATTGCTTTATAAAACCTATCACTCAGATAATAATAGCAAATATAAAAATGTGTTGAATTACCCAATGTTTTATATATTCAGGAATGAAAGAATAATTCCCGAACTTTTCGAGATTATAGCATATCTGTTTCGATAAAACAAACTTTTTTTTTTCCAGCAGGAACCTAGAAATTCAGTAAACCCAAACTGCCCTAACCGTTAGTAAATATAGTTATAGGTAACTTCCGTTTCTGGGTATCATTTAATCTGAGTCTCTGTTTTGGTGTCACAAAAGTTTCCCTTTGAAATTATGACATTCATGCTTTATTTGATATGCACATAAGAGGGGACCCTCCTTGTTTTTATTTTTTAGGGTCTAGAAGTAGCATAAGCTTCCTTCCCATATTTCCCATGCGTATTAATTTTATACAAATATTTTCAATTGACCTTTACCCATTCCTAAAGTGGGCAATTGATATTTGTCAAGTCGTCTTAACACAACAGCCAAAATAAAATTAGCTGTCATAAACCCTTGATGCCCCACCTCCCTCAGCTTGGCAAACTTTAGAAGTCCAGGTATCCTTAAAATAAATTTCCTAAGAATCAGAAAGGAATCAGTATATATATTTAGGTTTATAAAGGTTCTTAGTGATTTTTAAAGGTTCCAAATTTTATATAATTGCATTTTATGCCCTTCTTTCTTCGATTTAATTTTATTTTTAAGCACTCAATCTTTGTTTCTGTCCTTTACCCGCTAATTAAAGTTAGCTCACTTTGAGAGTTAGCACCGTACCATCTCTCTTCTCTATTTTAATAAAATGAAAAGTTTGTAGGTTCGTTTGACATGAAAATTGTGTGATATCTACCAAACAGAGAGGGTGGAAATTTAAAAATTAGTAGCCGCTGTGAACGATCATGTACACCTCGAAGTCAAAATTTTAAAATTGATTTTTTAAAATTAATTAAAAACTAGGTTGGAACAAATAAAATAATTTTTTTTTTCTGTCTGTTTGAAGAAAAGAAAATCATTGCCCAGGGTAACCATGCCATTCATTGCATGAACCAGGGGCTACACTGGCTACTCCTTCTAGTTTAAACTATCTTGAATCAAAGAAATGTTTAGGGTATTTCATTAATAAAATACCCTCAAGATATTGAAAGATCCACTAAATTTCCCTTTATTCAGATTTCAAACTGGGTTGAAAGTATCACTCCATTTAACAATGACCATGAAAACCTACTATAACAGTTTATAAAAAAGTTTCAAATGTTTCATAATTTTGTAACAATATTAAAAAACTAAATGGTGTGAGCCTGCCAGCGAGCTATACCAACCGAGTGGCCGCCACCGTTAACGATGATAGTGCCAACATTTGCGGATAGAGGGTATCATGTGGTCAGCACAACGAGGCCTCCGGCCGTTAGTGTCAATTTTATAAACCAGAGCTACTACTTCTTTACTCAAATAGCTTATCATTTGTCCTCACAAGGCCAAGTTTGGCCGCGTTCCAGACCCACTGTTTCACAGATAAATTTTGGAGGTGCGGGAGATCGAACCTGGAACTTATGGATCTTTAGCCAGAAACTACTGACCACTAGACCACTATATCAGGGGAAAAAAACACCTGGTAAACTTTTATTTGTAGGGATGAAAAACCCTGACCATGTCATTTAATCATTGTAGCTATTTTGTATCACAATATCATGCTGCAATTTGCTGCAAGCTTTAATTTACCTTCCAACCCAGTATTCGAGGTGCAACAGCGTGCAGAAATATTTATAAAGTTACTGGGTGGCGCTGTCTGGCTGTAGGAGATTAAACAGGGAAAATACAAATTCCAATACAATTTGTGTTATGTACTTGTGGACCCCCCATGTAAACCTCTCTCCTCTACTAAATCACATAATCATCATATGCTTCTGTATCAGTACCTTTGGTTTCTCGGACATTTAGGTATTGATGATTTAAAAAAGTGTATTTTGGGATTTTACAGATTAGAAAATATGCACTTTTAAACTATGTTTACAAGTCTATATATTATAGGTCATAGAAAATAGTTTTGTGTTCATTCCAGTAAACACCAAACTCATCTATTGTTAAAGGTTTGAGCAATATTTAATCTAACCGCAGCATTTGATTTGGCAATTTCTCAGCTAACTACACCACTTTAAAGTAAAAAAATTGCAACTTATTACTTAACTAGGCCCCTTTAAAGTAAAAAAAAATTACCAAATATTTAACTTCTTTTTCTGTGTCATCATGTGGGTTCTTGTGTTTTACACACAGTTCTACACCGCTGCTTTCCTTTTTGGGCAGAGTATTCAAAGCTTTGTTAACCACACCTTCCATCCATACGCGAAACTTTGTTTGGAGCAGATAGCCATCGCTATCCCGCCAAGTGTCGAGACTTCTATAATGGCATGTAAGAGACATTTATTTTTAGGAAAGTAACCTGTTTTTGATTAAATAACATTGTAAGGATGTGAAATATGTCAGTGGAATTATGATTAAAAGTTTAAAAGTTGGCATACATCATACTGCTTTGTGTGAGACAAATAAAATTACTAAATATAATGACAATCAATATAATACAATACAATAGTTGATGATGAATTGAATGAATATAAAAAAAACAAAAAAAAACATTAAGTTCTAGATTGATTGCTTAGAAATATAAATGCAAATCAATTAAGATGAGCTAACAACCAAAAAACCTTTGAACAAACATTTAATCGAAACTGATAAACAGAGTGAAAATATATGAGACACATAATATGTTGTTCAATCTAAGTTCAAATAATGTTTTTGCCAAATTTAGTTAAAACTGGTCAACGCAATAGGCAAATATTGCAAAACCAACAGATATTCTAGTGGCCACCATCTTAAATTAAATAACCAGATCAAAAAATAATAAACATACATTGTCAGGTATAGGTTCAAAGAATATCCCTGCCAAATTTGGTCAAAATTGGTGGACGCATTTGACAGTCATTGCATAACAAAGATAAAGATAGAATGCAAAATGTTTAAGTTAAAACAGAGCCTTTTTATGCTCGGTCGGTATATTCTAAAAGGAGAAATGGATGTAAAAAAATTTAAACTTACCTGTAAGTTGAGGTCCATCGAGGATGTTGTCTTAAGAGATCAAGACCCCTAGTAATTTTAATCTTTGTAAAAGCAGGGAGAACACCTTCGGTTTCAATCTAAACAACAAATCAAATCAAATTTAGAATATAAAATCGAAACCAAGCATACCTATGTGAACGTATCATAAAACTTGAAAGTATGTTGGAGGACCACCAAGATTTTTTTTACTGTTTATATTGCTCATAAACAAATGTGAAAATACTCCTTAGAGGCTCTAAAATTTTTCCCTACAGATTTTTTTTTTTTCGTTTATTTTTGAAAACTACCTAGTAAATTTTATTCCCAAGAAAACACTGCACTGCATCTTACTACCGAGTCAGGTTACTCGCATTTGTATTGGTTTCACTTATGTGTTAGGGATGAAGAAGGTTGAATTTTTGAGGATGTATACCAGCATTTATGTGGAGAGTGTGGAAAACTACTCTCAGTACAGCCGACTGGGATTTGAACCACATCTCCTCATCTTAGGCGGTCTAATTTATTACAAGAGTGATGCCTTAGATCATGAGGCTAACAATCAGTTAAAATGTTATATTGATTTATTAAATTCCAACAATAGCAATTTAATCTTTAAATCAGGGCAGTAAGTTTAAGTTAAGAAGAGAAAAAAAAATCAAATCTGAAGGTCCTAATGACATTTAAAAAAAAGCCTCACCTCAATTTGTTTGTAGTCTATAGGAAGTTTCACAACAACATCCATGTCAAACTCGGTGGCTTTGCCCACTTTTAGGCCATCAAAATAGCTTCCTGCGCCACAAAGTCTTTGAAATGTTGCTTCAAAAAGTACATCATTTTGTTTCATTATTAAAATCAACTCGTCTAAAACCTGAAAGGCACATAAAGAAGAATATTGGTTTAACTTTGTGGGTTGCAAAATATTACGAGGTTAAAAGATGTAACAGAGTTTTATTAATCATAAAATCTGTTTTAATTACCTAACAATATGTTAAAAAAATCTCACAGATTTTTATGTCATGGACTTTATTTGTTAAGCCTTCAATCAACCTAATTAATCTTGGGGTAAAGTGCTCGCCTCAGGACCCAATGTTTGCGGGTTCAAACAACTCCAGACAGGACCAACAGATTGTTCTCAAGCGATAAAAATCTGTAGCACAACTTCCTTTGGAGGGAAAGTAGAGCAGTCAGTCCCATGTCGATTGTGTCGATCCTGGAAGGTATGTGAAAATACCTTTCCAGGCAAAATTGATAGACATTTTCACTCTCGACCATAGAAATTTTGAATAGACTGATTATTTCAGCACATGAAAAGTGCAAGTTAAATAGCTCAAATTAATAAATAAAATTAATAATAAGCCTTTTTTTCCCTTCTATCATGGCTTTGTTTAGCTCAAGATTTATTAATATTTGTAATAACCATTTATACTTTAAAAAATAATCTGATAACTTAGCTCAATCAGTAGCATATCTGTCTACTTAGATAGGGTCCCGGGTTTGATTCCCGGCATGGCCGAAAATTTATCATTGGTGAAATGTGGGTTTACCCTCTCACAGTGATGAATTAATGAATGGCCAGGTATTGGCTGTTGTGCCTGTCTTAGTCTTAAGTTATATATTGTAAAGCATATGAAGCTACGACAGGCCTAGCAAGCCATTAGTGGAAAATACTTTATGGCTTGAATAAAAAACTGACCCCCAGGACACTAGCTGGAAACTGTAATGGATGTAAAGTAAAACTTTACAAGATATAGCAACTTTGTTTCCTTTTTGTTTATGAAGAGCTGGAAGGGATACATTGGTAAGACCATGCATGGCTCTAAAAGGAATATGCATTTGACAAAGATTCGGGAAACAATGATTTAGCCCAGAGGTGGTGAAAATATTGTTTAATGTACCCGCAAGTGTGGTGAAAGAAAATTTAAATTTTGTCACACAATGTAAAATTTAAGAAATTAGGTTGCCCAATCAACATTTAAAACAACACATATAACTACTTTGACAACTCAGTTGCAGATACCTAAAAACATTTTATTAGTATCTATTTTAGGTTTAGTTATTTGGAAATATTTTAAGTCAATAAATGTTCTTTTGCAGCTTTGAATCACAATTAATAAAGAGGGTATATTTTCTTTTTTGTAGCTTTGAATCACAACAAATAAAAATTGTATATTTTCTTTATAAGGACCCAATATATCAGAGTAGGCTTATTTAATTATTTTCTTCTTCAAAATTGTAAAATATGATGTTACTTAAAAAATAATGCATCCTATACATAATTAAAAAGCTAAGTTTGCTCTGATACAACTTCTAAGTTTGTCTTAGTTTACCTAGGAGAAATGGCCTTAAATACAAATGAACAGTTACTTTAAACTTACATATAACACTTGCGCTTTTACTTGAGTTTATGACTCTGTGAATCTAAAACATGCCTTTAGTCCAATAACAAATTGTTATGTTAGCTATTTGAAAATTTTATTGTTTTGATTAGCCAATCAAAAGAAATATTTTTACCATGGGTGTTTATGGTTAGTGAGCACAGTTTGTCTGGTCCCAGTGATAGCTCTTTTTGTCAACCAATTGTTTTTTTATGATCAAAATTGTTAAATACTTTATTCAATAAAATGTATTGCAGTTGTTACAGTCTTGGTAAATGAATTTCAATTTTCCAAATATGTGTTTCTAAAGTACTAAACTCAATAATAGATGCCAGTATCTTATCAAACCATTCTTTTCATTGTAAGGAATCAGTTTTGTTAGAGAAAATTAATTATTTTATTGAATGAAGTTCTTAACCCATCTATTACCTAAGATAGCTTGCAAAATAATAGATATTTAATAGTGAATACTTACCACACAAGTATTTTGGAAATAAACAACAAAAACTGCCACAGTGACTCACAATTAAGTTAAAATTTGGCTTTGAACCACGATTAAAAATAGAACCATATTGTTAACAATTTAGATCTTTTTGATAAAACTCAGTAGCCAACCTTTATGAAGTGTTCTACATAGGCTTTTCTTTCAGCGTCCTGCAGAGAAATAAAATTCTTATTTAAATGATGTATCATCGTATCCAATTGTGTGTAAATCTTGGTCTTTGCTTTATCCTCCATGTTGCCTGCAAATTTGATCCTGAATAAAATGAGTGTAGTAATTAGTGAAATTCATCAATGCTTTAGTTTAGCTTATTAAATAGAAACCTCTGAGTGAGTATGTGCAAAATTCACTTTTCGAAATGCAAAGCCTTGCTTTGAAACTAATTTTCTTCTTTTTTTTTTTTAGCACCATGTATTATTAGTCCCATTCGAGCTGTATGCATGTGTATTATTATTTCACTAATACCTGCTTCGGTAGCCGCATGGTCTAAAAGTCACTCTCGTAATAGCACAGAATGTCGATGACATAGAGATTGAGGTTCGAGTATACTGAGGGTGGGTTTTACCTAAATGATTTTACACTCTCCCTCCACGCAAATACAGGTACACTAGACTTTAGTCTCTTGTGAGAGTGACGTCCTAGACCAAGCGGCCACTTAAGCAGCTGAAACAAAAATTATCCATTAATTAATATATGTTAAGAGAAAGGTTTAGAGCGTAAAAAAAACAAAGTGCATTACATTATTTTATGCTGACATCTGAATTTATAAATAGTTATGGTACAGAGGTAATTTATCCAATAGTCAGTGTTAAAATACTGTTTAGTAGTGTTTCCAAAAGTTAATCAAATGTTGAAATGTTTAATATATGGCAAGACATTTTAAATATGTTCATAATGTATCGAAGTTTCCTTTTTTTTTATATTCAAAATGTTATGAACATAAAAGGTTATTGTGGGTGTTGACATCAAAGAGAAGTAAAGCTATTTTAACTTCAACTTCGACATTTTAAAGCGGCACATATCTTAAAAACTATTAAGAATAATGAGGAGCTACTTGAACAACTTAAGCACTATTAATCACTTTACAAACTATTAGTACAGTTGGCCTATGAGTGAGATAAGCTTGTTGTGATTTATGATACTGACTTTGGCCCAGAAAGCCAAGGTTTATTCTGACAAGAGTGCACATTTTTTTTGGTTCGTGATTTTTAATCTTTTTTCCTCAGAATTAAACCTTCTCAACCTCTATACTTAGCTTAGTAATTTATCAAACAGTTAGAAATAAAACAACCTATTGTTTCACATCTGACAATACCCAAGTTAGGCACTAAGCTTCATATGGAAGGAAAAATAAAGTGTAAGTAAAATTATAGACAAAGATTTGCAACAATTGATAACGAAGTCCTATTTTAATAGGGGGACCATATCAGACAACTAGACAAGTTACTAGATCTGCTCCCAATATTCATACATCAAATTATGTGATCTGTAGCTTATTCTTTCTTATAACAAAATAGGTAATTAAAATTATCAATTTAGTAGATACAAACAAGTGTGTAAACTGTGTTTACAAGCTAATTCATCAAAAAATGTAAACGGCTGTGATTGTTAAGACTTTGTCAAATGTATTGGAATTCTTCTGAACCCTCCAGGGTTGCACTTAGCAGACTTAGGTCCCTGGGCAAACTTGGTTTGCAGGACTCCCAATTGTCTGCCCCATTCCCCTTCCCTATATTTAAAAACTTAAGCAAATAGGGGGGGGGGGGATCCCCAAATTGCAGGGCCCTGTGTGGCTGCACAATTTGCACACTCCTTAAGGCAGTCCTAGAACCATCTTACATTATGTTAGGCCCTTCAGCTCGCTTCTATAAGCTGAATGTGATAGCTGGGGTGTATGTTTGTGCAGGTTCCCAAGAATAGAATCCCCAAAAGTCCCCAACAAATTATTATTTTTCATGATTTTGATGTATTGAAGGTTTGATTAAGGAATCAAGCCTAATGTTATGATAACAAAAATATAAGAGATTGTCATTTCATTATAGTTATCAGTCTAATAAGATATAATCAAACCTTGTAAAATATTCTAATAATGTAATAACTTAAAATGATAAATTTTGTGTGTAAAATCTTCTTGTATTTATCAAAGACCATTAATATGAAAATTGGAATAACTTGTAATTTTCAAGCATATGGTTTTTAAACGTGTCTGAACATTATGGGGTAGCTCTTTATACTTCAAAAATACTAACAAATAAATACAACATGCTGGTTAACTCACCAACTATTATTTCAGAATGCCTATAACGGCTAAGGTTGCGGTCATTTTGGATGCACGCTTGCGCAAGCAGCTTGCGTGTTACAAAGTGGTCACATTGGCTGCAAATAGGTGCAAGTAATCGCTTCCAGGAGTTGTCAAGATGGAGTCATCGGACGAAAAAGCGTTTGTGATGGAAAATGGTGTTGAAATTTTTAATCATGGATGCAGAGCCATGTAGGGAAGAATGGGTTAATGATTATTTTAAGAATAGTGAGGAAGATGGAGAATATAGCCGCATTTTCCTGGATCTCCTTTAGCAGCCAGCTAAATTATTTGGGTACTTTAGAATGATGCCAGACACATTTTATTATATCCTAGAAAAAATATCACCAATGATCTCAAAAGCACTCAAACTTCAGAATTTGTGTATCTCCAGAAGAAAGGCTTATGGATACTTTGAGGTGAGTATTTATAATAATATCATTAATTGTTACAAGCAGTTTTATTAATAAACTCAATTATATTGGTTTTACATTATTGTCTTGCTTATTTTTATTCCAGAAGGGAAAAATTACTAGTTTGAAAGTAAACATCATATTAAGTAAGTAGCATTAATTGAAAAATTGTTTAGGCCTACAGTAACATTGATGAATATTGTTAGTGTTTAGTTAGGCTCATAAAATGTTAAATACTGCCCAAGTGATTGTCCAACATTTGTTTTACAAGGTAAAAGTTATTTCGTAGCTTTCTGCACTTCTTATTGATACCTACGATTGTTGCCCACTCATTGGGTTGTTACAAATCTGTGATGAGCCCTCTTCCTCAATGAACACGTCTTTTGACCTTTCGTCTAATCATCATCTTCCTGTGTTGTGGGACAGCTCTCGAGAGGGTAGGAGGCTCATAAGAAAATGGTAGTCTGCATCTTGTACCTCTTTTGTGGTTTCCTTCTTTTTTCATACTATGAAACCTTTCTATCTTGTAGCTGGACTATTTGTTGCAGTAGCACTCTTTTAAACGGCTTTTGACGTTGTGATGCTGCTGCTTATTGTCGATCTGCCTCTGTAAGTGATGCTGGACATTTTGCTGAGGTGTTAGGTATGTTAGAAGACACGTCAACACTTAAGCTCTCCATTCCTACATCTAATGGTGGATATTCTTCTTGTTGATCCCGAGAAAAAAAAATTGTCTTGCATTTCCTGACTATTTTGAAGTTTTCGTCTTCCTGTCGAGAATACCTGTGTTCCCAGTCATAGCACAAGGAGTGAAATGGTCTTGCAGGAACAACAAATCTTCAAAATGTGTCCATTTCGATTTCCATTTGTCTCCAGCAGCTTGGCCAGTACTTGTCCTCTTTCTAATGAGTACTTTTATGTAGTTTTATTGCAACGCTCTCTGTTTACCCTTGGCAACCTCACACGCACATAATTCAAATCTTATAAAGCATTTGTTTCTTAAGTAAAGGTCAGTATTGTCAGTTTCCAATAATTTTTTTCATTATATACTTTTGGAAAACAAACCTCTATAATTCATTTCATGTATTAACTATGCGTTTTGGAAAAGAATAATCTTGGGTTGTAATTTTTTTTTTAATATGTAGGTGTGTTAAAATGGCCATGTGGTAGGACCTAGCAATCTTATGTTCCTTTAATTGGTTTTGTATATAAAGGGCAATAAATCATTTGTTAAAAATTGTATACTTTAAATTAAACAATAATATTAAGCTGCAATACCATGTGGCCTTGTCTGAAAATAAAACAAATTAAATAATTTCACCCAAAACCATTGTTTTGCATAAACCTTGATTTTTCAAGTTTCTATCAGCGGGGCTTGACTTTCAATCCATGGCATATTCCTTCAAATTGGCTCACAATACTATTCAATTCATAGTTTACGAGACATGTGAAGCTATCAGGGAATCTTTTCTTGAAGACCACATGCCATCACCTACCAGATCTTCACTGGAATCTGCAGTGGAAGGTTTTATGACTAGGTGGAGCTTTTCAAATTGTGTGGGCTGTATTGATGGTAAACACATGCATATTAAAAGCCCAACCCACTAAACGTTAATGTACTACAACTAAAACTTTTTTTTTCCTGTGATTCTACAGGGTGTGGATGATTCTAAGTGCAAATTTCTGTGTGTTGATGTTGGTGGATATGGTCGGCAAAGTGATGTTGGGGTGTTTCAGGCGACCTCTTTGTATCAAAATCTAGAGGAAGGTACTTTAATGCCTGCCGATAAAAACCTTCCTTAATCATCAAACAACACCACACCACCAAATTCTGTCCCTCATATAAATCTTGGGGACCAAGCTTACCCTCTAAAAACCTTATCTTTTGAAACCATATGATCGCAAAATTTCAAATGAAGACCAAGAACTGATTAACTATAGACTATCCTCTGTTCGTCAAGTGATTGAGTGTGTGTTTGTAATTCTAGTTGCCAAGTGGCGAGTTCTAAAAACTGAAATTCAGTGTATGCTGCTAATGTAGACGTGATTCTGAAATGTGTGTTTGTTGCATAGCATTGTTATTGATAGAGAAGACAGTGCAGAATTAGATAGCTATGTCGCACAAAACCAAACACAACTCCTTCGAGACTACCGACCAAATGATGACTTGCTTAGATTCAATAGAGCTACTGAAAAGGCAATTAAAATAAGAGACACCTTTAAACACTACTTCAATATCAAATAACCCAAGCATTAATCAAACTTTCATAAGCTAGCTACTAATAATGAAGCATAACTATTAAGTAAGTAATTTTATTATTTTATGATTTTTGTGATGGTTAAAACAATAATAAATTAAGTTGAAATAAAGTTTTTTCACCACTTTTCAAAACTATTATTACTTACTTGGAATATCCAATGTGGTTCCTATCTCTGCCCAAAGTTTCTTTATATTGTCTCTGTTGCATGGTTCTTAGAAGAGGCTTCCAGATGGCCATTCTTGCTTCAACCCATGCTATTAGCATATCCATTTACATCGTAAACACAAACACACAAGGACAAAACTATCACCTCTTGAAAACCCAAAGGAAATAAAACGTCAATACAATGTAGTATGTCACTTAATTCAAATGACATCTACAAACTATAATCTGCTCCAAATGCTAAAATAATATAAAGGAATCCGAAGAAGAGAATTAAAATTGATATATTCTGCAATAATATAATTTGTGTTCTACTCACATTACATGGATTTCTCGGATTCGATTACCATGCTTTCACCGACTGTTCTGCAAGTATAGCGGAGTAGAAGGTGTGATAGTTTCAATGGACGTCTAACCCCTTGAGCTCAACATTGAAGAAAGACCTGCATATCACCAGTCCGATACCGCAAGCTACAGACACTACTCCCCTTGCGGACTTCTTTGGCACCTTCTTTCTACGATGTTCCAACCCCCCCCCCCCCCCCCCCCTTTCCCTTTTTCCTTATTTACATGCCCAATTTGCTAGTCAGAAAAAGAGTATATAATGTACGATACCTAGGTTCACAAATTGTAATTCATCTTTGGATATCCTCAAAGGAGAAACCTCTGCTTCAGAACTTGAAGAAGATACTGCTGACCCCGATGGTTAGGACGTGGGTGTCACCGACTTGACGCCGAGGGAATCTTCTTTATTGATACAAGTATTCATTAAATTTCCAAGTCCTTCAGACTTGTTGATATAGTCCTTAAGACAATGTTCACTTTTCTATGTCCTTCGGACATTGGATAATTTGTCAGAATGACAATTGTGTTTACAAGTCCTTCAGACTTGTTTAGTTGGTCCTTATGACTATGGATTCTTTTCTATGTCCTTCGGACTTAGTTTAATTTGTTGGAATGACCATTATGATTCCAAGTCCTTCAGACTTGTTTTGTTAGTCCTTATGACAATGTATTCTTTTCTATGCCCTTCGGACTTAGTTTAATATGTTGGAATGACAATTATGATTCCAAGTCCTTCAAACTATGTTTAGTTAGTCTATATGACTATGTTTTCTTAGGAGCTTACTTTAAGCTTCCTCTTCTTCATGAGTTCTTTATTTCGTTTTAAGTCCTTATTACTTCACTATATGTCATTGCGCCGTGAAAGTCATGTTCACGTGTTCAAATTTTGTATGACTACTGCAGGTTGTCTAATGCCTTTATTTGAGGACCTAATAGTTAGGTCAGTATCTCACAGCATTCTTGTTGCCACCCCTTTTTCTGTGTTACTATTTTGGGTGCACAAAGTGCGGACCACAGCTAGTTTTGTATAGTGGCCCGCACAGATAGTATTTTAATTTGCCCCTTGTTGGTACCTCATATGTCCAAGTATTGAGTTAGTGTGTACTAGATTTGATGTATACCCCAGAGAGTGGGTAATGTTATAAATGTACTATTGAGTGCTCTGGCAGTACCCACTGGGAATAGACCGGCCATAGTACAATTTTATATGGAAACCTATTTGTTAGTCATCGACTAGTGTAACTGAACCACGGTCATCTTACCGTTTATTATTTTGGATGTCATTCCTTTGTTCAGTCAAGCTAGGTAGCTTGTCCGACACGTAACTTGGTAACTATAGAACTATAGGATTAGCCGTTTTGCTTTATATGTTGCTAAATCTCCATGTTCTCTTTTTAGACCTTTCTGGTGGTAGTCTGGCGCTAGCCCGGCTATCTTGCAATCCTATACCCATTATCAACTTATCTTCCATTTAACTGTTGCCATGCCACCTTGGACACGTTCTTTTCCCATGACACGGGTAGTTCCTATGTTTTTGGAGTTGTTAAATCCTATCATTAACTGTTGTAACCCCATATCACCATTTTGTTATTTGTTTAATAAATCTATTTTTATTACCTATTCAATTCTTTTACACTTATGAAATATGTACCCCTACCTACCTACATATATAAACATAGATAGATATATGAGGGAGTTGGTAGAACAGCAAGCGTGCATGAAAAAACAAATTTATTTGATCCGCGGTTGCACGTGTACAAGCTTGTACATGCATGCGCATCCAGTTCACCCTCAGTGTGACCAGCTCGGGCGTGCCAACACTGGTTTAGATAGATCTACTCAATTTTGTTTCTTCGTGCATGCTTGCGCATGCTCATGCATAGTTTACTTGCACAAGATTGCATCCAAAGTGACCGCAGCCTTAGATATCTAAAACAGCGCTATAGAGATATACCAAGTAACTTTTATGACTAATTTTTTTTTCTGACTGCACAGTAGTAATCATGATTAATCTTAGATATTATATTATCTTAAATGCCCTTGTAAGATTGTCTTTAATTTATATAGTTGATATGATTGATAAAAACTGATTGTTTAATGTAGGCCTAAATGCACACAAGCAATACAAGCTGATAATTATTTAATTTTTCCAATCGCTATTTATTGAAAAATCTGTAAAGTGTGACCTCATAGGGACTCGAACCCGATACCTCTGAATTCTTATTCAGGTAGACCTAGATTTTTCCAAATAACTTATATGTCTATCATGAGTAAGATGTACTATGTACCAATATAGATATACGTGGGTAGTGAAGGAGCAGGATGAAAGCAGAATTCAGGCCTGTGTAATGAAATTTCTGAGACATAGTATAGGAGTGACCAGAATTGATAAGATAAGAAATGAAAGGGTGAGAGGAATAGTTAGGGAGTAAGTCAATGCAGGATAGGATTGAGAAGACAGGAATAAAGTGGTAAGGTCATGAGAGGAGAGGATATTAAAGATGATAGCAGGAGGCCAAGAGTAAGACCAAGGTACAGGTGGCTGAAAGGTAGTACAGAGAAGTGTGGTGGAAAGAGGATAAAACTGGGTCATGGTGGAGGAGGAGAGGTGGTGGGAAGAAAGGATATTTTGGAGAGGCTTATATTCCGAAGAGACCCGACCAGTGGCTGGAAACGGCTCATGATGATGATTAGACTTAGATATTCAAATATTAGGACTGCGTTAAGAAGCATATAAAACCTTGGGAGGTGCCTGAATTACACTAAATATTTGTCTGTTTAGGGACACACTATTATTTAGTGTTGAGCAAAGCCGTTTACTATAAAAATTTCTTTGCAACATGTTTTAGCGGGTTTCATTGATGGCAGAATAATCTAATTAATAAAAGAGGATCACCTTTACTTCCAAGGGTGTGTTCATTATTTTGGCAGTAAGACTCACTCTCATCACTTGCTCCCCTCGAAAAAATGGCAGTAAAAAATTCCTACGCCCCTGGTTGAGTGTGTATCATTATCCTTTATCATTGTTAGTTAGATTTTATATATATTTAAAAATGCACATTAAATACTCCACTAGAAAACTTAATATATATTTTTAGCACCAATCTTACTTACTACACATTTGGGTTATATTCTTATGTACTGGGTAATTAGCTATGGGTTAGAGGTGAGGAAGGTTGAATTTAGAGGAAGTGTACTCATATTTGCATAGAAAAGAGTGGCAAACCATTTAGGAAAAACCCCTCTCAGTACACCTGACCGGGATCAAACCATAATCACCCTCAGTATTCTAGTCTATTGCAAAAGTAGCACCCTAGACCATGTGGCCACTAAAGTGGGTATCGATATTGTTCTTGAATAAATATATATATATTATATATTTTTCAATCCCCCCCTTCTAATAAACTGATTGAATTATTGGTTGATAACTAGTTTAAGCTATCAGCCTTAAAAAAAACATGGACCCTTCAAGAGTCGCGAGTTTTCCTGGTTCTCATGGCACAATAAGTACTACTGAAACAGACACATAACAAGATAAGAAATTTGCAACCAAAGAAGGTTTCCTGATAAGGTTTATGGAATGGGGATAAGATTATGCTGTATAAACTTAGCAGGATGTTAAAAGTAAAACTTGTGTCAATTCCCCCCCCCCCCCCCCCCCCCCCAGCATTGCAATGGCGGGCAAGGCCAAAAGATTCCTATAGGTTTGTTTTTCCTTTAATTTTTATTAATAGAACAAAAAAAAACAGTAAAAACGTAACACTACCTTATTTTCAACAACTTTTTAAGCATATTTGTGGAGTTATACAATTATGCTTCATAGAAAAGGGCTACCTGTATTAAGCCTTCCTCTTAACAAATGCAGTAATTTTTGATAGGCTCACAACAGGAAATTTTAATATATATGAAAAATAGCAGCAGGCTTTCTTCTTTACCTTGATAAGAAGTTTCATAGTTTTCTTTCCCCTCATTCTTATTTTCATGATAAGAGTGATTGTAGGTAAAAAGGAGTGTAAGCTTGGACAGAAAGGATAATTAATTCCATAAAATGACACAGACCATTGTATTTTAGGCCGTGTGGCCCGAGAGTGATTGACACTTTCTCTCTGACCGAGGTGGCCACCTTTATTTAATGGGGCTCTGTGGTAACTCTTTATTGAATGCGCAGGTACAAGTACACCACTTATAATTTCATACAAAATAGTAATTCATATATTCAAATTTTATTTAAATGACTTGAAATAATAAATTGATATAATGAGATAGATTGGAGTCAAGCTTGGTGGTCTTGGGTAAAGTGCTCAACACAGAACCCGATGTTCGTGGTTCAAACCCAGCTGATGTAGACAAATTTTTCTTAGCGTTAAAATTTGTAACCCAACTTCCTTTGCAGAGGAAGTAAAGCTTTGGGTCCCATGTTGATTGGGCATGTAAAGTAAAAGAATCCTGGAAGGTATGTGAAAATGCCTTTCCAGCAAAAGTGGTAGGCCCTTTTTTGCACGCTAATATAAATTCAGTGTGTAGGCCTACATGGGTTTTCTACAAGATGGCGCAGCCAGAGGGATGAGTGCATGCCTAGATCCAGATGGATAGAAGTCACATCAAACCACCCTGCGAGTTGTTGACTAAAGTCAAGGAGAAGAAAATAGATTGTCTTCTTACAGTATTGTGATATGGCGGCATTATATCGGCTACGTGCTTGCAACTAATATTCTTTTTACCATTATACTTATGAGCTTGACTCCCGGCGCACCTTCCCATACCTTTATTTACTCAATTGTAGGTGTGTGCAACCATTAAAGCATGCACAATGACAAAAAGAGATGTTGTTGACCTCGCTAGCAAGTTTTAAAAGTGTCCCTTTAACACATGATGGCTTGGTGTACAACTCCATGACAAACTTGGTGATTTGTTTTGAAAATAATGTATTGCTATCAATTAATAATAAATGTTAACATGTAGGTATAATTTATTCTAAGTTCTCACAAAAGGAACATATGGCCAAACATGAGTGTATGTGCATGGTGTCTACTCAACTTGACCAATGAAATCCCTGACCTTTTCCCTGATTTCCCCTGATCATTTCCTAAAATTCCCGACTAAAAAAGTATGTCACATCCTTCTAATTCACCTCCTCCTCGTTTTTCTATTAATCTTTTTATGAATAATAATAAGTTTTAAAATCTGAATATTTTTTTAAAATTTGTATTAAAATTGTTTACTATGAATTAAAAATATATTACACAGCTACGAACAAAAAAAATGACATAATTTACTGATTTAATGATTATTGTATTTCATATTTTGAGTAAAATATCCTTTTCCCGAATTTTTATTGTGATTTACCAAATTCCCGACTTATTCCAGTTTTTTCCCGATCACTTCAAATTCCCCGCTAATTCCCATTTTCCCTGATTTTTCCGGATGGTAGACACCCTAATGTGAATAGGCCTGGTAACTGAGTTTATAGCCATCGTTAACATGCTTTTCTATCCAACAAAATAAATTATGTGCAGAGTGCAGTATTTTTTGTTAAAAATATGTTTACACAGATATTTAAAATAATTGAGAAGTTTGAAAAATCTAAATAAAGAAGAGCCTCAATGTAGTTTTTATTTAAAACAGATCAACCAGTTTAAGTTATTATTTTGCAATAATTTAATTGTGATCTTAATAAAATCACACATTTGTAGCCGATGATTTCCGCACGTCCATCATAGACTCTACCTTAAAATATGAGTGAAGAATAACCCTGTGCACGGGACAATTCCTGGATAGCTCAGTGGTTAGAGCAATGGCAAACTAAGCCAAAGATCCCGGATTCGATTCCCGTATCCAGGTGTCATATTTCAACTTTCAGAATGTGATATATATAGATGGAGTAAATCCTCACTAAAAGGATATATAATAGCTTTGGCTATTTGATTCTTAATAATGTAATCCATATTCAAAAAATATTATTTTAGATTAAGTGTTTAGCATGTTTTATAAATAATCTTTTAGCAGATGTTATTTTGTTATGGCATGTAATGAAGACAGAAAAAGCGAGGATGCCAAAGAAACTGTTGAGAATGAAGTATACATGGGAAAAATACCGTAAGGGAGGCCAAGAAAGAGATGGGAGGGGCAGATAACAGAAAGTGTTATGAGAAGAGAAGAATGGAATGAATTAAAGGAGGAAGATTGGTGGAAGGCTAGAGGAAGATGGAGGCATTTTAATAAACTGAGTTGGCCACAGGCTGGAAACAGATGATTATGATGATATATTCAATACTAGTTTTACTTTTACTTTACTTTAATGTAGGTGACCTGGTGGTCTAGGGGTAAGGTGTCAGACTTCTATGCTGGCGGCCGGGGTTCAATCCTCGTCCCGGCACAGATTTATCTGATTACCAAACCCTTCCTTCACCTCTGACAAGATATCTTGTGAATGTGGGAAATGCCAGGCCTCCACCGTGGTCCGGATTCCACGTTAAACTGTAGGTCCTCCATTTCATCTCACAATCACCCTACCATTACACATTAGCGTAAGTGCGTATAACCCGAATGGGTAGTAAGACGAGGTGCTAATAATAATAATAATACTTTAATGTATTTAATTAATTTTGTCTGCTTTTGTTGTGCTATGTAGTATAAGATTAAAATAAGCCCAAGTTAAATATTAGTTAAACATAGTTACATAAAAAGTGTGTCTATCATGGTTTATAATATTGGGATTTGTACACCAGTTGTGTTTTTATTCGCCAACCACCGCTGTGATGCTCTAAGAATATGTATACTCTCCTTGACAGGGGCGGATTTACGCAAAGGCTTAGTAGGCACGTGCCTATGGCGGCAGATTTTAGGGTCGGCAAATTTTGAACAACGAATAAAAATACATAATTTTTTCTACCAGTTAAAATAATTTTATGGCTTCATCATGTGCGCGATACATCAATTACTGTGAGGAATTCAATGCAATGGGCACATGATCCTGGAGTTTTGTTTTCCCAATCATTGACAGCTAAAACTAAGTTTATTAATATCCAAGAAGCTGCTTTTAATGGTCCTTTGCCATCTAATGCCAGCATCAAGCCCCTTTGTCCAACCAGATGGATATACAGAGGTACTCAGGTTGAAGAGATTGTGGAAAACTATTCAATGATTTTAGAGACACTTGAAGTCTGTTAAAGCAAATCACTTACAGACAGAAAGTAGGCTATTCAAAGTGTTTGAGCAGGAGAAACTATTTTAGACTTCCTATGGCAAGGAAAATTATAAATAATTTTGAATAAATCTTTTCAAGGAAGAAAAATGAGTACTTCCGAACATATACGGGCATAAATGTCTTCAAGTTTACAGAGACTCAACGAAAATGTTGAGTTTTTATTAATTCGGGGAGAAGCTAACAAAATCATTGTTGCCAACAACCTGCAACCTCTTTCTTTGCCGAGACAGAAAAAACCACCAATGCCTTACACAGGTCCTGCTACAGCGTTCACTTCTACTTCATCGAGGACTACTTTCGCCATGAGTAATTAGCCATTATAGACACAGATGTTGGATGTCTAAGGTCAAGATTTGATCAAGACGAACCTGATTGCATGAGAAAGTAAGAACTGAGTCTTTTAAAAGGCTAAATAAACTCAGTGCTGAAACTGTATCCTGAAATTAGCGAGAAAGATTTTGAAATTGAACAAAAAAGGTTTTTTCGTTTAAGTACACCTACTTGTGTTGAAGATGCCCTAACCGCATTTTGAGGGTTATCTCCTGAAGTGAGAGCAATACTCAGTAATGTTGAAGTTCTGTTACGTATACTGCTGGTTTTTCCAAGCTCGCCGTGTTTGGTGGAAATATATTTAGTTGTTACGTCGCCTTAAAACATACTTGAGGAAAAATATGACACAGAGGCCCATTAATCATGTGGCTCGGTGTCACACGCATAAAGATATATTGGACAAGATAAGTATTCATAACCTTATGATAAAGTTTATTCTAGCTAATGAACGGAGAAAATGTTTGGTGAAGCCTAAGCTAATCTAAAATAAGAGCTTCTTCATATAAATGTATTTTGTATGACATATAAGTACCATTTTATTTATAAGTTGTGTTGTCAGTGTGATACATTAAATATAGTTCCTATTATTTATTTAATAAAAAAATACTCATTCTCTTGCAGGTAGGGCTATAGTTATTTAAAATGTTGAACAATTATGAAAAAATTGTTATTTTGATCTGAGCTAGAAAAATGATTTAAATTGATATAATGTTCATCTGAAACATTTATATTGAATATGAAATTGAGTTTAAGAGTATTGCTAGCATAGGCTTCGTTGAGACTAAGTATATAAACAATTGTTATTAGCGAGTGTCAAATCACTTGTAATATTTTGTGTCCCCCCCCTCCCCCCCCAAAGTCTGAAAGCCAGGCACGTCCATGCTATAATAAATAAATAATGTAAGCACTTTTTATTTATCATACCACAGAAAACACTGTGTGTATATGATATATGTGTCGTATGAGGTCTGGTAGGGGGTAAACAGAAATTTATAAAGTTTGAAAGTAAGGTTGGAAAAGTGGGCGGCAAATTATCTTGTGTCTAAAGGCTGCATAGTCGTAAATCCACCCCTGCTCCTAGGTCTAAGCACACCCATGAACATTTATGAATTCTTCAACTTTCAAGCTGCAGTTAAATACTATTTTCAACTAAATAAATAAGGTACGGGTACCGGTAACTATATTAAATATAATTTGATAAACTAAATATTATAGAGATTTAAATTTTTAGAAATGTTGGATGAAGATCAAATAATTTGCAAGTAGTCAGTGGTATGTGGTCAGAGCCTACACTAGACCTACCCTCTTTCGAATTTACACTCATAAGGTAGAGGAAGAATAGAGGGGAATCATGTTATTAAGCTTACACACAAAAGCGATTTTAACCCCAGCCTCGCCACTGGTTAACCAGAAAAGGATGATGCCTTTGCCTTCACATGTTCTGCAGATCGCAATTAAAGTTATAAAACAAATAAAAGTAACTTAATTTTATCGAAGCGTGCAACATTTACTTAGTTCTTCTTTTGTAAACAAAGATTATTTATAACAGTTAAAAACTATTTCAAAATGTGTTTACGGAATCATGAAAAGACCAAAATAATAAACACTAAAACAATGGTTTATTATGCTGTAAGCTTACGTTTACCTGTGTACAAATTTGCTAATATATTGATGCTCACTAACTCAACTGACTCTGTGATGAATAAAATATAAATGGGTCCTCTCCAGTATTATCTAGATATTGTTTGCTCTCAAATTTAAATGGAGGGGATTTACCCACCACTTGACACTTGACCATAAATTATTTTGTCAAGTGGGAGGGAGAATCTTTATCTATATATATCCTTTATCTATATCTTTAGTAAACTTCATTCAACCACACCGGATTACAAAGTGCAGACGTAGAGCCACGTCATGGAGAGAACACTCTTTAAGGCCTAGCTGATCCTGTAAACTAGTTTAGGGCACTATCGCTAGGAGCAGTTTGCAAAACGTCAAAGAGGACGTGAAGTCCATAGAAAAAGAAGTATGAAGTATATGTAAAATTATTCGCCATTACGTTTAGTTAGCAATAATTTGTCGTTTACAATGGCGTATTCTCTGGGTATGCTAGTCCTGCGCTGCCAAACTGCTACCAAACTGTTTGGAGAGTCAGTGCCAACTGTTGCGAATAGAGGGTGTCATTTGGTCAGTACAACGATGACTCAAGCCATTAATCTCGGCTTTCTATACCGGTGCCACTACTACTTTATTCGAGTAGCTCCTTATTTATCCACTCTAGGCTGAATCTAACCCGTTTCTGACTCACTGCTTCCCAGATAAGATGGACGCGCCAGGAATTAAACCCGGGACCTCTGGGTCCGTAGCCTGAGCCTATGACCACTAGACCACATAAGTGGAAGTGGTCCTCAAATTGTAATGGTATCTACATGATTAGAAATTTAAGTAAATATTAATATCAGGGCTAACAGTCTTATGGGCATATTTCTGAATGCATAAGAGAACAAATCCTATTCAATTAGCCTAGTGTAATTAAAATCACACAGTTAACAATACTCAAAGCAAACAATCATAATAAGAGTAAAATGAGTGGTACATCAATCAAGCGTCCATCAGATCCATAGTAAAAGTTAGTATCAGATCTTGGTGAGAGGGAATCAGGTGGATTGTCCAACTCACGTTGCAATTAGAACTATTTTTAAAGCCAACTTATCTCACACAATGCTGCATGGAAACAACGAGTCTCCTAACTTGAGAAGTTATGCTCCAGAAGTTATTTAGATGCGTAAACGCTGACTAACATAGGGGAGATTATCTCAGAATACTAATACGCTATCGCTACGTCATTGGTTTATTGCTAAGATATTTACACATATCTTTTGCTGTGAGCAGTGGTGCACCCAAGGGGGAGAGGGACAAACAGGGTATTCGACCACCCTCCCACCCCTTTCCACAAAACCACAATAATGTTAATAAAAATTTAAATAATATTAAGTATAACTAAATTATTTAGCATTGAGATGTGTCGATGAATATTACTACATTTTAAGATCAGGCTCCATACTTAAGCATCATATTCAAAATGCTTACCGTTACACACAAAATTAACAAATGAAAAATTATATAAATAATAGCTTCGATACCATTCGTATTATTTAAATCTATTAATTACTATAACACTACTCCAAATGATTTATAAAAGCATTTAATATTTATAAATAGACTCGGCCTTCAGGGCTTACCCCAAACCCACTCTCTCCATTAAAGTTTCATTCTTGCTATAGCCTTGATTGAATACTTTCCCGAAAGTAAATGGCTGGGTGCACCGCTGATTAAGTAAGTTATAAAAAAAAAATTATTCCAACTTTACCTTTAAAATCATCTTTAAATGGTGAAATTTACACTCCTAACTTTGGTATTATTTGATGTATAATAATATAAAATCACAATGACTAACAAGTCATTAATGTAAAACAAACACTAAAAGAACACTATTAAAACTTCATGATCCTTTCTACTAAAGAAAAACAAGAATTACCGTCAACTATGGTTAAAGTAGCCTCGTCACCCCCCCCCTCCCCCCGCTTCCCACTCTATCAGTGCTGAAATGCCTAACCTTGAAAGCGTGGTTAAATTACAAATACATGATAATACATGTGACTAGAATGCCTAAACACAACTCAATGTATTTAATTAGTGTATAATTTAAAGCTTGTTTAGTATACTAACTATTATTTTACAATTAATTTTATATATATTTTATGTAATTTTACTTAAACTATACTAAATTAGCTTAATAAATGTGATCTTGAATTTTTTTCAATATTTGGCACAATGCTTAGCTTGCTTCATATGAACAGCATGACCTGGGGTGTAAACAGTGAGCTCATTGGCCAATTACTTATGGGGAGTGGAAAGGAATGTGTTGCAGCCCCCTAGACATTGGCAAGGTCAATAGAGCCTCCCTAGCTTGCATTGCGGTTTTTCAAGTAGCTAACCTGAGTTTTCTATTGTGCTAAGTAGAACCTGTTGGAAGAAGAATTACTTAAAACATAGTATTCTTGGAATATGAACCAAAATTAGTTTTAAAATTAATAATTCATTACATATATATTTATTAATAATTTAAACATTTTTATTATACAGTTCGCACAGACTGCATTTAATTAAACAAAAAACTAGTCCATATCATTATGGGTATGCAGCGCAAGACTAGCATACCCAGAGAATACGCTACTGATCTAATATATTCAATCAAATTAATTAATAATGTCAAAATGCCACTTTACATTGTATGGGTGTAGGGGAGAAAGAGGTATCCGACAGTTTCCTTCTCTCTTACACAATGGTATGCTGAGGACGGCTTGAAAATTCCAGCCACATATGTCAATCCAATTATAGTTTAGAGAGCAATGGAAGAGAATGACATAACTTTGGCCACCATTTTATGTTGATAATTAAGTCTATTTCATAGATAATAAAGGTCTCATTACAAGATCACTGGTTTACAGTAGTAACGAGTACAAGCGAATGATTTTAGCTGTATCGATTATTGATTAATTAAAACTATCAAATGATCATTCGATAGTTTTTATTTGATTGTTTCGAATAATTTGTATTAATTCGACTGAATGATTTGGTGCACACTTTATATGACACACACAGGAGTATCCGGCGTTGGCCAGGCTAGCCAAACAACGCAAAAATTGCGTGGCTAACTCAAACAACGCTTTCCTTTGCTTCAGACAGACAGAAAAGAAATATCTTCGTTTTATTTCTTCCGGTCAAGGTTTTTTTTTAATCCAGCCTTTAGGTGTAGATGTTCATGCACATAGGCTACTTATTTTAAAGTGTTAGATAGCCCTCTGTGTGAGGTAGATATGTTACAATGTTCATGAGACACAAACAAACATACCTAAAATATCTGAAGATAGTGTTAACATATTATTAGGATTGTATATGCCTTTGAAAGTTTAAAAGGGCTATGTTCTGCTTTACAGTATTGCGCTGAAAACTAATTCACCGTATGAGCGAGCCCCTACCAATATGTTAAAATTAAAAACATAATAGTTTGAAATATGTTGTATTTTGATAGTCAATATAGTGTAAGAATTTTATTTATTTTTTATTTTTATTTAGTTTTAATTTATTCTTATGTGTTTATTTATTTTGAAGCGACTAGCAGGCCATGTGACAAGATGTCATACTACATTTAATTAATTTAAGTTATGTTCATTTTTAAACTTATTGTTTTCAACGGACATTGCATAGCGTCGAAGGAAACACCAGATTATGATAACAATCCTTTCATCAGAACAAAAGTAAACTTGTTTACCGGTTTTTGTCCTAATATTCCGTCCACATTTTAAAACAATACTGATCAGGTGTAATTTTATTTTTAACGTCTTCTACGAGATTCTACAAGAGTTATAATGGCCAATGTGACACGAGTAAGAAAGAAAATGACTGTAGCAGTGTGGGAAGGCAGTGTGTGACGACACAGATACGTTATCCAATCTCATACATTTTAATTTTAAAAGGCCCAGAGGACAAAAAGAAGAAATTGAGTTTAGTTACAAACAATGATCATATGTCAAACTGTCAGTTATTAGACTCTGCATTCATTTAGTTAAATATTCAAATTTTATCAAGCTTCTTAATTATCATTTCTTCCATCCCCACCCCCAAATATTCCTTGTTTCTACTTTAATTTCACATATTTATAGATATATATTTCAAATTTAGAACTTATCAGTGAGATTTTTGGGGCCTCTACGAGAAATGTCGGGAGGCGGGAATTGGAAGAAAGAGCTAGACTGGCGTCTTGGAGCTAAAGAGAAAATAACACACATTATTTTGAGTGCAACAAAAACTGAAATTTTAACAGTCATTTCTTAAAATAATCTTTCTAGTGTCATCAAAATTACTACCAGACACGCAACAACTTTAGACCATTGTTAGACAGTGGCAGCTCGTGTATAGGCACTGCGGAACTGCAGCACTCCCTATTTCCACTTGATATTATCGATAGCATTTAATATAATTAGTCCTTTTTTTTCTTTAGATCTCTATTTATTTTTGTAGTACAATATATACTCCTTAAGCTTAATGTCAGTACTTCAGTAGCCATCCCCCAGTTTCAAATGTATAAGACTCAATCAAGCTATCAACAAATTCAGTTCTATCACTTGATTCATCTAAAATAAGCACATCACTTTATTCTCCTTCAGAACTGTCTTGTAAAAAATTTTATTTGCAATTTTTGGTTTAGTTTGATTTAGTTTCTTGTTCTCTATGTCTTCTTTTTCTGGCATACCTGTTAAAATTCTAGTCTTAACCTTTTGTCTTCCACCTCGATCTTTTCTCGGGGGTGCTTTTTGATAGGATCAAATAATTTCAGGTGATACTCCAAGCGAGTGTACTTTGAAATTTTTGAAATTCATCGGGGGTCTTAGTTTATTATAAACTACGTCATTTGTTGTTGCATCTAGAGGTAATTTGATCAAAATTTATACTGTCAATGATAGGTTCAAATGGCCACTCAGCGACATAGGCAGTCAAGAATTCATGCTCACTAAATACATTTTCATTCAGAGGCCAAATTCCAGTCACAGTAAACCCTTTGGAAATATTTTCTATTGTGAATGCTTTGGGATATGTTTTCCCTACAATTTTGCCAATGTCATATATGCCCATTGGTTTTCCAGGGTTCAATAACATCCAATCAGCTGCAGCTTGGTTGTAGTAAACTTTGTAGGGCCCAAATACTGTTCTATTTATAGGCTGCAACTTGTGTGGAGTGTGGGGTGGAAGTGTTAACAACACAATATCATTATTTATTGTTAGGTTTATTGCTGGAATGGAAATGTGACTCTAAATACAGTTAACTAAAACATGACATTGAATGACATGGCTGGCGAAATATTATTGACTTAAAAAATTATAACCAATTAGGAAAAGGTTTGTTTTATGTTGTTCTTTTAATGTTGATATTCCATCCCTGTGCTAAAGCGTCACACTTGCAATAGACTAAAATGCGGATGACGGGGAGATAGGAGTTTGAATCTTGGTTGGTTATAATTAAGGTGGTTTTTCATAAATGGTTTTCCACTATTCTGCCACACAATGGGTGACCTGGTGGTCTTGGGGTAAGGTGTCGGACTTCTGGGCTGGGGATCCGGGGTTCAATCCTTGGTCCCGGCACATATTTATCTGATTGCCAAACCCTTCCTTCACCTCTGACAAGACGTGTATTAATCACAACTTGTGAATGTGTGGAATTCCAGGCCTCCACTTTGGTTCGGATCCCACTTTAAACTGTAGGTCCTCCTTTTAATTTCAAAATCACCCTACCATTATACATTAGCTAAGTGCGTATAACCCGAATGGGTTGTAAGACGTGGTGCTAATAATAATAATAATAATAATAATAAAATAATATAATAATAATAATAATAACTTCCACACAATTATAGGTACACTTCCTTTAAATTCAACCTTGTCAATCCTTAATACGTTAGTATAATTAGCAGGCAGTTTCAGTGGCTGAATGGCTTAAGACATCACTCTCGTGTTAGACTGGCCTGCTGATTACTGGGATATAAAGGCTCGAATCCCAGTCGGTTCTACTAGGGGTCACTTTTCCTGAATAGTTGCCCACTCTCCTTCCACGCAAATACGGGTAGACTACTTATAAATTATTCCTTCCTCATTCTTACCCTATCAGAGCTATGATCATATGTTCGTATACACAGGTTCACGTGGTGATACAAAAAAAAGTAGTCACACATATATGTATAATTCTAACGGGAAGTAAGCCTTGGTGCTAGCAAATATACAATTTTATCTATTTCTAGAATATTGGATGTGATTCTTCGTCACAAAGCAAACTGGATCGGACACATCCTTAGGAGGAACTGTCTTCTGCACGACGTCATAGAAGGAAAGGTTGATGGAAAGAGTAGCTTAGGAAGGAGGAGGATTCAATATTGATGATTTGAAAAAAAAGAATATTCTGGGAAGGAGGAGGGTGAGGACATGGCGCAATGAAGGTCTAATCCGACTTACAAAGGGAATGGATCTGTCGTAAAATAGAACAAGTAATAATCATATTTTAGAGTTGAGTCAAATCCACTATTTTACGAATTCGAATCTCCAATTTATCTCGAATCTGAATTCTAATCTTATAATAACTATGACCACAAGAAGAAATATAACTATAATTATAATAGTATTCGTAGCTAAATTATGTTAAGATTACGGTATTTCTTATGATCCATTCGTTACACACATTTAGTTAAGTGATACATTATTGATCTAGGTCCTGGTAGTTAATCAGCTTATAATTTTATTCATGCTCTAAAATAAATTTCCTTTGTGAATTTTTTTTAAGGATTTGTCTCGAATCCTCAAATCTCCTTAAGGATTCAAGGGCCCATCCATCATATATATTAAATATTTCTACCTGGCTAATCTCCGTTTGATCAATCACACATAGGGTGGTATTCATAAACTTGACTAAGAGGGTGCTAAGTGGGTTAATAGGTTTATGGAAGGATAGTGGACATGCGCAGCAAAGATCAAGTTAACACGTGCCCTAATTGAAACTGTTCTGTTCTTGCTCTATTACCATAGATAATAAAACGTTGTGTTAGTGGCTTGGTATAGGTTCAAGTGATAAAAATCTTACACAGCAGTACCACACCCCGGAGAAAAATAAAATACTCCACATCCACTGCCTTCTATAGTGAGGATTTTGATCAAAAACTAAACAAAGTTGAACAAGAAATTTAAATAATCTCTAGATAAAGGATGCTATAAATGGCGGAAAAGACAAGGAACCCGCCGTTAAGTGAGGAAGAAAGGATTTATCTTTTGGAGCAAATAGTGAAGTTTCCCATATTAGAGAGTAAAAAGTCTGATGTAGGAACACTCGCAGCGAAGAAGAGAGCGTGGATGGAAATTACTAGGATTTTCAATTCTAACGCTAATTTCCAAAAGGTGAGTATAGTTTGATCCCGATATAGTTTTATAGCCCTTTCATTTGAATCTTTTACACTATTTTAATTCAACATTGGGGCTGTATCCGAATAGTCATGTACACTTGACTTGATGACTTTACACTTAACACACACTTGAGATCGAAGACTGCAACAGACTATTCGAACAGCAAAATATCCGTGCTGCTTCCCACCAATGATCTTAGAAACTATTTTAAACTCCATCTATCAGCCAAAATTAGCGTAGGCCACCTACAGATTTGTGGTGACTTATTCTCACTGCACATGAAAAAATTGGCCAAATTATCCAACACAACACAATACAACTCTACGGGCTCTCTCTTTAGCAGACGAAAAATTAAACAATTGCCGATCAAACACCATCGACGGCATGTCAAGTGTAACTTGGTGTCGCCCTTGGACTCAAGGGCATATGAGGGGTGCCTTAGCACACTTAGTGACTTCAGACGGATCTGCACTTGATCACGTGATTGTTAATGCAACTCGAGTGAACGTCAAGGGTCGACGGCACATGAAGTAGACTATTCGGATGCAGCCATAGTTTTCGTTCATGGCACACTAACCTCGAACAGCATGCTTTGGTTAATGCACCAAGATCACTAGCAAAAGTGCACTTTTTATTCCACTTAACCTCACAATACTGTGCAGGACTTGGACAAGATACGATCAGGATTCAGGGCACTAGTTAGAAAAACTCTACTATGACATTTCTTTCATGAATCACAGTACGCCTTAAAAAAACCCACCATAACACAACTTCGGCTAACAAAGCTAAATATCCATTTCTCTAACATTTGTTAGTGATTACATTACCTGCTTCCCTGGTTATGTGATCTAAGGCGTTAATATTGCAGTGGACTAGACTGTCGTTGAATGGAAGATCAGGGTTTGAATCCTTATTGGATGCACTGAGGGTGGTTTTCCCACTCTACCCACACCAAATGTGGGTACTCTTCTAATTTAAACCTTACTTATTTGTAGCTTAATTAGTGCATATGCATACAAGCTGGATGGCTATTAAGTTAAATCATTTTTTTTAAATAATTTAGGACAGAGAAAATACTTTTAGTTAGAATTAGCTATCTTCAATGCTGCTCAGATACAGAATATTATGTGAAAGGAATAAGGTTAGATGTTGAGGGAATTTGGTTGGAATACAAAACTACTAATCAGAGTCGTATTTGAATGTGAAAGACATATTTAGTATGAACATTAATGCTTGAAAATGTTTTTTTTCACTATAAAAAATCTTTTTCGTTAATAAAAGGTGTAAGCATCCCTTACTAGAGTACATTCACCACCTGAGTTTATTGGATGACAGCTCAAAAAGTGACTATAAATAGGCATAGTCCCTTATTATTTATTTGAGGTTGAGCACAGGTCTTATTTATCCTTTTATTCCACTTAAAAAATCACTTATTTACACACAACCCGTTTCCGGTGGCGTAGTTGGCTAATGCACTTGTCGTGTTGAGCTCGACTGCTGAGGACGGGGAGATCGAGGTTCGAATCTCGGTCGGGTGAACTTGGGGTGGTTTTTCCTTTATGGTTTTCCACTCTCCTTCCACGAAAATTGGGTTCACTTCCTCTAATTCAACCTCCCCAATTCCTAATCCATTAGTGTAGTTAGTGTTTAAAGCATATAACCCGAACGGGTAGTAAGACGCAGTGCTAAATAAAATAATACTTATTTACAAAAGCTCTAACAAATATAGCTTCAAAACGGTGACCAACAAATTTAAACCATACTATTGACCATGACACAAACAAAACAAGTTCTTTACCATGGTGCACCTGTAAACTCCCCCCCCCCCCCCCTCCTACCTCCATCATCATTCAGAAATAACAGTCAAGGATGGTAACAAGAGTTATAACTCGATGAAATGAGTGAGACAGCTCAAAGCGTTAGGTGCTGAAAATCAGTTTTGAAATGAACATGCTTTAATTGTCACACACAGGTTTTATGAACCATAGAAAGTAATCAAAGTGAAAAACGGCATTATACAATATGAGAGAAGTAATGAAAGGTAAGTTCCAACGTGACAAGTTGGCAGGATTGTCCCGCATCAGTCATAACTTCAGGTAATCAACATAAAATTATGATACTTGCAAGACACAAGATATAATATATTTTGAATTATCTTTATAACAATTTCTGTTTTATATTCTAAGCCTTGTCATAATTGTAATTTACAGGTAAAGCAAAGATCCTAGGCACTAATAATTAATCAGGGATACAATCTTATAAATACAAAATAATGATCTAATTGCCCTTTTTGGCAGCTCTCAATTAGTTGAAACAATAACAATATGGCTCCATTAAATGATCGTCCTCCCTACTGACCGCCGGACTATATTTGAAATCATCCGCCAAATCATCAAACTTAAATTTTGATAATGATATCGCCAAACAGCTTGCCCAAACATTTAATTAAGAAACAAAGTTTACAGTACATTCATGTCGACTTGCGGCCCCATCTTTAACTAACAAACTTTTAAACATTTCCAACAATATTAAAGAATCTCCCATAAATAAAAAGATTATTTTAATCCTACAAAATATTAAAATAAGTAGAGCCGACAAACAATGCTATCAGTTAATAATCGTCCCAAATGGCGGTACCCAATGGGTAAAACATTCATTAGGCAAATAAGCTGAAATTTCAAGTGAAAACACAGAACCAAATGTCCCCCAAAGAGATTGTAATGCAAAGATAGTACATAGGCCTACAGTTTAAACTAACCGTGCAAAGAATTAAAATAGTTCTATGGCTTTAGGAGTCAAAATATATTAAGTCCATCAGATGTGAATTACATGTTAATAATAATAAATTTAAATTTTTTAAGTCTATAAACTATAATTTTGAATCAGTTAAAAATAGTTTAAGTCCAAAAGGAATTTAGAATATTCTAACATTAATCAGTTTATGATGTCGCTCACGTTGAAACCAGTATAGAATATGTGACTACATCACAGAATCCTACCATTATATACCCTATGAATCTACCACATGTTCTCAAGGCGGGGGAACAATAGGAGGTAGAGAGGAGTAAGGGGTATCATGCATCTAGAACATACTGGGACATACCACACCTCTCCAGGCGCGTGTGTAAAGAACAGTTTTATGAGTTTGCCGAACACAGGCGATAGAGTGCAGTGGTGCATATTGTTGTTCTTTTTCCTTTGGGCGCAGCTCTATACTAACGACGAGGAATGAACCACAGGCCTTGTTTCTGTCAAGTTTTAGACAGTGCCACGATGTGTTGAAGAGTTCAAATCTTGCTGAGACAAGTCAATTGGGGCCAGGGTGGTGAGTGAAACAACCTCTAATTGTTTACTCGTTGTAACAAGGTTACACACCCACATAGTTGATAAAATTATTTTATTCATTTAAATATTTCAAAATACGATAAAATGATCATAAAATAAATTTATATATAAATAATAATAATATAATAATAATAATAATGTTAGCACCGTGTCTTACTACCCGTTCGGGTTATACATTTATTATATATATATAGAAAAGGGCAAGTGTTTTCTCTTTTCCAAGTAAATGCGATGACTTTATTAAAAAGTATTAATGTATGCACTATATTACACATTATAGATAACATTCCAAAACTAAGACTAATTAATTTTAGGTCTACTCATGTTTAAAATATTGTCGGATTGGATAAAACAAAAGTATTAAAAGTTAATGAAATATTGTGAGAAAACTTAAGTTTACATTATTTTAATTGTGAAATATAACACGTAATTAAAAAACCTATTATTTTTAACAAAACAGTGATCTTTTACAAGTGTTGGCAACCCAAAACCAAAACATATGATTTTTCAACTGTTATTCAGGTAAAAAGCTATGGTGAACAAACTCTAATCTTCTATTGTGTAGTATTTATTTGAATCACTGGTGGCTATGTTATTAAAGATAATTTCTACACCAAAATGTCAATCAAAGAAAATAAACTCACCAACAACGGAAATTAATATGACAAAATTGCCAGGTAAACTTAATTAGTTTATGAGGCCTACATGTTGAAAATCTCAAACCTTAGATAGTTGGAAGGAAAAAACATGCATAATACAACCCCCCCGCCCAAGCCTTAGATAGTTGGAAGGAAAAACATGCATAATACAACCCCCCCTCCCCCACCCCCCAAAAAAACCTTGAAAAGCTTAATGGAACTGTGCTAGTAAAATACTGTAAATAATTTCAGCGCACTCTTATTCAGCTGCGGAAATATTGGGAAAATGTGAAGGCGAAAAGAAAAAAGCAACTAGGTGAAGAGATACGGGACCTGATGAGCACTGGAGGTGGACCCCACAATCCTTGCGAGACATCATGTCCCGAGGTCGAGATGGCAGTCCCCCAACTAAACTACCATCTCGGTTACCACTGGGATGGAGATGCAGTGGCGATGAAAGAAGCTGCTGCCAAGCGCCAAAAAATCTCCGTCCCAGAGGTGACTGCTGCCTTGATGTCAACCAGTTCAGCTATCACTGGCACTAGTGGTTTGGAGAATCTCCACACAGGTATTTGCAATATCAAATAATATTAGATTTATGCTGAGCGAGCCAAATATTGGGAATAGCATGATAAGTGTTCCTATTGGCCTACTTTTAATAAAATAAATATTGAGAAGCATTTACAAAATTTGACTACATTTGAGAGATCTTGTTTATAACCCTTCAAGATAGTATTTGAGGTAGATAATTTAAATCATAAGATTAATAACACGCTAGTTATCAATATAGTCCTAATATTTAACAAATATATTATACATTTGTTTAAAAGTTTTTGAATTGTAGTAAGCTGATTCCATAATGTGTACATTAAAAATAATAATAAAAAGAGAAATGATAGAACTGAATCTTACTAAACTTAATACCAAACGGACCCAGCCGCGGCTGAAAACAATTGAAGAAGAAGAATAACTAAATTTGAATTGGCCTGTACCTACAGTATTAATGGTATAGCGGTCTTGGTTTTGTGCCCCACAGTTAGGGAGCCAATTATTATGGTGATACTGACAGTTCTCGCGCTATTGGACCCATGATGGGGTGTCAATTATGTCGTTCACACCTAATATGCCCAATTCGTCCATCTTGGGGTTCTGATTATCGTACTGCGCAGTTAACACACAGTCGGGTGATAACTATGATAATGTTATACCTCATCCATCATAGTTTTTTGGGGGGGTTTTGTTTTAAAAATAACTTCCCAGGCTAATTGAATTTAAATGCATTATTTATTGACAATTCACTTTTTATAATCAAACATTTTACATTGCACTGACACAAATCCTATTTGTATAGCAAACTGACATGGAGAGAGCGAGCCGAGAGAGCTTCTCCAACCTCCTATATCAGACCTACCCTTTGCTTCTTGGACCTCTTGTCTTTAGTGTTGAAACCAACCAGTAAGAGAGCTCTTGGCAGTCGGATGCTATGAGGACTAGCTTCTTATTGGTTGGCCTAAAACCGTGCCAACTCATCACTGCACTTTTAAATGGAACGGAAGAAACTAATTAACAAAGAAAGGTTTAATACGTAATATATTTGAATTTACTTTGAAATGCCTTATGGGCTTAAAACACATTAAAATAAATAATAATCTATTAAAATTATTTTAATAATGTATATATAATTTGAATTTAGAATCTTGTACTGAAAATAAAATTGTTCAATTTTGCCTGATCATCCATGGATGAAGCATGACAGCTAATTTACATATTGTTCTTTAAAAAAATACTTCATCCATGACTTTTCGAATAAATTAGAGGGGCCCAGAACAGTGTCATTACAATAGATATAGTAATTAAAGATAACTGATTATCCACACTTCTCACTTCTAAATAGGCCTTTTCTTTCATTGTTACTTTTGCTGTGTTATCTTTTTCACACAGAGTGTAAATTTAGCAGATTGGTATCTAAAAAAACTATTTGTCCTAATTAGAATTGAAGTGCAGCCCACAGACTTTCTCACTCCCTTACCTAAAATGCAACAATTTGCTCATTAATTGGAAATGCATGGTGGCAACAGATACGGAATAAAGTGTAATCCTGGAAATGTAAGGGAATTCTTGTGTGTCTAGAAAAACAGGGAAATGTCAGATAAGTTAGTTAAAATTCAAATACTTGGCAAGAAAAACCCATTAATTTTGTGTCCAAACACTCACAAAAGTATCAAATTTGATTTCTTGCCGACTATAAACCAAATGCATGCCTATATTATGTGCATTCTGACATAATGTTATAATTTTTTCATGGCACATCATCATCATTAACTGTAACTGTGGCCAGGTCAATTTATAGTAAAATGCCTCCATCTTGCTTTATCCTTCCACGACTCTTCCTCCTTTAATTCATTCCACTCTTTATTCACTTTCTGTTAACTGCTCCTCTCATCTTTTTATTGGCCTCCCCATTGGTTTTTTCCCCCCACATACTTTATTTCCAACATTTTCTTCAGCATACTCTCTCTTTCCATCCTCATTACATCCTCATACCATCACAGCCTTGTTTCCTCTACTATCTCATGTACTCCAACATCCTCATTATATGGCCATACCATCTTAATCTTGTTTCCTCTACTATCTCATGTACTACCCCTACCCGTATTCTTTCCCGGATAACTTCATTTTTATAGCACACATACTTTTTTTGGAGTGTCTTACTACCCATTCGGATTATACACCCTTGTACAAATTACACTAATGGTTTAGGGATTAAGACGGTTTAGTTGATAGGAAGTGCACCCACATCTATGTGAAAACAGAGTGTAAAACCATTTAGGAAAAACCACCCTCAGTGCACCCGACCTAAATTGAACCTCGATCTCTCCATCTTTGGCAGTCTAGTAGCAAGTTAGACCACGTGGTCACCGAAGCGCGTATATACTTTTTCAATTAAAAGTAGATCCAAATATTAATTTTTTTTCCTATGCTGGAAAAAATATTAGCTTATATTGTGCATATTAATTAAATGACTTTATAGATTAAACTCATTTAAAATTATCAAGTCAGACTGTGGTTATGCATGTTATGTTCAGAATTTATTTTAATTGGCAGGAATTGCAACTTCAAGCAGTGCCAGTGAGCCTCTTTTACTTTCCACGCCTTCGCTTAAAGTCTTAAGCAGCCTTTTAAACACTTTCCCCAAAATACAATTACTATCATCAACTGCACCCCACCATCCTCCTCCCAACCACCTTCAGTCCCCCCCTTGCCACCACAGCCACCCTCCCCACCATCACAATCGCCGTCTTCACCACCACAACTGCCTTCTTCACCACAGCCACCCTCCCAACCACAGCACCCCCCACAACACCAAACATCACCGAGCATTGGGTAATCGAAAGGATTGCTCTCATACATGAGGCGAGGGAGAAAATGTGGCTCCAAGGAGACAAGGAGCTGCACTGCGAGCGTTTGGCAGAGGCGAAGCTGAACCGTCAGGCAGCCGAGAAGCGCCTTCAGCAGGTCGAGAAGTCCCAACAACAGAGTGATGAGCTACACCGTCTGGAAATGGAGCGACTGCATGTCAAGCTAAAGTTTGAGACCCAACAAATGGAGCTCAAACTTCGACATCAGGAAGACATGCAGAGTCAAGCCCTCCAGGCGGCAAAAGACCAGCACGAACAGGAAAACCGCATAAGGGAAGTGCAGCTCAGGAAGCTGCTGGGGCTTCCTGACATCAATCAAGACAGCAACCTTTAGTGTCTCTTCACCATGTACTAGCCTTCACATTTTTCCAATTTTGTTCCTCGTGGTTTTTTTATTTTCTAAAATAGTTACATATTTTGCTTCAAAAGATATTTAATTTCTCTCCTCACTCAAAATTTTCTACCATTATTAAGAAATATTAATAAACAGATATTTTTAAACTGCTTTTTTTTTTCCATGAACAAAAAGGACATTGTGTAGTCCGTCAAGGAAAGACTGCCGATCATGAGTGTAGACAAAGTGTAAATTTAAAAAAAATCATATGACTTATGCAACTGTTGACTCAGCTTACCCTAAAAGTAGTAGTCTCTCCTTGACGCATGCATTATACAGCTTGCTACTAACTTTTAATCAACACCATAGTTGAAACGTTCAAGGTGAACCTGTTACTCTTCAGGCTAAAGAGAGTGTACATCATCTTGTATGAGTCTACCTGCCTTTAAATAAAGGCCAAAGGATGTAATCCTCAAAATGCAAAATTTTCAGTAGATAGAAAAAAAACGGAATGAAAAATTATTTACTCAGTTTTTACTAAAGTATAATTTAAAGGTGACCTCGTGGTCTAGGGGTAAGGTTGTAATGTCCCTGATTTGACCCTAAAGAATATTTGAAAGCATTGACAATATTCTTCTCTTAATTATATATATATATATATTATTTGAATTTTATATTTTATTACTTGGCGCTTAAAACAATTCTTCTAAATTATTCAGATATGATAGTTAACAGATTCTAACTAGGAAATTACTAGCTATTTCTTGTTTTTAAGTTCACGCCCTAAATTTAGGAGGCATCAGCTACTGTAACTAACTTCAGTGTGTGATGTAAAGTTGAGTCAAAATTGCAATGTTAAGTCTTTTAAAAATTAACTTTCTGCTCTCGAACAACCCAGAATAATGTAGATGTTCAATTTGAGGCAGTTTCTGGTTCTTAAACATTCTAGTAAGTTCTATTGGACTGAGATATACCAAACGAGTGGTGCAATCTCAGTCACTCGGATGTCAGTCATTTCACGGACAGATGTGTGCTCACCGCTCATAAAACATGATCATTTTTCTATCAAAGTTATCAATAACTATTATTGAATAAACTAATATCAACTTTATCTGACGTTATTTATTTATTTATATCACAAAAAGTGAAGCCTAATGTAGGGGAGTGATAGTAACTATTACGTAAGATAGCAATAGGCATACAACGTGGAACAAGCTAATTAGTGACGTTACAATTGGCGTCTAAACGAGGAGGGGCCCGTTACGAGGGGTGTTACAAAGGGCATCCCAACTAGGGGCAAGCCACGAAGATGTTACAATTGTTTGGCGCACAACGTAGAGGCAGTTACAAGAAAGTTACAAATGGCACCAAACCTGGGGCCAGATATATAACGTTACAAGGTGTCAGACTTCTGTGTTGGAGGTCCGGGGTTCAATCTTCGGTCCCGGCACAGAGTTATTTGTTTGCCAAACCCTTCCTTCACCTCTGAAAAGACTTGTATTAATCACAACTTGTGAATGTGGGGAATGCCAGGCCTCCACCGTGGTTTGGATTCCACGTTAAACTGTAGGTCTTCCATTTCATCTCACAATCACCCTACCATTACACATTAGCTTAAGTGCGTATAACCCGAACGGGTAGTAAGACGCGGTGCTAATAATAATAATAATTACGTGGTTCGGATTCCACTTAAATGTAGGTCTCATTCATTCACAATCACTACTTACATGAGTATGGATAACGAACGGGTATAAGACGCGTGCTATATAATAAATATTAAGAATATCATAATTTTGAATAGTTATTCAATGATAAATAATTAAATTAATCAACCATTCTTAGTAAATCTTTACTCATGTTTGCTGGTTACATACACCCTTTGGCCTCTGTACCCTCAAAATGGTATCGATTTCGGTTAAAATTAATATATTTATTTCAAAGTTATAAAAAGTTGTCAGTTGATAAATAAAAATAGTGTGTGAAGCTTTGAAACTAATATTAGTTTTGAATCCGCTTTGAAAATATTCCAGCTTCTGTAATTACAAATCTTTTCCAATAATTGCCATTCTGAGCTGTACAAGAATGGAAAAAATCTCAAGTAATTGAATTTTAAGTTTTGAATAACTTATTTTTCAGAATAAAACTAAATATTACAAACAATTGAGCAATAAAACATTTTCAAGCGGTTTTAGTGCATAAAGTTATGTACTAATAACCAATGATTTTTTCAAACATAAAAAAAACAATTGTTAATCTGGCCCTTGGAGAAATATGAATTTGATAGCACTGGTTTAAGCAGTCAATCTCTCGTTAAACCAGCCTGTTGATTATTAGATTGGGTTTCACATCCTGGTAGGGTATACTTAGGATGGTTTTACTAAATGGTCTCCTCATTTACTCTCATACAAATGCAGGTAGATTACCTCTAAAATGCTTCCTTCCTCATCCCTAACCTATTGGAATAATTATACATCCTTAACTCATTAGATTTTATAATAATGGAAATTATTATAAAATTATTTAGCCATTGGGTCACTTCGTTTTTAAACCTAACTGATTAGAGTAATATAGGAGTATAACCTGAACAGGGTGATCCCAAAAGTAAGGTCTCCGAGGGGCTGGGGGCGTAACAAAACGGTTTTGGTGGCTGTTGAATATATGTTGTGATTGGGAGTTGCCCCATCCCTACCCGAGCATGCTCGCGCCTCCTGTGACGCTCAGTATGATCCTGGCAGCCATTGAGAATGGAGCTCCTGTTGAACTTCGCCGCCAAGTGTGAAATCCGCGCTGTTATTCGGTTTTTGAATGTGAAAGGCATTACACCTGTTGAAATTCGTCAGTTGAACGAAGTGTATGGCACATCGTACATGGACATCAAAAATGTTCACAAATTGGTGTAGGGAGTTTATATATAGCCGGTTGTAATTAAATTCATGATGAGCAAAGGAGTGGGAGACTGTCAATTTCCAACGAGACAGTTGAGAATATCGAGGAAAGTCTGCTGAAGATCGACGAATCACTCTGGATGATCTTTGCATTTTGGTCCCTGAGGTGTCCCAAAGCACCATACACAAGATCTTAATCGAAAAGTTGCAATATCGGAAGGTTTGCGCTCGATGGGTACCACGAATGCAGACAGAAGATCACAAGCGGCAATGTGTTGATTCTTCCACGAGTTTTTTCGTCGCTACACGGACAATGAAGACTTTTTGGACTCTTTTGTCACAGGAGATGAAACCTGGGCATTTCACTTCACACCAGAGATGAAACAACAATCGCGGGAGTGGCCGCATTCCTCTTCTCCGAAGCCGAAAAAATTCAAACAAACACAGTCTGCTGGTAAAGTCATGACAACCATCTTTTGGGATCAAAAGTGAGTATTGTTGGTCGACTTTATGCCTGCCGGGACCACAATAAACGCTGATCGATATTCTGAAACTTTGAAAAAACTCAGACGGGCAATTCAGAACCGGAGAAGAGGAATGTTGAGCAAGGGCATAAGCATTCTCCATGACAACGCTCGCCCACATGTCGCTCGTCAAACTGTGAGCTTCTACAAAAGTTTGGATGGGACATCATCAGACACCCACCCTATAGTCCAGACTTGGCACCCAGCGACTATCACCTGTTCCCTAAGTTGAAAAAACATTTGGCAGGACAGCAATCCAGCTCCGACGACGAGGTGAAAGAAGAGGTTCAACGATTCCTCAAGAACATGGCGGCAAGCTGGTATGATATGGGACTACTAATAAATGCATCGACCGAAATGGGGATTATGTAAAAAAAAATAGGTAATTGTTCAAACTTTAAAAAATGTAAAGATTCTAGAAAATAATTTTTTTTAATTAATAAAAAAATAAGAGACCTTACTTTTGCGATCACCCTTGTACAAGACTAGCCTTGACCAAGCAAATTCCCTGTTTTTCAGGTCATTGGACACTATACTATGTTTAAGGATTTGAGTATCGAATTTGAAATTTCCTCATCACGAAAGCCTTCAGGATTTAAGGATCCCATCCTTAGAGTGATCATTAGTCAATATAATAAATAGAAAAATATGTCATTCACTGAGAAAAACTTATGTTAAGTGGGAATTTTATTTTTAATTTTGTCTTGAAAAGTCAGGGAATTTTATTGTAAAGTTTTGTAGTGACCCTGAATAAACAAATAAGTCATCAACTGTTTCCAGCCTGTGGCCGGGTCAGTTTAGTAAAATGCCTTCATCTTCCTCTACCCTAACACAAACAACAAATAGCTGTGAAGAAAAAATAAAACCTTATATTTGTTTTTTTTTTATTATTGTGAAAAAATACAAATAAATTATTAAATTGTTCATTAAATTTTATCGAGTACAATTCGACAATTGTTCTATCACTTTCTTTATTTCATTTTTAGCTTCTAAAGATAAAGTACTTTCCTGACAAAAATTAACCAAAGAGCAGCTGTCTCTTTTCAACTGGTCAACAATTTGAACAAGTTTCTGAACAGAATACTCTATTTTGCACTTCTTCATAGGTTTGTCACAACTTGCAGGTAGGTCTATCATCATATGGCTATCATTCTTGGGTTCGATTCTAGCACTGCACTTGTGAACAAACTGAACTTGTGATTGAAATGTTAAATACTCTTTAAAACAAATATCAGGTTTCGGTTCTGGGAGCTGTCTTTGAAGGTAGCAAGTAACTTTTTTTTGGGATGTTTTATTGTTTTTGACCGATAAAACAACTATCTGCTCGTGCTTGGTAACATGGGCAAAGTATTCAAAAACTTCTAAAGTTGTCTGAAGAACTAGGGGATTCTTGTCTTGCAGCAGAAGTGAAAAAAGATCTCCTATCTGATGACAAACTTCAAGTTGATCTGGGGTGGAGTTGATAATCTTTGTCCCTAAACTTTTCAAAATAGAGAGAGATGAAAGTTTTAACATAGAGGAACCTTCTGTTGACAGGACTTTAACAGTGCGGAGAATCTGAAAACAAACAGAGCACATTTTTAAATAGGGATGGGACATCAAATCCTTTGTAGTCAAGAAAAAATTTCTTATTAAAGACTCAAATCCTTAAAAAAAAAAGTTTCAATTTTTTAAGTGAAATTTGTTTTAAAACGCTAATACTGCTTATTGGTGGCTCTGAAACAGTTATAATTATAGAATGAATTTAACAACCAGGCCTCTGACCAGTAATTTAACACTTAACTGAATGTTATAATGAATTGATTATAAGAAATAAGAAATAGTATTTTTTATCATTATATTATATTTATATTTCCTCATATGTTCATAATATTTTCCAAGATTTGTATTTGTATTTGAGATTTGAAGGTAAAGTGGAGATTCAGATTAGTAAAATAATGGATTCAACCTAAAGCCTTTTATGTTCATAATTTTTTACAAGATTCAAATTCGAAATTAAAATGGAGATTATACCCAACTCTAATTTATAGTATTTACAATAATGCTTATGATTTATCTGATAAGAATATTAAAAGTTATCGGGACTTGAGTAATAGTAATATGTAAGGTCTAGTTTTCCACCAAAAGGAAGGATTGAGATGTGCTCACCTTAAGAAGTTGAGAGTTATCGACATGTGCCATGAGAGGGACAGTAGCATCACAGAGTAGTGTCGCCAAGTGGTGCAGCCACTGGACACCCTGCTGACTGGTCTCTTGCGAGGTGTAAACCTCTGGGAGATTGACACGCTCCCACACATCCACCATATCAGTGATAAACCCTGGGGTAGGCAGAACAACTTCCGTAATGACAGGGACAGTCGGCAAACATTTTATCTGAAATAGCAGGAATAATTTAAATGATTAAAAAAAAATAAAATGTATTGAAATGTATAGCACTACTATTACATTTGTATTCTTTTGTCCTTTATGTTGATCGTACCTATAATTCATTCACGACCTAAGTTTACCTGGATGACAGCTCGAAATGTTACTAGAAGTAATCCCTAATATATCACTATGCCAACAGCTGACATCTATCACTTTGGATGACTAATGAAAACAGATGGTGATATATTTATGTGATAGTTAACCACAGTAATTTAGCCCAATATTATTTATATATTTATTTGAGGACAAACACAAAGTTTATTTATCTTATTATTCCACTTAAAAAAAAAATTAACACCACTTTCACAAAAACTTTTAACGAACATAGCTTCAAAATGGCGACTGACGAATTTAAACCATGGGTTGAACATGACGGTAAACAAGTTTTTTACAATGATGCAGACACGCAGTTGATGAAAATATTTTATTCAATTAAATATTTCAAAATAAGATAAAATAATCATAAAATCATTTATTGTATGTAAAAAAATGACAACAATTTTCTCATTTCCAAGTAAATACGATGCATGTATTAAAAGGTATTGATGTGTGCACTATATTACACAAAATCAATAACGTTACAAAATGAACTTTTAATTATGTTTAAAATATTGTTTCGAATTGGATAAAAAGAATTATTTAAATAAATGAAATAGTATGAGAAAACTTAAGTTTATGTTATTTTAAATGTAATATATATCAGGTTACTAAAGAGCTTTACATTTATAACAAAACCGTGATCTTTTAGAAGTGTTGGCAACCCAAAACCTAAACATATGATTTTCGAACTGTCATCCAGGTAAAAACCTATTGTGAATGAACTTTATTTGTATTCTTGTGTCTTTTATGTCATTCATTCCTATCTAAGTTCACCATCTTTACTAATTTCCTTTTTCTCCCTTTTGGGTCTCAATTTTCCTCTTAAATTGTGTTATGTGTTTCAAACTCCCTCCTAGTGAATTCTGATAGAATGTGGCCTGGATCTGTGGAGTGAGTGTAACACTAGATTGTATTCAAGATGCAGCCATTACCTTAAATGATGTTTATCATTTTTTTTAATTTTCAGATTCAAGATTGGTAGGTAAAATGAAGAGTCCTAAAATTGTACATTTAATAGGGCTCTGCGAATACTCAGATTTCAAGCGTCAAGCCTAGCTTTAAATATATACTCAAAGCTCAGGCTCAAAAAGATTTATGGACTCTCAATTTCAAGCTCCTTGGAAAAAATCCTTTCTTTGCCTTGCACTGTATGCCTGGTGATGAATAATGAATTTTTTACTTTTCTCTTATTTGTTAAATATGGTTTGTTAAATGTGCAATTTTTTGGGGTGGTATGGGGGGTGGAGGGGTAAGAATCTAACAAATATTGCATTGTGCAGCAGATAGGCGTTGAAATGTCAAGGTCAGCAACTAAGTAAACTGGTTTTGATGATGAAAGAAAGATAGTATGAGGCTTCTAAATAAAATAAGATGCAGAAAGCTATCTCTTTGTAGAGATGTTAGAACATAAAAAGTTTAGGGCAAGATGGTATCAAGTACACCTTTATACAAAAGTGTACTATGTGCAGCTTAAAAATCATGAATGCTCTAATTTATTTCTGACTGGTGAGGTGTCAGCAAGTGAACAACTGCACTTCAAATGGAAAGGAAATAAATAGAAAATAGTAAATAGAACCATAGTTAATTTTTTGATTATCATCACAGTAGTAAAGTACCGTATAGGTAGAGCCCCCAAAAAATGGTGAGATGCGATAAAGTGAAAAGTGCCATATAAAGATGGAATCAATTAATTTTTCCTTTGATAGTTTTTAGAAAAGCAAAATAAAACGAAATTGTCTTGTTACACAAAATCCTCCTATAAAACGAAATAATACCGCTTTAAAAATAAAAAAATCTTTAAGTAAACACGAAATTAAGAAGAAATTAAGCAGAAATTTTGACCATGATTTAATTTGATTAGTATTGTGTTTTACTGTAAACTAACTTTAGGCTACAAAATTGTGAAATATGCAGACAAACTTGAAAAGGAATTTTAAAGCAAATATATAAGGTTTTAATAATAAATTTTAATTTTGTGTACATTGTCTCAATATATAAATAATGCTTAAACACCTAGGATAACATGTAATTTTGAAAAAAAAAACCACAAATAACAATGAAAAGTGAGATTTATAAAATGAAATTTATCTAAAAATAAAACTATTTTTATGGGGCTCTACGCATAGGGCTAAATTGACAATCTTCAAGACAAATTACATTCCTATCTTGGCATACACCTTCGAGACCTGTACCATCACCAACCGAGACAACAGGTAATAATTAGAAGCCTCCAAAATAAAGTTCATAAGATCAATTTTAAGAAGAACTTAAAGAGACATGATAAGGAATGTGACTAAAAGGGTGCATGATCAAATAGGAATGTGCTAGAAACAATATGTAGATCTCAAGCAAAGTAATATGGACATCTACAATGCAAGACAATACTCTGAAATGGAAATCCTAAATGGTACGAGAAGAGTTTAAAGACAAAGGATGTGATGGATAGAGCAAGTGCAGAAAGACGTAAAAGAACAGGACAATATAGGGATACTATACATGAGCGTGAACTGTGCAAAGATAGTATGAGACAGCGAGCATTCACTAGCCACACCTGCGGAGCTGGTGTTGGGACATGATGATAAAGATTATCACAGTATATTTAAAATTTAATCCAATTATTTATCATTACTTAACTATTTAAAAATAAGCACTTCTAAGTTTTAAATATTTTTTCAAAGAGTATTATTTTACTATGGAATTAAAATAATTTTACCATACATTTGTTTTTTATTTAGATTAGGTTGACTCAGCTTGATACTATTACAACTTTAATACAAGTATATCAGCAGGCCTCACCAGTTGGTTGTAGAGTTGAATGTCTGGGGGATCAGTAACCAGACTCTTAAAAGAGCGAGCCACACCCTGCATGAGCGTCTCCGCAACAGAGCTCTTGAGAGCATCTGGAAGGCATGACACCCCGAGAGACCCCCACACACCAGGATGTCGTGAGGGGGGGAAATGTTTGCACACTGCTGCTTTGTGTTCATCTGAGAGCAAGGGGAACAGCCGGCCCAGCAACAAGGAGAGGAACACGGCCTCTGGTCGTGGTGACCCCCAGGGGGGTACTTTTCCAGAATACGTAGTAGGAAAATGACGTGGTGGAAGCACAGCTCTGCACTTCCATACCTGAAAGAGATAAAATCTAATAGGGCTAAGCATGCTTGAAGATGATCTGGCTGTGTGAGGTATGATCCAACAATGTGGTTTTACTAAAAAGCATGGAGACCAGGAAAGTGAAGGCTATTGGAATGAAGTTTGTTAGGAGAATGTTAGTAGTCATGAGGAGAAACAGGATAAGGAATTAGGTTATATGGGCAAGAATTGGAGTACAGGGAGTACATGAAATAATACTAATAATAAAAACAATTTTAACTAGCATTAACAATATTAGAATAGAAACTAGTAAAAGAAAAGAGTCGAGAAATGCAAGTTATTACTCAGTCAGTAAGTTGTTGTAATCTCATCTGCTTTCAGGGAATGTAAAACTCAGAATATATAAACAACAATTTTACCAGTTGATCTCAATGGGTGTGAAACGTGGTCTTTTACCTTACATGATAAAAATTATTTAGGGTGTTCAGAAACAAGGGGATGATGCTACTTGGGAGTGGAGGAGGTTACCTAATGAGTTACATACACTGTAATTATTTTTTGACATTGGTAGGATAATCAAGTCTCATAGATTACAGTGGACAGGACATGCAGCGTAAATGGGAAAATTTATAACCATGTTCAGTGTATTAACTGGAAAACCCAATGAAAAGAGACCATTGGGAAGATTTGGGCGCAGATGGGAGGATAACATTAGAATGTATCTGAAAGAGCTAAGGTGTAATGAGGTGGACTGGATAGAACAGGGTTGCCACTGATATCTTTGATTTCATTTTCCTGACATTCCCTGATCAAAATATAAACATCCCTAACTTTTCCACAAGCTGCTGGTAGCATGATTATTATTATTATTATTAGCACCACATCTTACTACCCGTTCGGGTTATACGCACTTACGCTAATGTGTAATGGTAGGGTGATTGTGAGATGAAATGAAGGACCTACAGTTTAACGTGGAATCCGAACCACGGTGGAGGCCTGGCATTCCACACATTCACAAGATGTCTTGTCAGAGGTGAAGGAAGGGTTTGGTAATCAGATAAATCTTTGCCGGGACCGGGGATTGAACCCCGGCCGCCAGCACAGAAGTCTGACACCTTACCCCTAGACCACCAGGTCACCAACGGCATGATATTAATACAAATCAATAATACTCACGGTATGTCGATTTAAGATAATAACTACAAATACATTGTCCGTAAGAAAACCGTACTTAAGGCATTCCTATTCTAGAGCTATAACATTGCACAACTTTTGACTAATTTTTTTTATTGATTTGTATTATAAAATAATCAATGAACATAATACTATAATAGCCATGGTTTTTATTATAATATACTACTAAGAACACATTTATTGCACATTTAGTAAATCAATTAAAATAAATAAAGAGACAACAGATACACAAATAAATGGAAATAATTATTTACAAACAAAAAATTAAAAAACTGAAATACCAAACATGACAATGAATCTTCCCCAGTTTTAATTACCCTTGAATCTTATAGCCAGGTAAGAAACAGACCAGGCTCACCAATCTATGTTCGAAATTATCTTGGAAAAGCCCATCATTTAGCTCAGCGTTTTCTAAGAAAGTCTGTCGTAGCCACAACCAAATCAGGTTTCAAAAATAAGTTACAGTACATAGTATAAAATCTTACTTCAAGATAATGGATTTCTTATCAAAGACACTGTAACGAAAATAATATGTAATTTAATGGAATATACTAAAAACTTTCCCTGACCATAATTGCATTTCACTGACTTTACATGACCAATTTTCATTTCCTTGACTATCCCTGACTTTCCAGGTCAGTGGCAGCCCTGTAGAACTAGCTCAAGATAGGGACAGGGTGTAATGAAGTAGACTGGACAAAACTAGCTCAAAATAGGGGTTGGTGGCATACTTTTGTAAGTGTGGCGATTAACTTTCAAGTTCCTGATGTCATAGAGTAGGTACTATATTCACCCCTCTACTCTCCTCTTGTATTAGTACTTATTTGGGTTTTAGAGACAATGCAACTACTGATGTGGATGATGATACTATCAAAAGACAAAATTTTTATTGTTGAGAAGGGTGGGTGTACGTTGTATGACTCACCTAGCCACCAGACACCACAGATCCATGGCCAGCATCGCTCTCCAAACATTACACTGCAGGATATTCTCAAGCATGGCAGCCTCTATCGCCGGGAACTGCTCGGCAGACACCGTCATGATGAACCCTGCCAGGTGAGTCAGCACTGTCTCATACAGGTCCACCGACCTAGGGGGTTCCCCGTCAGACACCACACCAGGGATCTGTAGAGGCCAGCTCAGCTCGCCATGGCCTGTCCACAATGGCCAACTTGATGTTATACACAACTTCAGTAAAGTTCAGACTTACCTTATGACTTATGAGGTAGCAGACTTGCTTTACTCGCTTGCAAAAAAAGAGTTTTATAAAGGCAATAAAGCCAAAATATTGTACTTAAATGTGTGACTACTTCTAATATAGAAGACAGAAGAAAGGAAGATGTTAACTTTGTGCATTGAATTCTTCCCACATTTTTCTCTTTTTCCCTCGGTGGGCGTCTTAATTAAATTTTCACTTAGTTATAAGTTTATTGTTCCCTTTTTCTTTATTTTTATCAATTTCCAAGATTATAAAATCATTTAACCACTGGGCTTCCTCATAGTTAAACATTAGTCTATTTTTTCAATATAATTCTGTTTCCTCATATGCTAATAATATTTTCCAAAATTTAATTCGTGATTTGTGAATAAAATGAAGATTCAGATTCAACTCAACTCCCAACAATTTATATATTAACATACTTACACTGGCCAAAGAAAGTGAAAAGCTGGAAAATAATGTTTGAGTTTTTGTCTTGGTTCAGCCAGAGCTTCCTTACGGCTAAGTCAGACTGCAGAAGCTTCTTCAATACTCCAACAGAGAGCAGTGTTAGGGCAAAAGGTTGACCCTCACTTGTCGATATTTTGCTGCTGTACTTGAAATATTCCTGTCACCAAGAGTATGAGCAAGATATGGTATGGTCATTTAATGAGGATGGAAACCAAAAAGAATCACAAGGAGAATGATGGAGATGAAGTATGTAGGAAAAAGACCACAATAGAGATCAAGAATGAGATGGGAGTAGAAAATAACAGAAAGTGTTCAAGTGAGAGGAGAAGAATGGAAGAAATTAAAGGAGGAAGAGCGGTGGAAGGATAGAAGAAGATGGAGGCATTTTACTAAACTGATCCAACCACAGGTTTGGGAAATGTTGACAATGATCTATGTTTTATTCTCATAGTCTCTGTTCATTGTAATTTCAATATTCATCCACTTCACAACTGTTATGCAGTGTATATGGACTTCACCCATCAAAGTGACAGAAAATACTCACAAGGTGCCTAATACAAAACTGTTTTTAAAGTAACTTTCGAACTGAAAGAAAAATCCAGAGTTACCAAGAATTAACATTATCTGTGCAGATTAACTTAGAAATGCTACACTTATGGGTATTTTAAAAGTAATTGGATGTATATAGTAAGTAGAAGAAACAAGAAACTGATAGAAAAAGATATAAGGACAAACACAATGTATATTATTGATTTATTAACCCATTCCCTGGCGTGTGTTTAGCACAGCGATCTTCGCAGGACCAGCAGCCATTTTTATATTCATATGCTCTTATCTGAAACATATTTTCATTACTCACTTATTTTCTTATTTATTGCTATATTCATTGTGTAGCATATAACTGGTAGCCCCATCTATTAGCTTCAATATGAAGTATTCAAACTGGCTAAAAGTACAGTAGTTCATCAATAGATGGCATCACAATAACTTATTGCAATGAAACGTTAATTCATGCCCGCGCTAGGGAAAGTTCGGCCAAACAAATACGTTGTTCAACGCCAGCGCCAGAGAATGGGTTAGTATGAACCAGCGCTACCCCTACCAGTGGCTAAAAAATGGTCATGGATGAGTTTCAATTAAATCAGGGGTATCTGAGTACTTGTGATCTCATGTTTGAGTCAAGTTTTAATAGTAGTTCAAACTCAACTGACTTATTTTTATTTCAAAGTGAAAATAAAAATCTTAGTACATATTGTGAATTTACCATTTTATCTTCATTATAAAGGTCTTATGATTGTCTAATAGATGGCCTCACTAACTCAATTAAGACTTTCTCACTTTTTCTCATGTGCCCTTCAAATATTATGTATCGTTGTAAAGTTCCTCAATGTTTCTCACTATCTGATATAAAATAAATTAACTTGTACAGGTATATATTAAATTTGGTTGAAAATCCTAATTTGTGTGATTATAGCATTAATCACTAAGAAAAATTCTTAAAAAATTTAAATTTGTGTTTATCGAGAATTGAGAAAATATTTTATTCTAAGTTAAAAAAAAAAAATTCTTCAAAATTTTGGATTGGAATTTGTTTTAGAGCTCTAATACTGCTTATTGGTGGTTCAACCCTAACATATTTAGAGGAAAAAGTGAACAACCAGATCCCAGACAATTAATTTAACACTTAACTGTATCTATTAATATACTGGACGAATTTTAGTAATTGTATCATCATTTAGTTATTATTTCTACTTTCTATTATTCTCTTTTATTCCTATTTCTTCATGTGTTCATACATTTTTCCAAGATTCGGATTCGAATTTGAGATTCAAAGGTAAAATGAAGATTCAGATTCGGATGTGTAAAAATAGTGGATCTGACCCATCTCTAAAGTCTGATTTAAAAAAATTAAACTATAGCATCGCGTCTTATTAACATTCAGGTTATATGCATATGTACTAATTACGCTAATGGGTTAGGAATTGGGAAGTTGAATTTAGAGAAAGTGAACCCACATTTTTGTGGAGGGAGAGTGGAAAACCAAAGGAAAAACAACCCCCAGTTCACCCGACTAAAGATTTGATCCTCGATCTCTTCGTCTACAGGAGTCTAGTGAAACTAGCGTGTTAGCTAACTACGCCACCGGAGCAGGTAAAATCTGATTTTAATAGGAAGCTCATGTTGTCACAAGGGCGGAAATAAAAATATTACAATTTTATTTACATTCTTAGTCTGTATAATCAATGATGTAAAGGTGAACTCTAGAGTAATTCATAAGGAGTATTATTGGAACCTTTTGATACATTTTTAGACAAACTTTCTAGTTAGTAAATAAAATCAGATATATGTAGAATGCTAAATTTTTCTGACTTTCAATCAATGTTGGTGGTCGAAAATGGGTTTCTATGTAAATCAGGTTTAGTTTGTTTATTTTATTACTATGTCTTACTATCTGTTCAGGTTATAAGCATATGTACTAATTACACTGAGTTAGAAATAGGGACAGTTACATTTAGAGGAAGTGCACCCACATATGCATGGAGGAAGAGTATGGAAAACCACTTTGAGAACACTCGGCTGGGATTCGAACCTCGGATCTCCTGGTCATCAAAAGTCTAGTCTAGCATGAGAGTGACACTGTAGATCATGCGGCCGCCAAAGTGGGTCAGGGTTTAGTTTTTGTGTTATTATGTTGAGTTGCTGTTTGCCAAGAGGACAATACTTAGTTTCTTATCCTGTGTTCATCCTTGTAAATGCAAAGCAAGACATACCTCTGAGAAGGATGCGTCTGACACTAGCAAGGCAAGTAAAGGCTCCTCAGCGATGCCGGCATGTGTCTCAACAACCTGAGCTATCTGGGCATCTGTCTCCCGTACTGCAAGCCAGCCCTCGATAACCTACCAATAGAAACAATGTCGCTATTTGGGATAGAAACCTCTAATACCTAAAGCTATTCAAGAATCGAGGTGCAAAAAGTAATAAAAATATAGTATTTTCAAAATTTTGAAATGTAATTTGTCTTACAGTTCTAATACTGCTTATTAGCGGTTAAGTTCCAACATAAATATAGAACATACAACAAGACCCTAGACCAAAACATACTAACAACAAGACCCCAGACCAGTAATTTAACATATAACTGAATGTATAATAGACTACTGCTTCAAGTATGCAGGAGGAACCCTAAGTTAGGAGTTCCACAAGCATAAAACAGTGGCGTGCTTAGCCACCAAAGCAGAATATGTGCCTTTAACGTTTTTTTTTCTTTAAGATTCAGATTCAAATTCAAGATCTGGGATTCAAAGGTAAACGTGTGGTGGTGGTTTTTTTTTTTTTAGATTCAGTTTCGGATTCGAATTCAAGATCTGGGATTCAAAAGAATGGAAGCAATTAAAGGAGGAACAATGGTGCAAGGATAGAGGAAGAAGGAGGCATTTTTCTAAATTAACCTGGCCAAAGGCTAGAAACAAATGATGATGATGTTGATGATTAATAAAATACTGAATTTGACCCATCTCTAAATTGTTATTCTCTGTGTAGAAACTTGAATTAAATCAAAGTATGATCCAAATCTAACCTGTAGAGTGTCACCAAGAGATGAAGCAGGTCTCTGTGACAGTCCCCAAGATAGTCAGTATATGCCTCGCAAAGTTTGAAGATGATCTTCAGCTCGAAACTACACACCTTCAAGTTTTTCACTACAAGTTTTGACTCAGCTGGGCTCTAAAAGAAACAAGGCTTATTATAATTTTAATATTCAAATGTGATTAAATAATATCAGCCTTTATTTATTTTATTTGAGATATTTAAAGCATACTTTCTGAAACTACTAATTACATCAGTATACAATAAATACACCATCTTAAAACTAGAAAAAACACAACACCCAGATGTTATTTTTATCATTGTTTAAGTGGAGACTCACATTTCACCACTAATTCATTTTTCAGCTACGTCAGCAATCAGAGGTACCCGGAACTCTTAGCTTTTGTCTAAGCTAAGGTGTTGGATATTGTAAACTTTAATAATTAATTTATCAATCCACATTAAATTAAATACATTTAATTTACACTCAGTAAAAATAATCCTGCCAATGCAATATGTCTAAATACTCCATTTCACTAAAAGGATCAACTTGCATCATTTGACTCTATCATGAAAACTTGTGAATTAAGGGACTTTGAGTATTAAGTAAGTAACTTAGGGGTGGCGTATGTGTGGTTCAAGCTTTGCTATTTTTGCTGACAAGAGGAAAATGGAGGTGGCAGAGGGAGGTGGGCGAAACAATGCTTACATGAAACAGAAAGAGACTGGCAAGAATGTCCCAATGACCCAACCCCTACAAATGGACACTAATTAAAAGTGTTGAGAAGTGGATTCAAGGACCTTAAATCATCATTTTAAAAGTCGTTGGAGTTTTTTATAACTATAAAAATTCATATATTCAAAAATATTACTTTTTTTATAATTTCAATTAAGTTTAAATTAATTTTTTTCCCCAACAATTTCAATTTTTTTTTTAATTTCAACTGTTGAGTACAATTAATTTAAATTAATTTTAAAACAGTATTATTGTTAATATTTTGCGCCATTAATTTACACTTATGAACAAATTACAAAAAAAAGTTGACAAATATAACATTAACAAGACAGGGGGGTGAGTTTATTATTTTTTCTTACCAAGGGGGAGGGAGGGGAGATTCAAAATGGCCAAAAATGTGCGTAAATAACACTTGAACACCCCCTTACTGTACTTAATAATAAGTCTATACATTGTTTAAATGCAGGTTTCTTTTTACTCTGACTTAAGCCTAATATTTGATTTGAAATATTTACATCATAAAATATTTGATTCAAAAATGTTTAAAGCAATATTCAATTTGGGATTGATTCTAGCTAGTAAGCAAATATATGGATTTGATTTGAAATCGAGAATCTTGGCTTTGCATAGTTTTACTGCTATTTGGAGTTGGTCTTTTAATATCAGATGAAGATACAGGATACTGGATAGAAACATATAAAAGGAATGAACAAAATATGGTTTTTACAATGAAAAGAAATATAGTTCACACATTACATTGACACCATTAGATAAAGAGGTAATGGTTGCGTCTTGAAGAAAATTGATCATTACCGCCCAATACTGTGACCTAGGGTTTCACTCTATAGGAACTCATCAGAAGGGAGTGTGAAACACGCAACACGGCTTCCTATAAGAGGAAACAAAAAAAAAACGGGAGAAAAAGGAAATTATTTTGTTTTTAATGTGATGATCTCAAGCAGAAACAGTGTTAGATACTAGGGGTTGCAAAGCTTGGTAACTTTGAATTACTTCGAAAAAAATTCTGACTTCGACAATTATGTATCGTCGCTAATAAAAACATTGACAGCTAAAATATTAATCTGAAATAATCTGAGGTAATAGAATTGCATGTTGTAATAGTAACTTTATTTGTCAAGTAAAAATGAAATATTGCAAACAATTATGCAATAAAAAAATTAAAGTGATTTTAGTGCTTAAAGTTATATAAATAAACACAATATATGACTACAATATGTTTTAAAGCATAAAAAACCAGGTAAAAATATTCAAACGTTGATTCAGCTTTGAAAATATTTAAGCCTAAGCGAATTCGAATCATGATTTTCCATTTTGAGTTGAATCGAATCTTGGCAAAAAAGCTTGAATTGATTCCGAATCAAATATCATGCTCAGATTTTTTTTTTCGAATCAAATATCACAAAAAAAATTAAATTTCGAATCTGAATCGAAAATTTTATTTTGAAAATATTTCAAATCCAAATCAAATAACATATCCTTGGAGTCTTTGAAAATATTTTAAGCTTAAACTTAAGTTAAACAAGTAAACAAAGCCTCATGACTAACTTATGAAAGGTTATAAACAAAATAAATTACTATTTTTTATAAGGGTTTGCTGTATAAGACCATAGAAAGTTGAAATTATTTTAAATATGAAAAGATTGGAAGTTTGAACTAAACCCATCGAATATGAATCTGAAATTTACTTAGATTCAAAATTTTGAATCCACCACAAATCTCTCTAATAATAAGACTTGAAAGCTCAAATCGAATCCGAATCTTAGCAAATTCAAAATTTCGAAGATTCGCACAGGCTTAAAAATACTAAATATATTTGATTTGAGTTTGTTTGGATTTGAAAAAGTGGACTTCACTCAACCTTATACCCTCAACTTAAAGAAAAAAATATACCATGTTGACAACTTTCTCCAGATTGTGAGCTACATCCAAGGAGAGGAACCTGATTGGGCTGGCAACATCTAGACGAGGTCTCAGATGTTCAGCATACCGTTCGGCCAGCCGAATGTATCCTTTCCACTGCTCTGCCATCGTCTTGGCATCGAGTCCTACTACGAGTTCCCCAGTTGTACTCAACAGCACCAACACTTGAAAAATATTTAACAACATGTTGAATAATTGCCTTTTTTATTTTTGGTACCTCATCTTACTACCCCCCTGGGCTATCTAGGACAAGGATGAGAAAAGGTGGAATTTTAAAGAAAATATACTCAGTACACCTGACCAATATTCAAACTTCGACCTCTTAGTCGCCATAAAACCAAAGCAGGGGAGGTTGACACCTTAGCCTGCTGCCTCCACCAATGCAGGTGTGTGGTACCTTTCAAGACGTCCACAATCCAAGAACCCCAAATGTTAGTAGTACAACCAGTTGCGCAATATTGAACACCCCTTAGTGTGTGACCCCATTGTGTAATTTTCAATATTAGAGGTGGCATGCCACCCAATGTACTATTTTGAAAATTATAGGTAGAGTTTAAAATATTTTAACACTTTTTTTCTCTTTTTTTATGTAACATCCACAACTTACACTCACTAATTCAAGGACATAACTGAGGAGGGCTAATATTGAAAGAAATGCACCAACATCTATATCTTAAGTCAACAACCTGAAGGTTGGTTTGATGTGATTTATATCCATTTGGTGCTGGGCATGCATTTAGCTCTTCAATTGGTTAATGGTGCCTGCACCATCTGGTAGAAATTCCATGTACCAGGGAAGCTCCAAAAGTGTGGTGGTTCCCTGTTTCCTTCCAAAAAAATGTCTTATGAGTATGCGGTGAGTGCAGAAGGACCATCAATATTATCGAGAAAGATATTTTAACACACCTTACAAAGTTATTTTACAGGCCACCATTGACATGGGACCGACAGATTTATTTCCCCTCCAAAGTAAGTTTTGCTAAGGATTTTTACTGTTAAAAAAAATCTGTTGACCTCAGCTGGGGTTGAACATACAAACTTCAAGTCCTGAGGCAAGCACTTCACCCAAATACCACCAAAGTGGATAGGATTAAATACTATTCTCCTGGGTCAGAATTATAACCATATATAGTACTTAATTTTAATTTATACTTTTCTATTTTTTAAGAATATTGGTAATTTTGATTGACAAATTTATTTAAATATATACATTCACAATCTCAAAAAATCCCACCTGAAATTATGTGTATTAGAGAATTTTACTGCAGTAGATTTATTATTACTAATTAATATACATTAGCCATAATGAAGGAGTAGGACAGTGGATAAGTAGAGGAGTCTGAGTCGAAGGCTTGTCGTACCAACATTACAGTCCTGCTTCCAATAATCTTAAATGACCCATAATGATTTTGAAACCATGTCAAATGAGATTTGCTCTAGTCCAGCAGCCTACCTTGAGTTAGCATGTCCAGCTCATCTTCGAACATACAGTTAAACTGTAAGTTCTCCGAGAGGGCACTGATGTAGTGCGATTGAAGTGAGTGAGTCTTACGAAATAACAAAGTCAGCGTTTCACTCACTGCTTGGAACAGAGCACCGTACAATGCCTCGCTAAAACAATTTACAGAAAAATAACTTAACAAGAAATACAATTTTATTAGTTTTTATTTAAAAATGGTGTATAATTATTGTTCCTTTAGATATATAAAGTTATATAAAATATTTTATTGCAGTTGAATATATGATTATTAAACATGGGTCCTTGATATTCCTCAAATCTTATTAGAAAATTTAAAAATAAATCAATTTAATTTTTTTTAGAGCAATCAACCAGCTTATTAATTAATAATCTTCAATATAATTTTAAGACAAACTTAAACTTTAATTGACTGATTCTGGTTCAAGCCAATAAAATAAATACTTTAAGAGATTAGGAATGGAACACTCAAGATTCTTGAGATTATTTGAGATTTGAGTAAATATTAAATTCAAGATTTGAAAAAAAATACATAGGTCAAAGCCTATTTTTAAGGTTTTGTATTGGTATTTGTTTAAGAGCTCTTTTACTGCTTTTTGGTAGTTAAGTCTTAAAATTAACTTAACAGACCATTAATTTAACACTTTACTCAATATATTGATGTTATAATGAACCCACTATAATAATAAATGTTAACATTAATTGATTTCTATTTTCTATTCCCTCTTATGTTTATTATTTAATCCGAAATTTCTTTCTTTCTTTAAGGGTAAACACTTTTTGCTTTTAGAGGTAGTTTGTTATATTTGTAAGAAGGTACAGGAAAGGTGGATGGAAATATATAAAATGGAACTAACACAATATGGCTTTTACAATGAAAAGAAAAACACAGTTCTCACTTTACAGTGCTGCCCCTGGACAAAGAGGTAAGAGAGAGAGATTAATATTCAGAAAATAGGGGTATTCAACCCAACTTACATGAGACAAGTAATGGTCTACTACTCATTTACAAGGCGCATCCAGAAAGTAAGTGCTGTCTGTGTATATCTCCATGAATGTTGTGATATATGAACTGCAGACATGTAGTAATTTTCTTTTATCAAGAACAAAATGCAAACATAATTGTGTGAGCTTATGTTTAATTTAAGGTGAGTTACGTCACATTAATAATGTTTAAAACAATCGATCAACTTCGCTAAATGTGGAATAGAGTCGGTAGTAAAGTTTTGAACACAAGAAACATTTGTTTGTCTAAAATTCATATTGATGATGACCATGGAAAAAATGTGATGAGTGAAGGGATGGTGCGAAAGTGGGTTAGACAGTTTAATAAAAGAAGGGAGAATGTTCATGACATGGAGCATAGCGGCCGCCCATCCATAGTCAACGCAAATCTGTTGAAAAAGTATGCGAGAAAATTCATAGGAATAGACAATCCAAGATTTCTGACCAGTCAATGCAAATCCCTGACATTTCACAATCCTTTTGGCAAGAAGTTGTGACAGAACATCTCCACTACAAAAAAAAAAAAAAACTATGTCCGAGGTGGATGCCCAAAATGGCCATATAGTATCACACTAAAAAAACACATGGGATCAGCCTTTTTAATTTTTGCAAAGTACCAAGAAGGAGGAGACATGGTTTTGAGTAGGATTGTCACCGTGATGAAACATGGGTTTATTGAATGTGACACCAGAAAGCCAGGAACCATCAATACATTGTGGTATACTGGCTCCCCTAAATGCGATAAATTCATGCAGACACTCTCAACCAGAAAAATCAGGCGTACCGTATTCTGGGACAGGCAGGGAATTCTGTTGGTAAAATTTATGCCACAAGGCATGATTAACTCAGCTGTGTACTATGAAACTCTAAAGAAGTTGCAATGCATGATACGAAAGATGTGGCCTATAGGGTTCAGGATTGGTGTGCTGCTGTAAGACAATGTGTGCTCACACAGTGTGGCTAAGGCATGGCAGCTGCTTGACTCATTTTCCTGAGAACTGGTATATCACCCCCCTTCCCTCGCTACAGCCCAGATCTGGCACCGAATGACTTTCATTTGTTTCTACACTTGAAGAGTTTTCTTTTAGGTGATAAGTTTTACAATGACGATAAGATGAAGGGGAGCGTTGGGGAACTAACTCAAGTCACAGGCGGCCGATTCTATAAAGAGGGTATACAAAATGTTGTGCTATGTTATGAAAATTGCCTCAATTTTGATATTGATTAAGTTTACAAGTATATTAAGCTATGAAGAATTATATAAAATAAAATAATGCATTGATAAATTTAAATTTTCTTTAAATATACAAACAGTACTTACTTCCTGGATGAGCCTCGTGTGAATACTATATTATTATTATTATTATTATTATATTTAGCACCGCGTCTTACTACCCGTTCGGGTTATACGCTTTAAGTACTAATTACGCTAATGGATTAGGAATTAGGAAGATTGAATTAGAGGAAGTGAACCCGCATTTGCGTGGAGGGAGAGTGGAAAACCATTTAGGAAAAACCACCCTCAGTTCACCTGACCGAGATTCGAACCTCGATCTCCCCGTCCTCAGCAGTCGAGCTTAACACGACAAGCGCGTTAACCAACTACGCCACCGAGGCGGGTGTAATTTCTATAGAAACAACTAATGGATGTCAAATTTGTGTATGTCATCAGAAGAGATCATAATTAAACTCTATTTATGAGATAAAATTACACATAAACCTCATGTAACTAAATAGTAAGCAACTTAGTTCTAAAAAATTGAATATTGTAATAACAATAATAATAATAATAATAGGTCCAAATTAATAGTAATTATGTCTTTATAAAGGGTGATATAATGCTTGATCCAAAGAACTTAGAAACATTCCTCACCTGTCCTTGCAGTGTTTAAAGGATCTGAACAGTATGTCGGCTATATTCTTGGGGACACTTTGGACCAGCAATACATCTAAGGCACCAAGAGACATGATATACTGTATCGCGCAGTCCAGCCAGTTTAATAGTTCCAAGCAAACCTTCAACACAACAACAATATTAGAATGGACAGCAGGTATTAGATAAATAAATCCATTTATATTAGTTTTATGTGCCGAGGAAGTAGTATGGAATTAGAATTCAAGCCTGTGAAATGAAATTTTTTATAAGTTCTTAGGAGTGTCAAAAATAGATAAGATGAGAAATGAAAAGGTGAGAGAAATAGTTAAAGGCGAGCCAGTGCAGGACAGGAATAAGTTGGTACAGTCAGTCATGAGAGGAGAATGACGATGGGAAGATGACAAAGATGATGTTTTGAGGTGGTGGGGAGAAAAGAGATATTAGAGAAGCTTATGTTTCAAAGAGAAACAGCCAGTGGCTGGGAAATGTTCATGATGATGATGATGATGATGATGATGATGATGATGATGATGATAATAAGTGATTTTGAGGTGTGGTTTCCTTATAACTAGGGCTAGGATTTTAATGACCTAAAAATTGCTATAAAATTCTGTATTAAAATGGATTTATGACCCAATTTTAAAAAAAAGCTCTTTAAAACTAGAAAAAATACACACAAAAAAATCCTTGCTAAAACAAGACAGGAAAAAAACCTTAAAATGTAATTTAACGTACTGTTTCCATGCCAAACCGAAAGTTTTTATTTTGTCAACAAAAAATATTCAGTATAAAATAAAACAAGGAAAAGACATAAAAATTCAACTTACATTTTCTGATAGTTTAATTTGACATGGCACACTTAGAGTTTTTATTTCAACAATCCAGAATTGTATTGCACAACATAAACAATGTGCAGATTTTAAAAAAAAATGAATTTCTATTATCTGCTAACAAAGATTTAAACATATAGAAGCTCCTTTCCACTTCTACTGACAATACAGGAGTATACGTACTTGAAATAAACTAAAAACTTAGGTCGCTTTGTTCAGTCCCCCAAATTTTAACCTAGGGAAAAGTTTTTCCCTGATAGCACATCTGCAATTAAGCATAGCATTTCATATCCTTTTTTTTTTTTTAAACTTGCTCAATTCTCTTTTGGACAGCCTTTCCCACTTTTCCAGTCACAATATTTAGGTCATTCACAACTTTCAAATCTATTTGCTCCACTAATATCACTGCTGACTTCTCCAAGTAAGTAATGGAACTAGGCAGAAATACAAAATTCGACTTTAGGAAAACTTATCTGCAATTTCAGGATCAAAAAGAAGTTCCTGCGCAACTTTAATTGAGGTCACTTCATTGATATCAAACAAGTCAATGATCTTTTACACAACTTTGAAATTCTCACAGTAATAGTTACATGCTTCAATCAAAGTCCCTCATCTGGTTAAAATTGTAGCCAGCGGCAAAAGAACGTTCGGGGACTCCGACTTGAATGATGCCACTCGAGATGGTGCCTTCATAAAAACTTTCTTTATGCAACCAATCAGCTGGTCAACTTCGGTGAATTGCCCTAGTATCTCTTCAGAAACTCTATGACATGCATATGCTAGACATGTTAGGTGCACCATTTTTGAGTACAGAGCTTTCAGAGCATTAGCAGCTTTTATGTAAGGTGCAACATCAGTCACAAAGAGCAGGACATTGTTATGTTGGATGCTATCGAGCCATATTAAGCTCAATGACCTATCAAAGAATTTGATTACTGTAGAAAAAATAATGTTTTCTAAATGTTCACAATTGATGAGAAAATGTTCCTAGTAGTTACATATCGTCCTAGAGAGTTTGTTGTCTCATACATAGACACCCATATTTTCTTTCCTGCTACTATTTCTCCTATCTTCTTCATGGTGTTTTCATTGCAATGGATGACATAATTTTTTATTAGTGTGGAGGAGTCCAGCAAATACTTCCCAGTGTGCTTTTATAAAGAGGAAAACAATTTCGGATTGTTAACTTTGCTCAAGGGAATATCGGCACAAATGAAGGCTTTGCACAATTCTTTGTAAAATGCAGAATGTTTTGTTGAAGACTCGCTGGTTTGGCCAAGGAGCATTTGCTGTAATTTTTTCTTACCCTGCACCTAATGTGTTTTTCTCTCTTGACATGCTGCTGCACAGTAAATTTCTTTTCTGCGGCAACTCTCACGTCACAGAGTTTTCAGTAGAGTATCTGTCCATCAGTAGAGAATACTTTTTCGCCATATTCAGAAACAAAAAGTTTTAATTTATTCAAGGCTCTTTCTTTCACTTTAGGCATGTTGAATGTTGAAATTCACATAAGCAACACATGCCGATTCCGAAAAATGCAGAAAGACCATAAGCCCTTGTTATCTGCAAAATTTGCTCAGACTAGTTTAGACGAGTTCATTTACAACCCCACTATGCTAAAGGGAAGGAGAAAGAAGAGCTATCCAGCTATCATAGGCTTGAAGGAAGAGACAGGGGAGGGGTAGAAGTAGTCTAACCACCATCTTGGCACCACCGTTTGCTAAGACGTGAGCAGAGATGTTCTAAACATGGGAACATGACTCAAAAATAACAAAAAATAACTCAAAATGATCGAAAATCTTTAAAAATGCCATATTCGTGTAAAAATACAGTAAAATGAAAAAAAAAACCTCAAAAGCTACTTAAATCAGCAAAGTTTTCGTATGAAGCATATTTGTATACACTTGAACAACGTTCCAGGTTTGCCAAAATATAAGATACAAAATCATCAAAATCCTAGCCCTACTTATAATGCACTATAAGCCATCCATGTGCCCGAATGGTTAGGAATGATGACTACAATACCTGGTTCGATTCCAGGCGATATAATTTAGGTGGGTTTACAATCCAATTTGCAAAGGATAACCTTATCTGAAAGCTAAAAATTTAACTAGGTCTACTTTTATATATTCATATGTCAGGTCACGTGCTCTGCAACTATCACTTTTAATAGGTATCATCAATGACTACAAACTAATACTGAAACCATAATATAATAAAATGTTATCAATGTTTACTACAAAAAATATATTATTATTTTCTAAAATGGAAATTAGACTGTAGATTTAGTGGCCTATACTGTCCAAATTTCTTAAGAAAGCTCTTTTAAACAATACAAACTTTTTTGTGGCCAAAATTGATAGCATTTTACTGTATTATTAGAGTTATTTTATAGGTATTGATAATATCCATCAAAAGTGACAGTTGAGGATCACATGACCTGACGTATGAATATGTGAAGTAAATCTAGTAACTTCCCTAACAATCCAAGGCTCTTCTTATGAAAATTGGATTCTAAAACAGAATTATTTTGATCTAAAAGTATTTGGGCTAGTTTCGCAGTCAGACCTAGTTTGTCTAAAGTGTGGTGACTACTAAATACAAGACAACACCTATCTAGACCAGAATGGAATAGATGAATTTTGCATATGAAAATGGCCCATTCCATTCTGGTCTAGGTAGGTGTTGTCTTGTATTTAGTGTAGCGCCACACTTGAGGCGTGCTTAATCTGACTATGAAACTGGCCCTTTACCTTAGTAATATTTAGATTTAATTTTTACTTCTAGTTTACAATGATAAACTTTCAAACATAAATTTACCTTTTACTGATCCATTTTAGAAAATAATGACAACTTACAGAAATTTTTATAACCAAGATATTTAAAACAAATTTAAGTGACATGTCAGGACAAGCTTGAAAAAAAAAGGCTTACTTTGAACAAATTGATGACTAGTACCCTACCTGTAATAAACTTGTTAATGTATCAACATTGCATAGGGAAATTTGCGGTTGAAAATTCTCCAGGTTTGATTCAATTCCTTCCAGAGCCTAAAACAAATTATGTTGTATTTTTACTAAACACACAAAAATAGAAGAGAGCTATTTCATTAAATTATGTATAATAAAATCAAGGTGACCTGGCGGTTTAGGGGTAAGGTGTCAGACTTCCGTGATGGAGGTCCGGAATTCAATCCTCGGTCCCGGCACAGATTTATCTGATTGCCAAACCCTTCCTTCACCTTTGACAAGACGTGTATTAATCACAACTTGTGAGTGTGGAATACCAGGCCTCCGCCGTGGTTCGGATTCCACGTTAAACTGTAGGTCCTCCATTTCATTTCACAACCACCCTACCATTACACATTAGCGTGAGTGCGTACAACCCGAACGGGTAGTAAAATGGGGTGATGATGATGATGATAATAATAATAATAATAATATCAACATAATTTTACTATGAAAATTAAATAAATAATTCCTTGTGTCTGTTATACACTTGGGAAGCTTTATAGATCATGCTATCTGTGCTTATCTAAAATCTCATTGATTACTATATAAACAATTGACAAGGATTTAAGCTATACAAAAGTTGTAATGGCTATTGGTATAATATTCTCACTTAACCCAAAATGTACATATCTCAAAATACACATGGTGTTTCATAAGATGTGAGACCCAGTTCAGGGATTGATAGAAGAGACAAAAACAACTACAAAAGTTAATTATAAACATGTGTCCCATTTGACCTTGTTTCCGAGCTACAGCCAAGTGATTCCATTAAACTGTTTGTATAGGCCTACCATACTCTACATTTCTCGACCTGTCAACTAGGTATGTTCTAAGGGTTATTTCTGGTTATTCTAAACACATGGTATTTTTGAAAAAAGTGTGACATTCTATGAAACAACGACGGCAGTCTAGCATTCCATATGAAGATGGCCATTTAGAGCACTTCCTATAATGTTAAGCAATAAGAAACTCCATATTACTAGAGTTAAACATGACTATAGCTCAGAAACAAGATCAAATGGGAAACATGTTTATGCTAACTTCGTCTTCTGTTGTTGTTTTTTTTCAAACGTTTTTGTGTCTCCTGTTCACTGCTGAAGTGGATCCCACATGTTACAGTACACCCTGTATATATAAATTTATATAGTTTTAGTTAAAATGATCTTTACAGGAACTTAAGCAAGTAGGGCTACGATTAAAAGTTTAAAGTGGATAATAATCATGATTCACATTTTCTTAGACCCTGTCAGGACTAAATATCCGCAACACCAGGTATTAAACTAGGCTTTTTCTAACGAAGGTAGAGCTCACCTCAATGAAGATCTGTTTAACCGCAGGCATGGCATGTTGAAGCAGTGTTTCATCTATCTCCTCTGTGGGCACGCAAGGCAAACATTGAACTAGCAATGCTTGCACCAACTTCATTGTCACAGATTTTTGGTCTGAGCATTCCTTCAGAGAGTTGTGACTATCAAATTAAGGAAATGTAAGCGAGCTTTGTTAATCAGATAAAGAAATAGACCTAACTGGAACAACAATATTGTTTAGTGAGCCCAACACTATTAATCGCAATTAGACAAGTTCGTAACAAGCATAATATCCCCAATTTAATTTTGACTTGGGAATTCAAAGTACTATTTAAAAAAAGTAAAACAATCATTATTCACTCATCATCATACACAGTTTCCTGCCACTGGCAATGTTTGTCTCGAACATAAGCCTCTCCATTTACTGCTGCCCTCACACCACTTTTCTTCTTTAACACCAGCTCACTCCATTCCTCTCTACACTCCTCAGCATTCCCTTCATCCACCAGTTCCTGAGTCTTCATTTTGACCTCTTACCAACCACCCCCATTTCAAGCATCCTCAGAATTCTCCCCTCCTCCATCCTCTTCACATTTCCATAACCCCCAAACTCGCCTTCTCTATCCCATCCTGCAGGGGTTCCTCCTTCAGTCTCTCTCTCACCCTTTCTTCTCATCCTGTTCATCCTTGTTACTCCTAGCATCCTACTAAGACATTTCATCTCTCATGCCTTTATCCTGCTTCTATCCCTTTCCTTTATTACCCAGGTTTCTGATGCACACTGCACTAATGGAACACAGTACATTCATTCAGAATGATAAATTACAGTGAACTATAGATCAAAATATTAACTTTTCAAAGTTTATAAAAAACTTTACTACCCTTAAATGTTCTTCATAGAAATTTATCTTGTTCTTAACTCTAAATAATCGGGTAGAGAATGTTTACACTTTCTTTTGAGAAACTATAGGCCTACTTTTACAATGGCAAAATTACCTCGCTGTGTTACTAATCTATATTAATAAAATATAGAGTTTGTGTACAGTATCTGTCTGTCAAAAGTGTTCCATTGCATGGAGAGGTATGCAATTTCAAAATTAGTATCCTCTGTGCATGAACACATGCACCCCACTCAAAGCTAGAATTTTAAAATTTGGATTTGATTTTTATTAAATTAATTAAAAAACTGATTTAAAATCTGTCTTTTTGAATTTAAAAAAAAAGTGTTGCCAGAAGTAGTTACATAATCTAGTGTGTAATATATACACAAAAAAGCAGCCATTAAAATATTTACATTGGTTAGTTATATGATTAATTTTATTAAAGACAACTAAAATGTCTCAACTAGATTCAAAGCCTCTTGGTTACTACTTCTTGCCACAAGATACACCCATGACAACTTTGCATGAACATAACTTTTACATCCAATACTTTTTCCAGCCTATGGTCTGGGTCAGTTTTTTATTCAAGCCATTAAGACTATTTTCAGCTCCGGCTGCCTAAGCCTGTCATGGCTTAATATGCATTATAATCTAACTTAAGACTAGTACAGGGAGAGCATCCAGTCTCCAGCTGTTGATTTATCAACAAGAAAGGTTAAACCCGTCTTTCCCCAATGATAATTTTTTCGGCCATGCCGGAAATCGAACCCAGGACCCTTAGCTCAGAAGGCAGACACACAACCAGTACCGAGTGAGAAAAGATGTCGGATTGGAACTAACTAACTTGTAAAGATGTATCAATATATCAAAATGGTTTTATTGAATTTTAATAGAATTGAAAGGCTAAGTTATGCTTTGTTGATTAATATTATTTATTATAAACACATACAAGATTATTGTTAGCTTATTAATAAGATTAATTATAATATGAATTAATTAGTGTATTAAGGTGAAATTGGCAATTCTTTAGCTAATTTTGTTGTTATCGAATTATGTAAGAGGGTTAAATAAATATATGGGCCTATATGTGAGGGTTTAATGTTAATTCATTAAATTATCTACAATCTGCTTTGGGTAAAGGGAATAAAGAAATTCAGTACCTAATATCTAATTTGCAAATTTGAGTTTGCCAAGTATAAAAGAAATATGTTCAAGGCATAGTTTCTGTCAAATGTTGCGTCTTAAGATAGGTATCGTGTGAAATAGGCGAACAAAGCATATATTTTCTAAATTATGAATTAAAGTCTTGATACAAACATGGCTGACTTTGTGTATATAATATAATTAAGCTACAGTAATTTGAGACAAAAAATTACTTAAAAAAAGTGTAAACGTTCTTAACAAAAAAATCAGACAATTAGCATTTGTGTAGGTTTTCTAAATATGAAAAAAAAAGTTTTATAAAGGATATCACCAGCATGGGGAGAACAGTTTTTAAATTTCCTTGCAGTTCCAGAGTAGACCATACTGATATTTTACCTAGAAGTTCTGATAGAGATTCTTGAGAACTCATTTTGAACTGTAACATAAGAAGTCATTTAAAAACCTATTTAAAAAATACAAAGAATGTTTGAGTTTCTTGTGCGTATAGCCCGAACGGGTAATAAGACGCGGTACTAATGATAATTTAAGTATCTTTGTATTTTTTAAATAGGTTTTTAAAAGTTTAAGTTTCTTGATTTAAATTTTTGATGAAAACACCCCTGTTTATTTTTAGAACTTTAATAGCTTATCTACAATGGCATAAGTATATTAACTCATAAATTGGCACCTATACTACATTATTTCGATAGTTTAAACACACAAAAATAAATATATGCCTAACATCATTGTTATAACAACTTCTACCATTCAAAGTTATGGCCACTTTAGTGTTTATTTAATGGCAATATGGCAGTGCGCAGGGTTGCACTCTAACAATTTAGTAACCAAATATTCTTATAAATTACTTATTTTCATTAGCGCGCATAGAAATCAACAATAATAGTGCTCATATTTCAAGGAAAATCATGTTAACGGACACACTTAACACAAGCAAGTAATAAAATTGTGTTCCAAAGGTTTGAGATAACATCTAAATTAATACTGAAGAAATAAATTATTTTATTAAAAATGTTATTTTATAAAGATTTATAAGTAAAGTAAGATTATGTCTCGGTTGTGAAAAAGAAGCTTTTAAAAATTAAATTCATGCTAATATAAAAAACCTTATAATTATAATAATAAAAAAGTGGTAAAAGCTTAATTCAGCGGCTTAATTTTATTTTCCAACTATAATAGCCTCATTATCTACATTCTTAGCAACGTCATTATGAGTAAATTAAGAACTAAAGCTCCCTTCCTTCACCTCTGACAAGACATCTGTGAATGTGGGAATGCCAGCCTCCACCGTGGTTCGGATTCCACGTTAAACTGTAGGTCCTTCATTTCATCTCACAATCACCCTACCACTACACATTAGCGTAAGTGCGTATAACCCGAATGGGTAGTAAGACGCGGTGCTAATAATAAGAACTAAAGCTACAATTTAGTTATATTTTTTTCCCAGGTTGGCAAGAAAGAGTAGTCTATTGTGGATGTAGAATAGTTGTTCATCTTGGTCTCTCTACTGTCGCTTTTCGTTCCGCGCCTTTTCAAAATTGAATTTCAAATTAACATATCTAACCAATCACAGCACTAGTACGATGTAGCCATGGAAACAAAGACAAATTACTGCTAGGTTGCCTTAGTAACAACTTGACAACAAACTTTCGAGCGCTAAAACTGACATGGAAAGTTTAAATCAATAAAAACACAGTTATGGGTAAACAAGATAAAAGTTTTCTCAGTCTTAGGAAAGGGGACCATCTGATCGTTTCGAAGCGCACAACCTTTAGAAGTAGTCACATGAAAGATGACGCCGCCAATAGTTTTAATAGAAGTGAAATTTCTACTCTTGAAGATCACATCATGTTTGGCATGTTGTGTGTAAAAAATATAACGCAAGAATGTAGTGTCAAAATGAAAGAAATAATTGCGGCAATCAACACTAAAAGAAGAAAACAAACCCAGGTAATGCGTTATATAATATTTCCCAGTCACACAATACGTGTTATTTTAATTTTAAATCAAGTATCCATAGCTTTTTAATAAATCGTTCCAAATTTTAAATTCTATTATATATTTTTTCCCCACTCAATCAGTAGCGTACTTGTACATAACTTATTTATGTACCAATAATACATAATATCTTGACAATACAAACAATTTACTTCTGTGCCAGAAATGTACATACACCAGTTGTATTTTTTTTTTTTTGTTCTAATGATAATTGAACGTTTTGTGCCACTATTATATTGAGTTGTTTACTTCATGAAACTTACGTTGAACCAACGAGTTTATTGAACTATTGATTTGGGTAAATTCGTAATGTAGCGTGTGACAAACAAATTTTATAGGTTCTATTGATAATAGCTATCAAAAGTGAAAGCTGCAAATAACATGATTTGTGAATGAAACGAGTACATTAAATTTGTGTTAGAAACTTTAGTACCTACCAAATAATGTTTTCACTATCAAATCAAGTGTGTTTTTTTCTATGTACCGGGGCAATAGGCCTCCATACACACTCGTTCTTTCGCGCTAGAAATAATGGCGTCTCTCGAATCACGCGGGAAAGAGTATGTTTTTGTGGACGATGTCACGCGCCACGATTGTGTGTGAGAAGGTTTGGGATGCTCTTCCTGTGGAAGGTCGTTTCCTCAACTGTTGAAGTTGCAATAATCTACGCCATGTCACATGCTGTTGCCTTAGTTGTGTTTACTCTGAAATGTTTGAGTTTATACATCGTATTAGGAGGTGTATTAATTATATGAAACCCGCTTCGGTGGCCGCGTGGTCTAACACACTACTCTCGCAACTGCCGATGACGAGGAGATTAATCCAGACCCCAAGGAGAAAGTTTAAAATGAAAACAACATTGTTGTCAGAGAAAATTCAAATGATTTAGAAGCTTTAAAAAAATGTAGGTTTATCTCTTAATAACAATGAGACCTAAGCGGCAAGGATCTATTAAAAATTGCCCAGCAGATAATATAAATAAAATAACTATAAGCTACCGTAAAGAAATCTCGCGTTACGAGGCTCGGCTCAAAACTCACTGGACGGCGCTGCGAACCGAGCCAAGTCTCGAGCCAAATCATTTGCAATTTTAAATAATTGTGAATGTAATAATTATATATTTCCTTCCGTCACACGCGCTTGAAATATTAGCTGGGCAGTTGCGTGTTATAAATTTTACTAAACCTTTCTAATTTTTAAATGACATTTAATACTAACCGCAAATTCGTTTTATAATAAGCCGAGGGAAGTAAATAAAAGTTAATTCAATATTTAAAAATTAGAGAGTAGATTAAAAACAATATTTACAGTTACATGATTACTCGCGTGTTGTAAAATATGCAACGATGGTAATACTTTTTCTTGGAAAGTTTGTTGCACACTTAAAATAAATTTGAAACTGCCCCTGAAGAGAGAGTGGCAAACAAACAATTAACTGTAGCTTTTGTGGGTGTGTGCCAGCCCGCTTCACTGGCGTAGTTGTTTAACGCGTCAATCTTGTATTGGACTTGCGTGCTCAAGGTAGGGAGATCGGGGTTCGAATCCCGGTCGGGTCTATTGAAGGGGGGGGGGGGGGGCTATATGGTTTCCCACTCTCCTTCCACGCAAATGCACGTAGATTACCTCTAAAATGCTTTCAGCCTCATTTCTACCCCATAAGATTAATTATCATATATGCTCACCGGTGGTTAAGAAACGTATAAATGTGATTGCAAATCTTTCCTGCACACTTATGGATTCTCTTAAACGTGAACTTTTTTTTTTATAAAACTTTTGGCCCAATAAGAATAATTAAATGCCTAATCACTTGGTGACATTCGAGTTAAGTTTTTGTATTGACCATTAACTTCTTGAAATTTAAGTTAGTGGAGCAAACTATTTCCACTATATTCCGCTCGTCTTACGTACATTCGAGTTTGCCACCATCGTCTGTCCTTTTTTTGTTTTGTTTTTCGCAAGTTGTAGATAAGTTATGCCGTGGCAGCCAATTTTAATTTTTCCCTGTTCATTTTGTGTGTCATCAACCGAAGTACATAACTTTATGAAGCAAAATATGGCTCGCGACGTGGTTTGGCTCGAGGTTCAGTTCGCTACTCTGGACGAAGCTTAAGGGTTAATTTTAAAAGTTGAAAAATGATACCTGGATACGGGAATCTAACCTGGGACCTGTGCTGAGCTATCCAGGAGTTAAACCGTGCTCATAGTAATTGTCCCCTCATAGTTTAAGACTGAGTCTGTGATGGACGTGTGTAATCGTCAACTACATATGAGCGGCCAACAGTGTTGCAAACTATCAGATACCACAGCCATATGCGACTCTGGAGGCTGTCATGTTACCAACTATACAATACAAAATTGTAGTTACAATGATTTGCACTGTGTGTTGATTGATTGATATTCATTGTAAAACCTGTTTTGAAGCTACGGAAATGTTAACTTTAACAATAAACACCGCAGTTTGAGGATAACTTCTTTCAAGTATATGGCTCCCTTCATACACATGTACTGATGCCTTGTAATTCACGGTTCGTTATCTTAAAACGAGCTGAGATGTGCTGGTTACAATAATTTTTTATATCCAATACTGTTTCCCGCTTGTGGCCTGGGTCAGTTTTTTATTCTATTCAAGCTATATATTTTACACTACCGGTTGGCTAGGTCTGTCGTAGCTTCATATGCCTTCTAATCTAACTTAAGAGTAGTATAGGCACAACATCCAGTCCCGGTTCTTACTTCATCCCTGTGAAAGGATAAACTCGACATTTCACCAAGATACATTTTTCGACCATGCCGGGAATTGAACCCGAGACTTTTAGCTAAGTAGACAGACACGCTACCGACTGAGCTAAGGTGTCTAACCTGGTTACAATAATCCACAGCAAAAACAATTTACGAAACAATAGCATTTCACCCGCATCGGTGGTCACGTCGGCTGAGGCGTCAACCTAGTCTTGACTAGTTTTCTGGTGACAACTCGCCTCGGTGGCGTAGTTAGCTAGTTTCGTGTTGAGCAAGACTGCCGAGTACGGGGAGATTGAGGTTCGAATCTCGGTCGGGGGAACTGGGGGTGGTTTTCCATAAATGGGTTTTCACTCTCCCTCCACGCAAATGCGGGTTCACTTTCTATATATTCAACCTTCCCAATTTATTAATCATTAGTGTAATTAGTACTTAAGCGTATAACCCGAACGGGTAGTAAGCCGCGTCGCTAAGTATTATTATTATTTCTGGTGATGGGGAGGTCATGGTTCGAGTCCCGTCCGATTTATATTGAGAGTGTTTTTCCCTGAAGAGGTTTCTTCATTCACAAAAATGCGTGTACATTTAATATAGATTCTACCTCCTCCATCCATCTCCACCCGATTACTGTAAATTAATACGCGAACAGTTTGGACGGGTATTAAGACGTAGTGTCCAAAAATAAAAATAAAGCATAAGTTATTTTTCATTTAATATCTCAAAACACATGTTTATCCTGAAAGATGGAAAGATACCTTAACGAGCTACAGTATGATGCATATTATAAGACATAGCCATAGTGTAAATCTGTCAAGGTAAGACTAGCCCTTCAGGGTAAACGAACTGTACATTTTATATTTTACAAAAGATTAAATGTTTTAAGAGGCAACCTCCATTTCCCCCACGCCTTTCCCTACTTATTTGCTTTTAATGAATCAGAGGTAACTTAAATAAAGTAGTCCTTAAGATACATCTAAAATATGTACCATCGTTACACTGCTTGAGCAATAACTTATATTTAAATTCGTTCAAAATTATCTAATAACAAGATCGAACTGCTCGAAAGCAGTTTTCCCATAATAATAGTCATGTAAATAGTTTTCTAAGTTTCCAGGCAGTTTACTTATTCAGTTTTCCAGTCTCCATATCAGTCGCTGCATTATTTTATTACCCTTCAAAACATTGGGCGTGGCAGAAAGTTAGTTCCATCGCTAGCAAAATGGAGAAAGTTACGAGTCTGTAGATAAATTGTATAATAAAATAAAATATGACTTGACATTGGTACGTTCTAACGAATTGGAAAGCAAGCATTCATTTCCTTTGGTTGTAGACTTCAGAGAGGGGAAAAAGGATTGAATTCGGAGATGAGTTCTAACTATGCGTGTCTCGTATGCTTGTAGTCTTTGATTGGTTCGGAACAGGGATGCGTTTTTTTTTACATTCAGTTTGATTAAAAGTTCATTTGAAGCGTATTTTTTATAAAGACTGTCAAAGTGCATCAGAATAATATAATCCGTTTCGGTGGCCGCATAGTCTAAGGCGCTACTCTCGCAATAGATTAGACTGACGATGAAGGGCAACTCGAGATTCTAATCTCAGTCGGGCGTACCGAGTTTTTATAAAATGGTTTTCCACTCTCCATTAACGCAAATGTGGGTACACTTCTTCTAAATATAACCTTTATAATCCCTAAAACCTTTGGTGTAATTAGTACATAGGTGTATAGCCCGAACGGGTAGTAAGACGCGGTGCTAAAAAAAGTATAATATAATACTCTTTACGATAATATTTGGCACCGCGTCTTACTAGACGTTCGGTTTAGGGGTCTATACGTTTTTTAATCTTTACAAAGTGACATTGAAATATATCATATTACTCTTTAAAATAAGGAGTTATCTACCCGTATCAGTGGTCGGGTGGTTTGAAGTGTCGCCCTCTCAATAATTTGTATTAGTCCGACAACTTATAGTAGCCCCATGACTTTTTGGTGCTGACTGACAGCTCACTCTAACAGCTAAAAGCTTTGAAAAGATACCAGACCAAATTATGTATCCCTACACCAAGCCATATGATCTGCAAAAACATGGGTTTAGCAGCTGTCACATCTGACGGTAAAAATTTAGGTATATACCTAAATGTTGGCTGTCAGAAGTCAGCTGTGAGCTGTCAGTCAGCACCAAAGAAGACATGGGGCTACTGTAGCTGTCGCTAACGTGTTTACACGCTTAGTTAAGGGTTCCGGGTTCGATTTCTGGAAAGGCCGAAGATGTATAGTAGTGAAATATGAGTTTCCCCTTTCAGAGTGATGAATTAACGTCATGGGTCCTTCTAAAATTATACGATAGTAATAATATTTTGTCAAAACTTTCTTTAAATATTATTTTTAGCTCCACGGTTACAGTCCAATTTTCTTATAAATAGCCTTATCTGACATCTATTAAAGTTACTATTATATCTACTTCCACGTATTCGTACGTCAACTCACGTGATCTGGCGCTGTCACTTTGAATATATCTTATCAATATCTATAAAATAATAATAATAATAATAATAATAATAATAATACAGTAAAATGTTATTAATCTTGACAGCAAAAAATTTGTATTTTCTACAAAAATAAAAATTGGAATGTTGTCAACTGAACGGATCTATTGTCTCCTGAGCTATGGGTCCAGGGTTCGATTCCTGGCATGGCTGAAAACTTTATAACTTTGTTGAAATTTGCGTTTCCCCTTTCACATTGATGAATTAACAGCCGGAACTTGGATGTTATGTTTGTTCTAGAATTAAGTTAGATTATAAGTCGAGTGCTGATATAATCACTCGGTTCAGGAAGTGTACTTAAATACCTCAAATAAATCGGGGTAAAAATGTTGTCACCTTGACGTATTTCATGTTCATGTCTGTGCAGTTGGCAATCTGTTTTATAGACATCGCCCATCACGCGACTCTTGAAGGGATCACATATTTTATATTCTTGATGCAGTTTACTCCAACAACCTAAAAATAGATCGTAAACTTGATGTAAAAAAAAGATTCAAACATTTTTACATAGTTTCAATTTTTTTTTTATTTCTCCCTAAATCGCCTCAATCGCTTTATTTCAATTGAATTCCCTTTCTTATAAAAGTTATAACTGGAGAAAGGTCGGTTTCTCTAAACCAGTGATGGAATTGAAGACAGGGTTAGACACGAATAATATCCTAGGGTGCATGCGCATTAGGGGAAATAAAATGAATGTGGGAGAGGGGAAGAACTGAGTATGTGTGCGTGTGGGTCTACAGACCCACATAAAAATTATTAATACGGGAATATAATAGTTTAGAGAACTTTGGTTATTAAACGAGATTATTCCTTAAACCTTGGTCCTATGTTTGGCCCAATCGCTAGAATGAATCAACTGATTTGGTTTTCAGACATGCATGCATTAAATATTTACTTTATAGTTATCATTTATCTATCTTTTAATCAACGTTCCAGTTTTAAGTTCGTGAACCGAGTGTATAGGGGACTCGAGAAAAGGTCACATTTTTTTTACAGTTTTTATAGCAAAACTTTTTTTGTATAAAAGAAATCAAATATTTCTCCAGTGGAAACATACAGTTTAATTTTCTTCCCATGGTGATATCAACACTTGTTGAATATCTATCAAGGGTGTCCTAGAATTTAATGACAACTTTTTCTCTTATTCTACAAAGTTTGTCATATAATGTCGCCATCATGACGAATATTCAACGACTGTTGATATCACCAAGTGAAGAAAATTAAATTATATGTTTTACAAGAGTTATATTTGATTTACTTTGGCCAAGAAAAAAATGTTCCTTTAAAAACTGAAAAAACCCTACCCTTAATTCACGTCCCCAACACTCACCACCTTACGCTTATTCTACTTACAATGTAAGCTCTGTATCCTTATTATGGGTTTGCGAAGGTCACTTATAAATACGAAGTCAAAGCTAAGGTTTTTGTTGTCACGTAACACTACTTTTGAATTTTTAAATTATCTTTTAAGTGAACCTAGGTATTGGTGGAACCTTATTTGTGTAGAAGAGGGGGGGGGGGGGGGGGGAAATTCAGCAAAAAAAAAAAAGGCATCGAATATTTGAGGAGTTTATTCCCCCACCCCCTTTCATCCCCATTCCAAGCCAATTTGTTCTAAAATAATAACTGTTGGAATCTTTCTTCAAATTGTCATTGTTATAAAAAAAAAAATATTTATTTTATTCGTAGATTTGAGAAATGATAGCCGATGGCCACGGGAATTGAACCGGGATTCTTGGCTTAGCGTGCCAATGCTCTATCACTGGGCTATCCAGGAATCGTCCCGTGCTTGGGATTATTCTTCACTCCTAGTTTAAGGCAGAGTTTTTTGATGGGCGTGTAGAAATCGCTGTTTCAAATTTTAAAACTCTATAAGCTGCCTTTAGCGGTCTAAGTTCGAATCTAGGTCGAGTGACCTTGGGATAGTTTCCAATATGTTGTTCCACATCCCATTTCCAAGCTACTTTCAAGAGCAATTCTATTGAAACAACTTTACTCTTACTAGAAATGTATTATCTAAGGAAAGTTAATAGAAAAAAAACTAAATAAAAGGCCATCTCTATTTCGCTTTTTTAAATATATACAATTATGGTGTTGAAATATTGATTTTTATCAATTGAGAAGTATCCATTAATGATTTTTAGCCAAAAAGTCTGGCAACACAGCCTTGAAGAGAATTGATGGATAACTTTGGAAAGAGTAAGTTATTGTACTCAAGATTAAGTGCTTGTCGTAGTTCATTCTTGTGTGTTATCCTTTATTGCGTATTACAACGTTATAATAGGAATCGGCCTGTTCACCAATAAATGTGTCGAAACACCATCACATAAACAACACTAGTATGAGGATATATTCCAAGAAAGTGAATTCTATCTACAACTAGAGGTTTTACCCGTCCCTCGCATGGTTAAGCAGACTAAAACTATATACAATTATAGCATTCAACATCCCACTGCCCACTTTTTGATAATTCCTGGTATTGTATAATGCTGAGCTAGCAATGGCAATCACAAAGTCAATCATACTAATTAATTAATTAAATATTTAAGACAAAATACTATCTTATCCACAAACTGAATGCACAAACAAACACAATCCATTAACAACGCAATACTTACCTAAAAAGACCATAAAATAAGATAAATGAATTAATATACATTGCTAGAGAAACATGTTGGGTAAAAAAGAATCGCAGTTCTCCGAAGAGAAAAAATAAATAATAAACTCTGTTACGTATTGAATTGAATACTAAACATCATGGTTTTCCAAAGATCATCATGGCTCACCAAGCTGTTGCCAGAACTTGTTTATTTTAATTATTATGTCACTGCTAGTTAGGCGCTAATTTATCCTTCGATTTTAGCTTAGTTATTTCAACGATAATGGATCCCCCTTTCATAAAATCTTTAGTTTTTAAATGCGTTTATTTTTAGATTTTTTCCCTCTGCCTATACACAATTCAAATTTTCCATCACATCGAGAAGTTTTTTGTTGTTCTATTTGACATTTCTCGTCCCCTACTTTTAGATTAAAAACTTTCCAGCTTTTATGGTTACTCTGGGGTGGTACTTTTACAAATCTGACAAATTTAAAATTTCTTTCATACCTAATAAGATTTCATAATAATTTTCGAAAGATTTTAAGCGCCTAGCCCCTCACTACTATTTATTCTCCACATTCCCATTTAGAAACTTTAAGATTTATTTGACTATCCTATATGGTTTATTTACATGCTTGCCAAATTTTAATTTCAAACCACACCGAAAAGAAATGTTAAATATTAGTTGTATCAATTTCGAGCTCTTCCATTTACCGGGCTTCAATTTTTAAATTTCCATATAGTCTGACATCATTCGGCTCTACGGGAAAGTCTATTGATTTACATGTCAAACTTAGCCCAACATTTTATATCACATCAAAAAGGGTTTTTATATTAGTTTTAGGAATATTAAAGGAACCCTTAGACTGCTTCTTTATTTCAAAATTTAAGGATCAGAACTTAATGGTGTTTTTTATGTGGTAATTATACTCACCTGACAAATTTCAATCTTCTACCACACTGAAAAGTAATTGATTATTTTATTTTTTGTAATTTTGAGACCCTATTTTACCACCTCCCTTTCCAAATAGTAAATATTTAACACTTATTTCGTTATTGGTATAATCTCTCTAAATTCCTGGTAAATTTCAATTTTCAGCCCCACCTACAGGTTTTTTTTTTAGTTAACCACACCTTCCCCCGCTATCGCCTTAGAAAATTATCTCCATTTAAAATCCTAATTCTTTTATATTTGGAGTGATCTTTATATCTTCTCACTGGATTTCAGTTTTCTGCCACACAGAAAAGTAGTTGTTTCTATTAGTTTTGGAAATTGTAACCTCTAGTCCATTTAAGCAACTCCTACTTAAAAATTCCGAGTTTTAAGATGAATATGGTTACCTGTAGTTGTGCTTCTATCTGCCTGACAAATTTTAATTTTCTTCCACACTTAAAAGTGTTTTTCTCTGTTTATTACCTTCTCTCCTCTCCTCTACCTCTCTTCCCCCCTTATTTCCAAAGCTATAATTAAAAATTTAACATTTTAAACACTTATATTTATTTGGAGGGCTCTTTTTACCTGCCTGCCAAATTTAAGTTCTATTCTACATTGGAAAGTAGCTGTTTACTTTTAGCTTTTGAAGTTTTGAAGTTGAATTTTGAAGACCCCACACCTTTTTCCTCCTCCTATTCACTCTTAGAAATGTCAAATTTTATATTTATTTGGATATACGAAGCATCTACCTATGCCAAATTTTAATTCTTTACCTCATCTAAAAAGTGTTTTTCTAACTATAAGTCCCCCATTTACCCGGGACCTATTTTGATTTCCCATGTTTAGATTTTTTATTTTTTTTGTTATATGGGGCAAACCCGCTACTTTCTTGCCAAGCAAAATTTAAAGTTTCAAGGCCAGAGGTTTGAGAAATACGATGATGAGTGCGTCAGTAAGTCCCACACATTAAACTTTCTTAGGGGATGAAATTTGAATGACCCTTAAAAATATCTCACCCAAATCTAGATTGGAACCTTCATTTTAAATTTCATGGCTCTATGTCCGATGGCTTAAAATATACATCAATGAATTTTGAAAACTTTAAACCTCCTTTTTTTTCACCCCTAGAAGTCAAATTTTTCGAAACCCCGTCTTATCTCTTGCCTAGGTCTTAAAAAGAACTTTAATGCAAGATTTCAAGTTTCTAGGACCCGGTTGGGGAAATGCGTTCATGAGAGAATGAATGAGTCAGTTAGTGGATTTTGTTTAGCATCGCGTCTTACTATCCATTCGAGCTATATACACCAATGTACTAATTACGTTAATGTGTTAGGGATGAGGAAGGTTGTATTTAGGATAAATATACCCGCCTCTGCGTGGCAGCAGAATGGAAAACCATTTAGGAAAAATCCCCCTCATTACACTCGACCGGGATTGAACCCCGATCTCCTTGTCTATTGTGAGAGTAGCGCCTTAAACCACTTGTTCATCGAAGGGGTTATATATTACTTATAATACAGCTACCAATAAGTTGGTGTGATAGATAATATGTATTAAATAATCCAGCAAGAGCACTTAAATCTTGGTTTTTTTCATGGCTGCTTTGGAAGGTATTCAAAATATTTAGGCTATTAGTAGGGGTGTGCGAGTACTCGAAAATTTGAGTTAGAGTCGAAATCTAGTAGCTGTTTGAATTCGACTTGAAAATTTTTCCAAAGCTCAAAAAATTCGAGTATTCGAAATTTTCGTTTTTTTTTTCTCAAAACTCATAGCTTATTTAGTTTTATTAAATTTTAAGATATTATTTCAAAGCAAATAGAATGCCTCAATATTTAATTTTATCTAATTAAAAATATTACAATATAAAATATATTTCAAACTCCAAATTGGTTTAATTTTTTTTTTTCACAAAAAAATGTCATGCTGAAAAATCTATGTTTGTACTTTTGATTTATAAATTGACTTATTACAGAAATTAAACTTGACATATTTATTGTCCAAATATTTATCTAAACTACTCGAACTTGTAAAAAACTCAATGTTTCCATTATATCTCGATTCTAACTCGAATCTAAATGAAATGCCTACTCGCACACCTCTAGTTATTAGTACATGGCTCCTATATTTTATTATTAATCTCTTGGATAGAGTACCTCACTGAGACGATGTTTGATACCATTGCAGGGAGGATTTACAACAATGTATTTGTTTCCTTCCTCGTTCCAGGTTGATTTAATCGATTTAGAAGTTAGCAGTGCGGGCGAGCAGTTAATTGTAGATCACAAGGACCAAACCTTAGCTTCTTTTTTTTTTTACCCTAGGCTGCATATCATGGGTCACAATGACCCGTTACATATATGATTAATGATATTTTCAGTTTACTTACATTTTAGATCTTGGTTATTTTTGACATCTCTACATATACTTCTAAAATCATGTTTTGGGGTCTGTGTTATTTTTGTAGGTCAACTTTAAAAAAAAAAAAAAGCTACCCCTAAAATTCATAGCGTGGGTCAATCAGACCCGTGTTTTTATTACATGGAAAAATATATATTTGTGTAATTAGAAGGTGTCTAATTAACAATGATGTTCTTTGGAATGGCCTAGTAACATTTTTTTTTGGTTCAAATTTTGTAATATGATATTGATAGCACTTGTATTTCAATGTTTATTGTTTTGTTAAGAAATTTGTCTGTGAAATGAATTTTTAGACATGTTTTATATAACATTTCTCACGGTAAACATTTATTTGACAGGTATATTTTTCACTTGCTTACTACCATTAGCAAACAATGGATAATCATTACTGAATATTCTTTATTTGAAAATACTTCTCACCATTTTATTTATCAATTTATTACTTTTGAGGTTATTTAACTTTGTTTATTCTACTATCTATTGTTGTTATTTATTTCTTCTTTATAGGTTTTATGTGTAAAAGTTTTTTTATATAACATTCTTTCTTATTCATTATTATTATTATTATTTGTTCTTTTTTTACTAGTCATTTATTAGTTTACTAAATTGGTATTGTAAAATGTCAAGAAGTGGCTAAGTTTGATGTCTACTGGGATGCAGACTCGTCCACTATTCCTCAGACAACAAGGAATACAATTCGTTTCAAAGAGGGAATAGCATGAAATATATCAACACTTACTCCTGTGGATGTCTTCGATTTATTTTTAACGCCTGATATTCTTGTTGGGGATTTATATCCGTACGAATAGAGAATGGAATCGAGTTGCTTATGAAAAGAGAAAAACGTTGACTGAAGTTAAAATCTCTGAGCTACAACTTACAAGCATTTCTTGGCAAGGCCATAGCCAGCCAATAATTTCAAGGGGGGTTTGGTGGGCACATCCCCCAATTTTTGGATGCTAGAAACATTTCTAAATGATAAGCAGTTCTAGAAGCTCTTTGAAGTGGTTTTTTTTCATGGTAAAATAACCCCTTGGCTGCCGAAGGCTTGGAAAATTTCTAAATATTAAACACTTTTAGAAGCTCTATGAACAGAAATCAAAATAAATAATTCATTTGTTAATCTAAGCTTTGAAAAACATTAAACTTTCTTTGAAACATTGTTTTTGGATGGAAAAAAATAATCGTTATTTTAAAAGATATTATTTACTCAAACTCAAACAAAAGACAATGCATTAGTACAATAATATCATATTTTGATCACTAAAGAAAGAAAAATACACAGCAGTTCTGTTATGGATACCATTCCGAGTGGATACAATTCAGTCCTCTCAATCCAACAACCTCTACTAAAAAAATGGCAGAAATGTCACAATGAATAAATTTTGCAAGTGTTCCTTTGGTTAGAAATATTCTTTATAAATGTCTTACAATGCTGGGTACATGCGTCAAACCAAAGAGGTTGTTCCAAACTGAATGAAACCATCTCACCTCGAATAGATTTATCAGGTGAGCTAGGTTTTACTCTTCAATGACTCTTGTTAAGCTACGTACCAAAGAAGAATATAGGTGTTGTTCTAATAACCATGCATAATCATAAGGATATAAACACAGTGAGGATAAAACAAAGGGAAATAATAATGTACTATAATCAAACAAAAGGAGTCGATATACACGACCAGATGAGTCAAACGTACACGTGAAAAAGACAGGCAAGAAGATGGCCTTTAGTTATATTTATAACACGGTGAATGTTATAGCCGTGAATGCGTTTCAAAAATCTACTCTACAACATCCTCCGTGTTATCTTGAAATTACAAGTTGATAGACAAGTATGCAGTGCTTCCAATGTGAAAAGCATGTTATAATGAACATAGTGTGAACATGTGCCTTGTTTCTGATAGATAGGTGTCAATATTCATCCAAATTAATTATTTATTTTATTTTTCCATTATTGTTGTAATGCAATTTTATAATTTGAAAATTGTATTTTACCTAGTTTTGTTATATATATTAGTTTAATCTGTTGCAATTCATAGCCATTTTTTGAATTAGGTAGCCAACAAGTATGATTATAACAATAATATATTAAAAGTAGATATGAAAAAGTTGCTAAAAATCATAATTCTTGCTTAAAACTAAACAAGGGTCTATTTGACACAGGCTATGCATTTGGGTGAAATTTTTGAATAATGTATCCTAGGGTTAATTGCCTTCCATGTTTTACATACTACATTTAAAAAAAGTTTTGAGATAGCGCGTGTTGAAGGAACTAAGAATCGCGTTTTTAACAACTTGAATTAAGGAGTGGATGGATTTCCTCCCCCCCCCCAACCTCACCCCTCAACTCTTACAGTATATTTTTTTAATTAAATGAGATTTAAGTGAAGAGGTTGAAGCTACTCGTTAATGATCGCGTGGGCGAACGTTTCCTGGTGAAGATGACGGGGAAGTAAGAAAATATCCGGGTCTGAAGAACAAGGAGGAAATGAACATTTCCTTGAGGAGACACGTGATTTAGAGGCAAAGCATATCGTCGCTGATCCATCTAGCAATTTTTGTAAAAAAAAAAATATAGCATCGCATCTCACTACTCTTTCGGGTTGTACGCATATATACTAATTAAGATAATGCGTTAGGAATTAGGAAGGTTGAATTAAGACGAAGTGTACCCGAATTTGCGGGGAGGCAGAGTGGAAAATAACTTAAGAAAAAAGCTCAGTTACACCCGACCGGGATTCAAGTCCTCACCTCCCGTCATTGGCAAGCAAACAATACCAAATGAGCTTTACATTTATACCTGTTGTCCACACATCACATGCGGAAAACCACCCCCTAGTGCGACCACCCCACGTCATTGGTGGTCATGTATATTGCCAGCCTGACACCTTGTACCGCGTGACTACAGGTGCGGGTGTCTCTGGAGGGTCGATGACGTGGATATCATAGTTTTAATCTTGGCCGGAGGTACTGAGTTTTTTTCCTAAATGATTTTCCACTCTTTCTTCACGCAAATACTGGTACAATTCCTCTAAACCTACATGGTAAGCCAAACAAAGCTGTAACAGAGGTAGAGATAGGCTTATAGAAGTCCAAAACAACACGTTAAAATCTGCGTTAATTTTGTTATTAAATTCACCAAAAAAAGGACCAATAAAAATTAGTAGTACGTTGAGTAACCCCCAAAATCCTTCGTGTACCCTTGTGGGGTACGCGTACCACAGTTTTAAAAACACTGTAGTAAATGAAAATAATTGTTATTAGTTTTTTTTTATTGTGGCTTGATTAAACTCGGCTTCTGACAATTTAGTCCGAGTTGAGTTTGTATTTACAATATTATACAGTATACAGTCTTCTTTATTTTTGATTAATGCTTTTTATTTATATAATAACTATCGGGTTAGGATCCCAGGTATCAAATTACATTAACACCTGGTTGTCATTTTTCACCAGTTCTCTCCTCGAGTTTCCCTCTACAATTATCAGTAAGTCGTCAGCGAAGGCAACCAATTCAACCACCTCAGGGAGTGCCTCTATAAATTCCGGACCGGGTTCAAAACCTACATCCCAAAACACCTGCCCACTAACAGACACCTGGGAACATCCTTTTGTTAGTTTCTTTTGTAGGTTTCTTCCCGGACATCTCAGAGTGGCATACCGGTCTCTGCAATAATCCGTAAAGCTTTTATAAAGGTGACACGGACAATTTATGTATCTGAGTTGTTTGAATAGCGCCGGCCACCAAAGGTTATCGAATGCCCCCGATATGTCCACGAATAAGCCCACCACATATCGTTTCACGGCAAGATTTATTAATTTCATCGCCATGAATATCTAATCCTCTGTCGATTTACCTCTTCGAAATACGTACTGTCTTTGATTTGTGCCTATACTTTCCCTATGCCAACGTAATTTTTCAAATATTATCTTTTCTTTAAGCTTTCCTATGGTATTTAAAAGGCATATTGGATGGTATGACTTCGGAAGCTGGGGGTCTTTGCCATCTCCCTTACTCAGCACGACCACCTCACTCAGTTTCCAGATGTTTGGAATACGACCCTGAGTGAGGCACTTGTTGATGAGCTGAGCTAAAAAGGGAGAGATGACTCTCTTTAGTGCTTGTAGTACCTCCGCCCTTATGCCATCTGGTATAGGTGCTTTTTTATTTTTTAACAGTGTTATTTGTCTCATTTCTTCGTCTTCAGTCACCGGCTCATATGCTTCATCTCCGTTATCATTATCTCCATTTAGCATCTCACTCCGCCATCTCTTTTGAACTTCACTTTCCCCTTCCTCTGTATCATCTGGTAATAAGGTTGCCAGTAGTAATTCATCAGTCTCCACCCATCCGGTAGTCATTCCCCATCCATCTTTTTTAGAGTAAATATCGAAGTTGGTTGTTTGATCTTCCCCGTTGCTATTTTAAATGGAACTCCCCATGGGCTAGTTTCCAGTTATTTGACAAATCTTTCCCAACTTTCTCTTTTCACTTCTCTTATTGCGGTCTCATATTCCTCTTTTCTCATCCTGTACATGTTTAGGAGTCTGTTTCTACCGGCTGGATCCTGATATCTGTGGTACCTTTTTCTTACCCTGCGGGTCTGCCCTCTTAATTTTTGCAGTTGTTCGTTCCATGGGCGATATCTCACCCGGTCTTTTGTCCTTGACTTTGGGATGGCTTTCTTCATAGCTTGTTGTATCGCCCATGTTAGTTATTTTGCCTTGTAATTTATGTTGTCTCCTTCTTTTACAGGAGGGAGGTATTACGATTTCCTGTCTCAACTTATCCCAATTTGCTAGCCGCATGCTGTACTGCAAGGATGTTGTAGACCTTATGTTTCCTTCCCCTTCATTACCTCTACTCAAGTCGAACGTTATTATGTTATGATCACTTACAGTTAGATTGTCCTTCACTTCCCAGTTCTTTACCATTCCTGCCACGTGCTGGTTACATATGGTTGCCTCTGTATTTGACGTCACTACTCCTCTTCCTACAAATGTCGGTCGGTTATCGGGTAAGATGTAGTGCATTTATCAATTCCTCTAGATCCATGCCCCTCTGATTCGCTCTCATCTGTTGTATCCTTCTATCTTGAAGAATGGCTCCATGGCTATGCCAAAGCGACGACTTCGCATTTACATCTGATATGATTATCGATGGAGTGTCTTCATATGTTCTGCAGATATTTTCAACTTGATCAAAGTAGGGCTCGATCGGGTCTCTATATTGAAAGTACATATTTTTTATTACTATGCATTTCTGCTCTTCCATTATTATTTCCACATATGTTACCTTCTCATTGCAGAATTGGTTGATGGCAGTCTCTATTATGTGTCTGTTGAACACTATAACAGCATTCATAGGTGCTTCCCGGAGATAATTATCCTGACTGTTGTAGGCATGTGTGGGATTTTGCTTCTGGCCGAATACGGTTCTTGTACGCATAATATGTCTATTTCGAGCTCCTCCGTAAGTTTGCTAACTTCCTGTATCACGGTCACACTTATCATGCAGTTTAATTGAGCCATACTTATAATGTTTATTTCTGCTCATATTTAGAGCTGATAAGTGTGTACAAAGCACTTAGTTCCTGATACATTATGATACATGATTACGCGACCCTGTGCTCGGACAAAATGCCGATAAACTTCTTCTAGGTCCAATGTCTCCTCCCTCCTCAAGAAAACCTGCTCTACCTTACCTTTTAAACAATTTATATCTATCGAAATGGTCATAGTTTACAACTGTATCCGGTCTACTGCCTCTGGTGTTGGGAAAGTTATTGTTTTTCCCTTTCTCATGCCCAATCCTTACGAGATGCCTTAATACCAGTATCAAGTTTTGTTATTCTTCTTTTCTGGCTAGTTGTATTGCCCTATCTAAATCTCGATATTTGGTAAGGGTTTCAACTACCATGTTCTGTTCTCCTCTTGTAGCTTGGCTTATATCTTCATTTGTGGTTATCTCATTAAATGTCTGCTCCGGTTGACCTACCTCTTACCCGTCCCTCTCTTCTCTATCTTTCTTCCCTATTATACAGCCTTTAAAGTAACTCGTCTTAATATCACTTACCCTCACCACTCCGCTATTTTCACCCTTCCCATATACCTCCCATCTTGATGCCCTGTTACTTCGTTTCCCTTTTAGGCTGTGTTATATATTTTCAGTTCTGGTTTTTTGCTTATCTTCACCCTTGTCTGATTCTTTTTGTGCCTCACTTGTTCCTTTATACTCTGCTTGCTCAGCTCCGTCAACTTCTTTGTGGGCATTTTGAGGTTCCCCATTCCTAACCATTTGACGTTTTTTTTTGTCCCCATCCACATTCTGTTCTCATGAATAATTTCGTCTGTCTTATCTTTATTGCTCTTAGATTTATGTTCACCATCGGATTGTGCAACTGAAGAGGAGGACACCGCCGAGTCTCCCGTTGACTCAAAGTGCCCGTCCCAGAATCCGTTCCCCGGCTACGCGTTCTCGTCCCAAGCGTACGATGTTACCAATAACTTCCCTTGGATGTTGCTTCTTCTGATATATGGTGGGGTTTCTCACAGAATGTTTGGATTTAATATCCTCCACATCCGGGAACAGTTCCATTACACCACCCAGCCAGGGGAACTCCACATCAGTTATTGTATACAGCTCCTCTTGGTGACATCTAAAGGCTCCCATCAGTGTGTTCTATTTCTGATGGCCTGATAATACACTTCAGAGATTATCATCTCAAATATCAGCTTACCCCATAATTTATATATGGTACTAACGATGGGAGGCCCCACTCTATCAACTATTGTTGTTTCTATCTCTGTTTTCCCCACCGTTTCTTTGAAGTATCTGTATATTAATTCCATTATCGAGTCTTTCTTATTTTTCCACATATATGCCCTGTAGACGGATGTTGCTCTTCTTAAGTTATTAGGGTTTGAAGACGCGTCGATTCAATTGTAGCCTTTTGCGCCTTCCAAAACTTCATGCCAACAGCCCGCAATCGAGCCATGCCGACTATGTGGCCACCGTCTTCTGGCGAAGATAGTGCTAATTTTGGCGGATACAGGGTGCCATGTGGTCAGCATAACTAACACTCCAGCTGTAAACTCAATTTTCTAGATCGGAGGCGTAACTTGTTTCATTCAAGTAGCTCCTCATTTGTCATCGCGAGGCTGAGTTTGACACCGTTCTAGACCAACTGCTTCACAGAAAATCTGTAAGCACCGGGAATATATCCCGAGGCCTCTAGATCTGTAGTCAGGAACTTGAGCCATTAGATCCTTTTGCTCCCTAGACACAAATAAAAACTTAAAAGATAATGATGACCTCGTGATTGTGAGGAAGAAAATAATAATGAGTGAAAACTAAAAATTATAAATAAAATAATTCAATATAAAAACCCAAAAAATACTCTCAAATCATCTTAAACGCCACCCGGCGAAACGGGATCTTTGAGACTTCGAGTCCACCACCCTCACCTCGCCAATGGGATGGCCTGATTTTAGCCCAGAAAATATCACATTGAAGAGAGACAAGGTCAAAACTGTTAAAATTTTGAAAAAGAAACTTCCACCAACATTGAAATACGAGTATAAGAAGACCAATAGACTCAACCTCCTCTCATTCCCCTCAACCGTCATCTTTGCCTAGCACTTTTGTGATGGTTGGGAAAGTGTTCCCCACGGATAAAGAAGACAACATGTGTCATCCGTGGTTTCCTCTTCTTTTTTTCTAACGTTAGCCATCAATCACTCTATGTATCGACGTCACTCACTGCTTTATGAAGTAAAGACAAGTACTGCAGACAAAATGTTCCTTCGATAGTTTCCAGGGACGTAGCTATAGGGTCAGGGACTAGCAATATACTATGTTAAAATAGGGACATTCTGTCAATACCTTGAACGCAGACCTAAGGGGGTGGCCTCTCCCCTAAATCAACCACGGCCCCTCGCGGTGTTCAATCCCACCCGCGGAATAAATTATTAAAATGTGTTGCGTTGTGAAACAGGCTTTTTTTTTAAACACAACGAAACTGTATAATCATGCCCAAAAATTTACGGCAATGTTTGCACGATCATATTCGTGAGAAAAAGTGTTTTCAACCATGAAACTTAGGAAACGTGATCTTAGAAACTGAATCGCTCCCCAACAGTTTAAACCATGCTGGACACTCATTCACAGTTTCACTCATCTCACACCCGATCATGTAAATCTTCTAAACGAACTTGAAAACATACTAAGCCACTATGGCATTTGTGATTGTTTTGAAATCTCAATATACGAATATTTAAACTTATCCATGTCAGTCTATGTGAAGCTATCTTCATTTTTTTTTAAATTAATTTTGGAGAAAAATTAGTAAATAAAGATCTTTAGCCCATCTTTTTTATTTTTTTTATTTTTACATTTGGCTCTTCTGTAAGTAACTGCCTATCACGTGGAGATCAGGGTTCGAATCCCGTTCGAGTGTACTAAGGGTGTATTTCCTTAAATGGGTCCACTCTCTCTTCACGCAAATACGGGTACATTTCTTAGTAAGACGCGGTGACAAAAAATAATGTATTGTGTATATGTCCAGGCGTGGCCATGTCTGTCAGCCGCCGCCCGGCTGGTCCGGTGCGGCAACTCTCCTTGCAGTCCTCGGCGTCGTCCTCCCATCGCCCGCTGCGTCGCCAACATTCGGAGGAACACCACCATGAGCGGTGGCGTCGCCGGGGGGCCTCGCCCGAGCTTCGCGTCACGGCCAACTCCCTGCGGACCGGCGGGCCCGTTCCGCAGGACCCGGGGCTGAGTCCCGCGGCTGGACACTACCCGGTGCTGGCCAGACCGCCGCCGCGACCTGTCAAGCTGGCTTGGGGGGAGCGTCGCGGTGTCGCCGCCACCGGGAGTGACCGACAGGGAGTGGAGGTCGTCGCCAAGAAGTGCCTGGGTAACCCCCGACCCGTCACTGCCAAGCACACCGCCAACAACTTACCAACTCTAGGTACAGTCCGATTAGGATATTTGAAAAAATACAAACATATTTCCTGGTCAAAATTGAAAACAGTCTAGGCCTACTATTAATTCTTACTATTATTATGGTTTAAATAGCCAAGCTACTATACTGGTTAGTAACGGTAATTGCCGAATCTAAATATTATATTTTTTAAATTGAAAATTGACACTTGGACACGGGAATCGAACCCGGTACCTTTGGCTTGGTACACCATTGCTATAACCTCTGAGCTATTCAGGGTAATTATTTACTCATATTTTGAGGCAGAATCTGTGATGGATGTACGGAAATCGTCAGCTACACGTGAACGATCAATTAAAACTGCAAGCTATCAGATAACGCAGCCACCTTCGACTCGGGAATGTTTTAAGCTGCCAATAAAAATACAACTGTACGAATGCGTATATCAAGATGTATTAAATAGCCAAGCTATTATAGTTGTTAAGTATTCGGTTATAGCTGCACCTAAATATCATATGACTCCTAGATAGCATAGTTGTAAGTCATTGACATAATATACTATAGGTCTAGGTTTTGATTGCCGTTTTCAGCTGTCATTTTACAATTTAAATACCGTATATTATTTTATTATTATTATTATTATTACTAAAATAGTGTTATTTTATAGATACATCGATAATATAGATGTCCGTAGCGTGTTTGCTTACTAAGCTAAGGTGTCTCAGGTTCGATTCCCGGTATGGCAAAAAAAAACAAAAAATGATGAAATACAGGATACCCTTTCGTAGTTTTGGATTAACGGACGAAGGGCTGGCTGTTGTGTCTATTCTATACTTAGGTTAGTTTATAATACGTGTGCTGGTATAATCAGTCAGTGCAGAAACTGTATGTTAAATACTTCAAACATAGTTTTTTAAAGACAATATCTATCAAAAGTGTAATCTGCAGATAAAATGACTTGATGTATGATTACGTAAAACTGGGTATAGTAGCTTTTCTCTCTGTCAGATACCGTCCTCTGAAAATGGGACTATACGTACCCTTCGTTTATCCTGGAAGGTAACAAACTATACATTGTAGCAGTAACATTCAACATGTTACGGTTGCGTTTCCCCTCATATTCATAAATATTTATCTCAAATCCCCTAAAAGCTTAGTGTTTTAAAAATGATTAATTTATTAAAACCTTTATAGCTAGTCATTCTAGTTTCTTAAAACTAATTACATAATGTAATAGAAAATGTGTTATTGGGACATAAAAACTTCTTCAAGCATAATTTGTTATATTTCACATGCCAGCCTACAAAAATCAATACACACATTTAATCTCAGTAAAATCTTCACATGTCACGTAAACTGTATTTGAAGCTTAATCATAAAAAGAGTTACAAAACGTTAATAAGAATATACACTTCATATTTGAATGAAAATACGTAACATCTTTTGATACAGCTAACGAAAAATCAGATATTTAAAATAACACCGTTTAATTATATTAAATTAGCTTCCATTAGAGATAACAGAACAAAGCCACTTCACTAATAGCTTTGGCGAACCCCAGGTCGAAAAGCACTAATGTTTAACCTAATAAGTAAATTGAAAACCTTAAAAAATATTATAACACGTTTCCTACTATTACAAAATTATAATTCTCTTTTATTTATATTGTCAACCGCCTATAACAGAAACAGGGTAAAAAATTAGTGGAAAAAATAAAGTTTGTACTTCATTTGATGTTGAGGTAAGAATATATTTTGTATAGGAGAGTAGTTTGTACAATCGGTGGCAGATTTCCCCTTATCAACTTTACCATGGTTTCGATAAGAAGCTCCTTTTATAAGGCCTTATTTAGTACCATAATCCTAACTATATACAACCTGGTGGTCTAGGGGTAAGGTGTCAGACTTCTATGCTGACGGCCGGGGTTCAATCCCCGGTCCCGGCAAAGATTTATCTGATTACCAAACCTTCCTTCACCTGGCAAGACATCTTGTGAATGTGAGGAATGCCAGGTCTCCACCGTGGTTCGGATTCCACGTTAAACTGTAGGTCCTCCATTTCATCTCACAATCACCCTACCGTTACACATTAGCGTAAGTGCGTATAACCCGAACGGGTAGTAAGACGCGGTGCTAATAATAATAATAACTATATACAGACAGAAGAGTCTCGAGAATCCGAACTTTGGTTATGCGGCATTCCGTTTAATCCGACATATCCTCATTACGTGCAATTATCATTGTTGTGCAGTATGCGCATGCGTATTATTTTCCCACAACCATAGTTTCTTTGTTAGTGAGTGCTGTGCTGTTCTGCGCGCGCACTCATAATATTGTTTCTACTCCCATTGTTGGTTTGTCTGCCATTTTGCATACATGTACAGTACTATATAAAAAAGTTGAATTTAATTACAGGTACCCCTAGAGTAATTTTAAATCCAAAGTTTTGTTTACATAAAATAAAAGTTCTGTAATTCACTGCATTACAGTACTGTATTTGTACTGTAGGATAATAAATTACAACAAACCTTATTTCATTCCTATTATACACTTTAATTTACATAAATTTGGATTTGTTTCTCTGCCCCTCCTCCTGTTTCCGTATTATCCGACATTTCGGTAATCCGACCACTTGTCAGTCCCGTTTAGGTCAGATTATTGAGACTCTACTGTAGTAGTTTTTGGAAGGATAAAAGACGTTTCAAAACAGAATCCCTACCACCGTTTTGGAAGGCCCCAACATAACACTACTATACAGCATGATTCTGGTACGAAATAAGGCCTTCCAGAACGAACTTCCTACCAAAACTAGGGTATATATTATATTCCTTGGCCGCTAAACGAAGGCGTCTGGAGCCACCATTGTGTTTTTAGGGAGAGGATACCCTATGTGGTGGTTGTTGCATTTTATGTCCCACAACCTGCCCCTGGGTATCGACAGGTCTGGATGCTGTGATGTACACGCGACAGCAGCTTGCAGAGAGACTCAGGAAGGCTTGGAGAGAGAGAGAGAAATCTCGTCCTAACCTGGACATCTTCCTGTCCCACGTCACGTCAGAGGACTGCTTGCAAGACACTCCGCGCAACACCCCAGTCATCAGCGTCCTCGCCAAGCCCAGGGTCAACCTTGCGCCTTCGGGTGGAGGCGTCGGGGTTGACCTCGAACCGGTGGACGCAGCCACCAACTTCTCCGTGTTCCCCAGTGGAGCACAAATATCCCAAGTTTCCTATGTGACCGATCGTTCCCCCTGTGCAGTAGCTGAGGACACTTCTTCAATGGACCCTGACATTGCTCCTGATTCTAGCAGTAACTACGACGGGGACGATCGCGAGTCATTGATCATCAGCAGACAAATAGTGATAGCGGTCTCTCCTCGACCTAACACTGCCCCTGTCGGTAGGAAGACCGATGGTAAGACCAACCCAGCCCCCAAGGATTGCGTTGACACATCCAAAGGAGGTTGCCCCATTCCTCAGAAGAGTCCCAACGAGAATGGTCAGGGGGAAGGACCCAGAAAGAGCTACGAGGAAATGTCCGCAGGTGCGAGAAGGTTCAGCTTCAAGAACAGCGCAAGCAAGGCAATCATGGAGAGTTTCACGAGCGACAGTCCTCTATCACCTACGCCGCCTCCTGCTGTTCGACCTACCCCCGCGATTACTCCTGCCGTCCGAACTACCCCCACGCCACCTCCTGCCTTCCGCCCTGCCCCTACGCCACCTCCTGCCATCCGCCCTGCTCCCACACCACCTCCTGCTGGCCGCCCTGCCACCACGCCACCTCCTGCCGTTCGTCCTGCCCCCACGCAGCCTCCTGGCGTCCGCCCTGCACCCACGCCACCTCCTTCCGTCCGCCCTGTCCCGGCACCGCCTCCTACAGTCCGATCCGTACCCACACCACCTCCTACAGTCCGATCCGTACCCACGCCACCTCCTGTCATTCGCCCTGCTCCCACGCCGCCTCTTATCTCACGCGCTGTCCCCACGCCACCGCTTCTCAGGGCGCTCTCAGCCCCCGCGCAAAGAAGCCCAACCCCTAGAGGAATTCTGGCGGTGGTAGGATCTGTCCGACAACAGCCTCTCCAGGTGGCGGTGAGTGTCGACCTTGAAGACTCAGGGGTGGGTGCGGAAGAGGAGAATCCCTGGAGCAGAGATAGAAACATCCGGTCGGCGCCGCCACGCAGACCCCGCCTCAAGACGGTGTCGGGCCGTAAGAAACCCCGAGGGTGGGGAGAGGAAGAAAACGACGAGGAAGCGGGGGCGGATAAGAGGGAAAAGGGTGCTGGAGGAGGAAGGAGGGGTGTTCATCGTGGATCGGAGATTATTACTATGGTGTCCCTGATGAGTCCTGGTGGCAGCGACAATGAGGCTGATGGTGACGCGTTCTTCCAATCAACGACGTCGTCGAACGTCCCCAGTTGGTTTGAGGATAGGAATGCCGGAAAGTCTGTGGGGGACATTGCAGCTGCTCTCACGACTGCTGTTACCCGCGTCGTCTGCCTCAGAAAGACGCCCAAGTCTGGTAAGTACACTAGTGATGTATCTCAACCAGTGGTCCGTGGGTTTCGTGGCTCGTGGCTACTGTACTATGTTTAGTTGTAATTTGTAATACACCTGCAATTTAAGGACGAGTATAAAAATTAATATCACTCTTTTTTTACTGATAATATATATTTTTTTAATGTTTGAAACTAACTCCAGGATTAATAGCCCTCGGCTATTGAACTAAATTTCAAGCTCATATAGTCTAATCTTCCATTGATGAGGAGATCAGAGATCGAATCCCTTGATGGGTGCGCTATTTTACACTCTTCATTCACGAAAATGCGTGTTCATACCCTTTAAATTTGACCTTTCTCATCCTTGCTCCATTAATGTAATTAAATGCGTATAGCTCAGATGGGTGGTAAGAGGTAGATAGAAAAGAATAACCTAAGCTGTTTATTTTGTTCAAAACATAAATGGTGCAGTGTAACTACGTTTTATTTTATTTAAAACATACAACGTGTAATTTGATAATCGCCTTGTGCACCTTGAAGTGGCGTTCATCTCTTAAGTGGACGCTAAATAATGTGGTCTGTTTAGGCGTCGCGGCGGTGACTTTCCGTGCAAAGAGCTCTCGGCACGCGACGCCCCTCCTCCACCCCTTTCTGCCCCTGTGCAATTATAACAGCAATGTGTTGGGACACGAAACACAGAGTTTGCGACGCAGTCTTGTCCGGGTCGCGTGCGGCAAACTACAGATACAGGAGGTTATCCTGTAACGCGGTAGCTGTTTTCCGGAAACACACCGTGTTATCGAAAAATTGCTTTGTAAAAAAACATTAGTTAAATGGTAAATATAGGTTAGAGGGCAGTACATAGATTTTGAAAACCATTTTCCAACCATATTTTGACATTTTTTATAGTTCTTTTTGTTACATATTATCTAAAACTACATCGTGTTGTTTATTTTTTTAATCTTAAAAAGTTAAATAATAAGCATTAAAATACCGAAATAGTACTTTGAATAAGCATAATAATCATAAAAATATTCGATAAGCATAATAAACTGTAAAAAAGGAAAACAATTGTCTGGTTGAATTCGGGTTGGACTGAGGCATACTACAGCAGGTGCGATTACAGCACTAGGGGCGGATAAACTAGGCACTAGCGCGGGGAATCACAGTGTTCCGCTATAGGAAATCGCGTAATAGCCACCGCGTTATCGAAAAAACCTATCCTTATTTAGCTTTTCACGCTATATCTGAATCGCGTGGTAAAAACAAGCGTTATAGAAAAAAAAACTGTACTTTTCCCCAAATGTTGTTGCCGAGAGATATAAAATACGTCTTCCGTAGTACCAGTGGCCATGCGGACCAAGGTGTAAGTCTCGTCTCACCCGGTTTTCCTGTGAAAGGGGAGATAGGACTTCGAATACCAGCTGGGTGTATTGAGGTATGCTCTCTTGAAATGGTTTCTACTATTCCTTTCCCGCAAATACGGGTACACTTACTCTCAAATTTTGTGTATCTCACGGAGGGATAGCCCGGAAGGAAAAAACAAGAAATGTTTAAAAAAAAGTATGGACTTGTATACGAAATATTCTATCCTAATCGTTCTCATATGATTTCGAAATTGGGTGTTACATACCTCTTGGCTAAGCCCCATGCTGTCATAACGTGCCCCTTACTTGGACGCCATTTGTTACGCCACTACTAGCTGTTCCCTTCGTTTGGACGCCAATTGTTATGTTATTAATACTTTTGGTGATGAATGCCCCACGTTTGGAAGTCATTTATCACGTTTAAAATAGTTATTATCACTCCCCTACAATGGGCCTCACTTTTTATGATAAAATGACTAACTTCAGATAGAGTTTGATATTGGTTTATTCAATGATAATTATTGATACTTGGATAGAAAAACGAACATGTTGCACATAATCTAGACGAGCGCCTAACACACGTCTGTCCAAAACGATGACTGACACCACAGTGAGCTCTGAGATTGCACCATCCGTGATATATCTCAGTTCAATAGAACTTACTAGAATGTTTAGTTCGCGAGAACGTATAGAAGCATATAGAATGGCCGAGAACCGGACACTGCCTCAAATTGAACATCTACACTATTCTGGGTTGTTCGAGAGCAGGAAGTTAAGTTTTAAAAGACTTTTACATTGCAATTTTGAATCAACTTTACGTCACACACTGAAGTTAGTTACAGTAGCTGATGCCTCCTAACTTTAGGGCGTGAACTTAAAAACAAGAAATAACTAGTAATTTCCTAGTTAGAATCTGGTAACTATGATATATGATTAATTTAGAAGAAGACATGCTTTAAGCGCCAAGTAATAAAATATAAAATTCAAATAAAATAAATATATATATATATATATATATATATATATATATATATATATAATTAAGAGGAGAAGATTGTCAATGCTTTCAAATATTCTTTAGGGTCAAATCAGGGACATTACATGGGTTACACCGATAGATTTTTTAAAAGTTTTGCAACAATGCTAAAAACTATGATAGTCTCATTTTTATCCCGTAACTTTGCATTCAAAATCTCTAGGCTTATTCATTTATTTGTGATGAAAGGTCCTCTCCAAAATCCTTAAATGTGATACAATCAGCAATAATGGCTTGTGAAATGAAGAAAAAAAGTAATAAAATAGACCAAATAAATTTAATCTTGTCCTTTCCTTTCAGGTTGAATATTTCAGAAATTCTTTGGCTGCACAGCAATAATTATGTATGATTGGTTGAGTGGAGTATTTAAATATTGTAATTTATGCGCTCTCATTACCATCCTTCATGAGCCAACAGATCATTGTTGAAGCAGAAGGATTAGAATATATAACGATCAAATAGTAAAAATTTGTATTTATCAAGGTCAAATTTCCTGTTTGTTTATTTTTATGAAACCTTCATGATCTATTTCCAACTTAGGATTAAGGTTCGTGTTGATGAAAAGTTTTAGTTAGCCGTTCCTGCTCATTTCATTTTATAAATTCAAGATTCGCACGTTAATTCATCTCCGGTAATTGTTTCCTCCCTATTAGTGATTGGAGGTTGAAGTAGTGTTCTGATTGGCTATCAAGTGTCATGTGATGTTTCTTTCCCTGATGCGTGCTATAATCGTCCTCGAACCTGTCACCTATCAGACATGGTCATTACAACTTTACCGTGCTTTACCGTGTTCGGCCGTCTTTCGAATAACGAAGGTCGATCAATCAGAGGTTAAGTTAATCACCAGCAAATGAAATCTGCATAAGAACTTGAGACACACTCATATACTGACCTACCTAACAGTATTTCACGTTGTGAAGTGGTTGGATATCATTTTGAATAAAGTTCTATATACACGAGACTATTTTATGCTTTCAATTCAATATAAAACTCAGTAGGCGTTGAAAAATATCGCATAAAAAATCAACTGTCATGGCCACCTAGAAACTAACTTTTATGTGATTTGAATATAGTTGATAGTTGTCTTATTTTAGAGCCGTGTTGAGGTAAAGCGACTAGGCGCGTGCGCAGCAGATACATTTATTTTCACTATTACCACCCTTAAAAAAATTATGATCACACAGAAACAAATGAAAAACAGAGACAACTTTAAATGTAAAGAGAAGAAACGTGTAACTGTAAACGGAATCAGTAGTTGTTTTGTAAGCAAAAATGAACTAAAAATTTTATAGGTGTGCCTTGGGCCTAAGGACATTTAATTTATATTAACAACTACAACCATTATCAAAGAAAGGATGAATATTCGCCTGTGTTTTTGTAACGGCCGCAGCATTAACTATTCCGTCTTCTTATTTTCAATTTATGTCTTTGGGAAGGTATTAAATATTTTAATTAGTTGGGAGAGGTGAAATCTTATTTTGGATGCTCCTTAAAGTTTTGCGAAATAAATTTAAGATGAAGAAAACAGTGTTGGCCACATTTTCTTCCCCCGAAATGTTTGTTCGTCCAAAGCAACACTCGAAACAAGGTACAAACAACTCTATGAGGAAATTCTGTGTGTATAGGTTATACAGACCGACCTTCTTAGGTAGAACATTATCTGAGAACTATCTGCTCCGCCACCAGTAAACAAGATCAGATGAAGTTAACGTTTCAGCAAGTCTGCCCACCTATTCGGGGAAATCCCTATCCCTCGCTTGCTTTAACGTCACGTGTATATTAAATTGTTTCTACCGCCATTCTAAACAAAGTTTCTCAGAGGTGCTCATTCTTAGTCTATTACACAAACGTCTTGGCGGCTTCGGCCACGGCCGAGGCCCATGAAAAGCTGTAGTAATGAGTTCCTCATCCATCACCCCTGGTGTTACTGTTACCTGCACAACTCGCACTTAAGGTGGGAGTGTAGAAGATGTGGGAAAAGGTAAGTGTTTTTGCAGTTTTTATAACAAAACTTTTGTTTTTGCCAAAATAAGTAAAATATTTCTTCAGTAGAAATACCGTACAAAGTTTAATTTCCTTCTCATGGTGACATCGACAGATGTTGAATATCTGTCATGAGCATAGCGCCATTAAACGAGACATTTTTTAAATTAAGAGAAAAAGCTGTCATTAAATTCCTGAACACCCTTGACTGTTGAGGTCACCATGTGAAGAAAATTAAACTCTATATATTTCCACTAGTGAATTGTTCTATTTATTTTGACAAAAAAAGTTTTTTTTATAAACACTGCTAAAAACACGGCCCTTTTCTTGCGTCCTCTTAGGCCCGGTTTCATAGTCAGCTCACTAAACTCTTACTAGACTCCAGGGTTACACAGCACTTCGTGCCGACGCACTCGAGCCAAGTAACTTAGTACGTTTCATAGTCAAGATAGTTTGGATTCTTTTAGCCACTCGAAGCAAAAGAGAGCTTGGTCGAGGAAGTTCGTTTCTGTTCGTAATATTGGTGACGTCACGCCAGGCAGCCAATGATAATGCGTGTAATTAGTGACGTAGTTATAACAAACCGAGAAAAAAATCACTTGTTGTCAACATGGAGGACGTAAACAGAGCTTATGATCGCTTTACTGACAACGAGAGGGAAATATTATTTGGCCTTATTAATTCTAAATCAGCTGTCATTGATGATAAAAGAACTTCGTTTTCTGTTCTTATGGCAAAGAAGAAAGCCTGGCAAGACATCGCAGATGGCTTCAATTCTTACGCTGATGTGACACATGTAAGTACAGACTGTACGTTTCGGAAGTATGTTTACTTATATTCTGATGTTTTTAATTCCTTGAGATATTTAGTATTACTTACTATTTTCTTCTATTTACTATGATAGTTTCCTTGTCTTTTAATTTGCTGATATCTTACTCAAGATGTTTCAATAGTTCAATCTTCTACACAACATACCTATCAAGACGACATTAATGTTATTAAGGACAATTTCAATAATGGATAAAAACACATATAATGTATTTACTTTATATAATCGTACATTATATTTGATATAAATAACCATAGGCCTGAGCCCTAATTCTTACTATATCAGTATAAAACTGTTGGTTAACACAACTTGTTTACAGTAAGGCCTAGGCCTAAAGCATTATTTATTTTTCAAAGTAAGACATATTAATTTTATGTAGACCTTTAAATCTTTGCTAACAGTTTACAAAATAAATCACTGATTATTTTACACACAGGCATAGGCCTAGAATTGTTTTAAATAGTGTTATTTGCGTATAGGCCTGCAGAAAACATTAAGTCAATAATTGTTCCTTTTATAAGGCCTAGAATTTTTTTAAATAAAATATATTCATTTGTTCTAGGACTGCAGTGACAAATATATAATAAAGTAAATAATCTGTACTTCTTAGTCATAACTAGGCCTGCCATTTATTTAAATTAAATAGCTTATTATGTTTTATTTGAATTGACCTACATTTTCAAACATTTCACAAAATAAGACATATTTATTTTATGTAGACTTTTAAATCTTTGCTAACAGTTTACAAAATAAATCATTGATTATTTTTACACACAGGCATAGGCCTAGAATTGTTTAATATCATGTGTTATTTGCGTCTAGGACTGTAGCAAACATATTAAGTCAATAATTGTTCCTTTTATAAGGGGGGAACCTTACAGACATAACTAGGCCTAGCATTTTTTTAAATAAAATATATTCATTTGTCCTAGGACTGCAGTAGCAAATATATAATAAAGTAAATAATCTGTACTTCTTACAGTCATAACTAAGCTTACCATTTATTTAAATTAAATAGCTTATTATGTTTAATTGAATTGACCTACATTTTCAAACATTTCACTAAATAAAATATAATTGCATCTATACACACACAGACATAGGCCTAGAATTTTTTTAAATAATGTGTTAGTTTGTTCTAGGCCTGCATTAGCAAATATATTATAAAGTAAATAATTGGTCCTTTCTAAGACATGACTAGGTCTTCCATTTATTTTAATGAAATATGTATATTTGGTTTAGGTCTACATTTTCAAATACTTTACTAAATAAATCAGCACTTCATTTTACATTTAGGCGTATACTTAAAAAAATCAATAAAGTGTTTATATGGTTTATTTACCTACATTAGCAAACATTTTTAAGTATCCATTTATTGTTTATTCCTAACAATAAAACAGAAAATAAATATTATTTTATTTAACAGCAATCAGCACCTCAGCTGAAGAAATGTTGGGAGAACGAGAAAGCAAGGAGGAAGAAACTCCTCGCCGCAGAATCTCGAAGGAGAATGGCGACTGGTGGTGGACCATTTGCACCTGGGAGTCCACAGACCCTGAATTGGACGCTTTCATTAGCACTCCCATTGCCTACTCTGTGGCAGGTACTGAGGATTGCGATACAGTTTTAACTCCAGCTCCGAGGCCTGAGGAGATTAGTGCGACCCAGTCTCCACCAGAGGCAGCAGTCTCAACATTTTCCGGTGAGTATTTGCATAAGGATATGTTCAGTGGGTTGTTTTGTAAATAAATGTGCCCACCAAGAAAATTTGAATATGTTTATTGTGATTTACAAGACAAACTGATTGTTTTTTGTAAAAATTACACTTTCTTTTATTTGAGAATTGATTAAGTTACATGATCCAAAGCTTGAGCTCGCTTATAGGATTATGGATTAAAATGATGTAATTTTACAAGACATTACAAACATTTGATCATTAAATAAAAGTAAAACAAACAAAAAATACCAAAATATACTAAACATAATAGACAACAGTACAATGTGAAAGATTAGATAATATTGAAATATGTGTGATAATATTGCTGAGTACATTTTATCCATAAACATAAGTAGGCCTAAAAAATAAAATAATGAGAATGTTCCCTTGAAATAAAAATGAAAATTGAGGAAAATTAATTTGTATTACAATAATAAACAAAACATGTATATATATTCAGGGAAATAATAAATCTAAAATGTTCAGTTTACCCTAAAGGTTAGTTTATTGAAAACACATTTTTGAAAGCTGTGTTCATTGTTGGTTTCCCTGTTATCCTTTCAAAGCAAATGTAGGTATATTACCTCTAAAAGACTCCCTTCCTCATCCCTACCACTTTAGAGTTACTTATAGATTCTGTATACAACCGGAATTTATATATATTTAATTATTGGTCAAACACTCACAAACTAGGCTAGGAGTTAATATTTCACCAAGGAAAAATAATTTATTTTAGGTGTGTGGATCTCTAATCTGAGGGATAAAGGGTGTGCTCTCTCATATTCCCTCCCCACCCTATGCATGTATGCCTACATTCAACACTCATTAAAATCCAATCCTTTGATTTGTTTTGACCAATTTAAAACTAAATAAAATCAAATTTATTGTCAAAAAGTGAAATCGCTCATTGTTGATAAGAAACATTTGAGTACATTTTAAATAAATTATTCAAATCAAAATTGATTATTTGATAACCCTAACGGGTAGTAAGACGCGGTGCTAAATATTATTATTAGTATTGATTATTTGATCAGATATATCTGTAGGGACACTTGCATATAATTAAACTTGTTATATAAATATATTTGTAAAATGAAATATCACACTAGACTCTGGAATCGAACCTGAGACTTTTGGTGAAGCGTGCCATCGATGGATCTTCACATGCTTGTGGTCCTTCTTACTGATGGGGCAGAGTCTATGATAAGACATGATCTGCTACTTTGAGTTATCATTGATATCTCGGCCACTTACAAGTTGTGAATTGCATGGAAGAAAACGCTTGTACAATTAATTTCAAATGAATAGCGAAGTTTATATGAATGTATATATAAATACATTCAGAAACTTGAATATTTCCATCGCCTAAGATTCACTCTTCATGTACAATCATTTGCTTTACTTCTTTTGTACTTGTGGGAAAATGTTACTTTGAAAATTTTAGACATGTTTAGTTATAATATCTAGTAACTTTTGTTATCTGTTAGTTACCACTATCATTATGGGGAATGAACTGTATGTAATTGTATATGTGCAGGTTAAGTTGTCATCGAGGCCTGTGGTTGACCAAACATTGACGACTAAACAGAGGACTGGCAAGAGTTATACCATGGCCTACAATAGAAAGTGCTCACCCCTCCCTCTATTGATCCATGTAAAGCGGTGGAATCATCTCGATGATGATGATGATGATGACTGTCGTCCTGATCATTCTGGGAGATTACAGGCTAGCAGAGACTTCTCACTGAAGATTACACAGACATTCAAACGCACAACTCTTCCCACCCTTGTGATTCCCTTTCTGCCCATCAATATCATTTATAATTTTTTAATTCTTGATTTTTAAACAACGCACAGGATAAAATCAGGATTACAACCTTTAACAACACCCTAATCCTGATGAGCAAGGCTGTAGAAAGTCTAAGGTGTGTGCTACAAAGTTAACATAATATAAATAAAATTTTATACAACTATATGGAAGTGAGAAGGTGGGCGGAGGTAATTCAATAACAAAAATGTAATGTATAAAATAGAATATGACCATTGGATATTTTTCGCTTCTAAAATTATTAGAATTAGGAGACATGATTGAATACGCCTCATTTTGTTTTGAGTTTGCCTCTTTTGTGCAAGTTAATTGAATGTATATTATAATGATTTTCTTTGTGCCTCAAGAATATTAAGAGAAACATTTACTTTTGCTAGAAAAAAAGTTTTTTAATTACCATATATTATAACAGTGACTTTAGTCATTGTGAATTTAACTGATTTTATCTTTTTATTAAATGTGTTACCAAATCTACACCTTGTGTTTTCTTTGGATGAGAAGTAGGTTGAGAATTGAAATTAATGCATACAAAACAAGTGCTTTGATTGATTAATGTTGTATAGACTCCAATTGTCACAGAAAGAGTGGTAAACATTGGTAATAAATTACTATCTATTATGTGTTATTTTTTAGTAATGGTGACAGCTGCATATTACAACTTGACATAAGAAAATGTTTAATTCAATCTAGTAACCTTTCTAGCTATCAAATTATGTTCTCCTTCTCCTACGTATATTGGATTGTAGCAAAAAGTCTTATAACATGAATATTAATATCAGTGGTCGCATGATCTAATGTGTCCATTGGACAAGATTGTCATGGCAGAAATATTGATATTTGGATCTTGGTTAGGTGCATAAGGGTGGTTTTTCTAAATAAGTGTATTCTCAATGTTTCATGCTAATATAGGTAACTGCCTCTAAATTATACCTTCCTCATCCCTATGCTATTTGTTAAAATATTAGTTGGATAGCCTGAATGGGTAGCAAGACAGTGAATAAAACACATTTTTACAACATACACTTATATGTTAATGATTGCTTGATGAGTGGGAATACCCTGAGTTAAATGAAGTCAAATTTGAAGCTTTTATTCAAGTATTCCTTCTCATTGTCGAGAACGCTTGTCTTGGACTAAATAGTCCAATGCACCATTGTATCATAATATGTTCAGGACAAACTCAACACTGAAAAAGGCATGAATCTTTCTCTGACAAATAAATAGGCTTACACTATATGTAATATATTTGGGTGTACTTTGGTATAATTGTAAATGCATTTATATTATAAACCCGCCTCGGTGGCGTAGTTGGCTAACGCACTAGTGTTGAGCTCGACTGCTGAGGACGGGGAGATCATGGTTCAAATCTCGGTCGGGTGAACTGGGGGTGGTTTTTCCTAAATGGTTTTCCACTCTCTCTCTCCATGCAAATGTGGGTTCACTTCCTCTAATTCAACCTTCCCAATCCCTGAAACCATTAGCGTAATTAGTACTTAAACCGCATAACCCAAACGGGTAGTAAGACGCGGTGCTAAATAATAATAATAAAAATAATTTATATTAAAAACAAAACTATCTCACTGTTTTCTATATTTGTTTAAAAATAACTCCTGAACATGAGAATTAAACCTGTGAGTACCATTATCCATGCATTAATTAGTAGAAAAATTATATCTGGTCTTGGTTAAATCACATAAGCAGATAATGAAAAGTCCTGAACTAAACAATGTAATAAGGACAATCAATGAGGTGTTGAATTCAAGCAAACCTGGGGAGGGTTGGGGGTCGATGGAGGGAAAGGGGGTTATCCCCTTAAAATAATAACAATAGTCGGATATTTCTTAATATTTTTTTTCTTTATTTGATGGTTTTTAACCCATTTTATTTTTTAACAACTACACCCCCTCCCTTGTGATTGAATTCAACACTGGTGATAGAAGTAGGACATGACACAGTTTTCCGCATCACCATAGAGCGTGGACCCATGTGGTACTGTGTAAGATGCGTTAATCCTATATTTTACATGGCGATTTCCCCAGGAGGCGTATTTCCATGTTTTAGCTACACATAAAATTGACGACGGACAAAACACACAAAACAGTTGACAATACAAGACAAGATCAATGTTCATGGCTGAAATGGCGCCGGATGAAAGCGGCCCGGACAGCTCTCCCCCGCTCATTGGGACGCACATTCTGTATAAGAACATGTTCCACGGGTCTTTCAGGGTCCTCAGGTGGGAGCTCACGGTGTCGGATGGCGATGTTGTGTAACACAGCACATGCAATTATGACTTTGGTGGAAGTGGGAAAGTTGGTTCTCAGCTTTTGTCCGAGGCATGCAAATCTACGTTTCCATACCCCGAACAAACACTCCACCACTTTCCTTTTCTGCTTTTGTGCTGTGTTGTACCGCCGCCCCTCTGGAGTTTGTGGGTCCGGTACTGGAGTGTAGAGGTAATTCAATTGTGGATATCCACTATCTCCAAGAAGATTGCCCCTCACTTGATGTGTCTCCAGTCGAGTCTTCATGCGACTGTTGCTGAAGATCCTGGCATCATGGGTGCTTCCTGGCCAACGTGCCACAATGTCCAGAATCTCCATATCCGGCCCAGAAACAACCTCAAAGTGGTAAAATGCAATAAGCAAAATAAGATAATAACATAGCCAAAAGACTTAAAAATATATGTTCGACTTTGAATAGATAAGTTACCTTCTTTCAGAATTTAACATTCATTCTAAAAAGAGAGGCAGGTGAAGAGCATCCAGCTGTTAATTTGACTAATAAAGTTATTAACATATGTATACCTATAAATGCATTTCCCTTACGAGGTAGGCAAAAAAAGTGTATATATATATATATATATATATATATATATAAGCTCAAAAACAAAACAAAAAATTCACGGATGTGCTTGATCTTTACAATTTTTGTGGTAGCGGACACATTATTTACAACGTGGGGGAGGGGAGAGGGACATCAAGTTATTAATTTAGCATAAATGTAGCTGAATCAAATGTTACCCTTTAAATATTTGGTTTGATATCTAAATACTAACATTATATATAAATTTTAATTATGCTCTTATCAGCCTCAATGTCGAATGGTCTACGGTGTCACTCTTGTGTTGGACTGATGTACTGAGGACAGGAAGATCGGGGTTCAATCCCGGTCAGGTCCATTTAAAGTGTTTTTTTTTTTTCTTCTGAAATGGTTTCCCACTCTTCCTCCATACAAATGCAGGTGAATTACCTCTTAAGTGTTTTCATCCTCATCCCCTACCCCATAGTGTATTAAAAAACTTCAATAAATAAATCAAATAGCTGAACATTTAGGGACATGTACTGTTTCCTGTTCCGGAAGAGCTCAGCAAATTCCCCTCCTGGGCTTTTGATTGCTACATGAGTGCAATCAATACACCCAGATACACCGGGGAAATGGTACATGTTCCAGAACAGGAGGTAGTTTCTTTCAACTTCCTGGTCTGTGGTCGGGAACTTGACATATTCCAAGAGGTGGCCTGTCAACTCATCAGACACCACCTACAAATAAACTACTACAATTATTGACCAAGTTTTTGAAAATTATCTTATTTATGGTTGGTCCGGGGATTGCATACATCAAGTTATAATGAAACCTTAGTATGTACTTGCAATAGAAGACCAACAAAAAATATCTCTACTAGTTGAAGACTAGTTGAGTGGTAAATTTATTAACACAGGTCTATTTTAAAAATTTAACACAAATTATGCATACACATTTAAAAAGAATATAAAACCTTAATTAGGCCTATATAAAAAAATTAATTTCATCACAAAGTAGGCCTACAAACTTTAAAAGAATATAAAGCCTATATTATATGAAAAAATATACTAGGCCTATCTTACAAAATATGTTGATAGTTTTGGAATTAACAAACAAATATTGGAACCAACCATGTTTTCATTTTAACATACAGTACCTTGACAATCCTGGATATGGTGGCAGAGCTCAACCGAACCAGATCACCACAAACCAACTGTAAAATATACAATATCTTAGATTTGTCTTAACAATATTCATATTAATTGAAAAGAGGGTACATTTGCTCAAGGCTATACTATTCCCACCCCTATCCCATTGTTGCAAATATGTGGATAGACCAAACAGCTTGTTGACTACTATGTGAAAAAATTAAATAATATGTATGCATATTATATGCATCAAAGTGTTTATGGGAAAACAGCGATCAACTGATAATTACATTAAACAATATAGAATAAGCTTTAAATGAACTTTAACAAGAAAAAAAATGTGTAGGCCTACAGGTATGTTATGTCACATTTTTAATATGGTTGTAGTCTGTACAATCCCCGCAACTAAATATATTGTACCATCCAAAGGCTCATGGAATTATTGATAAAATAAATAAAGAAATAAATGTTTGTGATCAAATAATATAGTTTGGTAAAATATTGAATTTTAACTTTTTTAAGCTTAGATTATGTTTTAGTAAAACGTTCGTTTACATTTACGCATTATATTTATATATATCACATTATGTTCATGTAGAATAAACGAGAATATAACTACAATTTATATTTTTACGTAACTAACCAGCTCTCTTGGACCATGCTGTTAGTAAACAAATAAATAAATAAATAAATAAAGATAACGTAAATATAGGCGCCTGTATCTGTGGACCACAATTTTTTCTTTTGATAATGTAATTAATTTTATACAAGGGCATTTTGAGGATATAAGGCAAAGATATTAAAATAATAATTTCAAAACATATTTACCTGAAAACTACCAGTCCCATAAAATCGAAGAGCTGTAATAACCTTTATTAAAGGTGGCACTGGCAAACCGCGGGCGTTTTGGTTTGGACCAGTCAACAGTCGGACGATGACGTTCACCACTGTATCTTTGCTGAATCAGAATCTTCTGATGAACTCCCTGTCGGAATAAAATTCGACAGGGTTTTCCGCATCCCGCAAATATCTTTTGGGTTCGGGTAACTTATCGATTGACACCGATAACCTCAACCAAATCCACTAAATCATCATCGAAAACCCGATCGTCATCCATCTTGAAAGTTGAATAGTGTCGATTTAGTGTGCTCGCGGCGCTGCTAAAACTTTGGTCGTATCGATACTAAACTCAAGTGGGCTGCTCGACTAAGATATGACTATGAAACGTACTTCATTCGGTTTTAGGGAGGATGGCACCTACACTTTCTACTTAGGCTTACTAACTGCGACTATGAAACCGGCCCTTAATCTCCAACTTAACGTCGGTGTTTGTTCTGCCAGTGTCGTTCCAGCAAGTGCTCCCTCTGGCGGTGGCGGCAGTGGTGAGCGTGCCCCCCAGTATCCCGGCAGTGGCGCCGCCTCACCACCCCTGTGCGGGGCCCCAGGAGAGGGACAAGAGGGCCCCCAGTGGGACGAGGGATGAAGAAGACGGGAGTGCCAAACGGAAGGCCGTCAGGATCCAGAGTGCGCCCGTCGTCAAACAGTGAGCGCCGTCACAGTAAATTAGTACATAACTATGGTCCGGCAGCTTGGCTCGGTGGACAGCGCACCTGGCTGCCTAGTTAAGAATAATAATAATAATAATATTTAGACACCCGCTTTAAGTACTAATTACGCTAATGGATTAGGAATTGGGGAGGGTGAATTAGGGGAAGTGAACCCGCATTTGCGTGGAGGGAGAGTGGAAAACCATTTAGGAAAAACCACCCCCAGTTCACCCGACCGAGATTCGATCCTCGATCTCCCCGTCCTCAGCAGTCGAGCTCAACACGAGTAGTGCGTTAGCTAACTATGCCACCGAGGCGGGTCTGCCTAGTTAAGGTTCTCGGCTTCGTTTCCCTTCTATGGACAAAATATTTACGTAAATTAGTGAAATTGAGACTTCCGCTTTCACAAGTACTATTTTTTTTTAAATCTATTATTTGAGGTATTAAACGTGTACCCTGTGAACCAACTGATTTTATCAGCACACGACTTATAAACTAGTTTAAATTTAGAACAAAAACAGTATCCAGTCCCCCAGGCCGTAATTCATCACTGTGAAAAGGTAAAACTCATATTTAACCAATTATACATTTTTTGGCCATCCCGGGAATCAAACCCGGAACCTTTATCTAAGTAGACATGTGTTACCGACTTAACTAGGGTGTTGTACAAGGAGGATTTAATGGCCGGGTGTTGTGTCTTATCTATAAATTTGTTTGTCATTTGAAAACTGGAAAATCGTGTTGCCACACTGGCGGAAAAAAATATTTTTATTGCCATCATATTTACATTCTTAGTCCGTTTAATTAATGATGTAGGAAGAAATTATGTAGTAATTTATAAGGAATTATTATTGGTATCTTTTGATAACATTTAGGTTAACTTTATAATTAACTAGCAGAAGTAACCGACATTGCCCAGGGTAACTGCGCAAATAATTTTGTGGCTACCCCAGGTTATTTTTACTTCAAACAGACAGAAAAAAAAAAATCTATTCGTTTCAGTGCATACGTCCGTGCACAGGGGCTATAAATTTTAAAATTTCAGACCTCTGCCTGCGGTTTATATCGCGCAATGCTCATGACAGACAGACAAACTCTTCCTTTTTTTGATATAAAAGATAGATAAATCAAATAAAACATATTTATAAAATACCCAATTTTAGTGATTTTCAATCAATGTTGATGGTGTAAAGTGGTATTATTAAAAAAAATCAGGATTTAGCTTGTGAGTCGTGTGTCGATTTAATCAGGTGGTTCCAAAAGTACCCGTTAAATATCCTAAAATAATAGTAATACTACACATACAATGGTTGTGACGGAGGAATGGGACTGACATGGGCCTAGGGGGGGGGGGGGTTGAGCTGACCACACACTCCTTCTTTCATCCAGACAAAATGGACAGTTTTGACATAAGTAAGGGCATAGAAATCTCATATTTGTTTATGGTTTCCATTAGAAAATTGTACTACCATATACCTTTATGCAATACAAGTTTTTATACGAATATATAAAGACCCTCTTAGGTGGTTCATAAAAATACAGGAGAGTCCGAACCCGGACGTAAGAAAACAATAGCTAGCTAGCAGCCACATTCGGAACGACGTTGATATTTTTATTTGAACGCTGGACGTCTCGCTGTGCCATCGGATAGTCCGTAACTTACTCGCATTCGCCCGAAAAAAAAAAAAAAAAAAAAAGTAAAACCATACATTAAATAATTCCCATCCTACATTGCACCACACTGGGATCTAAATCCAGTCTCCCAAGCCAAAAATTTCAATGTTAAACATTGGTTAATTTGTAGCAGTTTGAGTAGTTAAAAATTTGTACTTTATTTGTGGGGAAAACTAGCCCTCTAATTAATGTTTAACATTGACTGACAATTTCCTTCTCCCGCCAATCCTGAACAGTTTTTTTAAACATAACTAAGTTAAATGTTTAATTTTCGTTGGTTATTATTATTATTAGCACCGCGTCTTACTACCCGTTCGGGTTATACTCACTTACGCTAATGTGTAATGGTAGGGTGATTGTGAGATGAAATGGAGGACCTACAGTTTAACGTGGAATCCGAACCACGGTGGAGGTCTGGCATTCCCAACATTCACAAGATGTCTTGTCAGAGGTGAAGGAAAGGTTTGGAAATCAGATAAATCTATGCCGGGACCGAGGATTGAACCCCGGCCGCCAGCACAGAAGTCTGACACCTTACCCCTAGATCACCAGGTCACCACAATTTTCGTTAGTTAAATTTATAATCATAAATAAATAATCATATTATGTATTTATATATATTTTTATAAGATACAAAGTTTAAAATAAAATTGATAAATATTAGGAACTAAAAAGTTAATAAATGATTAAATATTTGCTATATTCTTAATTATTTTTATCGAATGAATTAATTAATTTTTTTACGATTCCGCGTGACAGTTTCAAAATATTCGGTACTGCCCCGAAAATCCGGGATTGATGTTCATCCTAGTTCAACATCAAGAAGAACAGACCCACCTCGGTGGCCGCATGGTCTAAGGCACTACTCTCGCAATAGACTAGCTGCCGATGACAGGGAGATTGGGTTTTGATCCAAGTCGGATGTACTGAGGATGGTTTTTCTTAAATGGTTTTCCACAATCTCCACGCAAATGCGGGGGAACTTCCTCTAAACTCAACCTAAAAAACAACAGGTTTGTCAACAAAAACGTTGCGTGTAAGCAAACAAACAATTTTTGTTAAAACACTGATTTTTAGATTTCAAAAATATATATATATAAAAATACTAACCTAGATACTTTTGCCGATCGTCAAGGCGTAGAAATACGTCAATCTCGTCTTGTCGGGCTCGCCGATAATGGAGAGGCATACTGATATGTTCCCTAATTTATTTTACATTCTCCCTCCTTATAAATGCTGGTACGCTTCCTTGAAGTTCCACTTTATTCATCCCTACCCCTTAAGAGTAATCACGCGGATAGCCTGATACGGGGAGAAAAAAAAGCCTATTAAGATTTTTTTTTGACAGGATGAAGCTTCATCGTTCTGATGGCTTGACACTTTTTCCTGAAATATAATACCGTGTCAGGAGAAGAATTAATTCTATAAATGTTGGGAACACACGAACTTTGCCAAAACATGCAATTCATTGTACAGTCCAGTTTTAATAGGAAGAACGTTTTAGTTACCACAAACATTTTTTTACTCGGTCTGGTGGTCGCATGGTCTAAGGCGCTACTCTATCAAAAGAATAGACAACCGATGACGGGGAGATCGCTGTTCGATCCTGACCCCAAGGTTAAATACATTTGTTTTTTGACCTTTTTATACTATAAATGAATTTATTTTTTAGATACAATAAATACAATCTATTGTGTAGTATTGTAAAGACATTTTAAAATATTACACCATCTTCATCATATCGAGGAATGGCAATCTCATGTTTCTCTTCTGGACATATACCCGCCTCGGTGGCGTAGTTGGCTAACGCGCTAGTCGTGTTGAGCTCGACTGCTGAGGACGGGGAGGTCGAGGTTCGAATATCGGTCGGGTGAACTAGGGGGGGGGGGGGTTCTTAAATGGTTTTCCACTTTCCCTCCAAGCAAATTTGGGTTCACTTCCTATAACTCAATCTTCCCAATTCCTAATCCATTTGCGTAATTAGTACTTAAAGAGTATAACCCGAATGGGTAGTAAGACGCGGTGCTAAAATAATAATAATAATAATAATAATAATAATAGTAGTAGAACATGCATTTGGTCTTTTGTCGTTGGACTTTGGTACTTTCTTTCAAAGGTTGCTCAAAGCTATTATTAAATTGCGTACTATAAATGAAATGCCGAAATGGATTAAGGAGTCGGTGTATTAATCTCACCAATTTCCAAAACTCCCGCAAAACTGTCTCCAAGGACACTGTTTTGAAAACCTTTTTCCTGGATTAGTAGGATAGGCGAGAAAAGGCCAGTGGGTTTGCAGTTCTTATAGCAACACTTTTTTTTTTGTCAAAATAAATAAAATATTGCTCCAGTGAAAACAAGAGTATAATTTTCTTCACATGGTGAAACCAGCAACAGTTGTTGAATACATGTTATGAGAATAGCGGCAGCCGGCATTAGATGAAAAACTTTTTAAATGAAGAGAAAAATGTGTCAATAAATTCCAGGAGACCCTTGGCAGAAATTCAAAAACTGTTAAGGTCACCATGGGAAGAAAATTAAACTCCATGTATCTAGAGGAGAAACGTTGGATTTCTTTTGGCCAAAAGAGTTTTGGTATAAAAACTGTAAAAACACTTACCTTTTATCGCGTCCCCTACAACCCCACCTAAGTGGATTTTTTTTAAAGCTTGGTATTTAAATGGTTTCTGGCTGAATCACGAGTTTAATTCTAGTTCTAAAATTATAGGTAGTTTACTGATGACTGATTTTTGAAAAATTTAATTTTTCCGAAAATGTTTCTTCTCGATTGGTTTGAAATGTGTTTCTAGGGAGTTTTTTTATATATATTAACTCTGTAGGTATACTTGTTTTTTCAAAGAAAAAATTGACTGAAGCTCACTAGTTATTGATTTTTGAAAATTTGAAATATATATGTATGTACTATATAGTATTAGAAAGTATGTACTTTTTGTCGTACCATTTATTTTTTAAGGGTGATCGTTCGGCAAACCTTTTCATTAAAGTTCGTGGGTCGGTTTTGAACATGTTTAGCATCGCTCATCAGATCACTACACTCATCCCTGTCATTGATCGATAAAAACCACGTATGCTGGGACGTGTCTTGCGTGCAGGTTCGCGCATGGGTGTGGGAGGGAGGAAGGGGCTTGGGTTCGATCACAGATGAGATACCATCATCCTCAGCTTGTCTCATTACCGTGAGTGAATTGCTTGTTTACGAGGTACAGTTCAAACAACGTTCCAAAACACTGTCAAATTACAGTCGAATAATAAACACATACCTTGTGTGTATCGTGTCGTGGAGTGCACAGTTAGTTCAAACTGTACCTTTGAGTTGTTATAATCACTCGGTGGGACACTTATTGGTCAATTAAGCCTGTGCGAATCCAAAATTCTCAATTTTGAGTATAATCCGAATTTTTACTCGCTAACTCGAATCAAATCAAATAGTTTATAAATGAAAACAGTTTGAATTTGAATATTTTTTTATTAAATCCAAATAAAAAATTAGGCTAAATTGTATATATATATATATATATTAGTTTGAGTACAATTAGAAAAATAGCTCATTAAACCTTATTCAAATAATTACATTTTAAATAATCTGATATTTGAAGTTAATATTGTCAAATCAAATATTTAATAAATTAGATAACTGATTTAAAAATAATATTAGATAAGACTTGAATAAGAAATAATTAATTCATTGGATGATCAATTTACAAATAGGTAAAATTATAGAATTATATATTTCAAGTAATATTGATTTTATTTCTTTAAATAATTATAACATCCATTATATGTTATCTATCACTAGTTATTATGGAATATCTTTAAATAATCACATATTATTAACTAACAAATTGTATTGGATCACAGAGGTGATTTTTCGCGATTGACTTGGTTACGTCTTGGTGTAGAATGTTGGTGACCAAGTAGTTTTAACCAAGATGGAGTATGAAAAACGATTTTGAGATGTTTTTCTTAAAAAAAATTGTGGTTGGGGGAGTAGATCTAACAACTGTTAGGAGAATGTATGTAATCCTACAACATTTACCGAAAATCGACGGAAAATGAGCTTTTTAATTTTATTATTAGTTAGATTTGTGCTTATTTTGACTAGTTATAATATTTACACAACATGTCAAGCTAAACATATCTTTCAAAAAAAAAAACCTTAAGAAAACATGAGGTGCGTATGTAATATTAAATAAGCCTAGATCATATAGTATTCTCTTTAGTCTGGTCAAGGAAGGCGTTAACAAACCAAGCTCTGGTATCGTCTCGTTCATCAAAATTTCGTTAACCTCAATGCCAGATCAACCGCGAAAACTTGCATTATGTTGGAACTATTTTATATTTTTTTTCAGCCTTTTCATTTAATTATTCTTGTTTTTAAAATTCACTTTGTGTCATCAATTTTAATTTGTTCCATATCACTTTACCGTATTTATTTATTTTACTTGTCGACATTTTTCTAATTCATTCCAATTTATATGTTTAATTAAGTTATACCGTTTGTTAATTGAACATCCTTTGAATTCATTATTTCTTATCCAAGTCGTATCTAATATTAAAATACGCTTTTTACTTAAATTCTATATATTATATTAATATTTTCTAAAATGTTAATTTAAAATATTATATTATTAAAATATTTACTAATACTCAAACTTAGAATTAAATTCCTCTGAATCCAAGTCCTGGATCTATTTGTATTTGTAATTTCGAATCCTATACGAATCTCTCCAATATTAAGATTCGGAATCTCGACTCGAATACGAATCCTAATAAGATTCAAATTCGGTTTCGAAATCTTGAAGATTTTAATCTAGGCTTATTGGTAGTATAATATCAATAAACATACTTTACCTTGAGAGGTATTTAGTACAGAACCTATGTAATATGATTCGTAAAATCGGTGACCGAGGGTGGAGAGGCAGGGGGAGAGGAGAACATATCACAAGTACCGTTTTAACAATCTCTGATTACCCAGGCAACACTCCACGTCCCGACACCGTTAGATGTGAGTAGGCAGGAATCTTACATGAAAATCACAAAACTTTTAATGTTCTGATGAGTGCAAGTGGTAGTTAGAGCAGCCCGGATAAACATTCGTGATGGTGGTAATGACTAACGATCAGGGGCAAGAGAGGGAGGGATTGCAATTCTATTCTTAGGACAATCATCGTTAGGTCTAGATGATGGTACAGAATGCGCCGGATATTCGTCTTGGAAATTAACTGGGTCTAAATCTTGACTTACACGTTCACCGATAATAGAGAGTAGAATCTGCTCTAGTGTTGCGGCAATTCACACGCTGTTTGTTGATCCATGATGCATTACAACGTAAACATATATTTTAGATAATTAGAACGATGAATTTTTCAAATTATTATTTTGTGTCGTGGCACAATCCAATACACTCGCTTTCCATTAACTGGATATTTCAAATCTCTCCATAAAAGTCAACGGAACAGTTTGCTTGATTCTAGTTCTACAGCGCATGCGCAATGATTTGAGATGTTTGGTTTGGAGATTTGATTGGGTTTCCCTTGTCGAAGATCTCGTGCAGAACGAAAGAAAAGGAGATGATCTGAACTTAAGCAGAACAGCTCGCGCCGATGAGGAGGAAATTTTGTGATTGGCTTAGGGCTCGTCTCTTGATTACTTATCTGCGCTTATCGGCGAATGTGTAAATCTACAGTAACTCTTGGCGCAGTATGAAAACATGGTAATTCCTAGATTGGTAATATTATAAGCGAAGCACCCTGAGAAATATGTGGTAGGCAAACCGTTAAGTAGAGCTGTGTGGAGGGTGGTATCTAACCTAATATACACGGCGATACATAATGACGGATAATTTGTCCCTAATCGGGTAGGGATTAGGAAGGTATCGTTTGGAAGAAATTACCCTCACTCAGGTGGATAGAGAGAGATAGAGAGAGAGAGAAACATTTTAGGACTAAAACATCCCTGGTACACTCTCACTCATAAGTCTACTTCTACTGAGAGTGATGAGAGGGACGCTTATAGCTTAGGAATATGGTATTGAAAAAATGTATCGAAAACAGTACTTGGTTTCTGTATAGAAAAAATAAGCATAAAGTCTTATCCGAAAATAATGTTTTTAGTTTACGTAGTGTAGTGTAGTTTATGTACGGAAATATTTATGATTTTTTTTTTCCCGTAGTCTTAAGATATTTGTATTTATTTAGTAATGTGCCGAGTGTCTCGTCACTTATCTTTGGGCCCGCGCGCAGCGCGGTTTGCCCGTTCCCCCTCCCTCTTTCTGCCATGCGTGGTTAGCTGCGCACGACCTACCCGCGCCTCGCTTGTCGAGGTTGCAAGGCTCGCTCCTCGAGAGCGGAGGGTGGTTTCCTGACTCCGGTCAACACGGGTCAGTGGTTCATGAGCGGTTGGCTCTCAGTTCCGGGAGTGGGCAGAGCTGATCGGGGATAGAGACACCGTCATGCGCGGGATTGGAGATGGGGGTTTCGCTTTCGAGATACAGTTGTGTAACCGGACCGACCAAGGGGGGAACGCAACCAAAGACACAAATAAAGACTTGTGTTAAAACATCAACCGGACAACTTTCGTCG